>CM068369.1:576132000-577332000 GCA_034769895.1 Magicicada septendecula | reverse complement strand
AGAGGAGCGAATGACTCAATTGTTACATCTGAAAGTGAAAACATTAACTCCGTATAACCGAGAGAAAAAGTATATTTGGAATCAATTCTGAGTTGGCTAAAAAGTAAACCAAATATTTTTTAACAAGAAAAATTTTAAAACCAAGAGGAAATAAATACAAGTTAACGGAAAATATCATATCAGGAACAGAAAATACACGTAAGAGGGACGCCATATACTAATAAACGCAAGTATAGCGAAAAATCTCTTTTTGAAGTTGGTGAGTTCTAACTAAACTACACACATAATTTACGAATTCACAAACACAAAGGAAACTGCACGAACTCTTGAACACAACAACACGGTGAAGGAAAACACAGAATCCGACATAATTTCAGTGAACACTATAAATAAACTTAAATATTTTAAAAGGAAAGCTAGGATGATTGAATTTATATATTTGGAGTAGCGAACAGGCGGCCATTTTTTTTCATCACTAGCTCCATCTGAAAGCGACACCATATTGGTGAAGCCTTCGGTCTTCAAATAAAATAATTACAGTTTATATTCAAACAGTTTGACATTATTTGTAATAGTAAGTAAGATTTTTAATATTTGTGAGGTATTGTACTTCTTAAACATTTCTGACTTTTTAATAGCAGTATAAAAGAACCCTTGAAAAATTAATATAAATTATCAAACCGAAATCTGTAACTGACTAACTGGGAGATAGAGTCGGATGCGGGCAACCGAATCAGTCGACCTGTGAGTCGTAATACGATTTTTAAAGAATAAAAAATAATTGAATTAAGCCAGAGCTTTATTTATAAAAAATTACTTAGTTAAGGAATTTCAGATGGAGAAAGAGGAGTTAATTGCTGAATATCGTTGGAAGGAACCAAAAGAGGTGATAGCCTATATGAGCCGAGTCGACAACCACTTCGAACTGGGTCTTCACAAAACATTATTTTGAATTAATTTGTACCAAACCGACGAAGGCTGAATAAGAACAAATAATGATAAATACTAAGTAATTAATAATAATTAACCAGAAATATAAAGAATTAAATAACGAATTAATACAATTTAATAAAACTGAATATAAAAATAAAAATAAAAAGAATTTAATTGAGAAAAAAAAATTTGTTTTAATAAAATTAAAATAATAAATAGTAACATAAATGGTAAAAAAAACATACATTTGTAAATTATATTACAAATGACGCTCAACTAGTGAGGCTGAAGTTAGGAAATTACTAGGTAGTAAAAATAAAATAATAGTTGACCTACTTTCCTAACTTTAGCTGGCAACTGCTATAAGTTAAGAAATGCATCGGAGATCTACTTCAAAAAAGAGAACGAAAGAACCAGATACAGAAGAAGATAGGCAAGAACACAAAGTGGAGGCAATCATGGATAGTGAGAGGAAACGACAGACGGATAATGACCAAAAAACTGAGGAGTGTGAATGGGAAACATCAAGAGAAGCCATACAGGAAATGATAAAACGGTGGGAAAGGATAAGACGAACTACAGAATTAATCAATAAACAGAACAGATTGGAAGCATTACGGGAAGAATTAAAGTGTATTAATAAATTATTAGAAGATCAAAGGAAGGGAGTAGACAGTGTGAATGAGACAATGGAAGTAGATGTTGAAATTAAAAATATAGAAACCGTGAATAAAAACTTAGAAACCATAAGTAAGAAATTGGAGGATACCGGTAAAACAATGAAAGAAATAATGAATGATAGTCACCAACAGTCAATGGAAGAATTAAAAAATGATAGTAACCAATTAATAGAAACCATGAAAGTAAATAACTATAAAAATATGGAACCATTGAATAACAAGATAGAAGAGCAGGAAAGGATAAAACGGAACACAGAATCATTCAATAAACAAACAGAACTGTGGAGGGAAGAAGAAATGAATGAGCGTAAACAGATAATGGAAGATGAACGTAAAAGAGTGGAGGCATTCGAGGAAGAATTAAAAGGTATCAAGAAATTAATAAATGAGCAGAAACAAATGATGAAAGGTGACAATAAAATAATGGAAATGAATAGTGAAGACACAAGAGAAATAATAAATGATGGGAGACAATCAATAGAACCAGCAAATCAGAAAAGAGAAGATAGTAATAAAAGAATGGGAGAGAAACTGTTGATAGAAGAAATAAAAGAGAATAGTAATCTATTAATAGAAACAACAAAGGAAAATAATAAAAACTCATGTGAACTGTTAAATCAAAACAGTGAAATGGAGAATAAAAACATAGAAACCCTCAGTAAGAAGGTAGATGATAACAATAAAAGATTAAATGATCAGCGACAGTTGATGGAAAAAATAACTAAGGATCAGGAACAGATGACAGAAAATAACAATAAAACCATAGAAACATTGAATAAGAGAACGGAAGGATTAAAAAATGATAGTAAAACGGAGAGAGAAGAAAATAACGATAAAAAAATAGAACCATTAAGTCTGGAAATATAAGAAATACCAAACAATAAAAACTTGCCTGCAAAGGATATAGTTTTGTCTTCTGAGACGCAAAACGGTGCACAGGTTCAAGCAGAATTTATGACATCAGATATAAATGATATTTCTTGTGGTGATCACCTAAAGGATAGTGATCTAATTGAAAGCAGATATGGTGATGATGATGAAAGGGTTGATATGTCAAGTGAATTAAACATTAGTTTGGTGAAAGAAGATAATGCACCAGTGATGCCTACTTATGAAATCAAGACATCAGAAACAGTTATAAACAGTTCAGTGACTGCTGTTAAAGATACCAATAAGCTGGACATAATTGAATCTTCTGTTAAAAATACATCAAGCAAACAAACTGAAGTATTACCTAACACCGGAAAAGGAAAAGTAAATATCAAAAAGAAAAGTCGAAAAGAACTAATAAAAACACGGGAAGAATTGGAGATGATGAAGAATGGACTAATTAATGTGCTTAATCTATCAATTACCGACCATACGAAAATAATGAATTTTAAAGATTGTAGGAGAACTTTAAAAGAAATTCTAGGAAAGACTCACAATAAAACGGTGAGTAAAAACTTCAGAAAATCTATATTTAAATTAAATATAACAGAAGTAGAAATGTCTAGTAAAATGTCAGTGATAGAATCAATGAGGGATATACCATTGCCATACTTGCTTAGTAAAATAGATGTTAAAGCGATTCAAGTAGGCCTTGAAACAAATGAAGATTGAACAACAGAAAAATCAGAAAACAAGGTAGTAGCGAGAGAACTAACAAGGACAAAAATAATTCTGAATACAAGAGAATCTGAGAAATAAGGGCAATTGGATCTATGGACCACTGATAAACTAAATACAACGCGCTATCAAGAAGAGGGACTGATTTTCTGAGAACCGACTACAGCAACAACCATTTAAAGAGAAGGAAAAATAATGATAATTGACAAAAAATAATATGAATAAAGAATAAAGAAACAAAACCGAGATTTAAGGAAAATATTAATTGAGAAAATGAACAATACAAATGAAGATATAAGGAACTGAGTGCTGCCGGGGAAATAACCAAAAGCCCATCAATACAGGGATTAGAAGGGCATATGACTGATAAGAATAATCTGAGGAAATTATGATAATAAAAGGGAAAGCAACCACTTAAGGAAAAACAGAGAAAGGATGAACTTGGAGAAGAAGAAACCCTGTCTGGAAATAAATAGAATAACAAAAACCATAGTTGTAGCTGCTGCACTAAAAAGGGGTATTAAAAAAGGAGATGAATGACACCGTGGCAAATGAATCAATGAACTACAAAGTGAAATTAAATAGAAGAGGAGAAGTATACAAATGATTTTACCAACACTGATAATAAATAATATAAAAAATAAAGGGAGCTGCTGGGAGGCAAAATATAGAAATGAAAAATGTTAAGAAGACAACTGGATTCCGAGGGTATTCAAAGTAACGCAATAGTTACCATTTTACAGAGTGTAGAAAGCTACGGCGCCACTCAAATTATTATTGTGGGCAGGGGCAAAAGAGCACTGTACCATGTACGGGTGAGGAATAGGTAGAATAGTGCCACTCACAGCCGACATGCATTCACCATGCCATTTAAAGTTAGGGAGGAATTAATAACCTCAATCAAGGAATCGACCTGAACAGAAGATACAGCAGAGGAAGAAAGAAAAGAAACCCCAGAGGAAAGGAAAAATCAGTTGGTAACCACCTATATAAGAAGAAATAATATATTTTTAGATTTGCCCAGAGAAGAAAAGGAGATTTGTGAATTGTTATATCATAACCCAATTCATCCTACAAGTAAATTTATCACAACCCAATCCCTGAAATCAGCAGTAAGGAAGGAGATCCAGAATATGATGGAGTAAGACAGCATTGAATAAAGTTCTCAAAATACCAATCCAATTCCTGCAATACAAGTACCAACAAGATAAAAGGTGCCAATAATCGAGAAGAAATGAAGAAATTTTGAGAATAGATCAAGGCAGGATTATAGCTCAAGAGATTTCTAACAGATTATTTTCCCATAAACCTTGTTTAAACAAAATAATCATGTTTTAATGGTGAGGTATCTGTAATGGAACAAACCAAGGGGCCCACAAAATAGGAACTTTTAGTACATAAAAGCCAAAATAAATATAATTAAATTACAGCCTAAAACCCCTGAAGTACAATACAGAAACCAAACTAAAAAACCATTGTAGAATAGTTTTAAGTAAACATTGTTAATAATATTAAGTTGTAAAAGTGATGTGATGATGGAAGGGTAATTGTCAATAGTCAGACAAGAACAACTAGATGGTCTAGTTAAATTCTTCTCATGACAACAAACATAGTGTAAAAATCAGTGAAAGTGACATGTGAAGATGCACTACAAAGTGTAGTGTATTCAAACGAATGTAATTGATAATAAGGAATTACATTAAAATGGAATAATAGTGAGATTAATTATAAAAGTGAAATGGTGAGTAAACAAACCAAAATATAATCAATCATAATCAGGTTAACAATACCAGTGTAAGTGTGAACATGCATAAACATGGACAAAACACATGATAACACAAATGTATTCAAAACTTACTATCACAAATTAAGTCGTAATGAAAGTATAATAGAGAACAACTTTAACATTGATAATTAATTTTCCCCACACCCCTGAACACATTAGAATATTACTATGAAAGTGAAGAACAATTGTCATTATTTCATGGTAATCACAAAAGTGAATAAAAACATTCATAAAGGAATGATAAATGAACCTAGTTAGAAATAACTAAACATTAGAAAGGTAGAAGGAGTTGAAAGGAGTTTGTTTTGTTATTATGTTAATTAATTATATAGAGTTACCAACGTTTGTGGGTTAACTAATGCAAAGTTAGTTTAAAAGTTGAATTTTATGTTAGGTATTAAGTAGCATATAAGTCATGGAAACATGATTCCAAGTTAAAATGTTTACAATTTGTCGTAGGGCAATAAGAGGATAAGAAAAGATATAATTCAAATGTAATAAAACAGTTAAGCATTAGTGGTATGTAACAAGGGTCCTAACAAAAAAAGAGATTAATGAACTAAAATGTAACCTAGTAATTAATGTGAAACCATGACATAGGCCACTGCTAAATTCAACCAACTATTGTCAAAGTTAATAATATAGAAACCAAATAATGTAAATTAGTATCAAACAACAGATTTAACAAATAAGCTATCTTTCAGGACTGTAAACGTATTTTTTGGATATCAGAAGGTGCTAAACAATGTTTCAGAAAATGTTAAACTGAACAAAAAGCTTGACCTAGGCAGAGAGGTTGAATATTAAAAATAGTAGTAAAGTCAACTGAGAAAAGACAAATCAATGTTAATTAACAAAAACAAGTCATGATTATTAAGTGGATGTTCTGTTTTAGTAATGATACAATGTAATAAGAAACTTAAAGAAGTTTGACATGATTTTGTGAAAATCAGATACCTAAAGGGTCTATAAACTGAGTTTTTGTAAATGTAATAGCTTACCTATTAGGTAACATAAATATAGCAAAAGGGATATCAAATTGTTTGTAATTAAGTAAGGAATACAACTATGTAAATTAAATTAAGTGAAATTAGTTAATAATTAGGGCATAACTTGTACTGGAAGGTAAAAAATCAGTTATTTGAAATAATACAAAATCCCGTAATCCCAAGTTTAGCAGAATCAACCAATCAGAAATTAGAAAAATGGGTAAAAAATTCTTTGAAGGGAGAAGAGGAGCGAATGACTCAATTGTTACATCTGAAAGTGAAAACATTAACTCCGTATAACCGAGAGAAAAAGTATATTTGGAATCAATTCTGAGTTGGCTAAAAAGTAAACCAAATATTTTTTAACAAGAAAAATTTTAAAACCAAGAGGAAATAAATACAAGTTAACGGAAAATATCATATCAGGAACAGAAAATACACGTAAGAGGGACGCCATATACTAATAAACGCAAGTATAGCGAAAAATCTCTTTTTGAAGTTGGTGAGTTCTAACTAAACTACACACATAATTTACGAATTCACAAACACAAAGGAAACTGCACGAACTCTTGAACACAACAACACGGTGAAGGAAAACACAGAATCCGACATAATTTCAGTGAACACTATAAATAAACTTAAATATTTTAAAAGGAAAGCTAGGACGATTGAATTTATATATTTGGAGTAGCGAACAGGCGGCCATTTTTTTTCATCACTAGCTCCATCTGAAAGCGACACCATATTGGTGAAGCCTTCGGTCTTCAAATAAAATAATTACAGTTTATATTCAAACAGTTTGACATTATTTGTAATAGTAAGTAAGATTTTTAATATTTGTGAGGTATTGTACTTCTTAAACATTTCTGACTTTTTAATAGCAGTATAAAAGAACCCTTGAAAAATTAATATAAATTATCAAACCGAAATCTGTAACTGACTAACTGGGAGATAGAGTCGGATGCGGGCAACCGAATCAGTCGACCTGTGAGTCGTAATACGATTTTTAAAGAATAAAAAATAATTGAATTAAGCCAGAGCTTTATTTATAAAAAATTACTTAGTTAAGGAATTTCAGATGGAGAAAGAGGAGTTAATTGCTGAATATCGTCGGAAGGAACCAAAAGAGGTGATAGCCTATATGAGCCGAGTCGACAACCACTTCGAACTGGGTCTTCACAAAACATTATTTTGAATTAATTTGTACCAAACCGACGAAGGCTGAATAAGAACAAATAATGATAAATACTAAGTAATTAATAATAATTAACCAGAAATATAAAGAATTAAATAACGAATTAATACAATTTAATAAAACTGAATATAAAAATAAAAATAAAAAGAATTTAATTGAGAAAAAAAAATTTGTTTTAATAAAATTAAAATAATAAATAGTAACATAAATGGTAAAAAAAACATACATTTGTAAATTATATTACAAATGACGCTCAACTAGTGAGGCTGAAGTTAGGAAATTACTAGGTAGTAAAAATAAAATAATAGTTGACCTACTTTCCTAACTTTAGCTGGCAACTGCTATAAGTTAAGAAATGCATCGGAGATCTACTTCAAAAAAGAGAACGAAAGAACCAGATACAGAAGAAGATAGGCAAGAACACAAAGTGGAGGCAATCATGGATAGTGAGAGGAAACGACAGACGGATAATGACCAAAAAACTGAGGAGTGTGAATGGGAAACATCAAGAGAAGCCATACAGGAAATGATAAAACGGTGGGAAAGGATAAGACGAACTACAGAATTAATCAATAAACAGAACAGATTGGAAGCATTACGGGAAGAATTAAAGTGTATTAATAAATTATTAGAAGATCAAAGGAAGGCAGTAGACAGTGTGAATGAGACAATGGAAGTAGATGTTGAAATTAAAAATATAGAAACCGTGAATAAAAACTTAGAAACCATAAGTAAGAAATTGGAGGATACCGGTAAAACAATGAAAGAAATAATGAATGATAGTCACCAACAGTCAATGGAAGAATTAAAAAATGATAGTAACCAATTAATAGAAACCATGAAAGTAAATAACTATAAAAATATGGAACCATTGAATAACAAGATAGAAGAGCAGGAAAGGATAAAACGGAACACAGAATCATTCAATAAACAAACAGAACTGTGGAGGGAAGAAGAAATGAATGAGCGTAAACAGATAATGGAAGATGAACGTAAAAGAGTGGAGGCATTCGAGGAAGAATTAAAAGGTATCAAGAAATTAATAAATGAGCAGAAACAAATGATGAAAGGTGACAATAAAATAATGGAAATGAATAGTGAAGACACAAGAGAAATAATAAATGATGGGAGACAATCAATAGAACCAGCAAATCAGAAAAGAGAAGATAGTAATAAAAGAATGGGAGAGAAACTGTTGATAGAAGAAATAAAAGAGAATAGTAATCTATTAATAGAAACAACAAAGGAAAATAATAAAAACTCATGTGAACTGTTAAATCAAAACAGTGAAATGGAGAATAAAAACATAGAAACCCTCAGTAAGAAGGTAGATGATAACAATAAAAGATTAAATGATCAGCGACAGTTGATGGAAAAAATAACTAAGGATCAGGAACAGATGACAGAAAATAACAATAAAACCATAGAAACATTGAATAAGAGAACGGAAGGATTAAAAAATGATAGTAAAACGGAGAGAGAAGAAAATAACGATAAAAAAATAGAACCATTAAGTCTGGAAATATAAGAAATACCAAACAATAAAAACTTGCCTGCAAAGGATATAGTTTTGTCTTCTGAGACGCAAAACGGTGCACAGGTTCAAGCAGAATTTATGACATCAGATATAAATGATATTTCTTGTGGTGATCACCTAAAGGATAGTGATCTAATTGAAAGCAGATATGGTGATGATGATGAAAGGGTTGATATGTCAAGTGAATTAAACATTAGTTTGGTGAAAGAAGATAATGCACCAGTGATGCCTACTTATGAAATCAAGACATCAGAAACAGTTATAAACAGTTCAGTGACTGCTGTTAAAGATACCAATAAGCTGGACATAATTGAATCTTCTGTTAAAAATACATCAAGCAAACAAACTGAAGTATTACCTAACACCGGAAAAGGAAAAGTAAATATCAAAAAGAAAAGTCGAAAAGAACTAATAAAAACACGGGAAGAATTGGAGATGATGAAGAATGGACTAATTAATGTGCTTAATCTATCAATTACCGACCATACGAAAATAATGAATTTTAAAGATTGTAGGAGAACTTTAAAAGAAATTCTAGGAAAGACTCACAATAAAACGGTGAGTAAAAACTTCAGAAAATCTATATTTAAATTAAATATAACAGAAGTAGAAATGTCTAGTAAAATGTCAGTGATAGAATCAATGAGGGATATACCATTGCCATACTTGCTTAGTAAAATAGATGTTAAAGCGATTCAAGTAGGCCTTGAAACAAATGAAGATTGAACAACAGAAAAATCAGAAAACAAGGTAGTAGCGAGAGAACTAACAAGGACAAAAATAATTCTGAATACAAGAGAATCTGAGAAATAAGGGCAATTGGATCTATGGACCACTGATAAACTAAATACAACGCGCTATCAAGAAGAGGGACTGATTTTCTGAGAACCGACTACAGCAACAACCATTTAAAGAGAAGGAAAAATAATGATAATTGACAAAAAATAATATGAATAAAGAATAAAGAAACAAAACCGAGATTTAAGGAAAATATTAATTGAGAAAATGAACAATACAAATGAAGATATAAGGAACTGAGTGCTGCCGGGGAAATAACCAAAAGCCCATCAATACAGGGATTAGAAGGGCATATGACTGATAAGAATAATCTGAGGAAATTACGATAATAAAAGGGAAAGCAACCACTTAAGGAAAAACAGAGAAAGGATGAACTTGGAGAAGAAGAAACCCTGTCTGGAAATAAATAGAATAACAAAAACCATAGTTGTAGCTGCTGCACTAAAAAGGGGTATTAAAAAAGGAGATGAATGACACCGTGGCAAATGAATCAATGAACTACAAAGTGAAATTAAATAGAAGAGGAGAAGTATACAAATGATTTTACCAACACTGATAATAAATAATATAAAAAATAAAGGGAGCTGCTGGGAGGCAAAATATAGAAATGAAAAATGTTAAGAAGACAACTGGATTCCGAGGGTATTCAAAGTAACGCAATAGTTACCATTTTACAGAGTGTAGAAAGCTACGGCGCCACTCAAATTATTATTGTGGGCAGGGGCAAAAGAGCACTGTACCATGTACGGGTGAGGAATAGGTAGAATAGTGCCACTCACAGCCGACATGCATTCACCATGCCATTTAAAGTTAGGGAGGAATTAATAACCTCAATCAAGGAATCGACCTGAACAGAAGATAGAGCAGAGGAAGAAAGAAAAGAAACCCCAGAGGAAAGGAAAAATCAGTTGGTAACCACCTATATAAGAAGAAATAATATATTTTTAGATTTGCCCAGAGAAGAAAAGGAGATTTGTGAATTGTTATATCATAACCCAATTCATCCTACAAGTAAATTTATCACAACCCAATCCCTGAAATCAGCAGTAAGGAAGGAGATCCAGAATATGATGGAGTAAGACAGCATTGAATAAAGTTCTCAAAATACCAATCCAATTCCTGCAATACAAGTACCAACAAGATAAAAGGTGCCAATAATCGAGAAGAAATGAAGAAATTTTGAGAATAGATCAAGGCAGGATTATAGCTCAAGAGATTTCTAACAGATTATTTTCCCATAAACCTTGTTTAAACAAAATAATCATGTTTTAATGGTGAGGTATCTGTAATGGAACAAACCAAGGGGACCCACAAAATAGGAACTTTTAGTACATAAAAGCCAAAATAAATATAATTAAATTACAGCCTAAAACCCCTGAAGTACAATACAGAAACCAAACTAAAAAACCATTGTAGAATAGTTTTAAGTAAACATTGTTAATAATATTAAGTTGTAAAAGTGATGTGATGATGGAAGGGTAATTGTCAATAGTCAGACAAGAACAACTAGATGGTCTAGTTAAATTCTTCTCATGACAACAAACATAGTGTAAAAATCAGTGAAAGTGACATGTGAAGATGCACTACAAAGTGTAGTGTATTCAAACGAATGTAATTGATAATAAGGAATTACATTAAAATGGAATAATAGTGAGATTAATTATAAAAGTGAAATGGTGAGTAAACAAACCAAAATATAATCAATCATAATCAGGTTAACAATACCAGTGTAAGTGTGAACATGCATAAACATGGACAAAACACATGATAACACAAATGTATTCAAAACTTACTATCACAAATTAAGTCGTAATGAAAGTATAATAGAGAACAACTTTAACATTGATAATTAATTTTCCCCACACCCCTGAACACATTAGAATATTACTATGAAAGTGAAGAACAATTGTCATTATTTCATGGTAATCACAAAAGTGAATAAAAACATTCATAAAGGAATGATAAATGAACCTAGTTAGAAATAACTAAACATTAGAAAGGTAGAAGGAGTTGAAAGGAGTTTGTTTTGTTATTATGTTAATTAATTATATAGAGTTACCAACGTTTGTGGGTTAACTAATGCAAAGTTAGTTTAAAAGTTGAATTTTATGTTAGGTATTAAGTAGCATATAAGTCATGGAAACATGATTCCAAGTTAAAATGTTTACAATTTGTCGTAGGACAATAAGAGGATAAGAAAAGATATAATTCAAATGTAATAAAACAGTTAAGCATTAGTGGTATGTAACAAGGGTCCTAACAAAAAAAGAGATTAATGAACTAAAATGTAACCTAGTAATTAATGTGAAACCATGACATAGGCCACTGCTAAATTCAACCAACTATTGTCAAAGTTAATAATATAGAAACCAAATAATGTAAATTAGTATCAAACAACAGATTTAACAAATAAGCTATCTTTCAGGACTGTAAACGTATTTTTTGGATATCAGAAGGTGCTAAACAATGTTTCAGAAAATGTTAAACTGAACAAAAAGCTTGACCTAGGCAGAGAGGTTGAATATTAAAAATAGTAGTAAAGTCAACTGAGAAAAGACAAATCAATGTTAATTAACAAAAACAAGTCATGATTATTAAGTGGATGTTCTGTTTTAGTAATGATACAATGTAATAAGAAACTTAAAGAAGTTTGACATGATTTTGTGAAAATCAGATACCTAAAGGGTCTATAAACTGAGTTTTTGTAAATGTAATAGCTTACCTATTAGGTAACATAAATATAGCAAAAGGGATATCAAATTGTTTGTAATTAAGTAAGGAATACAACTATGTAAATTAAATTAAGTGAAATTAGTTAATAATTAGGGCATAACTTGTACTGGAAGGTAAAAAATCAGTTATTTGAAATAATACAAAATCCCGTAATCCCAAGTTTAGCAGAATCAACCAATCAGAAATTAGAAAAATGGGTAAAAAATTCTTTGAAGGGAGAAGAGGAGCGAATGACTCAATTGTTACATCTGAAAGTGAAAACATTAACTCCGTATAACCGAGAGAAAAAGTATATTTGGAATCAATTCTGAGTTGGCTAAAAAGTAAACCAAATATTTTTTAACAAGAAAAATTTTAAAACCAAGAGGAAATAAATACAAGTTAACGGAAAATATCATATCAGGAACAGAAAATACACGTAAGAGGGACGCCATATACTAATAAACGCAAGTATAGCGAAAAATCTCTTTTTGAAGTTGGTGAGTTCTAACTAAACTACACACATAATTTACGAATTCACAAACACAAAGGAAACTGCACGAACTCTTGAACACAACAACAGGGTGAAGGAAAACACAGAATCCGACATAATTTCAGTGAACACTATAAATAAACTTAAATATTTTAAAAGGAAAGCTAGGACGATTGAATTTATATATTTGGAGTAGCGAACAGGCGGCCATTTTTTTTCATCACTAGCTCCATCTGAAAGCGACACCATATTGGTGAAGCCTTCGGTCTTCAAATAAAATAATTACAGTTTATATTCAAACAGTTTGACATTATTTGTAATAGTAAGTAAGATTTTTAATATTTGTGAGGTATTGTACTTCTTAAACATTTCTGACTTTTTAATAGCAGTATAAAAGAACCCTTGAAAAATTAATATAAATTATCAAACCGAAATCTGTAACTGACTAACTGGGAGATAGAGTCGGATGCGGGCAACCGAATCAGTCGACCTGTGAGTCGTAATACGATTTTTAAAGAATAAAAAATAATTGAATTAAGCCAGAGCTTTATTTATAAAAAATTACTTAGTTAAGGAATTTCAGATGGAGAAAGAGGAGTTAATTGCTGAATATCGTCGGAAGGAACCAAAAGAGGTGATAGCCTATATGAGCCGAGTCGACAACCACTTCGAACTGGGTCTTCACAAAACATTATTTTGAATTAATTTGTACCAAACCGACGAAGGCTGAATAAGAACAAATAATGATAAATACTAAGTAATTAATAATAATTAACCAGAAATATAAAGAATTAAATAACGAATTAATACAATTTAATAAAACTGAATATAAAAATAAAAATAAAAAGAATTTAATTGAGAAAACAAAATTTGTTTTAATAAAATTAAAATAATAAATAGTAACATAAATGGTAAAAAAAACATACATTTGTAAATTATATTACAAATGACGCTCAACTAGTGAGGCTGAAGTTAGGAAATTACTAGGTAGTAAAAATAAAATAATAGTTGACCTACTTTCCTAACTTTAGCTGGCAACTGCTATAAGTTAAGAAATGCATCGGAGATCTACTTCAAAAAAGAGAACGAAAGAACCAGATACAGAAGAAGATAGGCAAGAACACAAAGTGGAGGCAATCATGGATAGTGAGAGGAAACGACAGACGGATAATGACCAAAAAACTGAGGAGTGTGAATGGGAAACGTCAAGAGAAGCCATACAGGAAATGATAAAACGGTGGGAAAGGATAAGACGAACTACAGAATTAATCAATAAACAGAACAGATTGGAAGCATTACGGGAAGAATTAAAGTGTATTAATAAATTATTAGAAGATCAAAGGAAGGCAGTAGACAGTGTGAATGAGACAATGGAAGTAGATGTTGAAATTAAAAATATAGAAACCGTGAATAAAAACTTAGAAACCATAAGTAAGAAATTGGAGGATACCGGTAAAACAATGAAAGAAATAATGAATGATAGTCACCAACAGTCAATGGAAGAATTAAAAAATGATAGTAACCAATTAATAGAAACCATGAAAGTAAATAACTATAAAAATATGGAACCATTGAATAACAAGATAGAAGAGCAGGAAAGGATAAAACGGAACACAGAATCATTCAATAAACAAACAGAACTGTGGAGGGAAGAAGAAATGAATGAGCGTAAACAGATAATGGAAGATGAACGTAAAAGAGTGGAGGCATTCGAGGAAGAATTAAAAGGTATCAAGAAATTAATAAATGAGCAGAAACAAATGATGAAAGGTGACAATAAAATAATGGAAATGAATAGTGAAGACACAAGAGAAATAATAAATGATGGGAGACAATCAATAGAACCAGCAAATCAGAAAAGAGAAGATAGTAATAAAAGAATGGGAGAGAAACTGTTGATAGAAGAAATAAAAGAGAATAGTAATCTATTAATAGAAACAACAAAGGAAAATAATAAAAACTCATGTGAACTGTTAAATCAAAACAGTGAAATGGAGAATAAAAACATAGAAACCCTCAGTAAGAAGGTAGATGATAACAATAAAAGATTAAATGATCAGCGACAGTTGATGGAAAAAATAACTAAGGATCAGGAACAGATGACAGAAAATAACAATAAAACCATAGAAACATTGAATAAGAGAACGGAAGGATTAAAAAATGATAGTAAAACGGAGAGAGAAGAAAATAACGATAAAAAAATAGAACCATTAAGTCTGGAAATATAAGAAATACCAAACAATAAAAACTTGCCTGCAAAGGATATAGTTTTGTCTTCTGAGACGCAAAACGGTGCACAGGTTCAAGCAGAATTTATGACATCAGATATAAATGATATTTCTTGTGGTGATCACCTAAAGGATAGTGATCTAATTGAAAGCAGATATGGTGATGATGATGAAAGGGTTGATATGTCAAGTGAATTAAACATTAGTTTGGTGAAAGAAGATAATGCACCAGTGATGCCTACTTATGAAATCAAGACATCAGAAACAGTTATAAACAGTTCAGTGACTGCTGTTAAAGATACCAATAAGCTGGACATAATTGAATCTTCTGTTAAAAATACATCAAGCAAACAAACTGAAGTATTACCTAACACCGGAAAAGGAAAAGTAAATATCAAAAAGAAAAGTCGAAAAGAACTAATAAAAACACGGGAAGAATTGGAGATGATGAAGAATGGACTAATTAATGTGCTTAATCTATCAATTACCGACCATACGAAAATAATGAATTTTAAAGATTGTAGGAGAACTTTAAAAGAAATTCTAGGAAAGACTCACAATAAAACGGTGAGTAAAAACTTCAGAAAATCTATATTTAAATTAAATATAACAGAAGTAGAAATGTCTAGTAAAATGTCAGTGATAGAATCAATGAGGGATATACCATTGCCATACTTGCTTAGTAAAATAGATGTTAAAGCGATTCAAGTAGGCCTTGAAACAAATGAAGATTGAACAACAGAAAAATCAGAAAACAAGGTAGTAGCGAGAGAACTAACAAGGACAAAAATAATTCTGAATACAAGAGAATCTGAGAAATAAGGGCAATTGGATCTATGGACCACTGATAAACTAAATACAACGCGCTATCAAGAAGAGGGACTGATTTTCTGAGAACCGACTACAGCAACAACCATTTAAAGAGAAGGAAAAATAATGATAATTGACAAAAAATAATATGAATAAAGAATAAAGAAACAAAACCGAGATTTAAGGAAAATATTAATTGAGAAAATGAACAATACAAATGAAGATATAAGGAACTGAGTGCTGCCGGGGAAATAACCAAAAGCCCATCAATACAGGGATTAGAAGGGCATATGACTGATAAGAATAATCTGAGGAAATTACGATAATAAAAGGGAAAGCAACCACTTAAGGAAAAACAGAGAAAGGATGAACTTGGAGAAGAAGAAACCCTGTCTGGAAATAAATAGAATAACAAAAACCATAGTTGTAGCTGCTGCACTAAAAAGGGGTATTAAAAAAGGAGATGAATGACACCGTGGCAAATGAATCAATGAACTACGAAGTGAAATTAAATAGAAGAGGAGAAGTATACAAATGATTTTACCAACACTGATAATAAATAATATAAAAAATAAATGGAGCTGCTGGGAGGCAAAATATAGAAATGAAAAATGTTAAGAAGACAACTGGATTCCGAGGGTATTCAAAGTAACGCAATAGTTACCATTTTACAGAGTGTAGAAAGCTACGGCGCCACTCAAAAATTATTATTGTGGGCAGGGGCAAAAGAGCACTGTACCATGTACGGGTGAGGAATAGGTAGAATAGTGCCACTCACAGCCGACATGCATTCACCATGCCATTTAAAGTTAGGGAGGAATTAATAACCTCAATCAAGGAATCGACCTGAACAGAAGATACAGCAGAGGAAGAAAGAAAAGAAACCCCAGAGGAAAGGAAAAATCAGTTGGTAACCACCTATATAAGAAGAAATAATATATTTTTAGATTTGCCCAGAGAAGAAAAGGAGATTTGTGAATTGTTATATCATAACCCAATTCATCCTACAAGTAAATTTATCACAACCCAATCCCTGAAATCAGCAGTAAGGAAGGAGATCCAGAATATGATGGAGTAAGACAGCATTGAATAAAGTTCTCAAAATACCAATCCAATTCCTGCAATACAAGTACCAACAAGATAAAAGGTGCCAATAATCGAGAAGAAATGAAGAAATTTTGAGAACAGATCAAGGCAGGATTATAGCTCAAGAGATTTCTAACAGATTATTTTCCCATAAACCTTGTTTAAACAAAATAATCATGTTTTAATGGTGAGGTATCTGTAATGGAACAAACCAAGGGGACCCACAAAATAGGAACTTTTAGTACATAAAAGCCAAAATAAATATAATTAAATTACAGCCTAAAACCCCTGAAGTACAATACAGAAACCAAACTAAAAAACCATTGTAGAATAGTTTTAAGTAAACATTGTTAATAATATTAAGTTGTAAAAGTGATGTGATGATGGAAGGGTAATTGTCAATAGTCAGACAAGAACAACTAGATGGTCTAGTTAAATTCTTCTCATGACAACAAACATAGTGTAAAAATCAGTGAAAGTGACATGTGAAGATGCACTACAAAGTGTAGTGTATTCAAACGAATGTAATTGATAATAAGGAATTACATTAAAATGGAATAATAGTGAGATTAATTATAAAAGTGAAATGGTGAGTAAACAAATCAAAATATAATCAATCATAATCAGGTTAACAATACCAGTGTAAGTGTGAACATGCATAAACATGGACAAAACACATGATAACACAAATGTATTCAAAACTTACTATCACAAATTAAGTCGTAATGAAAGTATAATAGAGAACAACTTTAACATTGATAATTAATTTTCCCCACACCCCTGAACACATTAGAATATTACTATGAAAGTGAAGAACAATTGTCATTATTTCATGGTAATCACAAAAGTGAATAAAAACATTCATAAAGGAATGATAAATGAACCTAGTTAGAAATAACTAAACATTAGAAAGGTAGAAGGAGTTGAAAGGAGTTTGTTTTGTTATTATGTTAATTAATTATATAGAGTTACCAACGTTTGTGGGTTAACTAATGCAAAGTTAGTTTAAAAGTTGAATTTTATGTTAGGTATTAAGTAGCATATAAGTCATGGAAACATGATTCCAAGTTAAAATGTTTACAATTTGTCGTAGGGCAATAAGAGGATAAGAAAAGATATAATTCAAATGTAATAAAACAGTTAAGCATTAGTGGTATGTAACAAGGGTCCTAACAAAAAAAGAGATTAATGAACTAAAATGTAACCTAGTAATTAATGTGAAACCATGACATAGGCCACTGCTAAATTCAACCAACTATTGTCAAAGTTAATAATATAGAAACCAAATAATGTAAATTAGTATCAAACAACAGATTTAACAAATAAGCTATCTTTCAGGACTGTAAACGTATTTTTTGGATATCAGAAGGTGCTAAACAATGTTTCAGAAAATGTTAAACTGAACAAAAAGCTTGACCTAGGCAGAGAGGTTGAATATTAAAAATAGTAGTAAAGTCAACTGAGAAAAGACAAATCAATGTTAATTAACAAAAACAAGTCATGATTATTAAGTGGATGTTCTGTTTTAGTAATGATACAATGTAATAAGAAACTTAAAGAAGTTTGACATGATTTTGTGAAAATCAGATACCTAAAGGGTCTATAAACTGAGTTTTTGTAAATGTAATAGCTTACCTATTAGGTAACATAAATATAGCAAAAGGGATATCAAATTGTTTGTAATTAAGTAAGGAATACAACTATGTAAATTAAATTAAGTGAAATTAGTTAATAATTAGGGCATAACTTGTACTGGAAGGTAAAAAATCAGTTATTTGAAATAATACAAAATCCCGTAATCCCAAGTTTAGCAGAATCAACCAATCAGAAATTAGAAAAATGGGTAAAAAATTCTTTGAAGGGAGAAGAGGAGCGAATGACTCAATTGTTACATCTGAAAGTGAAAACATTAACTCCGTATAACCGAGAGAAAAAGTATATTTGGAATCAATTCTGAGTTGGCTAAAAAGTAAACCAAATATTTTTTAACAAGAAAAATTTTAAAACCAAGAGGAAATAAATACAAGTTAACGGAAAATATCATATCAGGAACAGAAAATACACGTAAGAGGGACGCCATATACTAATAAACGCAAGTATAGCGAAAAATCTCTTTTTGAAGTTGGTGAGTTCTAACTAAACTACACACATAATTTACGAATTCACAAACACAAAGGAAACTGCACGAACTCTTGAACACAACAACACGGTGAAGGAAAACACAGAATCCGACATAATTTCAGTGAACACTATAAATAAACTTAAATATTTTAAAAGGAAAGCTAGGACGATTGAATTTATATATTTGGAGTAGCGAACAGGCGGCCATTTTTTTTCATCACTAGCTCCATCTGAAAGCGACACCATATTGGTGAAGCCTTCGGTCTTCAAATAAAATAATTACAGTTTATATTCAAACAGTTTGACATTATTTGTAATAGTAAGTAAGATTTTTAATATTTGTGAGGTATTGTACTTCTTAAACATTTCTGACTTTTTAATAGCAGTATAAAAGAACCCTTGAAAAATTAATATAAATTATCAAACCGAAATCTGTAACTGACTAACTGGGAGATAGAGTCGGATGCGGGCAACCGAATCAGTCGACCTGTGAGTCGTAATACGATTTTTAAAGAATAAAAAATAATTGAATTAAGCCAGAGCTTTATTTATAAAAAATTACTTAGTTAAGGAATTTCAGATGGAGAAAGAGGAGTTAATTGCTGAATATCGTCGGAAGGAACCAAAAGAGGTGATAGCCTATATGAGCCGAGTCGACAACCACTTCGAACTGGGTCTTCACAAAACATTATTTTGAATTAATTTGTACCAAACCGACGAAGGCTGAATAAGAACAAATAATGATAAATACTAAGTAATTAATAATAATTAACCAGAAATATAAAGAATTAAATAACGAATTAATACAATTTAATAAAACTGAATATAAAAATAAAAATAAAAAGAATTTAATTGAGAAAAAAAAATTTGTTTTAATAAAATTAAAATAATAAATAGTAACATAAATGGTAAAAAAAACATACATTTGTAAATTATATTACAAATGACGCTCAACTAGTGAGGCTGAAGTTAGGAAATTACTAGGTAGTAAAAATAAAATAATAGTTGACCTACTTTCCTAACTTTAGCTGGCAACTGCTATAAGTTAAGAAATGCATCGGAGATCTACTTCAAAAAAGAGAACGAAAGAACCAGATACAGAAGAAGATAGGCAAGAACACAAAGTGGAGGCAATCATGGATAGTGAGAGGAAACGACAGACGGATAATGACCAAAAAACTGAGGAGTGTGAATGGGAAACATCAAGAGAAGCCATACAGGAAATGATAAAACGGTGGGAAAGGATAAGACGAACTACAGAATTAATCAATAAACAGAACAGATTGGAAGCATTACGGGAAGAATTAAAGTGTATTAATAAATTATTAGAAGATCAAAGGAAGGCAGTAGACAGTGTGAATGAGACAATGGAAGTAGATGTTGAAATTAAAAATATAGAAACCGTGAATAAAAACTTAGAAACCATAAGTAAGAAATTGGAGGATACCGGTAAAACAATGAAAGAAATAATGAATGATAGTCACCAACAGTCAATGGAAGAATTAAAAAATGATAGTAACCAATTAATAGAAACCATGAAAGTAAATAACTATAAAAATATGGAACCATTGAATAACAAGATAGAAGAGCAGGAAAGGATAAAACGGAACACAGAATCATTCAATAAACAAACAGAACTGTGGAGGGAAGAAGAAATGAATGAGCGTAAACAGATAATGGAAGATGAACGTAAAAGAGTGGAGGCATTCGAGGAAGAATTAAAAGGTATCAAGAAATTAATAAATGAGCAGAAACAAATGATGAAAGGTGACAATAAAATAATGGAAATGAATAGTGAAGACACAAGAGAAATAATAAATGATGGGAGACAATCAATAGAACCAGCAAATCAGAAAAGAGAAGATAGTAATAAAAGAATGGGAGAGAAACTGTTGATAGAAGAAATAAAAGAGAATAGTAATCTATTAATAGAAACAACAAAGGAAAATAATAAAAACTCATGTGAACTGTTAAATCAAAACAGTGAAATGGAGAATAAAAACATAGAAACCCTCAGTAAGAAGGTAGATGATAACAATAAAAGATTAAATGATCAGCGACAGTTGATGGAAAAAATAACTAAGGATCAGGAACAGATGACAGAAAATAACAATAAAACCATAGAAACATTGAATAAGAGAACGGAAGGATTAAAAAATGATAGTAAAACGGAGAGAGAAGAAAATAACGATAAAAAAATAGAACCATTAAGTCTGGAAATATAAGAAATACCAAACAATAAAAACTTGCCTGCAAAGGATATAGTTTTGTCTTCTGAGACGCAAAACGGTGCACAGGTTCAAGCAGAATTTATGACATCAGATATAAATGATATTTCTTGTGGTGATCACCTAAAGGATAGTGATCTAATTGAAAGCAGATATGGTGATGATGATGAAAGGGTTGATATGTCAAGTGAATTAAACATTAGTTTGGTGAAAGAAGATAATGCACCAGTGATGCCTACTTATGAAATCAAGACATCAGAAACAGTTATAAACAGTTCAGTGACTGCTGTTAAAGATACCAATAAGCTGGACATAATTGAATCTTCTGTTAAAAATACATCAAGCAAACAAACTGAAGTATTACCTAACACCGGAAAAGGAAAAGTAAATATCAAAAAGAAAAGTCGAAAAGAACTAATAAAAACACGGGAAGAATTGGAGATGATGAAGAATGGACTAATTAATGTGCTTAATCTATCAATTACCGACCATACGAAAATAATGAATTTTAAAGATTGTAGGAGAACTTTAAAAGAAATTCTAGGAAAGACTCACAATAAAACGGTGAGTAAAAACTTCAGAAAATCTATATTTAAATTAAATATAACAGAAGTAGAAATGTCTAGTAAAATGTCAGTGATAGAATCAATGAGGGATATACCATTGCCATACTTGCTTAGTAAAATAGATGTTAAAGCGATTCAAGTAGGCCTTGAAACAAATGAAGATTGAACAACAGAAAAATCAGAAAACAAGGTAGTAGCGAGAGAACTAACAAGGACAAAAATAATTCTGAATACAAGAGAATCTGAGAAATAAGGGCAATTGGATCTATGGACCACTGATAAACTAAATACAACGCGCTATCAAGAAGAGGGACTGATTTTCTGAGAACCGACTACAGCAACAACCATTTAAAGAGAAGGAAAAATAATGATAATTGACAAAAAATAATATGAATAAAGAATAAAGAAACAAAACCGAGATTTAAGGAAAATATTAATTGAGAAAATGAACAATACAAATGAAGATATAAGGAACTGAGTGCTGCCGGGGAAATAACCAAAAGCCCATCAATACAGGGATTAGAAGGGCATATGACTGATAAGAATAATCTGAGGAAATTACGATAATAAAAGGGAAAGCAACCACTTAAGGAAAAACAGAGAAAGGATGAACTTGGAGAAGAAGAAACCCTGTCTGGAAATAAATAGAATAACAAAAACCATAGTTGTAGCTGCTGCACTAAAAAGGGGTATTAAAAAAGGAGATGAATGACACCGTGGCAAATGAATCAATGAACTACGAAGTGAAATTAAATAGAAGAGGAGAAGTATACAAATGATTTTACCAACACTGATAATAAATAATATAAAAAATAAAGGGAGCTGCTGGGAGGCAAAATATAGAAATGAAAAATGTTAAGAAGACAACTGGATTCCGAGGGTATTCAAAGTAACGCAATAGTTACCATTTTACAGAGTGTAGAAAGCTACGGCGCCACTCAAAAATTATTATTGTGGGCAGGGGCAAAAGAGCACTGTACCATGTATGGGTGAGGAATAGGTAGAATAGTGCCACTCACAGCCGACATGCATTCACCATGCCATTTAAAGTTAGGGAGGAATTAATAACCTCAATCAAGGAATCGACCTGAACAGAAGATAGAGCAGAGGAAGAAAGAAAAGAAACCCCAGAGGAAAGGAAAAATCAGTTGGTAACCACCTATATAAGAAGAAATAATATATTTTTAGATTTGCCCAGAGAAGAAAAGGAGATTTGTGAATTGTTATATCATAACCCAATTCATCCTACAAGTAAATTTATCACAACCCAATCCCTGAAATCAGCAGTAAGGAAGGAGATCCAGAATATGATGGAGTAAGACAGCATTGAATAAAGTTCTCAAAATACCAATCCAATTCCTGCAATACAAGTACCAACAAGATAAAAGGTGCCAATAATCGAGAAGAAATTTTGAGAATAGATCAAGGCAGGATTATAGCTCAAGAGATTTCTAACAGATTATTTTCCCATAAACCTTGTTTAAACAAAATAATCATGTTTTAGTGGTGAGGTATCTGTAATGGAACAAACCAAGGGGACCCACAAAATAGGAACTTTTAGTACATAAAAGCCAAAATAAATATAATTAAATTACAGCCTAAAACCCCTGAAGTACAATACAGAAACCAAACTAAAAAACCATTGTAGAATAGTTTTAAGTAAACATTGTTAATAATATTAAGTTGTAAAAGTGATGTGATGATGGAAGGGTAATTGTCAATAGTCAGACAAGAACAACTAGATGGTCTAGTTAAATTCTTCTCATGACAACAAACATAGTGTAAAAATCAGTGAAAGTGACATGTGAAGATGCACTACAAAGTGTAGTGTATTCAAACGAATGTAATTGATAATAAGGAATTACATTAAAATGGAATAATAGTGAGATTAATTATAAAAGTGAAATGGTGAGTAAACAAACCAAAATATAATCAATCATAATCAGGTTAACAATACCAGTGTAAGTGTGAACATGCATAAACATGGACAAAACACATGATAACACAAATGTATTCAAAACTTACTATCACAAATTAAGTCGTAATGAAAGTATAATAGAGAACAACTTTAACATTGATAATTAATTTTCCCCACACCCCTGAACACATTAGAATATTACTATGAAAGTGAAGAACAATTGTCATTATTTCATGGTAATCACAAAAGTGAATAAAAACATTCATAAAGGAATGATAAATGAACCTAGTTAGAAATAACTAAACATTAGAAAGGTAGAAGGAGTTGAAAGGAGTTTGTTTTGTTATTATGTTAATTAATTATATAGAGTTACCAACGTTTGTGGGTTAACTAATGCAAAGTTAGTTTAAAAGTTGAATTTTATGTTAGGTATTAAGTAGCATATAAGTCATGGAAACATGATTCCAAGTTAAAATGTTTACAATTTGTCGTAGGGCAATAAGAGGATAAGAAAAGATATAATTCAAATGTAATAAAACAGTTAAGCATTAGTGGTATGTAACAAGGGTCCTAACAAAAAAAGAGATTAATGAACTAAAATGTAACCTAGTAATTAATGTGAAACCATGACATAGGCCACTGCTAAATTCAACCAACTATTGTCAAAGTTAATAATATAGAAACCAAATAATGTAAATTAGTATCAAACAACAGATTTAACAAATAAGCTATCTTTCAGGACTGTAAACGTATTTTTTGGATATCAGAAGGTGCTAAACAATGTTTCAGAAAATGTTAAACTGAACAAAAAGCTTGACCTAGGCAGAGAGGTTGAATATTAAAAATAGTAGTAAAGTCAACTGAGAAAAGACAAATCAATGTTAATTAACAAAAACAAGTCATGATTATTAAGTGGATGTTCTGTTTTAGTAATGATACAATGTAATAAGAAACTTAAAGAAGTTTGACATGATTTTGTGAAAATCAGATACCTAAAGGGTCTATAAACTGAGTTTTTGTAAATGTAATAGCTTACCTATTAGGTAACATAAATATAGCAAAAGGGATATCAAATTGTTTGTAATTAAGTAAGGAATACAACTATGTAAATTAAATTAAGTGAAATTAGTTAATAATTAGGGCATAACTTGTACTGGAAGGTAAAAAATCAGTTATTTGAAATAATACAAAATCCCGTAATCCCAAGTTTAGCAGAATCAACCAATCAGAAATTAGAAAAATGGGTAAAAAATTCATTGAAGGGAGAAGAGGAGCAAATGACTCAATTGTTACATCTGAAAGTGAAAACATTAACTCCGTATAACCGAGAGAAAAAGTATATCTGGAATCAATTCTGAGTTGACTTTAAAGTAAACCATATTTTTTAACAAGAAAAATTTTAAAACCAAGAGGAAATAAATACAAGTTAACGGAAAATATCATATCAGGAACAGAAAATACACGTAAGAGGGACGCCATACACTAATAAACGCAAGTATAGCGAGAAAATCCCTTTTTGAAGTTGGTGAGTTCTAACCAAACTACACACATAATTTACGAATTCACAAACACAAAGGAAACTGCACGAACACTTGAACACAACAACAAAGTGAAGGAAAACACAGAATCCGACATAATTTCAGTGAACACTATAAATAAACTTAAATATTTTAAAAGGAAAGCTGGGACGATTGAATTCATAATTTGAAGTGGCGAACAGGTGGCCATTTTTTTTTTTCATCACTAGCTCAATCTGAAAGCGACACTATGTTGGTGAAGCCTTCGGCCTTCAAATAAAATAATTACAGTTTATATTCAAACAGTTTGACATTATTTGTAGTAATAAGTAAGATTTTTAATATTTGTGGGGTATTGTACTTCTTAAACATTTCTGACTTTTTAATAGCAGTATAAAAGGACCCTTGAAAAATTAACATAAATTATCAAACCGATATCTGTAACTGACAAACTGAGAAAAAGAGTCGGATGCGGGTAATCGAATCAGTCGACCTGTGAGTCATAATACGATTTTTAAAGAATAAAAAATAATTGATTTAAACCACAGCTTTATTTATAAAAAATTACTTAGTTAAGGAATTTCAGATGGAGAAAGAGGAGTTAATTGCTGAATATCGTCGGAAGGAACCAAAAGAGGTGATAGCCTATATGAGCCGAGTCGACAACCACTTTGAACATTTTTTTGCCGAGTCGACAACCGAGTCTTCACAAAACATTATTTTGAATTAATTTGTACCAAACCGACGAAGGCTGAATAAGAACAAATAATGATAAATACTAAGTAATTAATAATAATTAACCAGAAATATAAAGGATTAAATAACAAATTAATACAATTTAATAAAAGTGAATATAAAAATAAAAATAAAAAGAATTTAATTAAGAAAAAAAATTTTTTTTTTATTAATAAAATTAAAATAATAAATAGTAACATAAACGGTAAAAAAACAACATACATTTATAAATTATATTACAATATATATGTATATATTTTAATTCCTAATCTTATATTTCAGTTCAATTGATATGCTAATTTTAACGCTAACTAGTGTTCAGTGAATTTTGATGTATTTACACCCTTCAACAGGCTGAATGATGTTCTCTTCAAGGGTAAGTTTTCCGTGTGTTTAGTATCTACCATAATTGGTATCTTACCTGACTTTTGTGTATCAATATTCCAATAGCAGCACTATTCAAACGAGTCATATTGTTCACAAATAGTTCACTTGCCTTAATCATGTGGCAGAAGAATCTGGAAAATGTTTATTTACTAAGCAAGCTTCTCTGTCAATTATATTATTACCTATCGATTCCATTTCTCGTTCACTATTCAGATGGAATTCATTTTGATTGTTCCTCAATCCTTGAATATTAAATTAGTCCTCTGTTCCGTATGTGTAGGATGCAGAATCATCTGCCCCAGTCTTCTCTTTAACTCCATTCTAAGATTTTCTACTTCAATGTTAAAATCTTTGTAGAACGTATTTATCTCACATGGAAAATCCTTTGTTGTTTTGGTAGACGATGGCAGTTTCCAGTGAGTAGTTCTGACTTCTAACACTCTTGTGTCTTACTTATGTTTTCACTGTATACCTTTACTGTTTTAAAATCACGCACACAGAGCTTAAAATCATCAGGTGTTCAGTTTAACAAGCTACAGCTTGTAAGCTTTTCCTATACATACACATAGCACTACTTAAAACTATTTTTAACAACTATTCTTAATTATTTACAAAAATTCTAGTCTGGTTAAATATGCAAATGTGTGTGTGTGTGTGTGTGTGTGTGTGTGTCATTCACCATTCAATTATACACACATTTGCTTATTAAAATCTACTATTCTTCCTATGAAGAGTAATGCAATACTGTAATCATACATAGGGTAAGGTTATTTTTTGCAAGCTGAAAACTACCTCACAGGTAGAACATGATTTTTAACACTAGTTTCAACTGCTTCAGTGTTCCAGTTATTTATTATTACAGTTGTGTATTCATTTGTTCCAGTGTTACTTATTTACACCCATGAATGATATCTGTGAAGAAGTGGATTCTACTCTGGATTGTGAACTATATAGGGGAAAGTCAATTCAGAATACTCTGGGAGACAATCTGTCACCACACAAGTTGATACATTCCAGCGTTAAGAAGTACCAGTGTGATGTTTGTTCAAAATCATTTGCTCGGTCAGGCAGTTTGAGAGAACACAAGTTAATACATACTGGCATTAAGAAGTACCATTGTGATGTTTGTTCAAAATCGTTTACTCAGTTAGGCACGTTGTCAAAACACAAGCTAATACATTCTGCCGTTAAGAAATACCAGTGCGATGTTTGTTCAAAATCATTTACTCGTTCAGGCAATTTGTCACAACACAAGTTAATACATTCTGACATTAAGAAGTACCAGTGCGATGTTTGTTCAAAATCATTTACTCGTTCAGACAAATTTTCAGAACACAAGTTAATACATACTGGCATTAAGAAGTACCAGTGTGATGTTTGTTCAAAATCATTTACTCGTTCAAGAACGTTGTCAGAACACAAGTTAATACATACTGGCATTAAGAAGTACCAGTGTGATGTTTGTTCAAAATCATTTACTCTTTCAAGAACGTTGTCAAAACACAACTTAATACATTCTGGCATTCAGAAGAACCAGTGTGATGTTTGTTCAAAATCATTTAGTCAGTCAGGCTATATGTCACAACACAAGTTAATACATTCTGGCATTCGGAAGTACCAGTGTGATGTTTGTTCAAAATCATTTGCTCAGGCAAGTACTTTGTCGCAACACAAGTTAATACATTCTGGCATTAAGAAGTTCCAGTGTGATGTTTGTTCAAAATTATTTACTCAGTCAGGCAGTTTGTCAACACACAAGTTAATACATTCTGGCATTAAGAAGCACCAGTGTGATGTTTGTTCAAAATCATTTACTCATTTAGGCAGTTTGTCACAACACAAGTTAATACATTCTGGCATTAAGAAGTACCAGTGTGATGTTTGTTCAAAATCATTTACTCGTTCAGGCTATTTGTCAAAGCACAAGTTAGAACATTCTGGCATTTAGAAATATCAGTGAGTTGTTTCTACAAAAGTATTTAATTTGGCTTAGCCTGTTGTGTTATAAATACCATGCTGGCATAAAGTAATAACAGGGTGATGTTTGCAACAAAATTTTCTGTTTGTACATTTTTAGTGTAAATTAATCCATTATACTATTATGAACAATTACTGTGTGGTATCTAAGAATAGTTTCTGTTGATCAAGAAGTTGTAGCAGTGTAACAAAACTTATCAATATAATGTTTTTAAACAGAAACCCTTAAACAAGCATAATTAGACAAATAAATATATAAAGGTTTTGTAAAATATATAAAAACACTTGGTAAGTTTCACAAATTTTTTAATTAACTCTGACAGCTGTTTCGACTAACTTAAGCCATTGTCAAAGAGCGAGTGAATGAAATTACTGAACACAGTATGTTAGTGGAGTGTAGGTGGTGAACATCTGTTTAGGGCGTATCTGGAACATCTGTGTTGTGAAGGCGAGGGGGGAGAGTGTGTGCATGAGACAAGGGAAGGTCAGGTGTCTTTAAAAACTAAATACAATCAAGAATGCAAAATATAAAATTAACTGAACTAAATATAAACTGAATGCAAAATTTAAAATAATGATGAACATTCAAATAATATAAAATAAACTAAACTAAATAACAGATTTTAATAAAGGGGATACATAAAATTCAGTCTGTTCATTGGTTAAATTTTTGTTATTTTTTATTGCTTTTTTAATTTCTAAATTAACAGTTTATATTTAGTTCAGTTAATTTTATATTTTGCATTCATGATTGTATTTAGTTTTTAAAGACACCTGACCTTCCCTTGTCTCATGCACACTCTCCCCCCTCGCCATCACAACACAGATGTTCCAGATACGCCCTAAACAGATGTTCACCACCTACACTCCACTAACATCCTGTGTTCAGTAATTTCATTCACTCACTCTTTGCCAATGGCTTAAGTTAGTCGAAACAGCTGTCAGAGTTAATTAAAAAATTTGTGAAACTTCTTAAGTGTTTTTATATTTTACAAAACCTTTGTATTAATATGTTTCACCAAGTGCCCAACGAGTCATCAATTAATATCGTAAATAAATAATGCTGTAATATTGGCCCTGCAAGTATGTATTATGTGTATGATATTTGGCACTACAAAGCTGTAAACAAAATTTTACCTTACAAATTAAAATCATTAATTTATACATTGTAGTGTAGTGTGACATTATTGATCCACATTTATCCTGGAATTCAATTTATCACTGCATGAGTTACAGTGATATTTGTATGGTTAAGCTTTGTTTCTTGCCATACGTAGATTATACTTCACACAAAATTTTTGTTGGCTGCTACAACCTTCACGATGACAGAGTCCTGGAGTCTTAACACATCTGCCTTATTGGTTGGGAAACTGATTCGTGTGGGTATGTCCCCTAAGTTAATGTGGCTTGCCATTTCTCCAAGATTTTGTCTGTGTTGTACGAGGGCTATCCAGAAAGTAACAGACGTTTTGACCGACCGCGGCGGTGGGCGGGGATAGAGCCGCCATCTTGGTGTCGGAACGTTCCTACACTCAGTACGCAACCAGCTGTGGTAGCGTGCGGTCTGTGCCCCTCTTACTTTGCTCTCTGTGACGTGTTAAAATGTGCGCTGCAATAGAAAATCCCGCCACTTGTGAGGTGCGTTCTGTGATTAGGTTTTTGTTGGCAAAAAATCACAAACCAATTGAAATTTATCGCCAACTTTGTGATGTGTACGGAAAAGGAATAATGAGTGAAAGCCGAGTGAGGCAATGGTGCATTGATTTTAAAAATGGCCGTACCAATGTTCACGATGAGGACCGCAGTGGTAGACCTAGCCATGTGACTGATGAACTGGTGATGAAAATCAACGACAAAATTCGTGAAGATCGTCGTTTCACGATTACGGAACTTTCGAAACAATTTCCCCAAATTTCACGGAGTTTGGTGCATGAAATTGTGGCGGAAAAGCTTGGTTACCACAAATTTTGTGCTAGGTGGATTCCGAAAATCCTAACGGAAGACCACAAAAAACAGAGACTGGCTGCAGCACTAACTTTCCTCGAAGATTACGACAAAAATGGTAACAAAGTTATCGATCGTATCGTAACTGGGGACGAGACTTGGGTGAAGCATGTCAATAGTGAAACAAAAAGGCAGTCGATGGAATGGGGACACACAAATTCTCCCAAGAAACCAAGGAAGTGTTCGCAAACGCTGTCAGCAAGAAAGATCATGGCTACTGTGTTTTGGGACTCTGAAGGAGTGATTCTCGTTGATTTTCTTGAACGTGGCACAACAATTAACTCAGAGAGGTATTGTGAAACACTGAGAAAGTTAAGGCGCGCGATACAAAACAAGCGTCGGGGAAAACTTAGTGCGAAGGTTTTGTTTTTTCACGACAACGCACGTCCACACACGGCCAATCGTACCCGAGAGCTCTTCGATAGTTTTGGATGGGAGGTGTTCGATCATCCACCATACAGCCCGGATTTGGCGCCGAGTGACTATCACCTCTTCCCAGCGATGAAGACATGGCTCGCTACACAACGCTTTGATACTGACGCCGAACTGCATGCCGGTGTAAACCAGTGGTTGAAATCGCAGGCGGCAGATTTCTACAGAGACGGTATTGAAAAACTTGTGCCACGGTATGATAAGTGCCTTAATTTGAATGGCGATTATGTAGAAAAATAGCTTAAGAGTGTACCTTTCAAATGTATATAATAAAATTTTGTTTTTTCATTTTGTAAATTTTTTATTTCAAAACGTCTGTTACTTTCTGGATAGCCCTCGTATTTAAAGCTCATTGGTTATTTCATCTAGCATATTTCAGATTTCTGCATGCATACTGTTTCTTTACAATTCAACATTAGTTCAGTGCATTACTGACAGATTCATTTGTATCTCAAAACTGCTAATTTCCGATTGTTTACATGTCAGTGTTTTTTAACAGTTCCCTGTTGTGAACTACACATTTGGTATAGTGTTGGCTTGCACAGTGTTTGAATTTTTGAGTAATTTTTTTTTGTTATTTTATATTACAAAGTGACTGAAAACTTTGTGACTGAAGACAAAATATTATGGTAATTTAGTTTCAAATCGATCTGAATTGAATAATGTAGAAATAAAGAGACATTTTGATCTGACAATACAGGTAAGCCTACATAATTTGGGTTACTTCATCTCACTATTTATACCAGGGTTTCCAACTGGTGGTATGCATATCACTAGTGTGGTACACTGAGGGATTGAAGGTGGTACACAAGAAGACCTAGCTAGGAAAAAAGTATTTACTAAAAAAAGTAAATAAAATTTTATGTTCAAAACAATAAATTTGTATCAGACATTGAAGTCTTTAATACTATTTGTGTCAAATTACCTTTGTGAAAGTGGATTTGCTGAACTCGTTTATGTTAAAAGCAAATATAAGAACAGGATATATATTAAGTGATATAAGGTTAAAAATAACATCAATAGAACCTGACATTAACTCTTGGGTACAAAATAAGCAGTAACAAGTTTCACAGTAATTATTTACTTTTTAGTAGATCAGTAATGAAAGTAATCAACCATCTTTTGAAAACTTTACTTTATTTTAGCATAGAACCAACATGAAATTAGTTTTAAAAATCAGTCCTCGTTTTGTAAATTGGACCACATTCTGCAGAAAGGAACCAACCCACACATTACTTAAGCTGAGTAAAATGTAGTTAAAGTTAAAGGTAAATAAAAAATTCACAAATAAATACTGACAGTTAGTTCTAATATCATCCAAATACATATGATGGGGCATACTTTATACTGATACATGGGTTTTTGAAGTTTATTATTTATTGACATATTACATATTTTGTGGGTTGGTTCCTTTCTGCAAAATGGTATATGATGGTAATTATGTTCTCCTAAAACGATCCAACCCATATATTTTTCTTGTTTTTAATAGTAAACACTTTTATTAGGTGCAAAAATTGAATACATAATCAAACTTTGATACAATCCATATTTTTTCAAACCACAAATACAAAAATTAACTGTCTTTGGACATGTAATAAAAAACTTTCACTGCGTTGTCCATAGTCATCAGGATTACAAGCAGTGTCGGTTACTCAATCTCAATGTCTGCACCCCCTGAAAATCCATCAACATCATCCTCTACATTAGAGTCTGCAAACAAAGAATTGTAGAACTCTTTAGCATCACCAGGTATGAATGAGATCCATGACAGATTGTAGGTCATGCAGCTTTGGCACAGCTATTGCTTTACCATTGGGCCACAAAGGAGATAGTTTTCCAGCAATTCCTGTTAGTGGTCGACCAATTCGGCATTTTGTAATGTCAATCTCTGCATATTCCCCTTTAAAAGATTTCCACAGAAAAATAGAAAAGGGTTTAGTTTTCGCCAACATTATTTCTCTGGTTTGTAACCATAAATCTTTTCTTTCTTTACATCCACCTTTCTATTACATATCAGGAGTTCTAGCTGGGATGTTCCAAGGAAACTATTCATTTCTGTAATTATAAGGGGATTTTTCTTACAACATGTCTTCATCACTCTTATGTAGTCATCAGGTAGGTACAGTTGTTGCTGATGTTTTAGTGCAGTCTCAATATCTGAAAAGTCAGCATCGTTAGGTAGAAAGCTGTGTCCTGATACAAGAAATTGCATATGTATTTTTTTTAGTGAGGATGAGAATCAAGAGCAGCTTTCAGCATAAGGGTCAACTTAATGTTTCTGTTCTGCACTCCACAGCTGTCAGACCAAAAAATTACCTCCTCAGCGTCTTTCTCAATGTTATGTTCAATGTGGTGAAGTAGACATGACCCGACTTCCTGTGCTCCCCGACCAGCCTTTCCCTCAACCCAAACATAGCAGTAACCCTTGTTTCCCTTCCCTGCATGGATTCCACAGTTGTATTGCCACAATTGCCTCTTGTAAAACATTACATCAGTTGGGATCCTGGGAAGTGGTAATGTTTTTTCCATATCAAATGTTAAACATTCAATAAAATGCTCTTTGTTTGCTTTTTCCATATCGCTTCTCATAAGGGTTTGAGCTTCTTTAGCTAGATCAATATGTTCATTGTGCTCTTTCAATAATTTCTGTTTCCCTTCTTCAGAGTTTATGGTTTGCACTTTAGTTGCATACACATCACATGCATTACATGTATCTTTTTTAATGCTTTAAATTTTAAATTAAACTTTGTTAGAAATGTGCGTCTGTAAGTAGAAATATTGACAAGCTCTACAACATCTTTTACATATGCATCATACATATCTTGTAAAGTCATACCTGGTGGAAGGTATTCTGCATCACATTGTTCCCTTCGGTAGTGAGACTTATACTTCGGTATCATACGAATCTGTTTCATAATTTCTTCTGTCTTCTTCTCTGATGTCCTGTTATGTCCACATTGTCGTTTGCCTCTTTTGTCAGTAACAGAAGGTGATCGAATATTCTTTAGTGCTGTATCGACTCGTTTTGTAGATATTCCCAGTGTGATGACAAACAAATCTCTGCACACTTTCAAACCTTTGAAGTGGTAAGATCTTGAATATGACCTGCAGGTATTATTACTTTGTCTGTAGCATCGATTCTTTGGTTTTTCAGACACACAAGCTGCAATGAAATTGGTTTGTGCATCATATGAACCAAGCTCCCAGTACTTTCTGAATTGTTCTTTACGGAATTCCACTGATAAGGTTTCATAGCATTTCCTTGCACAACAACATATGACATCCTTGAAATCCTTCCTCAATTTCACACCTTTATGGTTATAATGTTCTTCATTTTTGTTTCTTTTTGATTTATTTTCCTCTCTTGAGGTTTCAAATTTTCGGGGTCTTCATCTCTTGAGCCTAGAACTAGGTTTATCTGTTGGGGAAGCAGAACTAGAAGTGCTTGCTGAATCTGGAACATAATCTATATCTTTATCGGAGTCATAACCAAGTAAATTTTCTGTAGTTGGGTTATTAAACTCCTGAAACAAAGTAAAAATAATATACAGTATACTAAAAATAAATACATTAAAAAATATACAGTATAATAAAAATAAATACAATAACAAATATACAGCATAATATAAATAAATACAATAACAAACAGTATTCTAAAAAATAATACTAACCTCAGTTTCCATAAAAGACATTTTCAGTATTTTCAGTTTGTGAAGCACATAATTCTACAAGTCTTCTTCCTCTGCTCAAATAATTATCCATTTCAAAACAATATTATCATAAGAACACAATCATACGTGTAATATCATCTGAATATTTACAAACACAAGTCCCATAACGCTTTGCAAAGAGGAACCAAAACAGTATTTGTTAACAATGAAATTTAATTTATCGGCTCTGCACGAGCCATGTAAACTTTATTGGCTCTTACATGCCATACTGAATGTATGGCTCTTCACGGGCCAAAAATTCAGTACAATGTAAATGTTTACTAAACTTTATTTTCCTTTTGTGAAAAAATTACACATTTAGGGCTTGGACCTGTGGCCTCTGAATATTTTCATTCTGCTAAAAGGAACCAACCCACATGGTTCCATTCTGCAGAATGGAAAATGCAGGATATGCTATCAGTGTTTTTTTTACCTACCCACAGATGGCATTACAATTCAGAATTGGGTTGGTTCTTTTCTGCAAAACATAGAAACGGTACGGAGGAGTAACAGTACAGGGTTGGTTCCATTTTTTAATTTTTGTGGGTTGGTTCCTTTCTGCAGAATGTGGTCCAATTCTGTGTGTTAGATTTAATTATTATAAGTAACTGGCAATAATAAGATATACTGTTTACTTGTGTTTTTTATTGAAAAATAACCAATAACCTTTAACTCATTCGCTGACTTTGATGAGACTGTAGCTCGCATCATTTTACCAGTACCATGGCGACTTTGACGAGTGTAGCTCGCGCCACTTGTTCAGTTCACTGACATTGGCGGCAAACACTCGCCAGTATTGTTTCAATGTAAGAACTGCTTTGTAGTAGTTTTATGAATCTCCGACAGATGTAAATGCTTTCCACATGTGGTTTTTTTACTGTTATGTAGCATTTTCTGTGAGCATTGTAAAACAAACCGTTTGTTTGATACCGTCTTCATCCCTCAAGATGAGTTATGTGCGTGATAAATATTTAACACCGGAAAAAATTGAAAAATTATTATGTGAAAGTGACAGTGAAATTGCAGATGAAGATTTTGTACTTCTTACAAATTTTGAGCTAAATGATAGTTAAGAAAGCAGTAGTGACAGTGAAAGTGAGGAACAGAGAGGTTACGTTTATGACTGGGCTGGCAAAATATAAATAATATTGTTATTCCAATTAGTTTTACTGGTGATTCTGGGGTAAACAGTGATATAATACAAAATCTTAGTCAGAATTCTGTGACAAAAGAAATCAATATTTTCAATGAAATATTGAGTGACGATTTTTACCAAATGATTGTTCTTGAAACCAATCGGTATGCTCAAATAAAGTTGGACACTGTTGATGATCAGAAATGGTTTCCGACTATGGTTGACGATCTAAAAACGCTTTTTGCAATTATAGTGCTGATGTCACAGAACCCTAAACAATGGCTGGAAATATACTGGAAAAAGAGGAAAATTCTTCGTACACCTATTTTTTCTGAGGTAATGCCTTATAAACGTTTTTTATGCATTTTGCAAATGACTTTGAAGGTGATGATGATAGGCTGAAAAAAATTAGGCCTATGATTGAATATAAAATTTCAACATACATATACTCCTGACAGAAATGTAGTTGATGAAAGTTTGGTAAAGTGTAGAGGGCGACTATCTTATATTCAATTCAATCCATCAAAGCGTTCTCGGTTTGGAGTAGTTTTAAAAATTGAATGAGTCCAAATCAGGATATTGTTGGAAGTTTTCAGTTTATTGTGGCCAGGATATTCATAATAATATGTAGGTCAGTGAAGCTGTTATGAACATGAGTGAGCCACTTTTGAACCAGGGTTATATTATATATTTAGACAACTGGTACAGTTCTTCATTATTCAGGTCACTGTTGCAAAATAAAACATGCCATAGGAACTGTTCGTGGACATAGGAAAAACATGCCTCCAGTTGTTACAAAAATATTGTCTAAAGGAGAAGTAACACCAAAGTTCCAATAACATCCTATGTCTCAAATGGCAAGACAAGAAAGACGTTTTGATGTTATCACTTCATGAATCACCCGTCATGACTGACACGGGTAAAACTAGAACGGTGAAGCAAAAGATTAGGGGTCACACACATATACAAGAAATAACTAATAAAACGTAATGTTATAAACTATAACAGTGCTATGGGTGGCGTAGACCGCCAAGATCAGGTCATTTCATGTTTTCTAGGTATGAGAAGGTATTCTAAAAGTTATAAAAAACTTTTTATGTTTGACATGGCTCTATATAATTTCTTTGTGATATGGAAAATTATGACGGGAAAGAAAGAGTTATTCACAGATTTCCAATTGAATTTTGTAGACCAGGTCTTAGAAAATGTTACATTACCTCAGTATCCAACCCGTGGAAGACCATCAGTTGGACCTACTCCTCTGCGACTTCAGGGCAAACAGTGGGGACATTTTGTAGTAAAGATACCACCAACTTCTTCAAAAGCAAATCCTACTAAGAGATGTTATTTGTGTTTCCAAAAAAAATTATAAGAAACTGTGGGAGTGTGAAAAGTGTATTTTTTTAATTGTAAGTAATTGTGTATTCCAATATAACTATGGTTTGTAAAGTTTATAGTCAAAAGGGTCTCTTGAACGCTTCTGCAACAGTGCTTCGGTACGAACGAATGAAAAAATTTGAAAAAACAAGCTGTAAGTAAAATTTTTAAAATAATTTGTTGTGCATTATAACATATTTGTAAGTATTAATCTGCAATAAAAAAATAGTCATTTTTTGAAAATAAATTTCTTAAAAAAATAGTGAATGTGTTAAGCTCTGGTGGTACTTGAAATAAACGCGGAAGACCAAAGTGGTATGTGGGTCCAGAAATGTTGGAAACCACTGGTTTATACTGAATGTATGAAGTGTCCAGGGGAAAAGGGGGTAAGTCAATTTTTACAAATTCACAGGAGGCGATTTTTAAAATTGCAAGACTCAAATCTATGATTAAATATCAATTTATTTGTTTATTTAAATTTCAATTTAAACTTATGTTTATTAAATTCTGTTAACATTTCATATTTTTATTTCAACTATTTAGTAAAAAATCAATAAATAGTAAAAGTAATACAGTTTTACTGGTTAAGAAGGAGGTAAGTCAAACAAATAGATGTTAAGAAAATAAAATGTGAAAGTCAACTAATAATTTGTGTAGTTTTTTTTTACAAAATGCATTATAGAATAGAGTTTAAATCAAGCTTACTTATAGGATTACAATATTTTCCATTCTTATTTTTTAATTCTTACTTTCTTCAACACCTGTATTCTGCAACAACGTACAGTCCTACTTTGTTAGCAATTTAAAGTAATATTGCGCGTCTGGGCTACAAAATTTTGACAAATGGACTGTCATCAAATTTTGCTTTGGGAATGTGTATTATATCTGAAAAAAGTATAATTGAATAGATAATTGAAAAGTAGATAACTTAGTCAACCAAAATAGTCAATATAAGAATGTTAGTTACTCTGTTCCATTTTCTACCGGAAATTTAGAATATTCACATATTAAACCTACTTTGTTAGGTCTACTGTAAAATATTACAATACAAAAATATTAGGCCTACCTTCATAAAGTGGATCTGGCAGCTGAAACTCGTCTGCTACCTGCTGTTTCCTTTGATGTCAGTTCCCAATTACTGCAGATTCAAAGTGTCCATTGTAGGTACTGTGCTGAAACACAAAGCGAGGGTTTGTGTTAATGATTTTCATTTTCCTAACTGGCCAGCTCTTAAAAGGACATTTCTTGATGTATTTTTACTTCAGGTGGTGGGTCCAGCTTTGCAACATTAATTGATCAACTTCTACCATATCAAAGTGACCTGGTTTGACTCTTGCCTCGCGAAACACATCTGCCCCTTGGTTTGAGAGTTCCACTTTAACCTTTTGGTTGACGATGCCCATATTTTTGTCAGTTTCCATGTAAAAATGGCCTCTCATTGGGAAACATACTTTAATCTCATCAAATCTATTTTCATAGTGAACTAAGCTGTGAAGCAATCTAATGACAGTGTAGTTTTTGTTCTGGCCTCCACAAGAATCATGAAAAATGTGGAGGCATTGAACATTTCCATTGAGAAAATTGTAAAGAAAATGATGAACCATCAAACACTCCTCATCACTGCCTTTGTTCCTAACAGTTTGAGGATAAGTGTAAAACACACTTGTTCCTGTAGACAAAAGATGGATATTAAATGTGTAGACAGACAATTGATGTCTGTGTTATACGTCATTTGTCGAGATGTTAAGAACAAATTTTTTTTTAAGTCGAAACAAATTGCTTCAGAATTAACACTTAACCTACTCCTATACGCTGTCCAGGCAGTGAAGGCGGCTGGAGGGTTAGGAGACCCTTGGCTCACGCACGCACACTGGCAGGCCGCCTAACAATAGACGGCACTTGACCTGTGCTTCTGTCTTTTTAAATACAGTTTACTATAATAAATTAAATTTTGTTATTCTGCTTAATCTTATAGTTTTGGTCGTTCCATTTAATTCAGACTGTGATTTCATTTAAAATAAGTCCAAACACGAAGTTTGTACGACGATTTTCAAATGTTTTACTCTTATTTGTTTATTTTGAAATATTGTGATTGCTAAACTTCTGAGAATTATTTACGCGACTGTTATTAAAAAAATGTTATTATTAAAAACTAAGATTCTGATCATTTAATTTACTTTTCAACTATTTTTCTGATACACTCCCTTTGGATGCCAGAAGCCGGTTAAATGGCCCTATGGTTCATTGTTGGAACTACTAGCGGCCGATTAAATCGGCCCGTCAAATGACACTGAGAACTGCCAGCGGCCGATCTCGCTGGCTTTTTGTATATTCATCGTAGCGGATGCATTACTTTTAGTATATTTTTATACTACACGTCAAATTAATTCTAAATAGTTAGGCTACTTTACTTTTTTTATACAAGGCTTTAAACTCGAGCTCAAAATTCAACTAAGTATATACTCGGAATTTTAAAATTAACTTTCTCTCTGCGTTCGAAACTCTGATGCTTATTTTGCAGGCTTGAGACTGCCGATGGCCGCATTAAAAGTTATATACAAGTTTATCAATATTTACAAATTTACAACAATTAAAAATCAAAATTCTAATAAAATATTTACAAAATGTAGCAATTTTGTTGTTTTGCTAAATGTAGCTTGGGTTGAGTGCAACTTTATACTATAGGTGCACAACCAAAATCGTCTTCATCAGTGGTGTCGTCATATTCATCCTCATCGGAGTCATCAGGTGCTAAGTTTACAATCAGTTCCTGAACACTTGCTTCATTTAACCCCTCGTTCCTCCAGTCTTCATCAATCAACTTCTGTACATGGTCGACGTATTTAGTCCACATGTCGGAAGTAAAGTTGACAACAGATTCTCTAAATAGTTTTTCAATATCTGCCAGTTTAAAGGTTGTATTCCTAACCTTTACGTAATTTTTTAGATTCGCCCAAACCATTTCAATAGGGTTGTAATGACAGTGATAGGGCGGTAGACGAATTACTTTGAAACCCAACTCAGATGCTTTTTTATCGATCACATAGGTAGGCGTTGGTGGCTTATGTAATCGAACTAACGCATATAGTTCCACCTTAAGAAGGTTATCTGGGAAAGGGACACCTCGAGCTTTCAACCAGCTGATCATTTCCGCTTTTGTTGATGACGATGTCGGTGGTTTGTTTAGAATCCTGGAATGATATGGAGCATTGTCCATAACAATAGTTGCTCCTTGAGGAATGGATGGCAGTAATGTATCGAAGAACCATGATTCAAAAACAGTCGCATTCATGTCTTCATGGTAATCTCCTGTCTTCTTAGATTGGAACACAAAAGGGGGAGCGCTAATCCATCCGTTGGAGCCACCAGCATGACAGATGATCAATCGTTTGCCTTTACCCAAAGGGCCGCCGAGAGTTCCTTGGATAGTGCCATCAGTCCAACCAGTGTCCTTTCTCGTGTTTTCATTGATCCAGGTCTCGTCCAAAAATATAGTGTTTTTAATATTTACTTCAAGCATTTTTCTTAAGAAACGACACCTTAACAGGGCCACTGACGGCTTTTCCATGAGGATTTTTCTGCTGTTAAATTTCTTGTACTGAAATCCCATGTCTGATAATAGCGAGCTCAGTGAAGATTTTCCTCCCATATACAGTCCAGCTTCTTGAAGTGACACACAAAGTTGTCTGAGGGTAGGCGCTTCTTTTCGAGCATAGTAGCTCAATATGTGACGTCAAATAGCTCCTTTGTCGAAGTCATCCATGTCTTTTACTGGCCGCTTTCTCTTCAAACTTTTCTTCCGAGGAGTATGAATAATAATATTTTCCCTTTTGGTGCTGTTTAAGGTGTTATCTTGTTGATCGTCCTCAGCTGTGATTAAATCAATATCTTCAACTACACAGGGATCTTCTTGATTTTCCAAACTTTTTTTAATCTCTGCGTTGATACGTTGTATTGTTCTCAACGAAATGCCACAAGCATCTGCTGTTCTCTGCATTACTTTATTAGTATCAAGTAAAGGACCTCCGTTATACTTCTCTTTCTCAAAATAGAACAGAACAGAAGCAAGCAATCATTGTTCTGCATTGAGTATGTAAAACGTGGCGTTTTTTACAAGAACTCATAATCACAAATCAACTATACACTAACCACAAATGAACTGATTCACTCACAATATACGCGACAGATCGGCTCTCTGACAAGACTGGCTGGTCTCACTACCCCGTGCAAGCTATTTAATGACTAAAAAAAGTCGGCGGGTAATCAGTGACTCACTCGGGGTACCCGGTACACGAGCAGTGACCTCTACTGTTTGTTGGTTTGAGGGTGAATCACCCTCTCTACCTGGAAAAATGACTATAGCGACCAAGTGTAAACCAAGTAAGGAAGGGACGTCTCTCTTGCATGTTACTGAAATCTGTAATACCGGTAATTATTTTCCAAATTACGTGATACAATAATACACATTTAATTCCTGACGCGCTACCTCGTCCTCTCAAGTTATAGTTAAAGTTTAATAACATGGACAGTAAATTTTTAATATATTTACATAGATACATATCACATTTCATTTTGTGTGTCTGTAAAACAATAATATATAATATTTTTATAATAAATAACATTTTTAAAAGTTCGTGTTAGTAAAAAGACAAACAATTATTTTGATAACGTATAACAACTATTATTTCATATATTGTTTATTTGAAATAAAAATATGAGGTTTGAAAATAATCTTTATATCTATATATTAAAATCTGTTACATATGTTGATTAATTTTTTCAGTATTATAACAATAAAGAGGTGGGTCGTCAATCTGCTCTTTATCGAGTATCACAATTGGTGAATCGGAAAAAAAAATTAAAGGGAGTGTCAGAAAAATAGTTGAAAAATAAATAAGATGATCAGTAACTTAGGTTTTAATAATCATCATTTTTAATAATAGTCGCTTAGATGGTGTTCTAAAGTTTAACAATAATTAACAATAGTTTAAAATAAACAAATAAATGTAAAACATTTGAATATCGCCATAAAAACTTCGTGTTTGGACTTATTTTAAATGAAATTACAGTCTGAATTCAATGGAACAATCAAAATTAAAAGTTTAAGCACGACAATAAAATTTAATTTATTGTAGTGGACTGTAACTAAAAAGACAGCAGCGCAGGTCAAAGGCCTGTCCCTGTCTATTGTTAGGCGGCCTGTCAGTGTGTGTGTGTGTGTGTGTGTGTGTGTGTGTGTGTGTCTGTTTGAGGGTCTCCTAACCCTCCAGCCGCCTTCACTGCCTGGACAGCGTATAAGCTTAGCATTTTGCTTCCTTTTGTAAACACGTCAGCCTTTATTTTATGTACCATATGATTTGTTTGAAATTGTTTTATTTCATCATCTATTCTCTTAATTTCCACAGCATTTGAGAGGTTGGCCTTTTGTGATTGTAAGTTTTTTTATTTTAGCAGTGAATGGATCACAGATGCTGCAAGTATCTTTCCTTGGGTATCCAAATGAGATGTTGAATTCATTTGAGAAAATGGTTCTATAAGACTCATACGACACTGGCAAATTTGTATACTTTTGACAGTACATGTTATACATTTTAGTTATGTTCAACTCCTCAAGCAAGTAAATTTTTGTTGATTCTGCTAGATTATAATACCCTTTTCTTTTAAATGAACTAATGTGTTCTATGACGGCATTTCTTTTCTCTACAGATATTTTTCTAGGTCTAGATGACTATTTGCCCCTACCATCCTTTAGAGTCATACCAGTTTCTTTCAATGCTTTATGGAGAACTTCGAGTTTTTTCTTTGTGATCCAATGAATAGATAAGAAAACTTTAAAACAGTCTTGCACTTCTTTCATTTTGCTTTCCCCATCAAGAAACCTAACCCTGTATGAATAGAATGCATCACGAAACAGCCTCGCTTTCATCCAATCGCGGGCACCTATTTTGAATTTCTTGGATAATAATTAATCCACAAAGCTATACTGTTGCGTTGAACTTGCTGTCCCCTTGTGTAGCTTGGGGTTAATGGCTGTTCACACTTTAAACCATAGGCTGGGTTTAAACAAAATATAAAACGATAAAGTGGACTGTATAAATGGTTTATTATAAAAACAGATTAAATCATATTCATGCAAATCCGCGCGTGCCCGTACGACTGCATATCTAATAATTTAAGCTAATTAAAATTGAACTAATTTAATCGTTCACATATTGATGGCCGTAAATTTAATGTTGCATAACACATGCGCGGAACAGGCTGTTGCCTCCTGGAGCTGCGTGAGTCGAATGCTAGATTGGAAAGGGGATGGCAGACTGACCTTAGCTCGTCCGGCTATAATCCAGCCGATGTCACACGCGAATCATGGTTTGAACACATTTTAAATCTGAACATACTGCCCATCAAAAATCGAAGATTTCGATTTTTCCCAAGCTTGATGCAGTGAGCAGTTTACTCACCCATGACGCCAACAGCGGCTACATAAATTGGTTGTAACACATAATTGAATACAACACGTAAATTGAATAGAATACGTGAATCGCATTAATTGAATACAATAGATAAATAGAATAGAATACATAGATTGAATAAAATACATGAACTACATAAATTGAATGCAATACACAAATTAAATAGAATGCATAGATTGAATAAAATACATGAATTGCATAAATCACATAAATTGAACGCAATTCATAAATTAAATAGAATACATAGATTGAATAAAATACATGAATTGCATAAATTGAGTAAAGTCCTCTGCACAAGGCAACATTACTGAGGACCAGAACAATAACACCCCTTCGCATAGAGTGAAACCCATATACGAGTGATGACAATCCTTATTTGTTGGACACAGGTAAAGTGCCCAGCTTATGAATAGGTCGACGCAATATACCACGGGGAGTGCGGACGTCAACGACAGAAAGAGGACGGGAGTTCAAACGCCTCAATTTGAGTAAGGATCGTGTATAATTCCTCAAAGTTAAGAATGGTGGCGCCAATGGTGCGGCGCAGATGATGCTTGACACCTTTTTTTGGCAGATGATGCTTGGAATTTATTTTTTTGATTTTATCTTTTTTTAACATGGGCACCATCGCTCAGACATTGAACTGTTTACACTCATTTGATACTACTACTAGTACTAGTACTAACACAGTACTACTAGTAGGCTACTACCCAAACGGATATGTATGTGAGTTTATGCCGGCTCTGAAAAGAGCCGTTTTTGCGTGCGCCGACTTCTACAAGTGTTCGCGGACGAAATCACATGTAGGCATTGACACCTTATGGACTTGGACGGGATCATTACCCACCGCTCAATCAATAATTCGTACTTTACACATGCAGCATCTCACAACATCACCGTCGCCTTCGTAAATAAACCTGGTTTTGGCCAGGTCAAAAAATTTCACGTTCACATTCGGATATTTGTGAACATAAAATTTTATTCCCTGTCGACATTTTGTCACATGCGTGAATTGCGCCATCACTCGAAATGCATGTCCCTTATGCAGAGTCCAATACACCGCTTACATGAGAGCATATTTCTAGTTCACTCCAATTTCAAAAAGGTGATGAACGTTTCGCTTTATGCATGTCATAAACAAGTAAAAAATTATTTGAAAATCTATACTGGTGCTGCTGTGACGGAAGTGTTTATACCTACATCAATCTCGTATATCTCCATGTTTGGTCAGCACGCGTTGTGGACGGACGCATGGAGCTGTTAACTCCGTACGAGTACAGACGCTGTGGTGACTTAAAGCACGTAGTACTGTACTCTGTAGAAATCTTTGTACACGATGTTTTGACACATAAATTTATTGCAGTGATCCATGACAGTATAGTATAGATAAGGTACAAAATAAACGTCCCAAAAGAATTCTTTACAAGTGTTTCACGTCATACAACGTGTCTGTTTCGTGAGACAGACGAATCGTCAGCGTTCCTAGCGACACCGAACACACTGTTTGTAACGAAAAAAGGATGATCGATGACGAGATAGCAGTCATACTTGACTTTCACTGTTTCGTTGACGACGATGGAAACAAACTCGTCAAGGAACTAGACATTATGGACATCACCGCATTTGCCAGCAGGCATTGGATATTTGCACCTCCAGTAAACACGATCGTTTCGAATCACAAACACGTGAGGACAAACCGTTGGTTAACGGAGCATTATCATAGATTAGAGTGGACGGACGGGGACACATCGTACGAACATCTTGTGTCGATATTAGTAAAGTACACATTTCCTTTTCACTATGTGTTCGTAAAAGGATTACAGAAAAAAATATTTCTGGAGAAGCGTATTGTACATATCAATATTATAAATTTAGAAGTATTCAGTTGACCTAAACTCGAACAATTACGTTCAATACACGGAACAGCCTGTCTCGTGCACCGCTTATTTCCGGAAATATGTACAAATCAAAGAGTAGTACACGCTTTACACGAGTGGGTTGTATCGGATTTTAGACTAATCAATAGGTTTCTGGTAAATTACTAATTGCATACATTGTTGTTTTATTTAGCATCATAAAAATATCACTTGTCGCCTTTCTGTCGATTACATCATCCTGTCTAGATGCATAAAAAATTAGCACCATCGACTTGTTCCCACACGCTCGAGTGTAGCCGATGACAACGCCCTGTCTAAAAAAGTAACCGAGTCATCTCCCCCCACTTACCCGCTGAACATAGCGTGGGAAAGCAGTTTGCATCCTGTTCACACGGTTAAAAATAACCGCTTACTGTACGTTGAGTGGATCCCACTCTCCGGTTTCCCCTCCTCAACTACCTCCCTATTTGTTGTTTTATTTAGCATCATAAAAATATCACTTGTCGCCTTTCTGTCGATTACATCATCCTGTCTACATGCGTAAAAAATTAGCACCATCGACTTGTTCCCACACGCTCGAGTGTAGTCGATGACATCACCCTGTCTAAAAAAATAACCGAGTCTCCCCCCACCTACCCGCTGAACATAGCGTGGGAAAGCAGCTTGCATCCTGTTCACACAGTTAAAAATAACCGCTTACTGTATGTTGAGTGGATCCCACTCTCCGGTTTCCCCTCCTCAACTACCTCCCTATTTATTGTTTTATTTAGCATCATAAAAATATCACTTGTCACCTTTCTGTCGATTACATCATCCTGTCTACATGCATAAAAAAATTAGCACCATCGACTTGTTTCCACACGCTCGAGTGTAGTCGATGACATTACCCTGCCTAAAAAAATAACTGAGTCTCCGCCCACCTACCCGCTGAACATAGCGTGGGAAAGCAGCTTGCATCCTGTTCACACGGTTAAAAATAACCGCTTACTGTACGTTGAGTGGATCCCACTCTCCGGTTTCCCCCTCCTCCACCTACCTCCCTATTTATACCGCTACGAACGAGTGTTATTCATTCAGACCTTGACAGACGCACAAGCGAAATTCTTCATTGTAAAATGACATCATTCATTGCGAAGTTTGCTACCATTAGTGCGATAGAATATAAAAAAATTAAGGAATTAATTGGTGTTAAATATCCGATAGAAGAATTACAAAATATAGACGCGAAGTACGGGAAGGCCGTACCCGCCACTATCCAGGACTACAGGGACCCAAAATTAAAATATCGCATATATCTACCTAAGAGATACGCAAGCGTTTTCGATGATGAGGAATTAAAAAATTTAGTGCCGTATTCACTTCAACTGGTTTATCGTGGAGAAAAAGATAGGGCTTACATGGTAGACATTTTAGAGTAATACTGAATGGAGAGATTCATTTATCATGTACACACACACACACACACACAATTGTCATTGCCTGTAAGTACGATTACATATGTATTTCATTTGATTTAATTGTACACAATTGTCAATGTACTTATGTTTATTGTATTGTGTAATTGTCACTTCATAGTAATTTTCACAGTAATTGTCAATACTGTGTGCATTTACATAATATTTATTTTGCTTACACATTTCATTTTGATTTCATTGTACACATTTGTCACAGTGCACTTGTTTATTTTAACTTGTACTTAGTTTACTTAGATGTATTTTGTAATTGTCACTACTGTGTGGTTTATATAGTTTATATATTATGTATTTTAAATTGTAATATATTTTGATGACGTGTATTTTAATTGTTTTTATTTAAACGGTATTGCTTTAACATTTTTATTGTATTTAATTTCAAAAGTCCTTCCAACATTAACACTATTCACCACTATAATAATACTTATCTTCTATGCACAAATGTGTGATATTCAATTATGCACTGAAGGACCAAGTCATCGAGAGTTTCGCAGTGATGATGTGCACATTTTTTATTTTTACAATATATACTTACCACAAAGACATGCATTCGAATTTACATTTCACAAGTTGGCAACAATGCAATACACACCACTTAGTCTCTTCGCATCGACGATATCCGGACGGCGGCGGCGTACATATCTAAACCCGTACACTATAACACATGCACGAGTTGGCAACATGGCCGACGCTTAACCAGCACACTGTTGCACAAGTTGGCAACGTTGCGCTTTTCTAACATGGCCGACGTCCGGAAAACGCCGTACATATCTAAACCCGTACACTATAACACATGCAAGAGTTGGCAACATGGCCGATGCTTAACCAGCAAACTCCTTACACAACTTGACAACGTCGCGCTTTTCCAACATGGCCGACCAACAACAATCATTTTCCACCTGACAACATAACTCCCCACCACTCCTGGCGACATAAAGCCACGACCAGGCCGCGGGCAGCCCGCTGCCGGACGGCGAACATCGAACGGCGGCCACGCCTCCACCAATCAACGCACAGATAACCCCCCAACCTACATCGCCGCCCACAAAATGGCCGACGCCAACAACATGGCCGACCTACGAGTCAACTTCGGCACGGTCACGTGGGACACCCCACTACCCCCCAATCCACACCCCACCTCTGGCTTGGACAACACAGCACCAGAAGTCTACCCCCACCACCACAATTTTTGAATTTCACACCAAAAGAGTGGGGATGATGTCACATCCGGTGTAGAACTGTCATAAGCCCCCTACTGCTCTTGAGATTTTAAAATCCGGAAGGACAGTTGGCAAGGTGGCTCGAATGTCTGCAAGAGTACAACATCGGCGGGGGCGCCTCCATGGAAATGCAGATGGCTTATCACGAAGACTGTGCCCGGAAGATTGCCGACATTGCCACAGAAAAGAAGAACAAAACTCAAGCGAACATGTTCAAGCCATCACTGTAGATTTCCTGGCTGATGGCTGGACAACACAAGGCTGTCAACAAGAACAGATGACTGATGAAGACATTGGACCGATCTTGACAGCAAAAGAGGAAGGTGCCGCCCGGATTGGCAAGATATCTGCCATGGTACCGAAGTGCTGAAGGGCTACTGGGCACAATGGGAATTTCTCAGCTTAGAAAACGGATTGCTGAAAAGGGCTTGGGAAAGTGCAGATGGACGAGACGTGGTCATGCAGTTGATAGTTCCCCGAAGTAAAGTGCAGTCTGTTTTGAAGGAGATGCATGATGGAACATCTGGAGGCCAGCTTGGCGTTAACAAAACCCTTGACAAAATACAGAAGCGATTCTATTGGCTTCATCTTCACCACGACGTAGAGGAATGGGTTCGGACGTGTGAAATATGTGCTGCAAGCAAGGGCCCACAAACCAGAAGCAGGGGAAAAATGAGACAGTATAACGTTGGACTGCCTTTCGAGAGAATTGCCATAGATATTGCTGGACCATTCCCAGTTACTGACGATGGAAACCGGTACATCATGGTTGTAGGTGACTACTTCACTAAGTGGGTGGAAGCCTACGGAATTCCAAATCAGGAGGTTACCACTGTGGCGAAGCAGTTCACAACTTCTGTTGCCGTTATGGAGCCCCTATGGAAATCCATACGGATCAAGGGAGAAATTTCGAATCAGGAGTGTTTAAAGAATTATGCCGTCTACTCGGAATTCGCAAGACCAGGACAACGCCTCTGCATCCTCAGTCGGATGGGATGGTTGAGAGATTCAACAGGTCACTTGAGCAGCATCTTTCGAAAGTTGTTGATGAGAACCAAACAGACTGGGACCAACGTATACCACTATTCCTTATGGCGTATAGGTCATCAGTACACGACACAACCGGCATGACTCCAGCAAAATTGGTGTTTGGCCGGGAGATTCGTCTTCCTGGGGACTTGATGTTTGGATCACCTGAGACTCAGTCCCAAGAGCCAAAGAACTATTCCTCGCAATTAGAAAACCAACTGCGAGATATGAATCGCTTGGTAAGAGGACGGCTCAAGATTGCCAGTGATAAAATGAAAACTCGGTATGACATTCGCAGCAATAGTGTGGGTTTCCAAGAAGGAAATCAGGTCTGGTTGTTCAATCCAAAGCGTCGTCGTGGTCGCTCACCTAAGCTTCAATCTAACTGGGAAGGATCCTACACTGTGAAGGAAAAGAATTAACGATGTTGTTTATCGGATTCAACAGGAAGGACAGCGAAAGTTCAAGGTCGTCCACCTAGATCGTCTGGCGAAGTACAACTTTATAGATGGTTTGCCAGTTCGGGACGAACAGGCTTAAGGAGGAGGCAGTGTTACGACGTCACAGAACAATCTACGTGTTTATCGAACGTTCCAGAGTGTAAGCGTGTGGTGTACGTGCTTGTATACGCATCTACGAGAAAGTTCTTGATGCCGCCAGCCATGCGGACTGTGTCAAGGCCGTAGTTAATTACGTAGTTGATACGCACGCTATGACGCAATTAGGAATCGTCTAGATATTCGACTAGCTATAAATACCGGTACTCAAACGACATTCAGTTTAGTACGAGGCGAATTTTTGACTGTGCGGTTCGAGAGTATTAGTGCAATATATTTACAGAGCGGTTCGAGTTATTACTGTGTACGTTCAAGTAGTTATTGCGTTTTATAATCAGACGGTATAATTGTAATACAATTGAGTTTTAATATTAGTGGACATTTTATTGCGTGTGAACAATTTTCATTTGATTTGTTGTAGACACTGTGTTGTTAATTACGAACTGTTTAACTGTAAAAAGTAAAGCTGTGATTAGTGACTTAATTGTTGTCTTGTACTTATTTTGTTTCCACTGTACCTATGACGATCGAGTAGACCATCGTAACAATATTGATTCTTGTTATTGAGGCCTTAATAACGGCCCTTTGCCTTATGAACTGTTTGCTTTCGGCCATATTGAGCGTATTAAGACGTGGAACGAAAGTAGAACAGGCAACTCAGTTCTCAGCAATATAACTATGTATTAATAGTTAAATAGAATAATTGCAAATAAATAATACATCATAACATAATGAGTACATAATAGTTCAAAACATACCATGGCAGAAACGTCTTACTTGAACTTCCACTGATTCGAGATAATAAGTTGCATACGGTTGTAGAGATTATCAGCTGATGTCGGATAAGAGTTAACCAGAATGACGTAGTTGCCGTTAAGTAGAACGGGTTGTTATCTCTTGAAATAGTGGCAGGCTCGTGACCTCGGATTTCTGCAATGCGGTGAGATAAGATGCGTCTGTCTGCCTCTGCGTAGATGTGTCGTACCTGTCCAATTCTGTCTGCGCTGCATGTAATAGATTGTCCGGTAGACACTTGCGAACTTATTGCAAACCGCAATTTTATGCATTTGATTTGCAAGTTAATGATTTTGTGGAACTTACGCTAACATTTTCAATGCCTGAATAATACTCGGACGCATACAGGTATGCCACACTAATATCCGAAAACGGGCATGCACTAACTCCCTTATGGCGCTTAAAGTTCTTCAAAACCATTTTCACTATCACCTATCATTTTTCGCACTGATTCTCTTGTGAAACAAAAACACTGATTTATAACCTTATTACATTAACCTCGTTGTGTAGTTTATTCTTACTTGAGTTACTACTGTTTCAATCTTTACGTATCTTTTATTTTAAAAAGCCACATGTTGCTGTCACCAATTCTATTACAAATGATTTATGTTGTTTGTATTCTGTATATTTTTTCCACATGTCGTTGGCGTCACTTTAATACAAACTCAACTCTTCTCTTTTAAAGCTTTTACTGGTTGTTGATTTTAACACTCGCGTTCATTAAATATTTTCTTCAACTATTTTTTATTTATTTAATTAATAGTTTAATTCAATTTTGATGTTTTTGTTTATTTATATTGGAGTAATTATTTGGTTGTAGATCCATTGTTGAATGTATACAGTTGCGTAGATTTCTTGATATTAGTTATTAGTTCACTCTCCTGTTGAATAGTGTCGTCTGTGTGTGTCAGTGTAAAGTCTAGACAAAGTTATTTTATATAAATGAAACCTTCACGTACCTGTGATGTTGTACTGGAAGTTCAGTCGGTCACAGGTGGTTAATAAACTGTCAAGCTTTTGATCAAACAGTATATTTATGCTGTGAAAGCTTTTTGTGAGCACTTTTAAATTTTACTTGGGCGCCATATGGGCTTTCGAGAGAAATGCCCCATAAAAAGAATTCTGAATAATTTACTAATTAATTCTGATACTTTATAAATCAATAATTGATTAAATAGGTAGATCAAGATCAGGCATTAATTTTCTGTTTATTTGTTTACTATAAAAATGCAACTCATTAATTATTAATACTGATTAATTATTTGTTGAAATAATTGTTGACAATTGTTGTTACTTTACAATTCAGTTATTTATTGTTTGTTCTAGAATAAATTCAATGAAATACATTCGGTTTATAATAACAAACGGATTACAGATCATCCGTTTTTTACTTTTATCTAGCTCAGTTCAGTTGTTAGACACCTTTAGTAATTGAAAATTAATAAACGAAAAGTTCGATTATTCTGAATAAATTTTAGATTAGTTGTAAGAACGTTAACAAATGAAATCTTACGTTGGAATATGTTAATTCCTCTAAATAACTTTAAAACAGTGTTGATTACTTATTGTATTATTGTTTCTTGCATCAGTACACATGTGTGTTATTCTATGCTGTTAATGGCTAAAATGTAAACAATGTAAGTATTTGCACCGTACTCCCTGGTGATTAATCACAATGATTAATTTATTAACACTTCTAACAATCTGATTCAATTATCGTGATTACACTTCACTTAATTTCGCACATGAACGGGTTTATTTTCTTCTTGATATGCTACAGGTTTGGTTATGTTTGATACTTAACCTCGTTCTTTTACACGCACTTCTTGTAAAAGTTTCACTACTATTGTCGATGCACTGATTGAATTATACTTCTTCCTTCTCGTTGATTATTAAATTTTGGATGATAAGTTGGCCTGGATTTGTTGTTGTTGGTTGAGTGAATTTAGACAAAATGCTTCTCTGTTTACAATGGCAATCGTTTATATACATTTTTCAGAATGCTGCTTGGCGCTCTAGGCGTGCTTCTAAAGTCGTCCGTGATTGGTCTGAAATTATGTCATGATGACGTAATTCTATTTATAGGCATTGCATATTCGTATTCCGAGCGTCAGTCTCGTTTGTGTTATTATTCCCTCGTATTTATTCGAGATTCACCAAATTTATGATGCTAACGTTTATATCTCAGTTATTACAATTCCAATTTGGGTTCTATTACTATCATTGTAAAGCTTATTTATGTATCTTTATTTTGACATGGCTTGATGCCAGTTTGGTCATAGTTTTCATTAATATTTCTTTATTTTAAACTTACTAGAGCATTGTTTACATTCATCGTCTGCTAAATGTTGCAAATCCGACTAATAACTTTTTTCTAATATTTGTTTAATTATTCTTAATTTCTAATTTGAACATGATTAATTGATTAAAAAGAATACCTTATTATATATAAATGCTGCATTCAGCTGAACAATATTAATTATCTTTGTCTTGATTGTTCATCATCTTCTTTCACAGCACTACACTTTATCTAAAAATGAAACTTTTACTTTTGAACTTACTGAACGTACTGGCAGTCTGTCTCTAAGCTGAAGAAGGCGAATATGACGCCAAAATGCGTTCGATGGGAAGAAAAAACAGTAAGTTCACCAAGTAAAAGTTTCATTTTTAGATAAAGTTTACATTTGTTGATTTTCTAACATAAACTTCCATATTTTAATATTTTTACTTTAACGTGTTCTTCTTATCTCTTATTCTTATAACATCACACATGTGGTGGTGCTTTACATTCTTTTTATCATTGTCATGATTTTACTTCATTATGCTTAGTAGGGTTTCTATCTGATTCTTATTTCCTTGATTTAAATTGGTCATTCAGGGTTTGTTATCATTATTTTACAATGCTTTGTTCCCTGATTATTATTACATTTATGTACACATTTTATTTACTTATGATGCTATCTAAACACGTTCAGTGTTTACATTTACAGTTATTCTTAATTCATGATAATACATATTTGGCTTTCACATTATCTTTTACAGTTTGTGATTATTCCTAGCATGGTTCTCTATATTTGTCTCTTTTAAATCATTGCTTTGACTTGGATCAGTTAATGTGCTGTTTTTATTTATAATATATGGTACAATAATATTCAAGTCATTTGTTATTTTGCTTATTCTATTTGATTTTGTTTATCAAAGGTTTTTATTGAGCTCACTTAACAGTTTATGTGGGAAACTTGTCTTGTCATTTCGTCTTTGTCATTCTGTTTATTTATGTTGTAGTGTCATTTAGTACATGTAGTGGATTTACCACTGTTTACTTGAATTGCTTCTCTCCTTTCATTCTTTATTGGTTAATTATTTTTACTGTTACATTCTTCCTGGTTACTCATTTATAGTTCTTTTAGTATTATTCACCCTTCTGGTGTTCATTATTATTATGGAACATTTTGTGATGTTACAACCTCAATACACGCTTCCTTCAACAAACACTAAGCAGACTGATTCAAAACAACATGATGGCGTGTGCATAACAGTTGGCTCACAGCTGTGTTACCTCCTTCTTTTTCTGTAGTGCTCTGACTTACCCCTTTCATAACCTGTACAAGTTTCTTTCTTTTAGCTTTTTCTACACACTACACCCATTCTTAACCTGTAATATTTTTACATTGGATAACACCTAGAGAGGGCACAGTGAACTAAATTTCCAAATATTTTACTTTCCCCCTTCTTCCCCTGGACCCTTCATATTCATTAGTTACTGCAATTTCTTTTACATAATTTTACAAATTATTTTACTTTGTTTACATTTTTATTGTTTACTTTGAGTAGATTTTATTTGCTATTTGTATAACCATTGCATACACACGCATTCTGTGATCAACTGTTTGTGAGTTATGACTGTTTTAATAACAAAATAAACACTTGATTCTTAGGTTTTTGCTAGAAATTTTCTGAAAACAATAAATGAATTTGAGCTTAGGAAAGCATATGCACAAACAGACTTATACACAACTTTATATATTTATTTTTTATAAATTGCAAATTATATATTTACTTTTCATATTTATGAACATTATTCTTGGTCTACTAATAAATATAAATATAATTTTATATTATTATTTATATATCTACTTTGTATATATTTATATAAATTCATAAATTAGTTTTACATATTGCAACAATACATATATTTGCATATTTGCCCAGGGCGGTATGTTTGTAAATATTTAGCATAGAAAATATATGATGAACAGTTTTTAACAATATTATGCAGGCTAAGGATTGTCAGAAAGCGTACACCTGCCCGCACGTGAATACAGCGCTTGTGTGTCAACACAAGCTACAACAGGCAGAGATGGGGTGATGTGTACTGGTAATCAGGTTTTAACCAGATAAAAATAAATAAATTAATACGATTATATAATTACCTTATTATCCACTCTAGTGATACAAAGTTTCGTCAGTTATGACGCGTTTCGGGACTAAGTCCCATCCTCAGATAACACTTATTTCAATATAATAAACTAATACAATAAAAATTGCAACCATGATACTGGTCATGTCAATAAAATAAAATAAAATAAAACTTCAAATGGCATATGAAATGTTATACGAACCACGGAGCTCCCGCATGCGTTCACCCTCAACCGCGATCGTCACGCGACTGGTCAAAGATTAAATTCAAACCGATGGCAGTGTGGAACAAGTAGTATATAATTATGTAATAAGTGATACAGTACGCAAAAAAAATAAGTAATTTAAATAAATTAATATGTTTTAAACCTGTAAACAAAGACTTACCCCAATTATAAAAACACCATGACATTAAGGAAATTTGAACGAATATAGTGATGTAAAAGTATTGCAGAAATTTGCAATAATAATGATGCTAAGTGATTTAATGTTAATTACTAGTGTAACTAAATAGTAATTAATATGTGTGTTATATGTGAGTGACCAGAAAAAAATTACACAAACAATCATATCGCTCATGCTACGAGTATGTTTACAAAATCGTTAAAATGAACCAAAAAGTGATTTGTAATTAAAAGGACGCTTTGCACGAAGTGACAATATCTAACAGGTCGAAAACAGTCCTGGATTTGTCAGATTGCCGTCCAGTATAAATACCACTGGCAATTTTGGGGCGGTCTCACAGACTCAAGAAAACATCACACAACATCACGCTGCCTGTCTGCCGATCGATCAGGACCACACACACTTTACCACACACACCAAGACTTATGGAGGAACTCTGGACCATCACAAACAACAACCCGTAGAGACAGAGAACACAGCATCAGCATCATCATCATCAAATTCTCAGGATTCAGGACACACACACAACGGTAATGTCGGCAGTACACAGGTGATGAATAAACAATTATATTTTTGTTTGTGAAAAGAACTTTCAAAAAGAAAATTATACATGAACAGTAAAGACTTAAAGTTTTAAATTTAAATAGTAGTTAAAGTAAATAATTTAATTGAATAAGAAAATTTAAACATACTAATCTTCTGTTATATGTTAAAATTTGGGTGTGTCAGTAGAATTAAATAATAGGTTGAAAGTAAATGTTATTATTTTATTTTGTTTATGGCAACAAGTAATTTTATTCTTGAGTTTAATATTATTTTTGTTTGTATATGAGTTGCTATTATTATTTAAAAATATTGGAGTAAAAGTCAGACACACTGAAATGAAAAGGGTTAGATAATTTGGTTAACATGTCGGTTTAGCTAGTAAGATTATTTGGTTGTTTATTTTAATATGTCATGAACAGCAGAGAAGGTTGTATGGTACTTTATGTAAACTTATAAAAGAGAATATTTTTTTATCTTTCGATTAATATTAATAAATCTTAGTATGATTATTTTGAAATGGTTTTAATTAATTATTTCATGTCAGCAACATCTCACTCCTCTTTGAAAAGTATTTATTATTGTGCAACTACATATACTTGATGCAACGAGAATAAAATAATCCTGCGACCTGGCCGGTATAATACACTTCATAGCTGCGTTATATACATGGTTATGTATTTGTGTGAAATTTTGAAATACTTGTAAACAGTGCATAATAAATTGGCGTGCCGAAAGTGTGGCTCTAGATATGTTAATTATCGTATGTGTTCATACATAATTAATAAGTGTATTATTATTATTGTTATTAATATTATTGTATTGTAATTGTAATATTGTTGTATATTTCACAACTGGCGCTCAACAATACTGAAAGAGGAGAGAAATTGTTGGTATGAGATAATTTATAATAATAATAAACGTAAATAAATAATATTAAATAAAAACCAATAGAGTTGCAGTTTACCAATAATAATTAAAAATAATAAAACAAATTTAAATTTAATTCTAATACAATGAAATGGCTACACCGCAGAAAGGAGTTGATATTGAGGCTATGTTTAAAAGTCTCCAGGAACAAATGCAAAAGAATAATGAAGAATTAAAAAAGAATAGGGAGGAAGTTAAAGCTGAATTAGCGAAAACTAATGAACAAATACAAAAGAATAGGGAAGAAACTAGGGCTGAATTTAAAGAGTTTAAAGAACAGTTGACTACAAGACTCGAAGAAATTAATACCAAAATAGAAGTATTAGAAGCTAGAGTAGTATAGTCACTAAACGAACAAGCTTTAAAGATGGAGAATAGGTTTAAAGAACAGAAAACAGAATGGTCAAAATAATTAAAAGATAGTGTGAAACAATTGGCTGAACACTGGAATGAGAAGTTTATAGTATCAAAGCGGGAGCAGGATATGAAGATAAAAGGAGTCAGTGAACAAGTCCATGAAAACATCAATAAGACACAGGAGTTGGAAGCCAGAACTATAACGTTGGAAACTGCCGTAGTAGAGTCTAATAAAACCACAAAGGAATATTCAAGTGAAATAAATACACTAAAGAAAAATTGTTAATGGAATAAATCCGCTTATAGTCCAAGCCATGTATTTTATAATCAAATAAACGCTATGCAACTCACCATCTGTGGCTTTAGTAAATATCTTTTTATACAATTGACATGTTTCGGGACGCTTGTCCCATCCTCAGAATTTTTAAAAATGTCTCTTCATACCATCATACGATGGCGCAGTTGTCAATATATTAAAATATTAAAATCCACATAACACAATTGTAACGGGGTATTTTGGGCCTATTTTGGGGTAATAAAGCAGTTTGTATATTTTTTCATAAAATAAATAACATTTTTTGATAATTGGGACAAAACGAATAAACGAAATTCTTGGATTTCGCTGTCCATGACGTGTCCGTTAGTTAACTAAATATCACTATAATATTGACGACTCGGAACACAATGTTTTTTATAAGTAAAAACGTAAAGTTTTACCTTACAGCCTAAACCGGCTTTCACCTATAGAAGGCTTCATCAGAGGCTGTCGTTAGTAGCGCTGCTCGTCTTGTTGTTGGCGACGAGAAGTGTTTCGAAAGATTGAAGCTGTGTGTGTGTGGTGAGATGTGTTTTGGAATAATGCGTGCGATTTGAATTGTGTCTGTTCGTTTAGGATGTCGTTTTTATTTGTTTTTGTGTGTTTGTATATTTCTAATTGTTCTAGAGTGTCTAGTTTTCGGCCTTTTGTGTGTACGTGTAGTATGTTCATGTTATTGTCGATGTTTTTATATGTGTGGTTTGCTTCAATGAGGTGGTTTGCGAAGGTAGATTCTGTAGTGGTGTGGAGTGCTTTTGTGTGTTCAATGTATCTCTGTTTGAAGCTACGTCCTGTCTGGCCTATGTAGAATTTACTGCAATTTGAACAATTTAGTTTATATACACCGGGTAGATCGAATTTGTTTTGTGCTTTGGGCATGCGTTTTGATAGTGTGTGTTCTGTTTTGTTAGTAGTTTTGTAAGCGATTCTGTATCCTGCTTTTTTGAATTTGTGGGCAATTTTTTCTGTTTGTTTGTTGATGTATGTTAGTGTTATGAATTTGTTGTTTTCTGTCTTTGTCTGTTGTTTGTTTTGTGTTTTGTGTAGGAGTTTACTGACTATTGTTCTGTCATAACCGTTAGATTCTGCTAGATATTTTATCGTGTTTAGTTCGTCTTTGTAGTCTATTTCATCTAAGGGGATGTTGTTAAGTCTATGTATCATGGTTCTAAAAGCAGCTAGTTTGTGTTGTATTGGGTGATTGGAGGTGTTGTGTATTAGTGTGTCAGTTGTAGTTGGTTTTCTGTATATACTGAATTTGTGCCTGTGTTCTAGTTTTGTGATGGAGAGGTCTAAGAAGTTTATGGTATTGTTGTGTTCGTATTCGGCAGTTCGTATTACTGACACACTAATACACAACACCTCCAATCACCCAATACAACACAAACTAGCTGCTTTTAGAACCATGATACATAGACTTAACAACATCCCCTTAGATGAAATAGACTACAAAGACGAACTAAACACGATAAAATATCTAGCAGAATCTAACGGTTATGACAGAACAATAGTCAGTAAACTCCTACACAAAACACAAAACAAACAACAGACAAAGACAGAAAACAACAAATTCATAACACTAACATACATCAACAAACAAACAGAAAAAATTGCCCACAAATTCAAAAAAGCAGGATACAGAATCGCTTACAAAACTACTAACAAAACAGAACACACACTATCAAAACGCATGCCCAAAGCACAAAACAAATTCGATCTACCCGGTGTATATACACTAAATTGTTCAAATTGCAGTAAATTCTACATAGGCCAGACAGGACGTAGCTTCAAACAGAGATACATTGAACACACAAAAGCACTCCACACCACTACAGAATCTACCTTCGCAAACCACCTCATTGAAGCAAACCACACATATAAAAACATCGACAATAACATGAACATACTACACGTACACACAAAAGGCCGAAAACTAGACACTCTAGAACAATTAGAAATATACAAACACACAAAAACAAATAAAAACGACATCCTAAACGAACAGACACAATTCAAATCGCACGCATTATTCGAACACATCTCACCACACACACACAGCTTCAATCTTTCGAAACACTTCTCGTCGCCAACAACAAGACGAGCAGCGCTACTAACGACAGCCTCTGATGAAGCCTTCTATAGGTGAAAGCCGGTTTAGGCTGTAAGGTAAAACTTTACGTTTTTACTTATAAAAAACATTGTGTTCCGAGTCGTCAATATTATAGTGATATTTAGTTGAATAAACGAAAGGTAAATTCCGTGGTTGCAATGATAGCGACAGTGGCAGCACTGCTGGTGATATTATATGTGACCATTATTCAATAATATTTTATAAAAACGAGTGAGACAACCGACAAAACTGTGCCAAGGGCAGCTTCAAGGACATACAAACAGCATAAACAAATTATGTAACGAACATCAGACCATCTTACATCAGAGACGATCCCTGTTGGGGAATGCAGTTATGTAACAAAAACAGTCTGCTGGCGTAGTGATACAAACTGAATACAATGAGAATTGGTTATACCACCACGGCGACTTCATAAAATAGAGCCAGTGGCCTAGTCCCAGCATAAAATTAGTCAGTGAACCGGCCGGTCACATATAAAAGTTCCGAAACGTAAATCGCAGGCGCCCGCAACAGATAAAATGTGATTTAAAGAATTATTATTATTATGTCAGAATAACAATTTTAAATAAACGGAAAGTGAAGCGAAAGAAATGTGTCAAGTGAAAGGAAATACGCACAGAGACTGGACGGTTTCGGATTACAAAAAATGTAAAGCTAAGTAACACCAGAGATGGTAAAACCAAAATTTCAACCTCATTTCTTTTTTATTATCATTTCAATTATTGAGCTCATAAGGGAATTTTAAATATGTATCGTGAGAGAGTAAAAGGGCGTGTGTAATAATCATGTAATAAAATTAAGAGGCGCTGGTTTGTTATAAACTGGGGTATAACTATTTCTATGTTATTTTAATATGTCTATTGTAATCAAGGTAATACTAGTATATACGAATAAGTAATCATGATAATTTTTGTTTAAAAATGATATCAAAATTTAAAGTGAGAAGGGATATTTTATTCATGATGGGGTTGTAACAGCATCTAAAATTTTCTGTTGTTTATTTAAATGCAAATGAATTGTTTTAAGAGAATAAAGAAAAAGATGAGTATAAGAGTAACAAATATGTTTAATTTCAAATAACCAGTTCTGCACTTCCCGGTTCGCTGATTCGAACCTTGGTAAGTTTGCCTTACAGTTGGCAATACAACATGGCGCTCGAAGAAGTGAAATAGAAAGTAATTGAGCCGAAAGTGAATTCCCTTAGGTATGTGTATTTATATGTTTATTATATCAATAAATAGCAAACAGTACACAATCACATTACACAAAGTTCGCGCACAACAGTTTTACGGTGTACACCGCACGGTAACCGACAGCGCACTGATTCATATTTGACTCGTGTCACGACAATATCGCAACGCAGTATCATACAGGACATTAGATTTAAAGTTCAGCTGATCATTTAAAACATGTGGCCTGGTAACAGGATTATTATACGCTCTATATATTTCAAACTCTTCAAGGGCGTTCATGTAACGTCCGGGTATCAAGTTCATATGAAAATTAGTATAGTTGTGATTTTCATCAATAAGATGTTTAGCGAATTTAGATTTTACATTTTCTGTGTTGTGAAAATAAGTGGGTGGCTTATGTTCAACAAAACCCTTGAGAAAACCAGGGCCCGTTTGGCCCACATAAAAAGCATCACAACTATTACATATTAATTTATAGATCCCTGTTTTCTTTTCAAGGACGGTTGGTTCCCGAGTACGAAGGCTATTTAAAATGTTATTTGTAGTCTTATATGTGACAACAACGTTTGACTTTTTAAAAATAGAAGACAGAATTCTAGGTAGAAAGCTCATGTATGGTATAGTAATGTATTTATACACACTGTCCCCAGGTGCCCTTAGCGTGTTTGCGTTTTTTCGTCTCATATTGGACGGTAGCGCGATGATTTTATTTTTCTAGGTTGGCTAATCTGATTTATATATCGCATCAACGTTCGCGTGATTGTACCTTGACCAGTGCACATTCAGTTTTCTCGGCGTTCGGTTCGCCGAACTTTCTCTGTCAAGTTAGTGTCGACATTAAATGTAGGCTTTAGGCCTTATTATTTTCTATTATGGCCGACTAGGCCCTCTTCATGAGTAACTAAATTTATATTAATTCAATATGCAGCATTAGCCAGCCTACTTCAATTTTTACAGCTGTAATGTAATCAGTCACAATAAAATTCGTATACAGTCCACTTCTTTTTATTTCTCAATGTAATTTTAATTCATTCTACACATCATCTTCATTCACCATGGAAGACCAGCCAACAGAATATATAATTCAAGAAACATAATTTTCGCCCACTTGGGCCCAACTAATTAATTTTTCCTGTCCACACTTGTGGAACATTACCTTTATTCATCAGTTTCGGCCCACTCGGACCGGGACCATCCATTTTTTGGTCACTCCGGACCTGGATTTCCATTTAACATCTTTTACATCTTTTTCTGGCCATCACGGGCGGATTAGCACGTCAGCTAATGTGACCGTGGCGTGATTTGCGTCGCCATTTCGCTCGTCATCTTCGGGCAACGTAATAGCAAGTTCCTGCCGGCTGCAGTGCCTCAAAGTGGTCATCTTTGCCAGCTGTTCACCATCATCACCAAGGAGCCGACGCTGCGGGAAGTCGCCAACCAGGTACCACCAGCAACAGTAAAAAGGTGCGTAAAAAAATGTCTGAAGAAGGCCTCAAGGTGCTGACCAGAAAGAGAGGCGGATTAAAGTCCGCGATAGTGCGGATACAATCCGCGGTAAATTCGTTTGATATTAATTTAACTACAAAACATTTTCTGACTGTAAGATTAGAAAGTCTTAAGAGCTTAGCCTCGAAGTACGACGAAGTACAGTCTGAGATAGAGCTTATCAGTAAAGACGCGAGCACTGCTCAGGCAGACCGAGTCGAGGTTGAGGAAACGATATACTCAACTGAGGCAAACATTTTACAACTCCTTGACACTTTTAATACTCAGACTGTGCCTCCTGTACTATCGACGCCTGTGCATTTAAAGCCGATAAGTTTGCCCTGCTTCTCAGGCAACATAGTTGAGTGGCAACATTTCTATTCAATTTTCAATGATCTAGTGCATTCAAGATCAGATTTAACGCCAGTACAGAAACTGCATTACTTGCATTCATCGGTGAAGTGTGAACCATTAGACTTAATTAAATCATTACCAATTTGTCAAGAAAATTATGTAATAGCGTTGAACTTGCTGTCCGAGAGGTACAATAATCCATTTATATTAGCCAAATATTATGTACAGAACCTACTTCAGGTTAAGTCCACAATAAAGGACTCAGTTCAAAGCTTGGCGGAGTTTACGAATACTATAACGTCTTCCGTTAATTCACTGGCGGCAATGAAGCTGTCCGTAAACCTATTTGAGTTTATTACCATACAGTTGCTCTCCACCAAACTTGACCCTATTACTTTAAAACGTTGGAAGGAGTCCATAGACCCTGACAACTTGCCCAGTTTTCAAGACTTTACGCATTTTTTGAATTTGCGCCGACAACTTTTAGAAAATACAATGCCAATTGAATCCGGACAGCAATTCAACAAACCTAGTGTAAAACCAAACAATAAATTTGAGAAATGTAGCTTAAGAAATACTGCTGGCAGCAGTACCTTTAAGAGTTATCACGCAGCGGCAAGGCATTATTCATGCGTGTGCTGTAAATCTGACCACCCGCTTTACATGTGTAATAATTTTCGCATATTAAGTGCCGCTGAGCGGGGGCAATTGGTTGCAAAACATAAATGTTGTATTAACTGCCTTAGAGCAGGTCATTTGATAACAAATTGTAAAAGTAAACAGGTTTGCAAAATTTGTTCAAAGGGTCACCACACCTTGCTGCACGCTAATTACGTGCCGAAATCAGCAGCTGCCAGCAGTAACTATGCTCATTTAAATTACAGTGTAAAAACAATGTACTTTTATCCACTGCGGTTGTATATGTCATTGATCAGGCTGGCAATAGGCATAAGGCTCGGGCACTTCTTGACGCCGGGTCCCAGATCAATTTTTGTACGAAATCATTTGCGAAAAGGTTGCACCTTAAACTAACCAGATCTAATATTCCAATTACAGGAATAAGCAACAAAGCGTGTTGCGCTACTGACATTGTTTCTGTACGTATTATGTCTCGCTATCAGAGACATAGTTTCGAGGCCAAATGTGCCGTCCTATCTAACTTAACTCATAATCTGCCTTCAATCTCGTTTGACATCAACCGGTTCCACATTCCAAATAAAATTTTTCTCGCCGACCCAGATTTTAATATATCTTCACAGATCGACATACTATTGGGGGCACAATTTTATCTGGATTTAATATTAGCTAATAAGTACACACGCGGACCCAACTTCCCTATCATTCAGGAGACAAAACTGGGTTACATTTTGGCCGGCAATCTGCCCAAACACTGCCACACCCAGGGTCCTGCTGTTTCTTTCTTGGCAAGGAACAATGACAGCCAAATCCTGCAATCTCTCGAGAGATTTTGGGAGGCAGAAACGATCCCCGGCGATACCCCTAATAGCGAGTCGGCTTGCGAAGAGCATTTTGTGCGCTCAACTCAGCGCAACCACGAGGGTAGATTTATAGTGTCGCTCCCATTCAAATCTGATAATCCTCACTTGGGGGAATCCTACACAAGTGCCGAATCAAGATTTTTAAGCTTGGAACGTCGATTCAGGCGCGATCCCAAGCTCGCTCGCGACTACGCGGACTTTATCAGGGAATATATGGATCTTGGGCACATGACACTCATTGATCATGGCGCTATCAATTTAGGATCGTCAAATATTTATTACTTGCCTCACCATGCCGTGTTTAAACATTCTAGCTTGACCACAAAATTGCGCGTTGTTTTTGATGCTTCGTCCAAGACTACAAATGGTCTTTCGTTAAATGATATACTATTAGTAGGTCCCAATGTTCAGCAAGATCTCTTCTCTATTCTGTTGCGGTTTCGCACACATAAGTATGTCCTGATTGCCGACATCGAAAAAATGTATCGTCAGATTCGCGTTGCTGAAGGGGACTGTCACTATCAACGTATTTTGTGGCGTGACTCTCCCCTCGAACCACTTAAGCATTTCGCGCTGCGAACAGTAACCTACGGCACGGCTAGCGCCTCCTTTTTGGCCACTCGGTGCCTTCTACAAATTGCTAGAGACAATCAAACTTCCTTTCCCCAAGCGGCTTTAGCCATAACTAACGATTTTTATGTAGACGATCTACTTACCGGTTCGGACACTATCCCCGATCTGACCAATCTGAAATCTGACCTAGGTGCGTTACTTGCTCAATATGGTTTCACGTTGCACAAATGGGCATCAAATGAACCCACAGCGGTCGCACATCATCACAACTTTTCACGACCCCTAAATAAACAGGACAACGTGCGTACCCTGGGCATTCTTTGGAACAACACTGCCGATTCATTTTTGTTTGACGTCAAACTATCTCCGGTCGATCATAGCATATCCAAGAGGAAGATTCTCTCAATTATCGCCGGAATATATGATCCACTGGGTTTAATCGGACCAGTTGTCTTTTTGTATAAACACTTTATGCAGCGACTTTGGCTTTGTAAGCTTGGTTGGGATGAACCGATTTCCGGTCAGTCACTTTCGGATTGGCATTCTTTGTGTAACAAATTAAGTCTGATTGGTAAAATAGTGGTCCCGCGATCTATTCGTTGCAACCGTGAGGCGGTTACAGTTCAGTTGCATGGTTTTTCGGATGCGTCCGAGAGAGGGTTCGTGTATATATCCGAGTCATTTATCAAGATGCTACTGCTTCCTGTCGTCTCTTGTGTTCAAAAGTGGCTCCCCTTCGCCAAGTGTCATTACCTCGCATCGAGCTCTGCGCTTGTTTGTTATTGTCGCGACTCGTATCTAAAATTATTCCTGCTCTTCATTCGTTTATTGATGATGTACATTTGTATTCCGATTCTATGGTGGCTCTTTACTTTGATTCATGCGCAGTCTACGCGTTGGAAAACATACGTCGCTAATCGGGTTGCTGAAATACAGCGTCGCACGCAAACTTATACCTGGCATCACATTGATTCGCGACGCAATCCTGCTGATGTTATATCTAGGGGGTGTTTCCCGGACGTGTTGCGCGATTGCTCGCTTTGGTGGCACGGTCCTGGCTGTCTGTCTCAATCGTCAGAGTCTAATCCTTTCCCATCTTTCGTACCGGCCACTCCATCATCTTCGGAAGTCACCGCGGAAGAGAAAACTACACATAACCGTTCGCTAATGTCTACCCTGGCTGTTGACTTATCGTTGGACTTTTCCTCGTTACACCGGCTGACACGTGTATACGCTTATTGTTTTCGTTTCATCAGAAATGTTAGACACTCATCTGCGGACAAACTTTCGGGCGATCTGACCCCTGCAGAAATTCATCAGTCTCTCAATTTCTTCATAAAACAATCTCAATCGATCCACTACCCAGGCGAAATTAGTTGTCTTCGGAACGGATCTTCTGTTTCCATCAGAAGCAAGTTGGCTTCTCTCGACCCGTTTCTTGACGACTCTGGAGTGATACGCGTGGGCGGACGATTGCAGCATTCCCAGTTACCTTACGATTCGAAACATCCTATCGTACTACCCCCTTCGGCGCATGTCACACGCCTTATCATCGAACGCGAACACATTCGTTTACTTCACGCTGGTGCTCAGCTCGTGCATCATTCACTGCGTCAGCGTTGGTGGATTGTTAATGCCCGGCTAGTCATCCGTTCCATTATTCGTAAGTGTCTCAAGTGTATCCGGTTCAGCGCCACACAGCAGGTCCAGAGGCTTGGCATTTTGCCATCCCCTAGAGTCACTCCTTCAAGGCCGTTTCTATTTTGCGCGGTTGATTATGGTGGTCCCTTCATGATTCGTCATGGCGGGCAGAAGTCTAGAACTCTTACTAAGGCGTACGTGTCTCTGTTTGTTTGCTTAGCAACTAGGGCCATTCACCTGGAATTGGTGTCCGACCTTACTGCCAGCGCATTTATAGCTGCTTTACGTCGTTTTATGGCACGTCGGGGTATACCCAGTCAGCTGTACTCCGACAACGGCACGAACTTCAGGAAGGCCCGCACCATCTTACATGACATTTACAAATTTTGGCACAATCAGGATGCCATCACCTCGATTAAGTCATTCACATCCTCTCAGGGGATATCATGGTCATTTATTCCGCCCTCCTCACCTCATTTCGGTGGCCTTTGGGAGAGCGGCATTAAGAGTTTGAAATTTCATCTTCGGCGCGTGGTAGGCAAATCTATATTAAACTTCGAAGAGTTCACGACCGTTTTGTCTCAGATAGAGGCATGTCTGAACTCTCGACCTTTATTTGCTATTTCCTCGGATGTTAACGACCCGGTGCCACTTACACCTGGCCATTTTTTGATTTGCGCGCCCCTAACTGCGATTCCTGACCCAGACCTTTCTCACGTTCCTGTTTCTCGTCTTGGTCGTTGGCAGCTGATTCAGAGGTTTGTCCGGGACATTTGGAAGGCGTGGTCTCGCGATTATTTGCACCAGCTGCAACAGCGTCACAAGTGGAGGTTTGCCAAAGATAATGTTTCCATTGGTGACTTAGCCTTGATCATTGAGGATAACTTGCCTCCATTAGCCTGGAAATTTGGCGTGATCATCGCCACATTTCCCGGCCCAGATAACTTGGTTCGCGTCGTGGACATTCGCACGCCTACGGGTGTTTTGCGGAGACCAATACATAAATTATGTCTATTGCCAGCGCGAGACGAGATTTGACATTATGGTTATAGCGCAATGCGGCTTTATTCCGCCATTGGCTTATTATTTATTACGACCATTTGGTCAACATAATTGTGATAGATTGTCACAATATTTTTTTGTCAACTTTGCGTCATGGCACGCTTCTGATTATTACAGTTATGGTGATATCTTAATATTTGTATTGTATGTTAATTTTTGTGTCACACATTTTCATTGATGTTATGGGGTGTATTGCATGTCTTTGGGTGGTCTTATTTATGAAATGTTATTGCATAATATTCGCATGTTTTGCTGTTAAGTAACCATGCATTCATTTCTTTATATTGTTGCTGATAAATATGTACTATTTTGGGAATGTCTTAAATTGTTAAATTGTTTCTGTAATTTCGGTATTCTATTGTTGTTTGACATTACAGTTATTTATCTTGTAATTATTCAAGTTATTGTTGTTGTATTCACATAAATTGTGTCGATGTAAAAACTATTGTAAGCGCCTGCCGTCTGTAACTGTCTCGTCTAATTTATTCACGTTGTACTTCATATTTTATTCATTTTTGTAGGTAAGCATGCACAATTCTTTATTTAAAATTATGACATACATGTCATATCTGGGCTACATTCAGCATCTAGCTTGCCCACACATTGTTACTTATTGTAAATTCCTGAAACTTCAGGAATAACATGTCTAGGTCGATACATGTCGCCCTCCTGAATATACAATAAAACATGCAACTGCAACATGTTCAACAACAATTTTGTTCATGTAATGAACTCTCTGTACAGGTCTACGGACCTTAGCTTAGCTAGCATTAAGGTAACTCTATGACTTGCATATTATGTATTTTCCTTTCATGTTTTATAATGTTACATACTGTGCACACTTGTGTCAGTAATAGTGGTTAACCAGACTTATTGGTACATGAAACAGCTGTTTGCCAAACCTTGGCCTACAGTCGCTTATCTGCATGCTTATCTCTAAACTAGCGGCCGATTGCTGTTATCTAATCTCAACTCAAGGTTCAACTTAGCCTTGAAGCTGATTCTCGTTACTAAGAACTGCACTATTTTAAATTAAATTGTAAATGTATTCTAATTTATTAAAAATGTATTAAAAAATCTTTTTGATTTTTGACGGGCAGTTTATGGACGGTAGCGCGATGATTTTATTTTTCTAGGTTGGCTAATCTGATTTATATATCGCATCAACGTTCGCGTGATTGTACCTTGACCAGTGCACATTCAGTTTTCTCGGCGTTCGGTTCGCCGAACTTTCTCTGTCAAGTTAGTGTCGACATTAAATGTAGGCTTTAGGCCTTATTATTTTCTATTATGGCCGACTAGGCCCTCTTCATGAGTAACTAAATTTATATTAATTCAATATGCAGCATTAGCCAGCCTACTTCAATTTTTACAGCTGTAATGTAATCAGTCACAATATTAAAACTATTCGTATACAGTCCACTTCTTTTTATTTCTCAATGTAATTTTAATTCATTCTACACATCATCTTCATTCACCATGGAAGACCAGCCAACAGAATATATAATTCAAGAAACATAATTTTCGCCCACTTGGGCCCAACTAATTAATTTTTCCTGTCCACACTTGTGGAACATTACCTTTATTCATCAGTTTCGGTCCACTCAGACCGGGACCATATCCACATATGTTTTTTAAGGATATTATTTACTACTGCTTTTTTGTAGTTATTGGTGACCGCAATGTATTTAATTGTATTTAGTTCGTCTTGATAATCCTTGTCGCTGAGGGGCAATGATAAGAGGAGGTTAACCATGCTGTGAAAAGGAGCCATTTTCTGCGATACCGGATGATAAGATGTGGCGTGTATTACAGTGTCAGTTGTAGTGGGTTTCCTATAAATATTAAACTCCAATTTATTAATGTTTCTGGTGACCGTCAAATCTAGAAAATTTAATTTTCCACTGTCCTCGTGCTCCAGTGTAAAATGTATATTGTTATTAATACTGTTTAAATATGTGTGTAGCCTATCTATTTGTCTATGTGTGCCTTTATAGATCAAAAAGGTGTCGTCAACGTACCGGCCATAAAATATTATGTTATCATTGTACACACTATTGGAAAAAATAAAGGAGTTTTCGAAACGGTTTAAGTACACTTCAGCTAGGAGGCCAGAGAGTGGAGAACCCATTGCCACACCATCATGTTGGCTAAAGAATTGCTTGTCATGCGTGAAATAATTCTGGTTAATAATCAGCTCCAAAAGATCCATCAATTCATTATATACTTTCAACATTCAATTTATTAGTATTGACGAGGTTATTTCTCAAAATTTGTAAGGTATCAGCAACCGGTATATTCGTATATAAATTAACAAAATCAAACGAAACCAGCTTATGATGAGGTTCGATCTTTAGATCCTTCACTTTATTGACAAAATCGATATTATTGGTTATACTGTGACTATTAACTATTTTTATGTTGCGTTTAATGACGTTTACCAATTTCTTAGCTGTTTTATAACCTGGTGCGGTAGTGAAGTTAATTAACGGTCTTATCGGAACACCAGTCTTATGTAGTTTTGGTAACCCTGTCAATGTGGGTGCCCTTGAATTGATGGGCTTTAATGATCGTCTAGTTCGCTCATCAAACAAATGTACATCTTAAAATCTTAAAACGCAAACTGTCAGACAACTGTGCTCTCGCAACTAAGGCTGACAAAGGCAACACTGTTGTCATTATGGACAATAGTGATTATACTGATAAGATACGGAACTTTATCGCTAACAACAACATTGAGAAATTAAACTCGGACACTACTGAACAATACGTCAAGTGTCTAAATCGGGGCATAAATAAGAGTGTACATTTGTTTGATGACCGAACTAGACGATCATTAAAGCCCATCAATTCAAGGGCACCCACATTGACAGGGTTACCAAAACTACATAAGACTGGTGTTCCGATAAGACCGTTAATTAACTTCACTACCGCACCAGGTTATAAAACAGCTAAGAAATTGGTAAACGTCATTAAACGTAACATAAAAATAGTTAATAGTCACAGTATAACCAATAATATCGATTTTGTCAATAAAGTGAAGGATCTAAAGATCGAACCTCATCATAAGCTGGTTTCGTTTGATTTTGTTAATTTATATACGAATATACCGGTTGCTGATACCTTACAAATTTTGAGAAATAACCTCGTCAATACTAATAAATTGAATGTTGAAAGTATATAATGAATTGATGGATCTTTTGGAGCTGATTATTAACCAGAATTATTTCACGCATGACAAGCAATTCTTTAGCCAACATGATGGTGTGGCAATGGGTTCTCCACTCTCTGGCCTCCTAGCTGAAGTGTACTTAAACCGTTTCGAAAACTCCTTTATTTTCTCCAATAGTGTGTACAATGATAACATAATATTTTATGGCCGGTACGTTGACGACACCTTTTTGATCTATAAAGGCACACATAGACAAATAGATAGGCTACACACATATTTAAACAGTATTAATAACAATATACATTTTAGACTGGAGCACGAGGACAGTGGAAAATTAAATTTTCTAGATTTGACGGTCACCAGAAACATTAATAAATTGGAGTTTAATATTTATAGGAAACCCACTACAACTGACACTGTAATACACGCCACATCTTATCATCCGGTATCGCAGAAAATGGCTGCTTTTCACAGCATGGTTAACCGCCTCTTATCATTGCCCCTCAGCGACAAGGATTATCAAGACGAACTAAATACAATTAAACACATTGCAGTCACCAATGGCTACAAAAAAGCAGTAGTAAATAATATTCTTAAAAAACATATGAGACGAAAAAACGCAAACACGCTAAGGGCACCTGGGGACAGTGTGTATAAATACATTTCTATACCATACATGAGCTTTCTACCTAGAATTCTGTCTTATATTTTAAAAAAGTCAAACGTTGTTGTCACATATAAGACTACAAATAACATTTTAAATAGCCTTCGTACTCGGGAACCAACCGTCCTTGAAAAGAAAACAGATATGTATAAATGAATATGTAATAGTTGTGATGCTTTTTATGTAGGCCAAACGGGCCGTGGTTTTCTCAAGGGGTTTTGTTGAACATAAGCCACCCACTTATTTTCACAACACAGAAAATGTAAAATCTAAATTCGCTAAACATCTTATTGATGAAAATCACAACTATACTAATTTTCATACGAACTTGATACCCGGACGTTACATGAACGCCCTTGAAGAATTTGAAATATATAGAGCGTATAATAATCCTGTTACCAGGCCACATGTTTTAAATGATCAGCTGAACTTTAAATCTAATGTCCTGTATGATACTGCGTTGCGATATTGTCGCGACACGAGTCAAATATGAATCAGTGCGCTGTCGGTTACCGTGTGGTGTACACCGTAAAACTGTTGTGCGCGAACTCTGTGTAATGATATTGTTTTTTGTGTTATGTGGATTTTAATATATTGACGACTGTGCCATCGTATGATGGTATGAAGAGACATTTTTAAAAATCCTGAGGATGGGACAAGCGTCCCGAAACATGTGAATTGTATAAAAAGACATTTACTAAAGCCACAGACGGTGAGTTGCATAGCGTTTAGTTGATTACTAAAGAAAAATCTACGTGGAGAAGTAGAACGTCTAAAAACGGAATTGAAGAGGGGAACAGCACAGGTGATGGTGTATCCAACACAGATTGATGAAAGGACAAAATTGTTAGTCTTCAAAGGAGTAAAGGGTGGCAATCCCATTGAATTCTTACTGAACTGTGAATGAGAAATGGAGTTAATAGATAATGTTTTAACTGATAAAGAGAAAATTGATTTTGTTAGTAAACATTTCCAAGATTCTGCTGCACGATGGTATACTATTGTAACCATCGTTACAATACTATATATATACTATTGTATAGTATTGTTCAAGATAATATAACTACTTACGAACAATTTAAAAACTCATTTGAAGATTGCTATTGGAATATTCACACACAAAGAAGAATACGAGACCAATTAGAATATGGTAAATATCAACATAATGGTAGACCTTAGAGGAGTATGTAATCCAACTCATGGAAAGGAATAAACATTTAAGACCCATATTTACACAACACGAATTGGTACTTAAATTAGCACATCACTTTCATGGAGATATTAGATTAGCCATTTATTCACAAGTAATTAAAACTATTGAAGAATTGTTAATTTTACTCGCACAATCCGAACACATGGTCACACTGAGTGCAGAAATAAAACTAATTTTATACATAGAGAAGAGAATTGTTGTGAAGAGAAACATACCACTGACCCTCTGAATACAGAGAGGGAGGGAGAACACCGCAAAAGATGCAAAATAAGGGAACCAGGTAGCGGCATAACAATACACAAAGAGTACAATAATGATTGTTATGTACACAGAAACAAGTGTAATGCAGGATGTCATGACCAGAGCCGAGCCATATGGAGAAGGGAAACAGGTAGAAATAATACGACAACAAAATGAAACAGCAAGTATGTGTCTCGACGTATAACAATAGCAGGATGTAAACAGCTGCTATGTTTGTATAGGTAGGGGGATAGAATTTGGTCGCCCACCACAAAGGGGCATTTGTTCTTACATACCGATAAAAATATTTACTTTTATAAGGAGTTTAAAAACCAATTGTAATGTAGATAATAAGATGTAATTGTAATTATAAAGTACACATATATATCTGTGTAAATAAAATTTGAACAACAGTCAAATTTTATTTAAACCCATCTGGGGAATATATGCAACAATACATATATTTGCATATTTGCCCAGGGCGGTATGTTTGTAAATATTTAGCATAGAAAATATATGATGAACAGTTTTTAACAATATTATGCAGGCTAAGGATTGTCAGAAAGCGTACACCTGCCCGCGCATGAATACAGCGCTTGTGTGTTTGTGTGTGTGAACACAAGCTATGACAGGCAGCGATGGGGTGATGCGTACATCTGTAATCAGGTTTTAACCAGATACAAATAAACTAATTAATACGTTTTAAACCTGTGAACAAAGACTTACCCCAATTATAAAAACACCATGACATTAAGGAAATTTTAACGAATATAGTGATGTAAAAGTATTGCAGAAATTTGCAATAATAATGATGCTAAGTGATTTAATGTAAATTGCTAGTGTAATTAAATAGTAATTAATATGTGTGTTATATGTGAGTGACCAGAAAAAAATTATGCAAACAATCATATCGCTCATGCTACGAGTATGTTTACGAAATCGCTAAAATGAACCAAAAAGTGATTTGTAATTAAAAGGACGCTTTGCTCGAAGTGACAATATCTAACAGGTTGAAAACAGTCCTGGATTTGTCAGAGTGCCGTCCAGTATAAATACCACTGGCAATTTTGGGGCGGTCTCACAGACTCAAGAAATCTTCACAGAACGTCACGCTGCCTGTCTGCCGATCGATCAGGACCACACACACTTTACCACACACACCAAGACTTATGGAGGAACTCTGGACCATCACAAACAACAACCCGTTGTAGCGGGTCAAATTTTGGGTGTTTTATGTTAATCGTTTGGGGCAATTATATTTTTATTTATTTCGTTTTCGGGCGGGTTTGGATAAAATATTGTAAAGCTGCATTATTGTGCAACGTATTTGTCCGTATAACAGACCAGTGTTGAGAGACAGAACAGTTGGAAACAAAGCAATAAGACGCAGGTTGTTGTTGAGTAATGCGGTGAAGAATTTACCACCCTAAAATTTCGCAGAACTCTGTACATGTGTTTCGACGCCCGTATGCAACTCAGCCGGGCGGGGTTCGGCAATGACGCCGTGAGAGACACCAAGGTTGAGGCAAACATGGCGCTGGGACGAAAAGTTGGTGGCTCCAAGTGATCGGCTACCGGAAAACAGCGTTAAACTCCGCCTACTGTTGGTGACATGACCAGAGCCAAGCCTAATATTGTCCTCTGGTCACACACATATATCAGCTCCATTCCATATATAAAATGGTTACCCAACAGCAAATGAGCAATGAACGACGACGCAAAGCGGGCGGCAGTGACCAACAGCTTCCCTCCAAAGAAAGCAAGTTACGTTCTCGGTGACGGAACGGTCGACATTAGTTAGAGACGCTAAGCGGTTTACGAGAAGCAGCGTACCGCTACAGACACCTACAGTTTCGTTTAGGGCCCGGTTGGTCGAGTTTTCCTAAATGTAATTAATTCATCAGGACCGACCGGGACCCAAGAGATTAATCAAACCATCACAGCGAAACTTTTATTACCTAGGAGACAGTGAAAACATTTCAAGACGAACATTTTCGGAAACGTGGAACAATAACCACGTGCGTGGCCGGTAACGCGATAGTGCGGTTCCCGAGTTAAACTGAATTTTCTAAGGTGTTGAGGGGTTTATAAAAATTAGGTATAAATGTGTGAGTGAATTGCAGGCTGGGCAGTCTAGTCGTAAGTAGTAATCATTAAGTTACATAAGTTATAATTACGTTTTAAACAGACAAAACATAAGGAAAAAATGTATTAAAGTTTCAAGCAATATACAAAAAAAAGTTTTATCTGTACACATGGTTGTTGAATAATCACTCATTAAAAATAACGGTTACACCAGATAAAATGTGTTAGACTAAGTTATTTCGTCATTGCCATTTCCTCATTTCTGTGTTAAAAATTCGTCTAACGAATTCGGGGGTTTTCTGAATTTTATTATAGTCAGATGGCGTGATTTTTTTATAAGGGCAAGAGTGTATAAGTTTTCGATATTTAATCTTTAAAAAATATCGTGGCGACCTGGGCAGTTTCCAAAAGGTAAGTTTTACGGGGACCATGACGGTAAGTGAAATTCTGGCAGCGGTAAGTATTATTTTATGAAGAGTGGAATGTAGTAAATATCAGCGAAAAAGTGGGTAACTTCACAGTGGCGACCCTGCCAGGATGTTCGTATATAAATTTTATAGGAACTAGACCTATTTTAATACACAGAAAACGGGATGTGGTAATGACAATGTATAAAAATTATATCGCATATATTTACGTAGGTTAGGTTTGTGATAGTAAGGTACACAATTGTGTTAGGCGTTCTGATTTTACAATAACAGTCGTTTTTTATATATAAAAAGAAATAGAAATAAAATTTAAATATGGGGGAAGTACGAGATAACGAAATAATAAGAATGATGCAAATGCTTTTTAACCAACAATTTAGTTACCTTGACGAAAAATTTGGCGAACAGAAAAATGATTTGAATGAATTGAAAAAAGAAATTCAGGAACAAAGCTGTATTTATGATAAGAAATTGAGTGATCTAGAGACGCGGTTAGGCGAAATAGGATTAGAAAATGAGAAAGTAATAAACAAATTAAAATCAAACAAAGATGACAGAGTAAGTAGTAGTGGAAATGATAATTTAAATAATGAGTTGACAAGTAATAACAATGATAATACAAATAAAAATGTGGTGTTAGAAAATGATGGTGTAGATGTTGAGAGTGATAACGTAATTGTAGAAAGAGTAGAAGTTGATAATGAAATGTTAATGTATGTTGATGAATTAGAGAGAGAAATTAGAAAGAATTTACAGGTAGAGTGGATGCAGGGGGTAGATTTTTCCCGTAATGTTGTAGTGGGGGGTGAAGAAATGGCTTCACGTGAGTATTTGGAAGAGCATAAGTTTGCAGATAAATTTCCCTTGGTTTTTTATGCACTGCATAGGTGGTGCCAAAATGATGAAGTAATGTCCCCTGCATATTTTGAGAGAGAGTGTGTAGCTTGGTATGATGGTGAGAAATGTTTTGAGAGAGAGAGAAAGAGAGAAACAGAGATATTTAAAGTAAAGAGAAATTATGAAGAATTCGTAGAAAAGTTAGACATAGAGAGAAATAATAATAAAAAGAATGAGTGCTTATCGTACAGTGAAACGGAGATAACAGTAGATAAGGTTAACGATGATAATATAACTCACCTGATTTTAACAGAATATAATAACGGCGACAGGACCATACTCGAGCGTGACCAGGTATATGACGATATTGTAGAAGAATATGACAAGACAGGTAATCATTATGTTCATAATCATGAGATTATGTATGTAACTGTAAATGACTGGTATAATCATAAGATTAGACTATTATTTGACGATATGGGGTAATTGTGTATTGTTTATTGTTCATGAACATTTAATGATATGAATAATGTGGTTTTTAAGTGCATTATCTTATGGAACGATTTGTGGTTAATGATAAGAAATAATAAATTGGACTGTGTATATTTTTTTTATGTAGTAATGTCATTATGTTAAGTGTATTTGGGTACTACATTATAGTGTACCATATGTTATGTAAACAATGTGTATGTACAGTAGAAATTGATAACATTAATTATCAATTAAATTGAATTTGCAATTAACCAGTATAAATTAACAATAATTATAAAATTTGAAGACTAATTAAGCGATGAAAATAATTGTGAACTGTTAAATAATTGAAAAATAATTATTTAATTAAGGTCGTGTAAAAGAAAGTTTGAGAATGAAGTTAAATGATTTTATGAAATTAAGATTCTATGAGGATTGGTAGATGATTAAATGGATAATGTGTTCAAATTGAGGTATATTATTATAAGGGGAGAAGTGATGAATTTTCTAGGGCTATATCAAGGTAAAATGTTGAAAATAGATTTTGGGTGATAAGAAAATAAGACAGGTGAGTTAAGTAGAATTAAAGGGAATTAGTGAGAATAAGAATTTTGAAATACAGGTAACACACAGAGATAGTGTTAGATATTTAGGGACACAGTGGTAGTGAGTATATGTAGAGATGCGTAATGTGAATGAGATTTAAACATATTTGTTGATGATATTTTGTAGTAAGGATGAGGTGGTAAGGTGTGATCAACGTGCGGCGTTGTGGCGAGAATAGAGTAGTTCGCGTGAGTGTTTGCCGATATTTTGGAGGGGCATTGGCTCGTATGGTTATAGCCAGGTAGGGAACACACATCCTAGTACAACGATGAGCGGTGCCAGAGGTAAGTGGAATTAGTGAAAGGTATTTATAAATGAGAGATTGGTGTCATAAATGGTTAATAGTGGTTGTTAGTAATAAGAAAGGGAGAATTATTAAAATGTCTATTCAAGTGAAAGTATAGAGAATACAAGTGTCACCCAGATTAAGCAATGATTGAAATGTGAAGAGTTAGATAGAAAATTCATAGTAGAAAAGTAATCAGAGATGAAATATAAGGTAACATGAAGGGTAATAATAAATTTGGATTGCATAGAATTAAATGATCAACCATTGAGGGATAATTAGTAACAGTTCAATTGAAATTAACATGTAATGTTTATAATTTGTAGGGTATGTAGATTTTTAACAAGGTTAAATGTGATTGGGTTATTTTAATGTAAGAATAGCAATGTTAATTATATAGATATCCAGATCAAGTAGTACAGTCAATGAGAATAAATAGTTCAAATCACCCAAAGTAGAATAAAGTAAGATTGTCAAATAGAGAGAGTGATTTATGATAAAGATATAAAATTTGCATTTTTTTTTGCCAGTGACAAAATTTGGATAGAATTGAAAATAATGTAAAGTTAAGAATTGTTTATTTTATTATTATGTAAAAGTCAATTTGATTATTATATTAATATTTTGTTCATTTTAAATATTTTATTTTATTATGTTTTGTGCTTTGAGTTAGATTGTTACAGATGTTTAATGTAGGTGCAGGAAGTATGCATAACATATGTAGGTCAAGGGTTCTGGGACTTGACCCAGTTTTGATCAGCTGATGAGGTCATACACCTACTAAGCTTGTATAGTAGGAATCCAATTTTAATTTGTTTGTTTGATTAATTCAAAACAATATTTGAATAATTTTAATAAATGTTGTTTAATAAATAAATTTAATAAAATTTTTTAATGAATAAATTTAAATTTTTTTGGGAATTTTAAAATTTTTGAAAATTTTAATTTTTTTTGAGAAAAAAAAAACTTGATTTTTCGCCTGCCAGCGAATGAATATGTTGGATAATGATTCTTTTATTATGTGTGCATTAATCATGTTTATTTTATTGTATTACATTGTATTGGTAGACTGTAAGGGGTTCTCATGTTAGAGTAAGGATGTGTTTATATTATTGGAAATGTCTAGGTTAAGTCATTTGAAACAAAAATTAGAAAAACCAGGAAGAGAATTTTTTTGATAAAATAATATTTTGAATTTTTTTAAATTTTTAATAAATTTTAAAAGAAATTTTTTATTTTTAATGTGTTATGGTAACATTAATATTAGTGTGTGTGAGCCCAGTATCTGCTAAAGGCAGCCCAGCTTGCAAAAAAGGGGAAACATATCGGCGGAGGAGCTGGAATAGTTTAAGCCAGGGATTGAGGATTTTTGGGGGTAGCATGCTAAAAGGCGAGGTGCGCTGTGGTACGAATCTGTTCGATTTCTCGGTGTTGGGATCTCTTACGGAGAAGTCCAGTGATCTCGTTCAGATGAGTCCATGGTCGCTGAGCCAGGGGGGTAGTGTACCCATAAGTAGTAAGAACCAGGGGGTTGTTGGCACTAGTTCCTCACCGGTCCTCTTCGGGGTTATCGATGAGATTTCTTCTGTCGTGGACAGCAGAATTCTCATCGAGGGGGTATTGTAGCGGGTCAAATTTTGGGTGTTTTATGTTAATCGTTTGGGGCAATTATATTTTTATTTATTTCGTTTTCGGGCGGGTTTGGATAAAATATTGTAAAGCTGCATTATTGTGCAACGTATTTGTCCATATAATAGACCAGTGTTGAGAGACAGAACAGTTGGAAACAAAGCAATAAGACGCAGGTTGTTGTTGAGTAATGCGGTGAAGAATTTACCACCCTAAAATTTCGCAGAACTCTGTACATGTGTTTCGACGCCCGTATGCAACTCAGCCGGGCGGGGTTCGGCAATGACGCCGTGAGAGACACCAAGGTTGAGGCAAACATGGCGCTGGGACGAAAAGTTGGTGGCTCCAAGTGATCGGCTACCGGAAAACAGCGTTAAACTCCGCCTACTGTTGGTGACATGACCAGAGCCAAGCCTAATATTGTCCTCTGGTCACACACATATATCAGCTCCATTCCATATATAAAATGGTTACCCAACAGCAAATGAGCAATGAACGACGACGCAAAGCGGGCGGCAGTGACCAACAGCTTCCCTCCAAAGAAAGCAAGCTGTACCTGTTACGTTCTCGGTGACGGAACGGTCGACATTAGTTAGAGACGCTAAGCGGTTTACGAGAAGCAGCGTACCGCTACAGACACCTACAGTTTCGTTTAGGGCCCGGTTGGTCGAGTTTTCCTAAATGTAATTAATTCATCAGGACCGACCGGGACCCAAGAGATTAATCAAACCATCACAGCGAAACTTTTATTACCTAGGAGACAGTGAAAACATTTCAAGACGAACATTTTCGGAAACGTGGAACAATAACCACGTGCGTGGCCGGTAACGCGATAGTGCGGTTCCCGAGTTAAACTGAATTTTCTAAGGTGTTGAGGGGTTTATAAAAATTAGGTATAAATGTGTGAGTGAATTGCAGGCTGGGCAGTCTAGTCGTAAGTAGTAATCATTAAGTTACATAAGTTATAATTACGTTTTAAACAGACAAAACATAAGGAAAAAATGTATTAAAGTTTCAAGCAATATACAAAAAAAAGTTTTATCTGTACACATGGTTGTTGAATAATCACTCATTAAAAATAACGGTTACACCAGATAAAATGTGTTAGACTAAGTTATTTCGTCATTGCCATTTCCTCATTTCTGTGTTAAAAATTCGTCTAACGAATTCGGGGGTTTTCTGAATTTTATTATAGTCAGATGGCGTGATTTTTTTATAAGGGCAAGAGTGTATAAGTTTTCGATATTTAATCTTTAAAAAATATCGTGGCGACCTGGGCAGTTTCCAAAAGGTAAGTTTTACGGGGACCATGACGGTAAGTGAAATTCTGGCAGTGGTAAGTATTATTTTATGAAGAGTGGAATGTAGTAAATATCAGCGAAAAAGTGGGTAACTTCACACCGTAGAGACAGAGAACACAGCATCAGCATCATCATCATCATCAAATTCTTAGGATTTGTCCACACACACACAACGGTAATGTCGGCAGTACGCAGGTGATGAATAAGTAATTATATTTTTGTTTGTGAAAAGAACTTTCAAAAAGAAAATTATACATGAACAGTAAAGACTTAAAGTTTTAAATTTTAATAGTAGTTAAAGTAAATAATTTAATTGAATAAGAAAATTTAAACATACTAATCTTCTGTTATATGTTAAAGTTTGGGTGTGACACTAGAATTAAATAATAGGTTGAAAGAAAATGATATTATTTTATTTTGTTTATAGCAACAAGTAATTTTATTATTGAGTTTATATTATTTTTGTTTGTATATGAGTTGCTATTATTATTTAAAAATATTGGAGTAAAAGTCGGACACACTGAAATAAAAAGGGTTAGATAATTTGTTTAACATGTCTGTTTAGCTAGTAAGATTATTTGGTTGTTTATTTTAATGTCATGAACAGCAGAGAAGGTTATATGGTACTTTATGTAAACTTATAAAAGAGAATATTGACTGAATAAAGTATTTACCTTATTTTGTTTGTCTGCCTGGTGGCTTTATTTCTATCTTCGTTACTACAACGCGTTTCGGGACATATGTCCCATCCTGAGGTATTGTCACTCAGCAGAGGTCGTCATTTAAGTAAAATATCAAAACATAAAAACTTATAACATAATTTACACATATTCAACACTAAAACGTTTAAACTTTGGAGGACGCACAAAGTCGAGATGCGCATCCCGGACTACAACGGTCGACTGCTCATCGCATTGTAGTCCGGGATGCGCATCTCGACTTTGTGCGTGCTCAAAAGTTTTAACGTTTTAGTGTTGAATATGTGTAAATAAATTATGTTATAAGTTTTTATGTTTTGATATTTTACTTAAATGACGACCTCTGCTGAGTGACAATACCTAAGGATGGGACATATGTCCCGAAACCCGTTGTAGTAACGAAGATAGAAATAAAGCCACCAGATGGACAAACAAAATAAGGTAAATACTTTATTCAGTCAATATATAAATAAGTGGCTTGGACACCGGTAAACATGAATATAAAATTATAAAAGAGAATATTTTTTTATAATACTAAATTTTAATATTTTTTTATCTTTCGATTAATATTAAAAAGTCTTAGTATGATTATTTTTAAATGGTTTTAATTAATTATTTCATGTCAACAACATCTCACTCCTCTTTGAAAAGTATTTATTATTGTGCAACTACATATACTTGACGCAACGAGAATAAAAGAATCCTGCGACCTGGCCGTTGTAATACACTTCATAGTTGCATTGAGTATATGGTAATGTATTTGTGTGAAATTTTGAAATACTTGTAATGTTGTAATATTGCAGATGAGAACCCAGATTTTGTGCCAGATGGAGATAAAGAAGAGCACTATGAAAATGGAAACATAACTACAAGCCTGCCCATATAACAAAAAGCAGTGCCCAAGAAAATGCTTCTGCTGTTTGCTCTGATGTTGACATCTAACCACAGTTACCAGTTTTTGAAGAAGTAAAGTGCTTCTTCCATTCCATGCTACCAGCAGTGAACTCTGTTGTTTTAGTGTTTTGTGATTCTAATATTATAAAGACAGAAACCAGTAGGTATACTGGAACAACAATTACAAAGTTAAGTAGGCAAAATAAATTAATAGAGCTCTCAGTGTGGGCTTTATGGGGTAATGTCATGTTACATAAAATGTACAATATTTTTGCAATAATTTTCATATGTGCCTGTTGTTAAGACCAAGAATTACTGACTACTGGAATACAGATGTTATGTTAGGCTCTTCTTTTGCAGGAAAGATAATGAAAAGAAAGATTTTATCCTAACTGATGCTTCTACTGGTTATATGCTGAACTCTGAAATATATAAATATCTTGTTGATTCATCCTCTTTGTTCACTTTTACTAATGTTATTATATATAAAAAACTTTCACAAATGAACTTACTTTTGTTCTCACTTTCACAAACGTTTCAAGGTGTTGTGCCTCTTCCTCAGTGTGAGTAAATACTGAATGTCATTGTTGCAGAATAACGATTATGGACTATAGGTGTGTGTGGTGGGAATTAATGATGGGAGGGAATTGGCGCTGAGGTTCAAATTTTGTGTTTGGATCAATGTATCAAATAGTGTATGTGATCTGTAATGTACGTGTTCGTTTAATATGTTGTTTGGTTGTAATGTGTGATATCTGTATATTTCAAATTGTTCAGCTGTGTTTAATTTTCTACTTTTTGATAAGTAGTGTAATATTTCCATGTTGTGTTCTATGTTTGTGTAACTATGGTTTTCATTTTGTAAATGTGTGGCAAATGTGGAATGTATGTAATTTGTGGTGAGGGCTTTTATATGTTCTGAAAATCTGGAATAAAAAGATCTTCCCGTCTGGCCGATGTAGAATTGGTTACAATCATTACAATTTAATTTATATACTCCTGTTTTACTGTATGTGTCTGTGTCTTTGTTGATATTTATATGTTTCTTAATGGTGTTGTTGGTTCTGTAGGCTATTTTATAATTGTGTTTTCTAAATGTGTTAGCAATTTTGTGTGTATTGGAGTTGTAGTATGTAAGTGTTATGTACTTACTGGGTTGTGTGTTGTTGGTCTGATGTGTTTTTTTTTTTTTTTGTGTTTAGGATGCGTTTGTATATTTTATTTACCAAATCGGGGTTGTATCCATTTTTAACTGCTATATATTTGATTGTGTTAAGTTCTTCTTGGTAATCATGTGTGTTTAGGGGTATTGAAGTGAGTCTATGGAGCATGTAGTTGAATGCTGCATGTTTGTGTTGAGTTGGGTGGTTGGATGAGTTATGTATGACCATGTCTGATGTGGTGGGTTTCCTGTATATTTTGTATGTGTGTGTGTGTTGTTTGTTTTGGCGATTGTGAGGTCTAAGAAGTTTAAACTATTATTTAGTTCTATTTCAAGTGTGAATTTTAATTTATGGTGTATAGTGTTAATGTATTTGTGGAAATTTTCTATTTGTCTTTTGTTGCCGTTGTATAGGAGTATAATGTCATCAACATACCTGAGCCAATATATTATTTTATCAGTATATTTGTAAAGTCTATGGGATCTGGTTTAAGAAAAAGTAAAAATAGAACTGAGTTTATGACTGAATCTCAAAATTTTGGTTTACCTGTGGGACAAGTGACTAATAGAGACCCGTTGTCTCCTAACTTGTACATGCGAGTAGGGACCAGAGGAGGTACCATCACCACCTACTACCAACACCTAAGTCCACCAAACTAACGTAGTCCTTTCGTGTCACAAAGTACTCCTTTAACTGCACCTGTTGTCAAGTTACCTACAGTTCGTTTTGTACCTCCATTAGAACAAACCGCACACTCACCTGAACATCCTGTGTATGATATACTACCCATCACTGACCCAGATGTACTATTAAAAGGGTGCGAAACTCTATTACGTACGCTTCTACAACGGTTAATTGAGAGATATATTAATGGGCATTCGAACTATACTGACAAAGCAAGGGTAAATAGAGTCAAAATAGTTAAACTAGAGATAGAATTCACTACGTGATCTTGTAAAGGAATGGGTAGTTTGTGTGAGTACATTTTGTTTTTATTATTCGGAATTCTTATTTGCATAAGCTTTGAAATTTTTATTATTTGGTACTGTGAATATAGTGTTTTTGAACTGTTACGGTGTATGTTGACTGTGTGAAGGTCCTCGCCTTCTACCCTTTTAATTAAAAATACACTCTTCATAAAATACTCACCGCTGCCAGAATTTTACTTACCGTCATGATCCCATTAAACTTACCTTATTATTGCCCAGGTCGCCACGATATTTTTTGGTTTAATATCGAAACCATTACACTCTTGCCCTTATAAAAATACCGCTATCTGACCACCCTTAAAACTCAGAAAATCCCAAAGAACGTTAGACGAGGTTTTCAGCACAGAATAGGATATGGTTATGGTGTAATAACTTAATCTAACACATGTTTTATATTGAGACAAATCTTATTTTTATTTTATTAAATACAACTAAAAAGTATGAATTTGTTTAAACACAAGTTTTATAAATTAATTGTTTTCTATTAACCAGTACTTTTATTCATGATTTCTCCCCTCAAATATATAACTTTTACCCCTTTTGTATCGAGCTCTTTTATTACTGTTTTTTCATTTTGATTTGATTTGATTGTTTTTACATTTTACCTGCCCGTGCATTCCTTTGTCCACTATCACTTGTAATTCCCGTACACTCCCATCGTCACTGACACTGTTTACTTAGTTTAACTTTAAAACTTAATTTAAAGTTTAAAAGGCATTAAATGTAAACAGTTTCGGTAGACCTCAGCTACTCAATTCACTTTGGCTTACCAAAATTTCCAAGGCCACTGTATAAAGTTCTACTTATACATGCACTGCTCTCCACTGCTGTCTGATGATAACTCTGGTGATAGACTGCAGACTGTGATTCACAAAGAGCCTGCTGCTGGGCGGTTACGCAATACGTCTGGCAATTGTTTAGGCTACCAATGTATTGTGACGGCAGCGGTATGCGAACATCTGCTCTCCAGTACCAGCGGTGGACACAGCGAGCCAATCAAACAACGTGCTCGGAGTGAGCCAATCAGCGATCCCGGTTAGTCAATAAAACCCGGGCCGGCAGAAAATTTTGCGCACTCTTCATCGCCATGCCATCGGACGCGCTTCATCTCCTCTCCTCTCTCGGACGACATCGAGGCGGAGTCAGCCGGAAGGAACAGCCGAAGAATAGAACCGCCGCCGTTCTTGCGTCTTCGCACTCCCATTCCGCGCCAGCGATGGATTTCGCTGGGCCGGCAGCCGACTCTACAACCGGTGCCGAAAGAAGAGGAGGACTGCAGTACGCCACGAACAGCGGGCGCAGCCGCCGAACATCTCAGCGCGGCACTACCAACATCACCGTTCTCGCCACCAGGTCCTTTTTAGGGCCACCAAAAACACTAGAGTGTACGATTGGCGCGATTTGTCATGCGGCAAGCCTTTTGTCCGGTGACAGTATGTATGTTGCACTGGTTACTGGGGCTCCTCACAGGTGAAAGTTAACAATTTATGAAAGTAATTAATTACTGAATTACATGCTGATTAAAACTGGATCACACACTTCTGTACCGTTACAATACCCCCCCAATAAGAGGTTGAAGGCCAAAGCGTTCAAACTCTTATTGCCTAAAACTGAGAGGATCAGTGAGGACATGGCGCTGCAACCCCCCTGAACACTCTACTGAAATAATGGGTTCTTACCCCCCTAGTCTGGCAACTGCGACAGCACCCATCCGATCTTACGGGACTTCTCTACTCGAATCCCACCACCATAAGCTCGGACAGATACCCGCCCCAGTATCGCCTGACTTTGAAACATTCAATGAAAAAATCGACAAACGGCCTTCCATCACTCCATATCCCACCACTGATTTGTTTCCTCTTAGCCATAAAGGCTCATTCTTTGCAAAGTACTGGTTCTGCTTATACAAAGTACTGGTTTGGTTTAAAATAATAATATAACCTAAATAATATTCCCCGTATAATATTACCCAACCAACTACTTACCCAACACCTTAATTATACAAAATTACATTTACACAAAATTTCCTTCAGTTTTCCGTTTTAAATAAAGTACATCTTTCATTTATTTAACACTTACATTTGAAATTTGAATCAGAATAAATTTAAATTTATTATTAAAAACATTTTTCCAATTAATTTAATTACCAAATTAATTGAATTGTATTTAATTTCTCACACTCTAAGTTCATTAATTCGATCTTATTTGTTCGAAACAATTTCATTTGTTTTAATTACATTTTACAAAAAGACCCTACAAAAATATTACCTACATTCCATCACATCAGATGTTTCTTTTTATTTCATAATAGGATTTTCCTACTGGCAATAATTCAGCAGACTACAACAGTTTTGTTATTGTCAACTCAGCATGACTGTAGACTTTAGTCACAACATACAACTACAACACACCTGTTTACATAAACAGTTGTATGCCAGACTGTTTTAATAAACACTCTGTCTCAACATTCATAGTTACATCATATACTGACATATGTACTTCCTTCAAATTTTTTGGTTTCTATAAACCTTTTAGTTAACATATTTGTCTCTTATATTTTTTATTCCAATTCAGATCAGATATATTTTAATTCACCACAATTACTTTAATAACATTTTATTAAAAACATTTTAACTTTAGTTATATTATTTAAAACACTTTGAATATAAATACACAATACGCTTCATGAATACCTTTTGTTCATTATTTTAGTGGAATACAATTATTATTATTTATTATTATATCTTCCCCTCTCATTGCAAACATAGGTTACACATAAGCTATAATATACATTGCAACAGAATACCATTAACACAATACATTTAACATTAACACATTTATTTATTTACAAATTTCGTCATATCCAATTATTATTTGCCGTACGTCAATATCTAATTCAGCCAGGTCATTACCATATATTAAGGTATTTAAAATGTCCATACACTGCTTTCAACCTCCATCGTCAAAAATTAGTCTCTTCGGTATATGACACTTTTCAATTTGATTGATATACAACATATGGCTAGTTTGTGTGTTATGGCCATAAAATTTTATTTTTCCCATTGTACCAAAACAATAATCTATAGGGTTACCCCCCAAAATTATCTTAACATAAATCAAGTCGACCTCAGTATTATTTGTAAAGTCTCCGTCAGTGTTTTTTGTTATTGCCATTACATTATTATTACCATATTCTGCTACTACAGATTCATTAACAGGCAAATATTTGTCATCAATATACACATTGTTTGTCACATAAGGTATGTTTTTAATTCTACCAGTTCTCTCACTATTTAAACTCTGTATTAACTCTTCATAGTCTCTCTTCACCTTAAATATTTCTACCATTCTCTCTCTCTCATAATCACTTTCATTACAATACTTCTCACAACATTTTATATTCTCATTCCACACAGAGGGCAACACAACATTATTACAACATCTGGCTTTACCAGGTACACAAAAATAATTCAAAGACCTTTTGTCTTTTACAAAAACTAAGGAGGAACCTTTGTCCTCCAACAATACTAGTGAAGCATTTTCTTCACCCCCAACCACATCACTGGAAAATTCTACCCTCTGTACACACTCTTCATTTAAACTGTCTTCACACTCTCTCTCATTCTCATTGGCATTTGCTAGCAACACTTCATTACTAAACTCTACTTCAACAAAATCTTCCTCATCACTCTCAACATTAATCTCCTTATTCTCTACTACCACGTTTTTACACATATCATTATGATTCTCATTTGTATTACTGTCTCCCACACACACACACACACACACATTCTCTTGACTCATTTGCTGCTCTTTTTGTTTCTCTACATATTTCGTTAAGTCGTACATCAATACTACACAATGAATTGGTTAATTCATCAAGCTTTACGTTTATTATATTTTCGCATCTCATATTCTGTTCTTTATATTGTTCAAATTTAGCATTTAAAACGTCCAATTTCTTATTTTGTTCATTGAACTTGGTATCATTCATGTCAAAACGACTATTAAAATTATTGCTTAACATCATACTTTGTTTTTCTAACATTACTTGTATCATATTCACTATCTCGTTATTATCATTTTGCTTGTTTTGGATAGGCGTTGAATAAATCTTAGCGCCTTCCATTGTCACTGATTCTGTTGGGCTTATTTCATTTATTACCGTTTCGGTTATTATTGTATTTACGTGATTGTCTGTACTTGTACTGGTCAATTCAATATTATTGACTTTATCACTATTACTCTCCATTTTGAGTAAATGTATACTTATAAATATATGCTTAGCAAACTACCCAATAATCTTATTGAACGTAAATATGTACGATAATTTTTTACAAATACGCCGTTACCAATTACTATTTTCTGTGCTTTAAAACAGGTCTAGTTCCTATAATATTTATACGAACATCCTGGCAGGGTCGCCACTGTGAAGGTCCTCGCCTTCTACCCTTTTAATTAAAAATACACTCTTCATAAAATACTCACCGCTGCCAGAATTTTACTTACCGTCATGATCCCATTAAACTTACCTTATTATTGCCCAGGTCGCCACGATATTTTTTGGTTTAATATCGAAACCATTACACTCTTGCCCTTATAAAAATACCGCTATCTGACCACCCTTAAAACTCAGAAAATCCCAAAGAACGTTAGACGAGGTTTTCAGCACAGAATAGGATATGGTTATGGTGTAATAACTTAATCTAACACATGTTTTATATTGAGACAAATCTTATTTTTATTTTATTAAATACAACTAAAAAGTATGAATTTGTTTAAACACAAGTTTTATAAATTAATTGTTTTCTATTAACCAGTACTTTTATTCATGATTTCTCCCCTCAAATATATAACTTTTACCCCTTTTGTATCGAGCTCTTTTATTACTGTTTTTTCATTTTGATTTGATTTGATTGTTTTTACATTTTACCTGCCCGTGCATTCCTTTGTCCACTATCACTTGTAATTCCCATACACTCCCATCGTCACTGACACTGTTTACTTAGTTTAACTTTAAAACTTAATTTAAAGTTTAAAAGGCATTAAATATAACAGTTTCGGTAGACCTCAGCTACTCAATTCACTTTGGCCTACCAAAATTTCTGAGGCCACTGTATAAAGTTCTACTTATACATGCACTGCTCTCCACTGCTGTCTGATGATAACTCTGGTGATAGACTGCAGACTGTGATTCACAAAGAGCCTGCTGCTGGGCGGTTACGCAATACGTCTGGCAATTGTTTAGGCTACCACTGTATGTATGTTGCACTGGTTACTGGGGCTCCTCACAGGTGAAAGTTAACAATTTATGAAAGTAATTAATTACTGAATTACATGCTGATTAAAACTGGATCACACACTTCTGTACCGTTACAACTGTTATCACTTCCCGCAACCACAACCACAGAGTAAGCAAAAATTGTTTGTTAAAATTATCAGCACTTTCAAAATTAGCAGAAAGTTTTTTGCCTGATATATCTAGCTGTCGTATAACATGTCTTGATTTGAATTTTTGCAACCAGCCTGTCATAGCTTTAAAGGGTGGATCGCCACCGAGTTTTTCGTTTATTATAAGTGCCTTCTCACAGATGATAGGCCCCGATATAGGTTCACCCTTACTTCTTTGTTGCACACTGCAAAATCTAAGTTGTCATTTTCAGCTGTTTTCATAGTTTTTATGGAAGTAACACCTTCCAAAGATTCTAGTTTACCACTGTAAGATATTAGCGTAAGTTAATTTTTTTTAATGTCACTAATCATTGATTTACCAATGTTAAATTCGGAAGCCAATGCGCTAGCTGTTTCTCCTTTCTTCAGACGATCAATAATTTTAAGTTTATCATTTATTGACAGCACTACTCTTTATTTTTGCAGACATCGAAAGCAGTTAAAGTAAAAAGAACAGCAACAAACGAATACACTAATATAACTCAGCTTACTAATGCTTACAAGCTAAACAAGAGCCGGTGTGGAAGATTGATATTGAACGATGTCTTCGGTGACTCACACATTCGATCACAGAGACTTCTGTTGACAGAGATTGTTTACCAGCTGCAAATGTGTTTATCGAATTTTGTTGATGTGTGTTTATCAATTCTTTGTATATCGATTGTAAGCCTGTGTAGCTACAGCGTTTATTTATTACTGTACAGTACTGTAATAGTTTATACTTTATAGTATGCAATTTGTTATGTTCAATGAATATTCAATACACCTTACGTGTCCAATACATTACTGTACAGTACAATACATAATTGTACTGTTTATTGAGTTCAGATAATAGATCGTTCGGTTAATGGATGTTCGGATAATCGATGCTCTACGGCATACACACACACGTATACATACACATATGGTAAGAGGCAAGTCATTAGAACCTATGAATGCATGTGTACTGTATTGACATATAGATAGATCTGTACTCACAGCCCTATTCAACTTTGTTAATCTGATTTTATTTAAGAAGTATATCATTCAAAATAGTGAGCAAGTTCTGCAGCTTGGGTAGCTCACTAGTCTGTACCTTCATGTGTAGGTCTGTAAAATTAATTTTCTGTAGCTACAGTTACTGTGAACACACACAGGTGATAAGCAAATTTAGTTTCTTAAATTTAAAGACACTAAATATATATTGAAGAATCATACTGGGTAAGTGTCTGACAGAAGGTGATTAGAGTCTGGTGGAGAACAGCAGCAGAGAATAGTCCAAAATGCTAAATACTTCTTTAGGAGTTCAGGCTCATTGATCCTCTGTTGGATGATGCCAACATGTTACACCATTATGATAGACTTTCACCATTGTTAAACATTAATTACACACACAACGCTTCAGCCACTCAGAATCAGTGTGTATGTACAGTAACACCACAAAACTGATCTATAATAAAAAAAATTAATATATATTATTACACAACAAATAAAGTAAAATAAAAAAATACATCCATAAATAAAACTTATGAATAATGTCCACAGAATGTAAGAGTTTCCACTCATTTCCACAAAGATTCCAGGTGTGAGAGTTCCAGTCTGTGGAAGGTATAATGACTCTAAAAACCTACAAACTCATGGCCATATTAGCAAGTTGTGTTTATGCAATTAAATTTCCTGTTTTTTTAATTTTTACAAGACATTTTGTTAAATGTTCTGGTACTTCAAAAGGCAACCACTGATTATGAACAGTCAAAATGTTGTGTTAGTATGTAATTAACATTTTACGTTGAATTGATAGTCTGACTCCACAATATTTTTGTATTGCAGTGTTGCAGTGGACAAGACACAAGTCCTAGCAGCAACAGATAAAAAGAGAAACCACTTATTTATTTTTAAACTAGAATGTTAAGATTTGTAAAAATTAATTGGTACTGTAAAGTTAAACAGATATTAAGCAGGGTGTAGGTTATAGTGGGGAGAAGGTGGGTTAGCCACATTAGAGGAAAGTGTCTACTACCACAGCTGAAAATATTGGCCTACTCTTTGAATTATGAATAAGAATAAGACACACTGTATGAGATGAGTAATCTGTTTTGAGACGGATTAACTTTTTATACCTAATGTGCCGAAGTTACTCTTCTTTAATTAAAGATGAAAGAAAATATTAAAATTTATGTTTTCCCTGTAAAAGTACTAAAATTTATAAACTAATATCGCTTATAATGACAGCTGAAATAAAGCAGAGTTATACTGCCTTGTCAATTCACATTTATTTTCTTTTTACTGTTTTTATAACTTTACTTAATTTTCTATTGTCTATGGATTCTTATAATGTTTTCAATTGTTATTTTTTATTTTTTTAAGGTTTTTTATGTATTTATTAGTTTCTACATTTCATTAGCTACATTTTTAACTATATTACTAAATACTTTACCAAACTAAATTTTACAGCCCTAAACACACCACACACCACACACCACCACATGTAACTTACTTTTTACTAACTTACCTAATTTTTTACTAACCAATTATTCTTATAATTTTTAAATTGTTTTGTTATTCTTTTAATTGTTTTTTTAAGGTTTTTACAGTTTAGTATGTCTTATATTTAATTCACTACTTTTTTACCAAGTTACTAAGTACTAAAAATTTTGTTGTAGCTAAGTTTTGATTTTGATTACGACACGACTAGACAGTAAACGTGGATATTTTGTTAGACAAAACAAACATCAGACACAACAGAAAGAGACAATGTAATAAAGATTTCACAGAGCTATAAAATGTTTAATACTGCCATTATTTTGTAAACAGTGACTTAGCGTGTTGTGTCTGTTTCAATGTTTCTCCAAAGTCGAGCCTAGACATCAACAGTTGTATATTTTGGATGTGTACACTTGATGTACATGTTAGGATTCACAAAAAAACATAGTAATATAAATATGATCCACATTGCTCTGGCATATTAATTTGTTTGAATAAGTAACATCAGTAACAGCCTTGCATGTGAAATAATTGTGTGTGTGTGTGTGTGTGTGTGTGTGTGTGTGTGTGTGTGTTTAAAGCAGATGTGAACTATCCATAAAGAACAGGAGAGACAATAGTAATACAACAATTAGAAAGTAATATAGAACACATTTACTTAGGCCTACATGCAGTTACAATTATTTCGGTCAGTTCTTCACCCTACAAATATTTCCGTCACTGTTATCACTGTTAGCCTACTATCACTATCACTCAAATCGTCTTCACTGCTGCTATCCCGTCTTATATTAATTTCTAAACGATCTGTTACAGTATCCATTATGGTCTGATCTCATGTAGTCATTTTCAGTTTTCATGACGTCACATCTTGATCTCCAGTCTGCAGGAGAAATAAAATAAAATTCCTTTTTCGCTAAGTTTATGACACTGTCTATAGAAAAATGCACGTTTTTTCTTTTAACGCTCCTTAATGGTTGCCCAAATCAGTTCCATAGGATTAAAATCTGGCTGATAGGGTGAAAGTCGTAAAATGTAATGTCCATGGATTGCCAAAGTAGCATTTATTTTAAAAGTTTTGTATGTTGGTTTATTTTGTTTAATTAGTGCATAGAGCTCAGGTTTTAACATATATGGACTACAAGGAATGTCATGGTTCTGTAATCAGTTAATCATGTCTGCCTTTTTTGTTAATGATGTTAGAGGTGGATTTATTTGTACATTATGGTAGGGGGGCATTGTCTATTACTATTATGCTATTCTTATTCAAATGAAATGAAACTAAACGCTTCACTTTTGATGAATACTGAGGTTTTTTGAAAAGTACACACACACACAATAATCTCCATTAATATAGAATATTGAACTTTCACTTGTGAAACTTACTTGTTTTCTCCCGTACGCGTTTCGGCGTGATGTGTGCCTTCATCAGCGGTATGAGACAGGCTCCCAAGTAACTCGTAACGGTTTTATTTGGAAGGTTTAGTGGGGGTGGTGTGTGGTGGAAGGGGATTGGCACAGGGATCCGAGTTATTGTTAGTTTTATGTATAATTGTGTCAAAAAGTGTGTGTGACTTATAGTGTAATTGGTCGTTAAGTATGCTGTTTGGTTGTGTTGTGTAGTGTTTGTATATTTCATATTCTTCTGCTGTGTTAAGTTTTCGACTTTTAGGTAAGTATGAAATATACAAACACTACACAACACAACCAAACAGCATACTTAACGACCAATTACACTATAAGTCACACACACTTTTTGACACAATTATACATAAAACTAACAATAATTCGGACCCCCGCGCCAATCCCCTTCCACCACACACCACCCCCACTAAACCTTCCAAATAAAACCGTTACGAGTTACTGGCAGTCTGTCTCATACCGCTGATGAAGGCGCACATCACGCCGAAACGCGTACGGGAGAAAACAAGCAAGTTTCACAAGCGAAAGTTCAATATTCTATATTAATTTAGTACTGTGAAAAAAGAGGATGAACTATTAAAACAACAATAATCTCCACATTGGCTTGGAGAAAAGTAAGCTATTATTCTCTGTTGATGCATGCAGAACAGCACATACATAACCTGCACCTTTAGCACGAAACGGTTGATTCATGTCTACTGAATCTTACTGTACTTGTGCAGTTACGTGCCCAACCACTGATATCAGTATAACTTTTTATCGATATCAGTATGTTTCATGTTGTCATCAAAATAAGGTAAACAGACAGGGTGTTCAGTAGATGCGATGGTATAGACTAAAATAAAATAAACAATTTAGACCATGAAACAAGTACATCCAATAGCAATTAGATTAGGTAAAATGTGTTGTATTATTTAATGTATTTAAGCAGGAGGTAATGAATGAAAGTGGTTTCAGTTCAATTCGTCTGTACCTATGTGTCAAAATCCTGAGTTTATTGTACAAGATATAGGCTGTGTTGGCATAGGTCAGTGGGGTTAGGTAAGTAGGTATTGGTTTTATTTGTTTATTATTTTTCTTGGTGTGGAAGGTTTTCAACTAAAGCAAAACCACCTTTCCTAATCTTATTCTTGAATATTTGAAATGGATTGCTCCCATTTGTCCAAATTCAGTGCATGTAATATATTGTAACATCTGCTGGTGTTTTTTATGTGTAGAGGGTATGTATATTGACTGGTTGTGGTATTACTTTTATGAGTGGCAGTGTTTTAATACACCAAAAACCAACTTTCATAAGCTTTTAGGAATTAGTCTGGCAAATCAGCATCTAGATGGAATGTACCATTTGATAATGCACAAGTACAAAAAATTAAAGTTTAATTTAAATTTATCATGTTTCTAGTAAAATTTTATACCTGAATTAGAATTTACTTAGAATATTTTAACAAAACTATTGTTGGAACCTAAGGAGACCCCAATCAATGAAAAGATTAGTCAGTAATGTGGGGGGTGTCAAGCTCACATTACTGTCATTAAAATGTTTGCATTGATTTCAGTAACAAGTAACAGACTATACAGTGGCCACACTTTTTCCTGTGGCTCTTGATTTGAGTTCAGAATTTTGTTTGTAATAACTACAGAAAAGGACTTTCTCACTAAATGTGACTCTTCTGTTGAAGTTAAGAAAATTCTCTTTTATCTCATCTATAATATTATTTATATCAAAATAGGGTTTGGCAAATACATGTATAGGCCTACCTGTTTATAGCCTTCAACTTGTCTGCAAGAGCTTAGTTAAGTCTATCAATTACTTGACAATCCTGGTCAGTCTGTAACCGTCTATTACACATAATAGTAGATTAAACATGATTTATTTGTTAATTATTATTTCGTAAAGTTAGTTTTATGAATATTCAAATACAGATTTAAGAATAACACACAGACATATATTTGGAAGCCAAGTACGGTAAGTAAATTAGTCTACATTAAAGGGAAGAAAAATAAAAACGTAAGTCGTTTGATTTCCATTACTGACCTGTATATTAGTAGTCTACTTCTATCACTTGTTTCTACAGGAATGGATCTGTCTTGACAACTGAACAAGGAAGTGTAGCCTATGCGTTTTAAATTGTAATGGAAATATGGCTAGACATAAGCAGACATACTGTAACGTTAATTACTGTTTTCTCAAGTTGTTTACCTTAGTTGACAAACAAACAGTTATGTTTACTCCCAAATTCCAGATGCCATCTTGCATTACTGCCAACTTCTGAAATTTATACTTACTCGGTCCAGAGTTCGTTTAGACGTATTTAGAGAACAGAATGGTTATTTTGAAATAAATAATGAATCTAGCCCAGTTTAGTTTAACATTTAATACTTTTATTCGTTAATAAAATTTATAAATCAATATGTGATTATCGTTACCAAATAATCCATTTTTTTTTATATTTTGTCTGACACACAATCTTATCTCCCTTCCCTAATTACATTTTACCATTTATTAATACACATGAAGAAAAGCTATATCAAATAGAAATCATTCTAAACCTAAATTCCGCAAACCAGCGCTTCTTTTTATGATATAATTTTCACCCCATGCACACTCACACACACACACACACTCACCCCGTACCCTTATGAGATCTCAATTTTTTAGTTATTAATTTTTTTTTAACAAAACCAGAAAAACATGATATTGAATTTTGTTACCCCTTGTTAAATTTATTTTACCCCCCAAATGTTACTCATCTGAAATTTAGTCCAAAATAGTCCAGGCTCCTTGCGTATTTTCCGTCACTCCGCACATGTTTCTTACTTTCACTTTTTATTCACTATTTATTCTGAAACTGTTAGTTCATTCAAACTATCTTTAAAAACTGATTTCTTTCATATTGCTACGACAGCACAGAACAACCTACGCGTTTATCGAATGCGCCAGAAAGATCCCGACGTAAGCGTGTGGTGTACGTGCTACTAAACGCATGTTGCGAGAATTTTCTGGACTATGCCAGCCTTCGCTCGGGCGCTCGGACTGTGTCAAGGCCGCAGCAATTATGTAGTTCGCGAGAGATAAGACGCAGTTTGGAAGCTTCTGGTGTGTTAGCGTAACTTTATAGTAAATACATCGCGTCGCGGCCTTAGTTTTCAGTTCAATGCGAGATTTTTGACTGTGCGGTTCGAGAGTATTAGTGCGATATATTTACAGAACGGTTCGGGTTATTACGGTGTACGTTCAAGTAGTTATTAGTGAAGTGTTGCGTTTTATATTCGGACGGTATAATTGTAATACAGTTGAGTTTTAATATTAGTGGACATTTTATTGCGTATGAACAATTTCATTTGATTTGTTGTAGACACTGTGTTGTTAATTACGAACTGTTTTACTATAACAATTAAAGGTGTGATTAGTGACTTAATTGGTGTCTTGTAATTATTTTGTTTCCACTGTACCTACGACGATCGGGTAGACCGTCGTAACAGTGGTGTCAGAACTGGGATAGAACGGTTAACAGTGGAAACAGCGGACACTTTGTACAAGACGAGTGTGATTCGTAATTAATCGATAAACAATGGATGCCAGTCAGATGATGGAAAATTTACAGGCGCTGCTGTTGCAGACAGAAAAACGACAGGACGAGAAATGCAGACAGGAGGCGGAAGAAACAGAAAGACGACAAAAAGAAGAACGAATACAAGAAAGAGAAGAAGCAGAAAAACGACAGGATGAAAAACGCACGCAGGTGGCAGAGGAACGGAAGCAGGAAGCAGATGACATCAAGGAGTTAATACAGCAGCAAAAGCAGACACAAGAACAAACCGCTGCAGAGTTGGGTCTCCTACGAGGTGAGCTTAATAAGCAAGTAACTAAAATATCGGAGGTACAAGAATCAATGACATTAAAAATAGCTGAAGTAGAAAAATCTGTCTTGACTGTGGAGGAATCGATGTCTACAAAAATATCTGTTATAGAAGAATCTGTGTCAAATAAAATATCTGCAGTAGAAAACTCAATGGCAAACATAAGAGAACAAATTAAAACTGAAGTTGAACAGTGTATGAAGATTCAACCAAAACAAATTTCTGAACAGACTGTACCAGTGATCAAGACAGAAAATAAGTTAACAGAGAAAGTCACTTTGCCTGCAGTAGGGACAGTTCATGTCAAAGCTCCAACCTTTGCCGGAAGCACTCACTGGGCAACGTACCTCCGCCAATTTGAAGCTGCTGCATGCGCAAATAATTGGACAGAAAAAGACAAGGCTGTTTCACTTGTTCTTGCATTAAAAGGACCCGCGGCAGAACTACTACAGAAAGTGCCACCTGACAGTCAGAACACCTATGCCGAGTTGATAAAAGCTCTGGAATTACGGTATGGTGATAAACATTTGCGAGATGTGTACTGCACCCAGTTGAGAGCAAGGCGACAGCATTCCGGGGAAAGTCTTCAAGAGTTTGAAGCAAGTATCGACAGACTAATTAGACTGGCCTATCCTGAAGCGCCAGAAGATTTTCGAACGCGTTTTGCGATGCAGACATTTACTGCCGGTGTCCGAGATAACGAACTACAGCAAGTGTTACGAATGGCAAGACACCAGAACAGTGCGGACGCCCTGGTACATGCTTTGCAATTTGAGGCCGCCAAATCAGCGTCTGGTTGGACAAGTCATAAAGTGCGCGAGCTAAAAGATCGCGACGGCACAGACGATGAGGAAGAAGAACAAGGAACAGAGACTCGACGGTCGGCGCCACAGAATAAAATAAGAAAGGATGGAAGACCGAAGTGTTATCGATGTGGGAAACCTGGACATCTACAACGAGATTGTCGGGTTAGAATTCAGCAGCAGGGAAACGAGCAATAGTCGGTGCAACGGGGCGTGTGCTGACTAACTGGAGGAACGAAGCCCCTAGAGAATACGCAATTTCTACGCTTCAGAAAAACACCGGGAGCTTGGTAGTTACCGGATTTGTTCAAGAAAGGCCAACCTCGATTACAGTTGACACAGGCGCAACAGTTTCTATTGTGCGCCCCGACGTGGTGAAAGATCTCAAGCCAATCTGGTGCTCTTGCAGCTTGCGAACAGCTACTGGACGGCCTGTAAAAGTGTATGGAAAAGTGGAGATACACCTACGCCTCGGTAGACTTGAGTTTAATCATCAAGTACTTGTTGCAGACATTGTGGATGAAGCAATTCTTGGTGTGGACGTTATGAACGCATACGGATTTATAGTCGACTTCAAAAACAATGTCTTGAGAATCGGAGGCGAAGAGGTAATGCTATCAACAATGACGACAGCAGAAAAATCGATGGACGTCATAAACCAAGTGGCCGTAACTGTTCCGCCAAACTCCGAAAAGATCATCATGGTTAGAACTGCGGTAGATACTAGGGGCAATCAGTGCTCTATATTCGAACCCCAGGTAGTCAGCACACCGGGCATACTAATTGCCAGAAGTTTAGTAAAACCTGACGAAACCGGAAATGTACCTATTAGAGTGGCGAATATTTTGGATCAAGCTATCACTTTACAAAGCAATACGCTCCTAGGCAAATTGACTCCTGTGGCCTGGGTAGCCGGAATAACGCAACGAAGACCCAGTTCTTCGGATACTTCTAAATTACCAGAGGAACTGCAAGAATTATTGAACAGATCTTCTAACGACCTCTCAAGTGGTGAGGTAAAAGAACTCGGACAGTTTTTACACGAATTCAAAGATTGTTTTGCAGTTCGGGGACAGTCACTGGGAAGAACCTCTCTTGTGCAACATCGCATCAATACTGGGGACACAACACCGATACGCCAACCTCCTCGAAGGCCTCCATTATCTAAACAAGAGGAGATGTCTCGGTTAGTACAGGACATGTTGACAGAGGGAGTAATTGAACCTTCGTCAAGTGCTTGGTCTTCCCCTGTAGTGCTGGTAGCGAAGAAGGATGGTGGATTGCGTTTCTGCGTAGACTACCGGAGGTTAAATGATGTTACAAAGAAAAACTGCTATCCATTACCTCGCGTTGACGATACACTCGACACGTTGTCCGGAGCACAGTGGTTTTCCACATTGGACCTGAAGAGTGGATATTGGCAAGTGGATCTTCATCAAGAAGACAAGGAAAAGACCGCTTTCTCGACCCCAAGTGGGTTATTCCAATTTAACGTAATGCCATTTGGACTCTGTAATGCACCGGCAACATTTGAGAGATTGATGGACCTGATACTCCGAGGCCTGACGTGGAAAACTTGCCTTGTTTACTTAGACGATGTCATAGTGATCGGGAAGACTTTCGAAGATCATTTGGAAAACCTTAAGGAAGTTCTAACTAGAATTCACGGTGCACAACTGAAGCTGAGCCCGAAGAAGTGTTCTCTATTCCAGAAGGAAGTACAGTATTTGGGCCATCTGGTTTCGGCAGCGGGCGTTAGCATGGATCCTAATAAAGTAGACACCGTAAGAGACTGGCCAGTTCCGAAGAATAAACACGAAGTTCGGAGTTTCCTGGGGTTATGCTCATATTACCGACGTTTTGTGAAAGGCTTCGCTATTATAGCTAAACCACTACATGAGCTAACGGAAAATAAACGAAACTTCCAATGGTCGAGAGAGTGTGAACAAGCATTTAGAACGTTGAAGATTGCATTATGTTCGCAGCCAATTCTCGCTTTTCCAGCTTCCGAAGGGAAGTACATCGTAGACACAGACGCAAGCAATACTGGTCTAGGAGCAGTTTTGTCTCAAGTGCAGAACGGTGAAGAACGAGTAATAGCGTATTACAGCAAGACGCTCTCTAAACCAGAGAGAAATTATTGTGTTACAAGAAGAGAGTTGTTGGCAATTGTCAGAGCTTTGGAGCACTTCCATAAATACCTCTATGGGAGAGAGTTTTCACTACGTACCGACCATGCTGCACTTGCATGGCTCTTGAGATTTAAAAATCCGGAAGGACAGTTGGCAAGGTGGCTCGAACGTCTGCAAGAGTACAACTTCAAGGTACAACATCGGCGGGGGCGCCTGCACGGTAATGCAGATGGCTTATCACGAAGACCATGCCTGGAAGACTGCCGACATTGCCACAGAAAGGAAGAACAAAACTCAAGTGAACATGTTCAAGCCATCACTGTAGATTTCCTGGCTGATGGCTGGACAACACAAGACTGTCGACAAGAACAGATGACTGATGAAGACATTGGACCGATCTTGACAGCAAAAGAGGAAGGTCGCCGCCCGGATTGGCAAGATATCTGCCATGGTTCCGAAGTGCTGAAGGGCTACTGGGCACAATGGGAATCTCTCACCTTAGAAAACGGATTGCTGAAAAGGGCTTGGGAAAGTGCAGATGGACGAGACGTGGTCATGCAGTTGATAGTTCCCCGAAGTAAAGTGCAGTCTGTTTTGAAGGAGATGCATGATGGAACATCTGGAGGCCATCTTGGCGTTAACAAAACCCTTGACAAAATACGGAAGCGATTCTATTGGCTTCATCTTCGCCACGACGTAGAGGAATGGGTTCGGACGTGTGAAATATGTGCTGCAAGCAAGGGACCACAAACCAGAAGCAGGGGAAAAATGAGACAGTATAACGTTGGACAACCTTTCGAGAGAATTGCCATAGACATTGCTGGACCATTCCCAGTTACTGACGATGGAAACCGGTACATCATGGTTGTAGGTGACTACTTTACTAAGTGGGTGGAAGCCTACGCAATTCCAAATCAGGAGGTTACCACTGTGGCAAAGCAGCTAGTTCACAACTTCTGTTGCCGTTATGGAGCCCCTATGGAAATCCATACGGATCAAGGGAGAAATTTCGAATCAGGAGTGTTTAAAGAATTATGCCGTCTACTTGGAATTCGAAAGACCAGGACAACGCCTCTGTATCCTCAGTCGGACGGGATGGTTGAGAGATTCAACAGGACACTTGAGCAGCATCTTTCGAAAGTTGTTGACGAGAACCAAACAGACTGGGACCAACGTATACCACTATTCCTTATGGCGTATAGATCATCAGTACATGACACAACCGGCATGACTCCAGCAAAATTGGTGTTTGGGCGGGAGATTCATCTTCCTGGGGACTTGATGTTTGGATCACCTGAGACTCAGTCGCAAGAGCCAAAGAACTATTCCTCGCAATTAGAAAACCAACTGCGAGAAATGAATCGCTTGGTAAGAGGACGGCTCAAGATTGCCAGTGATAAAATGAAAACTCGGTATGACATTCGCAGCAATAGTGTGGGTTTCCAAGAAGGAGATCAGGTCTGGTTGTTCAATCCAAAGCGCCGTCGTGGTCGCTCACCTAAGCTTCAGTCTAACTGGGAAGGACCCTACACTGTAAAAAAAAGGATTAACGATGTTGTTTATCGGATTCAACAGGAAGGACAGCGAAAGTTCAAGGTCGTCCACCTAGATCACCTGGCTAAATACAAATTTAGAGACGCTTTGCCAGTTCGGGACGAACAGGCTTAAGGAGGGGGCAGTGCTACGACAGCACAGAACAATCTACGCGTTTATCGAATGCGCCAGAAAGATCTCGACGTAAGCGTGTGGTGTACGTGCTACTAAACGCATGTTGCGAGAATTTTCTGGACTATGCCAGCCTTCGCTCGGGCGCTCGGACTGTGTCAAGGCCGCAGCAATTATGTAGTTCGCGAGAGATAAGACGCAGTTTGGAAGCTTCTGGTGTGTTAGCGTAACTATAAATACATCGCGTCGCGGCCTTAGTTTTCAGTTCAATGCGAGATTTTTGACTGTGCGGTTCGAGAGTATTAGTGCGATATATTTACAGAACGGTTCGGGTTATTACGGTGTACGTTCAAGTAGTTATTAGTGAAGTGTTGCGTTTTATATTCGGACGGTATAATTGTAATACAGTTGAGTTTTAATATTAGTGGACATTTTATTGCGTATGAACAATTTCATTTGATTTGTTGTAGACACTGTGTTGTTAATTACGAACTGTTTTACTATAACAATTAAAGGTGTGATTAGTGACTTAATTGGTGTCTTGTAATTATTTTGTTTCCACTGTACCTACGACGATCGGGTAGACCGTCGTAACAGTGGTGTCAGAACTGGGATAGAACGGTTAACAGTGGAAACAGCGGACACTTTGTACAAGACGAGTGTGATTCGTAATTAATCGATAAACAATGGATGCCAGTCAGATGATGGAAAATTTACAGGCGCTGCTGTTGCAGACAGAAAAACGACAGGACGAGAAATGCAGACAGGAGGCGGAAGAAACAGAAAGACGACAAAAAGAAGAACGAATACAAGAAAGAGAAGAAGCAGAAAAACGACAGGATGAAAAACGCACGCAGGTGGCAGAGGAACGGAAGCAGGAAGCAGATGACATCAAGGAGTTAATACAGCAGCAAAAGCAGACACAAGAACAAACCGCTGCAGAGTTGGGTCTCCTACGAGGTGAGCTTAATAAGCAAGTAACTAAAATATCGGAGGTACAAGAATCAATGACATTAAAAATAGCTGAAGTAGAAAAATCTGTCTTGACTGTGGAGGAATCGATGTCTACAAAAATATCTGTTATAGAAGAATCTGTGTCAAATAAAATATCTGCAGTAGAAAACTCAATGGCAAACATAAGAGAACAAATTAAAACTGAAGTTGAACAGTGTATGAAGATTCAACCAAAACAAATTTCTGAACAGACTGTACCAGTGATCAAGACAGAAAATAAGTTAACAGAGAAAGTCACTTTGCCTGCAGTAGGGACAGTTCATGTCAAAGCTCCAACCTTTGCCGGAAGCACTCACTGGGCAACGTACCTCCGCCAATTTGAAGCTGCTGCATGCGCAAATAATTGGACAGAAAAAGACAAGGCTGTTTCACTTGTTCTTGCATTAAAAGGACCCGCGGCAGAACTACTACAGAAAGTGCCACCTGACAGCCAGAACACCTATGCCGAGTTGATAAAAGCTCTGGAATTACGGTATGGTGATAAACATTTGCGAGATGTGTACTGCACCCAGTTGAGAGCAAGGCGACAGCATTCCGGGGAAAGTCTTCAAGAGTTTGAAGCAAGTATCGACAGACTAATTAGACTGGCCTATCCTGAAGCGCCAGAAGATTTTCGAACGCGTTTTGCGATGCAGACATTTACTGCCGGTGTCCGAGATAACGAACTACAGCAAGTGTTACGAATGGCAAGACACCAGAACAGTGCGGACGCCCTGGTACATGCTTTGCAATTTGAGGCCGCCAAATCAGCGTCTGGTTGGACAAGTCATAAAGTGCGCGAGCTAAAAGATCGCGACGGCACAGACGATGAGGAAGAAGAACAAGGAACAGAGACTCGACGGTCGGCGCCACAGAATAAAATAAGAAAGGATGGAAGACCGAAGTGTTATCGATGTGGGAAACCTGGACATCTACAACGAGATTGTCGGGTTAGAATTCAGCAGCAGGGAAACGAGCAATAGTCGGTGCAACGGGGCGTGTGCTGACTAACTGGAGGAACGAAGCCCCTAGAGAATACGCAATTTCTACGCTTCAGAAAAACACCGGGAGCTTGGTAGTTACCGGATTTGTTCAAGAAAGGCCAACCTCGATTACAGTTGACACAGGCGCAACAGTTTCTATTGTGCGCCCCGACGTGGTGAAAGATCTCAAGCCAATCTGGTGCTCTTGCAGCTTGCGAACAGCTACTGGACGGCCTGTAAAAGTGTATGGAAAAGTGGAGATACACCTACGCCTCGGTAGACTTGAGTTTAATCATCAAGTACTTGTTGCAGACATTGTGGATGAAGCAATTCTTGGTGTGGACGTTATGAACGCATACGGATTTATAGTCGACTTCAAAAACAATGTCTTGAGAATCGGAGGCGAAGAGGTAATGCTATCAACAATGACGACAGCAGAAAAATCGATGGACGTCATAAACCAAGTGGCCGTAACTGTTCCGCCAAACTCCGAAAAGATCATCATGGTTAGAACTGCGGTAGATACTAGGGGCAATCAGTGCTCTATATTCGAACCCCAGGTAGTCAGCACACCGGGCATACTAATTGCCAGAAGTTTAGTAAAACCTGACGAAACCGGAAATGTACCTATTAGAGTGGCGAATATTTTGGATCAAGCTATCACTTTACAAAGCAATACGCTCCTAGGCAAATTGACTCCTGTGGCCTGGGTAGCCGGAATAACGCAACGAAGACCCAGTTCTTCGGATACTTCTAAATTACCAGAGGAACTGCAAGAATTATTGAACAGATCTTCTAACGACCTCTCAAGTGGTGAGGTAAAAGAACTCGGACAGTTTTTACACGAATTCAAAGATTGTTTTGCAGTTCGGGGACAGTCACTGGGAAGAACCTCTCTTGTGCAACATCGCATCAATACTGGGGACACAACACCGATACGCCAACCTCCTCGAAGGCCTCCATTATCTAAACAAGAGGAGATGTCTCGGTTAGTACAGGACATGTTGACAGAGGGAATAATTGAACCTTCGTCAAGTGCTTGGTCTTCCCCTGTAGTGCTGGTAGCGAAGAAGGATGGTGGATTGCGTTTCTGCGTAGACTACCGGAGGTTAAATGATGTTACAAAGAAAGACTGCTATCCATTACCTCGCGTTGACGATACACTCGACACGTTGTCCGGAGCACAGTGGTTTTCCACATTGGACCTGAAGAGTGGATATTGGCAAGTGGGTCTTCATCAAGAAGACAAGGAAAAGACCGCTTTCTCGACCCCAAGTGGCTTATTCCAATTTACCGTCATGCCATTTGGACTCTGTAATGCACCGGCAACATTTGAGAGATTGATGGACCTGATACTCCGAAGCCTGACGTGGAAAACTTGCCTTGTTTACTTAGACGATATCATAGTGATCGGGAAGACTTTCGAAGATCATTTGGAAAACCTTAAGGAAGTTCTAACTAGAATTCACGGTGCACAACTGAAGCTGAGCCCGAAGAAGTGTTCTCTATTCCAGAAGGAAGTACAGTATTTGGGCCATCTGGTTTCGGCAGCGGGCGTTAGCATGGATCCTAATAAAGTAGACACCGTAAGAGACTGGCCAGTTCCGAAGAATAAACACGAAGTTCGGAGTTTCCTGGGGTTATGCTCATATTACCGACGTTTTGTGAAAGGCTTCGCTACTATTGCTAAACCACTACATGAGCTAACGGAAAATAAACGAAACTTCCAATGGTCGAGAGAGTGTGAACAAGCATTTAGAACGTTGAAGATTGCATTATGTTCGCAGCCAATTCTCGCTTTTCCAGCTTCCGAAGGGAAGTACATCGTAGACACAGACGCAAGCAATACTGGTCTAGGAGCAGTTTTGTCTCAAGTGCAGAACGGTGAAGAACGAGTAATAGCGTATTACAGCAAGACGCTTTCTAAACCAGAGAGAAATTATTGTGTTACAAGAAGAGAGTTGTTGGCAATTGTCAGAGCTTTGGAGCACTTCCATAAATACCTCTATGGGAGAGAGTTTTCACTACGTACCGACCATGCTGCACTTTATGGCTCTTGAGATTTAAAAATCCGGAAGGACAGTTGGCAAGGTGGCTCGAACGTCTGCAAGAGTACAACTTCAAGGTACAACATCGGCGGGGGCGCCTGCACGGTAATGCAGATGGCTTATCACGAAGACCATGCCCGGAAGACTGCCGACATTGCCACAGAAAGGAAGAACAAAACTCAAGTGAACATGTTCAAGCCATCACTGTAGATTTCCTGGCTGATGGCTGGACAACACAAGACTGTCGACAAGAACAGATGACTGATGAAGACATTGGACCGATCTTGACAGCAAAAGAGGAAGGTCGCCGCCCGGATTGGCAAGATATCTGCCATGGTTCCGAAGTGCTGAAGGGCTACTGGGCACAATGGGAATCTCTCACCTTAGAAAACGGATTGCTGAAAAGGGCTTGGGAAAGTGCAGATGGACGAGACGTGGTCATGCAGTTGATAGTTCCCCGAAGTAAAGTGCAGTCTGTTTTGAAGGAGATGCATGATGGAACATCTGGAGGCCATCTTGGCGTTAACAAAACCCTTGACAAAATACGGAAGCGATTCTATTGGCTTCATCTTCGCCACGACGTAGAGGAATGGGTTCGGACGTGTGAAATATGTGCTGCAAGCAAGGGCCCACAAACCAGAAGCAGGGGAAAAATGAGACAGTATAACGTTGGACAACCTTTCGAGAGAATTGCCATAGACATTGCTGGACCATTCCCAGTTACTGACGATGGAAACCGGTACATCATGGTTGTAGGTGACTACTTTACTAAGTGGGTGGAAGCCTACGCAATTCCAAATCAGGAGGTTACCACTGTGGCAAAGCAGCTAGTTCACAACTTCTGTTGCCGTTATGGAGCCCCTATGGAAATCCATACGGATCAAGGGAGAAATTTCGAATCAGGAGTGTTTAAAGAATTATGCCGTCTACTTGGAATTCGAAAGACCAGGACAACGCCTCTGCATCCTCAGTCGGACGGGATGGTTGAGAGATTCAACAGGACACTTGAGCAGCATCTTTCGAAAGTTGTTGACGAGAACCAAACAGACTGGGACCAACGTATACCACTATTCCTTATGGCGTATAGATCATCAGTACATGACACAACCGGCATGACTCCAGCAAAATTGGTGTTTGGGCGGGAGATTCGTCTTCCTGGGGACTTGATGTTTGGATCACCTGAGACTCAGTCCCAAGAGCCAAAGAACTATTCCTCGCAATTAGAAAACCAACTGCGAGAAATGAATCGCTTGGTAAGAGGACGGCTCAAGATTGCCAGTGATAAAATGAAAACTCGGTATGACATTCGCAGCAATAGTGTGGGTTTCCAAGAAGGAGATCAGGTCTGGTTGTTCAATCCAAAGCGCCGTCGTGGTCGCTCACCTAAGCTTCAGTCTAACTGGGAAGGACCCTACACTGTAAAAAAAAGGATTAACGATGTTGTTTATCGGATTCAACAGGAAGGACAGCGAAAGTTCAAGGTCGTCCACCTAGATCACCTGGCTAAATACAAATTTAGAGACGCTTTGCCAGTTCGGGACGAACAGGCTTAAGGAGGGGGCAGTGCTACGACAGCACAGAACAATCTACGCGTTTATCGAATGCGCCAGAAAGATCTCGACGTAAGCGTGTGGTGTACGTGCTACTAAACGCATGTTGCGAGAATTTTCTGGACTATGCCAGCCTTCGCTCGGGCGCTCGGACTGTGTCAAGGCCGCAGCAATTATGTAGTTCGCGAGAGATAAGACGCAGTTTGGAAGCTTCTGGTGTGTTAGCGTAACTATAAATACATCGCGTCGCGGCCTTAGTTTTCAGTTCAATGCGAGATTTTTGACTGTGCGGTTCGAGAGTATTAGTGCGATATATTTACAGAACGGTTCGGGTTATTACGGTGTACGTTCAAGTAGTTATTAGTGAAGTGTTGCGTTTTATATTCGGACGGTATAATTGTAATACAGTTGAATTTTAATATTAGTGGACATTTTATTGCGTATGAACAATTTCATTTGATTTGTTGTAGACACTGTGTTGTTAATTACGAACTGTTTTACTATAACAATTAAAGGTGTGATTAGTGACTTAATTGGTGTCTTGTAATTATTTTGTTTCCACTGTACCTACGACGATCGGGTAGACCGTCGTAACAATATTTTAACATTGTAAGTTAAGGTATAGTTACATTCTTTTGTACGAGCGTTCCGGAACTTTTGTAGTTTCAACTCAGTTTATACGAAACGGGCGAGCACATGGCCCGCGTCCGCCATTGCTAGATGTTGGATGACGACTGTCTTTGTTAAATCAAGCACAGACTGCTGTCGCCACGGACACTCCTCGCATTCCTACGTGACGTCGGTTGGGTTTGGCTTATGACGTCGTATGTTGCTTTGTCTGACATACAAAGTTCACAGGTCAGATGGCTAAAAATAACTGTCTCCAGCGGATTGATCACCTGACCTTGACACTAATTCGTGTATATTATTTCCACAATCACATTTTCAAATAATACTGTACATTTTACCAAAATATCCCTGGGTGGGTTGACTTGTCCCGTTACAATACTCAGAGTTGTAGAAAAGTCTTTGATACAGTTTACCAAATATGTGATTATATTGGATAAACCCGATCATGAAAAAAGGAACAAAAAATGACTGGTACATAGAAGATGAAGAACAGCTTTAAAGAGTTTGGAACCTATTAAGATTAAAACCAACCAATATCCAAGAGAATTACAAGTCTTAAATACAAGATCACAGTGGAGGTGGTAGATGTTTATGGATCACAAGTGTGGAATGTACATAAAAGAAATAGGGAAAGGTTAGGTTCGGTTAAAATTGGGTGCTGGAGGAGAAGTTGTAACTCAACAAGTGGCTAGTCATGGTTGGAAATGATGAAATAAGGAGGTGAACTGGAATGGATATAAATATTACAGGAACAGTCGAAGTTAAGAAAAAAAATGTTATTGCCACCTATATAAAGTGCCTGAAATGAAGCGTACTAAGCAACTGTTGAATAAACACAACAAGAAGAAGTAATGGTAGATCATAAATTTCCGGGATCAATGGCATATAAACTGTTATGAACAGCAGGGGCCTTCAAATCACAGGCTGTGAAGACAGAAAATGGCGGATATTGAGATGTGGCAGACACTGAAGCCTGTATCACACTATGCTACTTAACTAGTTGCTACTAAATACCTGCTACTACATTTTATGAGTAAATAGCACTATTACATTAACAACTCGGAAAACTAGGTTTTTTTATTAGTAAAAGCATAAAGTTTTACCTTACAGCCTGAACTGGTTTTCTCCTTTAAAAGGCTTCTTCAGAGGCTGCCGCTGATAGCGCTGTCTGTCTTGCTGTGGGCGACGGAATCGAGTTTTGAAAGATCGATGCTGTGTGTGTGGGTGAGATATGTTCGAATAATGCGTGCGATTTGAATTGTGTCTGTTCGTTTAGGATGTCGTTTTTATTTGTTTTTGTGTGTTTGTATATTTCCAATTGTTCTAGAGTGTCTAGTTTTCGGCCTTTTGTGTGTATGTGTAGAATGTTCATGTTATTGTCGATGTTTTTATATGTGTGGTTTGCTTCAATGAGGTGGTTTGCAAAGGTGGATTCTGTAGTGGAGTGGAGTGCCTTTGTGTGTTCAATGTATCTCTGTTTGAAGCTACGTCCTGTCTGACCTATGTAGAATTTATTGCAATTTGAGCAATTTAGCTTGTAAACACCAGGTAGATCGAATTTGTTTTGTGCTTTGTGTGTGTGTTTTGATAGTGTGTGTTCTGTTTTGTTAGTAGTTTTGTAAGCGATTCTGTATCGTGCTTTTTTGAATTTGTGGGCTATTTTTTCAGTTTGTTTGTTGATGTATGTTAGTGTTATGAATTTGTTGTTTTCTGTCCAAATCAAGGAGTGTTTGTTCGTTTTTAGTGAGTGTGACGTTCGTGAGGTTTACTGTACATGGGTAGAATTTGTGTGAGGGAATTATATTTGTGTTGATTGGTGTCAGGTTTTTTATTTTTCTGTCGTGTTTTGTCTGTACGTTATGTATTTGTTTTTTTGTCCATTCATTTGTGTGATGTATTAGTTCAGTCATGTAATTGTGTCCATACATGTTGGTGATCTGTAGGTGTAGCGTTAGTGCTTTGCGGTTGAGAACGTCTTTTTTCTTATATAGTTGTTTTATGGATTCTTTTATGTATGTCCTTTGTGCGATGTTTTGTGTTATTTGCGCGGCCTGGTTGTTGTGTTTAATTTTGATTTGTGCATATTTTGGTGTTATTGATTTGTTTAGGCATGTTTTGTTGAATGTTATGTGAGCAACGATTTTCCTAACCTTCAATATTGTGAATTTGTACGTTTGGACTGTAGCCCGTATTGCTGAGTTAAATTCTTGGATTTCGTTGTCCATGACATTATTAGTAAAAGCGTAAAGTTTTACCTTACAGCCTGAACCGGTTTTCTCCTTTAAAAGGCTTCTTAAGAGGCTGCCGCTGGTAGAGGCTTGCCTAAAACATAACATACATTACAAACATAACAACCAAACACTAACAAAACTCATAGTTGACACTGAAACAAATATACAAAACACAGCACCAGAACATCAAGACACACTAAGACATAATATAAACAATATAATAGGAGTACATAAGACACCAGACAACAACAACCACAACTCAGAAATACACACAGCCATGAAACTGAGGGAAAAGGCACACAAGCACAACATCACATTTGTAAAAGCAGACAAAGGCAACACGACTGTAATCATCCCCACAGACAACCTACACAAAAAAGTACAAAACTTCATGGAACAGAACAACATCACAGAACTAAAACACGACCCCACCGACAGATACCAAAACACAGTAAAACAACTAGTCAACAACAACTAGCCTTACTTCTTCCTACAGGTGTCCAGCTTCAACTGTAGCCGATAGCCCGATGTCCATGGTAGATTATAGAAGCGATAGCCCAGTACTTCTTATTGCTCATGATTTCTTGCCATCCCGACACTTGCATCCTTAAGATATCCCTTGCGGCAGTCGGGTAATGACATTTTATAAGTATATGCTCAAAGTTCTCCTCTCCGTCTTCACACAATAAGCATTGTGGCGTATCCGTGAGATTGAATAGTCAACAAAGCCAAACACATAATGACACACAAACAAAAGCCCTACATGAAACAAATCCGACCATCAGCCCCTACCCTCCAAGCGCTTCCCAAAATCCATAAAGAAGATATTCCGATCCGCCCCATTATCAACTACCGTAATGCCCCTGCACACAAACTTGCAAAATATCTAGACAAAATTATCAGACAACACACACAATTAGACAACAACATTGCAGTAAAAAACAACACAGACCTAGTAACAAAAATAAAAGACACATATCCCCCATAATGCCACATTAGCCTCTGACATTAAAAACCTGTACACAAACATCCCCATCTCTGAAACAATCACCATCCTACAAAACAAACTCAAACAGAACAACACACCAGACGAACTTATCAACGAAATAACAGAAACTCTGAACATTATCACAAAACAAAACTACTTTACTTATAACAATAAATACTACACACAGAACGATGGCTTACCCATGGGCTCCCCCATATCCAGCATTCTAGCAGAAGTCTTCCTCCAACACTTAGAAAAAACAAAAATACTCACAAACAATGACAGACACTCACATAAAATACTATATTGGCACAGATACATTGATGACATTCTAATACTATACAGAGGAAACAAAAGACGATGTGAACAGTTACTAACGCACATAAACAAAATACATAAAATCATAACCTTTACTGCCGAATACGAACACAACAATACCATAAACTTCTTAGACCTCTCCATCACAAAACTAGAACACAGGCACAAATTCAGTATATACAGAAAACTAACTACAACTGACACACTAATACACAACACCTCCAATCACCCAATACAACACAAACTAGCTGCCTTCAGAACCATGATACATAGACTTAACAACATCACCTGAGATGAAAAAGACTACAAAGACGATAAAATAACTAGCAGAATCTAATGGATATGACAGAACAATAGTCAGTAAACTCCTACACAAAACAAACAACAGACAAAGACAGAAAACAACAAATTCATAACACTAACATACATCAACAAACAAACTGAAAAATAGCCCACAAATTCAAAAAAGCACGATACAGAATCGCTTACAAAACTACTAACAAAACAGAACACACACTATCAAAACACACACACAAAGCACAAAACAAATTCGATCTACCCGGTGTTTACACGCTAAATTCATCAAATTGCAATAAATTCTATATAGGCCAGACAGGACATAGCTTCAAACAGAGATACATTGAACACACAAAGGCACTCCACTCCACTACAGAATCCACCTTTGCAAACCACCTCATTGAAGCAAACCACACATATAAAAACATCGACAATAACATGAACATTCTACATGTACACACAAAAGGCCGAAAACTAGACACTCTAGAACAATTGGAAATATACAAACACACAAAAACAAAAACGACATCCTAAACGAACAGACACAATTCAAATCGCATGCATTATTCGAACATATCTCACCCACACACACAGCATCGATCTTTCAAAACTCGATTCCGTCGCCCACAGCAAGACGGACAGCGCTACCAGCGGCAGCCTCTGAAGAAGCCTTTTAAAGGAGAAAACCGGTTCAGGCTGTAAGGTAAAACTTTATGCTTTTACTAATAAAAAAACCTAGTGTTCCGAGTCGTTAATGTAATAGTGCTATTCAGTTAAGTAACGGATACGTCATGGACAACGAAATCCAAGATTTTATAAGTATTTCTATGTCACAATGTTTTTAGGGAGCCGCCATTTAGTAGTGGTTAGTACAGCAAAGTACATAGTTGTGTAGATTGGTTTGATGTTAAAAAGTATTGTGCAGAACGTCATCTGTGAGTGTGCGACATGAGGCTTTGAGACACATGTTGCTGATTGGTGTTAGTAAGGAGCTGCTGCATAACATCATAAACAAAAATAAATGCATGTTGGTTTGGGAATTGATATGTAGAAATAAACTCTGGGAACTTCAACAACACTAATCAGAGAGCTAGGAATTGAGGACCCCCAATCATACCACATTACATCATGCGGTTAGCCTTACCAAAGTTTCAGGAGTTGCTAGATTTAGTGTCACCAAAGTAAATTTGGTTTGTATATTGTCTTCTGTTGGGGCACTACACTTTCAGAATGTTTAATTTTATTCAGTTCATTATGATAAGCACCAAAGAGTGTTTTAATTTTGTTTTTTAAAGCATCTCCCTTTGCTGGTAATCAGGGAGTACCAGCTCATCTAGCAACCAAGTGAAAGCAGTTTTATCTCGTCGTGTTTCAAATACTCTATGGATGTAATGTCCCACAGATAATCATATTTTCTATATTGCAACAATACAAGCATATGCTGTAATGTGCATGTATTAAATAAAATAAATATTTAAATTAATTTTAGTAATATGTAATAGACAAGCAGGTGTGAAATTGGAAGCTGAATTATGAACAGGAATCAACAGGAAAACATCACGCGATTGCCGCTGAGAGCGTGTACACAAGTAAATAGTGTGTGTGCATGAAGCCTGTTCAAGCCTGAAAGTTTGCAATCTCACCCCAAATAGATACTAAATTAAAGTTTTATTTAATTATAAGCAAACCGTAAATATTAGAAAGATTGTAAGGACTTCTAAAAATGCATAAAAATCAGACACGTGTGCAGTGCGAATTCTATGTAATTATGACATTCAGTGCGAATTCTGTGCGATTTATAGAGTATAGTAATTACACTAATGATGCGATCATTATGATAATTACGTATAATATGTGTAATTAAATTAGACAATGTTAGATCACCTTGAAATCCACATTAGACATTGCAATTGGCGAAAATATGCGAATATGTGAAATTGGACGAGAGTAGGGGAACAGACGCCGTGGACAGTTTCTGACCTGCAGAATTCTGTGATGACAGGTATGGTTTTTTTGGTGAATATAAATACGAGCCCAGGAGAGCCAAATTTACTCTTCAATCAGTTTTCAATTGCAGCGGTACGCTATGTCCGTCAGAGACGCAAAATTTTTATTATGTCAGACATAGTTAGACGTTATGTCCAATATCGACAAGATCTTTTGTTTATAAACTGTAAAGTATAACAGACAATATGTTAGTTCAAGTAATAAAAAAAGAACAGTAACTACAATTATCGGACGTCTACAACTACACACATCAACACTCTAGATAGATGGCAAGAGAACATCAAGCAGAGGAATGATACGCAGAGCAATAGAGGTGGTTTATATAACAGCAGCCGATTCAGAGCAACACGTCATTCCATTCTAGACAGCCGATGGGACCATGAAGGACGAGTGACTGGAGGACGACTAGTGGAACCGGAAAACGCAAGAGGACATTCAGTAGGAGAGGACCGACAGATCACTGGTGGACATGGGACAATCTGCAGAATTGAGGTGACAAAAAACCAATTTATAATTATAAAAGAATAAAGACATTGAAAGACATTAATAATAAAATTTTTAAATTAAAGAAATATTATGTAGATAGAGATAAGAGAATGTAATTTAACTGTAGTAAGAATTTTCTTTAATGATGAACAGTTAATTTAAAGATAATTTAAATCCTTGCTTGGAGAATTAACAATTGATTTAATAATTTTAATTTTTCATTGAAAGCATATAAAGTAAAGTAATTGGAAATATAGAAGGAGACTCACGATTCAGTTAGTTTCTTCAAAATGATTATAAAGCCATAAGATGTATGCCAAGTATAGAATAATAATGTAAACAAGAACAAATTTATAAAGCACACATTCAGACTGAGGTGTCGAGAATTTATATTGTAACAAAGAAATGTTTAACATAGAATTGCTAATATAAGATATAAGATTTATTTTTATGATGAGTGTACGGCAACAAAGAAACATTGAAACAATTGATAATGAATATTTTATGGTGAAGTAAATATTATTATTATGTATTTTTTTTTTTTTTTTGAATAAAGAAATGAAAACATATTACGATTCCTAAAAGGACTATTATTATGATTACACCTGAATTCCAATTATACATACACGGTATCAGTAATGTTGTATGAATGTAAACACAGCACAAATTAATTTACTATCGTATAAATTTGTCGCCCGTTAACTTGAGGCACGACACGCCTGCATTTAATAAATAAATGTATGCTCTATGGTTAAATGTGTGCATAGGATTTTATGTATAAGAATTGATGTTTATTTATGAATATTTTTATATGTTGTTTATTTTGTTGTGTGTATTGTATTGTAATAACACAACTGGCGCCCACACCAACAAACAGGTGTAATTGTAACATTGTAACATGAGTAGATAAAAATAAATAAATAATAATAATTATACAATAAATAAATAAAAGCTCGCATACGGTTCACCAATAATAAATTATAAATAAATATTGTAATAATAATTCACCATGGCAGCACCAGAAAGTCTGAACATGGAAGCACTACAAACCATTATGCGTGCCTGGGTAGATGAAATAAGCACAAAACAGACAGACAATACAAATAAGCAAACAAAAAAAACTGAAAGAGGAATTGAACCAAAATATAGACGAATTAAAAAATAAATTAGAAGAACAAACTGAAAATGTAAATACTAAATTAGAACAACAGTTTGAGAATTTTAAACAAGACACTATAAGAATAAGTGAAAGTTAGAAGAATTGAAGAACGATAATCTTGAAATACAACAAAGTATAATCGACAGTAATATACAATTAAAAAGATTGTTGATACAAACTCATGTATTGACGCTCTTGAAAATAATTTTAAACAAGCCTTACATGAACAAGTAGTAAGGATTGAAAATAAAAGAATTGCGCCTCGAGTGGAAAAGAGATACAAAGAAGTACATAAACAAATAAATGATAATTTAACTACTATAACGCTAGAACAGGATGATAAAATTTAAACTGTTAATAATATGTCACAAGCAAATACCAGTAAAATTACAGAAATAGAAACGCATACCGTAGTTATTGAAAATAAAATTGAAGAGACTACGAAAGACCATTCGGGAGAGGTATCCCATATGAAAGAGGAGATCCAAGAGGAAATGAACCAGCTACGAGGTGAATTGAGAAGACAACAGAATCAAATGATGATATGTCCTACACCAATGGAAGAAAGGAGCAGAATAAAGTTCTCAGGTGGTAAATGGGAGAACAGTATGGAATTCCTAGCTAGAGTGGAGAAAGAAATAGAGAAGATTGGCAGTGCGATAAATGACGATGAGAAGATAGACTTCGTTATGCGATATCTTAAAGATTCAGCCAGTCAATGGTACTCTATTGTTAGAGATAACATCAGTACATATCAGCAGTTTCATGAGGCGTTTGAGAACAGATACTGGAACATACATAACCAACGACAGGTACGTGATCAACTCGAGTATGGAAAGTTTAACGCACACAGACAACAGAGTATCGAACAGTACATAGTTGCGCAAATAGAACGCGTAAAGGATCTTAAACCTAAATTCTCAGAGTACGAAATTGTTGCAAAGTTATCTTACCATTTCCAGAGAGATATTCAGTTAGCAGTTTATACGCAGGGAATTAAAACCATAGAAGAATGTTTAATCCTTGTGACACAGTCGGAGAATATCAATAAAGGTAAGAACACACAACACTGGGAACCAAAACGCACTAATCACCACTATAATTATCACTGTGATGACAAGAAATCAATACAAAACGCTACACAAAACCGTGATAATTATAAAATAAATTATACGCCACCAATACACAACACTACGATGCGCACATCTACAGAGACCGAACGAATGAACATGGCTAAACAACAAGGAGGCGTTGTGTGGTCATCTAATCATAAACGTTTTTCAAAACCATATGACAAATGCGTTGCACCAGTACGGAAAGACGACGAGGGGACAACAAAGAGAGATAGCGAAAAAATGAATGAGAGAGAAAAAGCGACATTCTACAGTCGGCCTTCTATGTCAAACACGTCACAATGACTGAATAAACGGAAACGAACTTATACGATAAATAACATATACCCATATTATATTAGGGAGGACTTATTAAGCACCGAACAGGATATAAAGCGAGTCGAACAACAAACACAATGTCCTATTGTGACCGTGAGAATCAACGGGTGTAATATACGAATGTTAGTTGACACAGGAAGCCAGCTGTCAGTTCTTAACGCTGGTTGGGTACAACGCAACAAGAAATATTTTAAGAATACTGCAATTTTGCCCGTAAATAATATGAATATCATGACAGCTACCAATAAAAAAGAAAGGGTTAAGCAACAAGCATATGTAACTCTAACATATAAAAATCTAGAATTGGAATACCCCATGATAATTATGCAAAAATTGATCTATGATGGAATTCTAGGTATTGATGTACTAAATGCAATAAATGCTAAGATTAATGTTAATGATAATAATTGTCTTGTTTGTTCATCATCTTCTTTCATAGCACTACACTTTATATAATATTGAAACTTTCTCATGTGAAAACTTACTTGTCTTTTTCATCGAACGCGTTTCGGCGTCGTATTCGCCTTCATCAGCCTGTTCTAAGCTGATGAAGGCGAATACGATGCCGAAACGCGTTCGACGAAAAAGACAAGTAAGTTTTCACATGAGAAAGTTTCAATATTATATAAATTATATAAAATGATAATAAAATTGTGTGTAATTATAAAGATGTTCAATATGAGTTAAATATGAATAGCAATGAAGAAGATTGCAAGGTAAGAGAAATACCTATTGTTTTGTCCAAGCCACAAATACATTATGGTCCAACTCAACATATGAATGCAGCAGATGAAGGAATGATGACACAGGAAGAAGAGAAACTGTACGAATTAATAGAAGAAACAATGAAGTATTTAGTGAAGTACCGACGCAGACGACAGTATACGAGCACTCTATAGTTGTGTAAGACCCTACGAAAATCATTAGGATGACGTATCCTATCCCAATGCGATATGAGGAAGAGGTTGAACTGGAAATTCGTCGCATGATAGAAAGTGGAGTCATAGAGCGTACGAACAGCAACTTCCTGAATCCTCTAGTGGTGGTGAAGAAGAAGAGTGGTGAGATATGTCTATGCCTTGACATGAGGGAGCTGAACAGCATTGTGTTAAAAGAGTATGACTGTGCACCTGCGGATGAGTTATTTTCCAAGTGTGAAGGAGCGAGGTATCTGACGAAGCTGGATTTACGCTCAAGTTTCTGGCAGATTCCAATTTGTGAAGAGAATAGAAAGTACACAACCTTCCTGTATAAAAGTAAATGCTACCAACACAGGGTAGTACCCTTCGGACTAAACACGAGTTTAGCAGCCATAGTAAAGTGCCTGGAAAGACCCCTAGGACCTGAGGTGGAACCATACACCATAGTATTTGTAGACGATATCCTAGTTGTATCTAAAACACTAGACGAACATATAAAACATCTAAGCACGATATTCCACAAGTTTAGGCAAGCGAATATATCCCTTAACCTAGACAAATGTGAATTTATCAAATCCTCTATCCAATTCCTAGGTCACATTATTTCTTCCTCTGGTATACAACCCGATCCTATCAAAATATCCAGCATAACTAATTTTCCTATACCCAGAAATCTCAAAGGATTAAGAGCATTCTTAGGACTAATGGGATACTACAGAAAATTCTCACCATTATATGCGAAGTATACACACCCGTTACTGGAGCTGATGAAGAAAGGACAGAAATGGAAATGGGAGAAGAAACACCAAGATGCCTTCAACCAAGTGAAAACGTTATTCATCGAAAATATTATGTTACATCATCCTCAACGTGAAGGAAAATTCGTAATCTACTCTGATGCCAGTGACTACGCTGTAGGGAGTGTACTGTATCAACAAGATACTACGGGAGAGCACCGAGTCATCGCCTACGCCAGTAGAGTCTTCAAAGGAGCTGAAAGACTACTCCACATCAGAAAAAGAAATCCTCGCAATAGTATACACTCTTAAGCAATTCAGATATTATGTTTATGGTACTCATTTTGAGATACACACTGGCCATCAAGCATTATCCTTTCTATTGAAATGCAAAGTAACAAATGCCCGATTAGTAAGATGGATTTTAGCCATTGGCGAATACTCATTCACCATTAAGTACTGTAAAGGTAAAGACAATATTGTAGCTGATACACTAAGCCGATACATCACAGAAGAATGTGAAGAAGTCTACGAGAACGAAAAAAAAGAAGTACAATTGCTATCAATTAAATTTAAAGCGAACGATGAAGTAAAACAAATGCTAAAAAATGTAGCACAACAACAAAGTTTGGACGTTACCATAAGGGAGATGAAAGATCGAGAACAGCTACCAGATCACTATAAGGTACTGAATGGATTTATTTTCAAGTTAGTAAGACAAGACTGGAAGATAGTACTGACTAACGAAATGTTACAGAAGTATCCAACCAGCACACGAGAGCTTAGCGCATGCTGCTGCTCTGAAATGCTACATGAGTCTGCAAGAGGATTTTACTATTAATAATATGTTTCAAAAAATCAAGAAGGAGGTGAAGAAATGCTATGAGTGTCAAACAGCGAAAGGACCGAATTTACCACATACATAGAAATGCAGAGCATCCAGCAAGAAAATAAGGGAGAGCTAATTGCAGTGGATTTCTGGGACCACTTCCACGATCAAGTCGAGGAGTGAAACACATATTGGTATGTATCGATGTGTTTTCCAAGGCAGTCTGGCTGTACACAATTATGCGACCCACAACAAAGGATGTTCTAAAGATACTACTGCAGAAATATATTCCAACATATGGAAAACTGAAGAAAATACTCGGTGACCAGGGTGTACAATTCCAGAGTGAAAAATGGGAAAGGACGTTAAGAGAAAATGGAATACAACCTGTACTCACATCCCAGTGGCGTATGCTGAATTCGAGACCTGGGCTAGCTCACCTTAGAATTGAAGAAAATGCACTGGAGGGGGTCCCCCTCGTTCATATTTCAAGGTTTTTGAAGTGATGTGATTTTGTGACACCATGCCAATGGATTCTAACTTATATAATAATGACTGATACTTCAACAATAATTATGAAATGGCATCATTAGAAAGACAAAAGCAAGCAAAGAACTTCAATACTTCATTTATTTATTTATTTATAGCATACATTTGTTCCACCGAAGTCACTAGGGCCGGACGGTGGTAGTGAAACAAATAAAAGATTACAAAAGATTACAGAAAGCAAGAACTATATCATTACATCATGAGCAAATAATATATAATTATACTGAAGAAAGTTTGACTTACTTCGACGACGGCTCTGTGTAGACTTATTTGAACAAGAACTCCATTCTTCTCTCCTTTTGTGTGAATTTCAGGATTACACTTTCATAAAATGTTTCTTCTGACCACTTTTTCATATTAAGAAGAATGTTTTTCTCAATAGATATAATAGCCAAGTTGCTTAACCGGACTTGTCCTTGTGTGGCTCTGAGGTAAGTCTTAATCCTCTTTAGAGCGGAGAAACTTCTTTCAACAGTTGCAGTTGTAGATGGAAATGTCAATGTTAATTCTGCTAGTTTGTACACTTCACTAAACACTATGTCCAAATTATTGAGTTTCATATAAATAGTAATCTCATTCACTGATTTTTTCTTATATTCATCTAGAGTATAAAGCACATTTAGTTCATTTTTGAGGCGAACAATGTCAAAGTATGAACTATATGGTTCTTTAAGTTCTGTCATCAGATTTTGTGGAAAATTTTTCAAAATGTATCAAAATTGTTTGAATCCAATAAAGACACGAATTTAATATCCTTTTGGGACTCAAACCTGAATTTTATCTGGGACATCACTGTGTCCAGAATTTTGTTAAAAATACGCTGCCATTTGGAACGGTCATCATTTCTCTGTCTTTTGTGTCTTGGTTCATATTCTTTATCTTCATATTCAGAATTACTTGTAGCTTCTGTCCATACAAGATCAAAATCCTCATCTCTAATTTTCTGCAGAGTATCATAGAATTCATTGACTTTGTTCATGCAGTAAGAAATGTCCAAACATTTTTTTTTTTGCATTATGTCAAACAGAACATCAGAAATTGCAAATATTTTGCTGAAACTAAGAAGAAGAAATCTAGTGTCGAATTTACGTAAAAAACAAACAAAGCCTGAACCAGTATTCACTTCTTCACCTGTCCAGTCACCGGGTTCATCTTCTATTGATGAAAAGAACATGGTAAGAGGCCTTCTATATTCTTTGACAGTATTTACAAGCCTTGATGAGAAATTCCACCTTGTTGGTGCCACTCTCGGTAGTTTCTTCTCCATAAAGTTTTTTAGAGCAGTTGTGCAGACTGTAGAATGTGAAAAAAAGCTAGGTATTCCTGATAAAGTGATGAAAAACCGTTTACATTCTGCTACAAAATTTGTAGACTTTGACAAAACCAAATTCAGCCTGTGACTACAGCAATGAATAAAAGTTGCTGATGGGTACTTGTTTTTCACAAAGGTTTGAAGTCCGTACACATGACCGGCCATAACAGCTGCTCCATCGAAAGTTTGGGCTATAAGTTTTTTTGAACATTCTAAATCGTCCACAACCTTGGTGACATGTTGGAACAATCCTTGTGCAGTTCGGTCTAAACTGACGTCAGTGAAGTGCAAAAATCGTTCCTGTCAGTTTCCTTCATTATCGACAAATCGTAAAACTGTTGATAATTGACTTTTATTGGTTACGTCAGTTGTCTCTTCAAGTAATATTGCAACGAATGTTGCATTAGATATTTCTGATTTGATTTTGTCTGTAATTACACTACCTACTGCGTCAATTAAATCATTTTGTATTACCGGTGACGTTCCTCTAAAAATTGTTGCGGTTTTTAAATGGTTCGCTATTGTTTGCTCATACGTTGATAAAAATTCCAAAAGTTCTATGTACATGCCTTTATTTGTTGAATCGCTAGACTCATTGTGGCCCCTAAATGGAGATTCTTGCTTCCCTAGGAATGTTACTGCGTCAATCAGTCTTCTTTTGACGGTTTTTAAATGGTTCGATGTTGTTTGCTCATACGTTGATAAAAATTCCAAAAGTTCTATGTACATGCCTTTATTTGTTGAATCGCTAGACTCATTGTGGCCCCTAAATGGAGATTCTTGCTTCCCTAGGAATGTTACTGCGTCAATCAGTCTTCTTAAAATAATTCTATTTTCCTTTACTTTTTCATTATGTAGACTGTCAGCAATCTTCTTCTGTAAATTAAGGGAATGATCGATTCTTTGAAAACCGAATGTCTGTAACGTATTGAATGCTCGTATATGACTAAGTGATTTTTGGTGTTTATCACAAGCCGTTACCAAATAATTTAAATTATTAAATCCTGTCTTATTCCAAGGACTTGTATCGGTGCAAAAAAGCAAACACGCCCAGCAGTACAATTTATTAGATGTACTCGATCCAGTTAACCAAGGGTATTTTTTGTAGTTGGCCTCGCTCAAACATCTAGTATACACTCTGTTCTTTTCTTTATGTTCACTTTCAAGTTCTAGAAGGGATGGCTGAGTCCTACCTATCTTTACAATTTGAAGCTTGTCCTCATACAGAAGCTGAGCAAATTGTGTCTTTGTCAATAGTTTATTAACTATATCACTCATCTTAATTTATTATTCAAACTGCACAGCACAAAATATCATTCACAAAGTTATAACTAATTTTAAAATGAACCACTGCTTTGCGTGCCACACGGCCTACTGACTCACTGAGTCTCACACTCACACTGTTAGCTAGCTCTCCAAGGAGCGAAGCCTAGCCTACGATAAACGTCATTGCCCCCACCAAGTCCCTCACCGTTGTCATAGCAACGCCATTGAATCGTGATGAGGAAAGGCTTCGCAAGTTACTTCAGGTTACTTGCGAAGCCTGAGTAAAGCAAGTTGCAGCGATTCAGACGCCGTTATATGCGAAGTTGTATTGTCTGTAATTAGTAATTACACTACTACGAAACAGAAGTAAACACGTGAGGGAAACACGTCTGACTTCGATAAAATGAACAATCTTATGCAAATTCCTAATAGATTTTTTTGTGCTTTAATCTTTGGGCTTCGCAGCTAGCCTAGAATATACGTCCCTGTCACATCCATAAGACATCCTCAAGGAAACCTTGCTGAAAGATTTAACAAAGAACTAGGTAAATATTTACGGATATACTGCCAGCGGCATAGCTAAACCGAACGTGGACGTCGGCGAAATCCGCTTTGCGAGGCCCTTTTCATGTCTCGGTTAGAAAAGTGCTAATAAATTGAATTATACTACAACACGTCACAAGAATGAGTTTGTTATATATTAGACGTTTAATGAAGAAATTTGTGTTAGTGGTTGAAATCACAATCAGAATGATCAATATTGCACACCACTATATAAAAATTATTCCGATTAGCGCTTTCAAGCTTCACAGCTCATCATCAGATCAGGAATAGGCAGAAAATATGTAATACCCAACCCTTCACCCCTCTCCCCCACCCCTCTCCCCCACCCTGCTCACCCACAACAAACTAAAAATTAATGACCCTTCCCCACCCCCTAAACTCTGTCTCACCATCTGTACAGTTACATATTTTTCTAGTAAATTCCTTGTGTTTCAGTGTGTGTGTGTGTGTGTGTGTGTGTGTGTGCGTGTGCATCCTTTTAAACACCCTCTTCCTCTCCACACACGTGGGTCAGTCACACACCCTTATGAAAGGAAGAATACATAAAGAAAACGGAAGAATTTATAAGGGAAGGACCATACGAGGAAATAAAGTATGATTATACAAGTAAGTACCAGTCAAGGATAAAACAAATGATGAAACAGATAACATTTATAGAAGAAAAAAAGAAAAAGTATTTATTGGAAAGTAATCCAACAGCACCAACTTTTAAAAGTCAGGTTAAGATACATAAAGAAGGAAAACCAATTAGACCGATTGTTTCTTTTATTAATGCACCTATTTATAAATTATCAAAGGAAGTTAGCAGAGTACTGAAAGAGAAATATGAATTTGGGACAAAATACAACATAGAGAATAATATAAAATTGATAGAAAAATTAGAAAATATTAGCATTAATGTAAATACAAAATTGATATCACTGGATGTTAAGGACATGTTTACTAATATCACAGTAAATAAAGTTATTAAGTTAATAAACGATAATAATATGGGAGAATACAGGTATAAAAAGCAGTTGATGAAAGTAATTAAAGAATGTGTAAATCAGAACTATTTTAGGTTTAATAACAAGTTTTATATACAGAAAAAAGGTTTACCTATGGGGTCTTCATTATCCCCTATTCTTGCTGAAATATACATGAATGATTTTGAAAAGCAATTAATAACTTCCACTAAGTATAAAGACAATATAAAATTATGGTCTAGATACGTTGATGATGTATTAGTAGTTTGGGAAGGAAGCATAGAAGAGTGCATGAGTTTATAAAGGAGGTAAATAATAAGGATAAAAACTTACTATTTAAGGAAGAGATAGGAGGTAAGCAATTAATTACTTAGATTTAAACATAGAAGTTAAAGATAATGAGAAACTACAGTTTGGGATATTTAGGAAAGAGTCGTATTCTGATATAATTATACCAAGAGAGTCGTACCACCCATACAGATATAAAATGGCGGCAATCAATTCCTTTTGTTACAGAGCTCAGAAGTGTTTAAAAGAGACCGAATCAAAAGATAGGGAGTTAAAAACGATAAAGGGAATTGTAAGGAATAATAATTATAGCACCAACATAGTGGATAAAGTTATGAAAAGGGTCAACATACAAAAAGCTAAAATAGAACCAGAACAAAAGAATTATGCAGGGTCATTGACATACATAGGTTCACATACTAGAAAAATTATAAAATGTTTTAATAAATATGGAGTAGATATAGCTATTAAAAAATGTGAAACGGTATTTGATAAGATAAGGAATAAGAATATAGAAAAAATTCCAGTATTACAGAAAAGCGGAATTTATAAATTAAAATGTAAAGACTGCAACAAAGTGTACCTAGGGGAGACAGGACGAAAATTCGCATGCAGGTTGTCTGACCACAAACGTGGAGAAGGTAATAGAACAACCAATTCGTTATATGCAAGACATTTCATAGAAGACAACCACAAGTTTGTTAATCCTTTGGAAGAATACGAAATTGTAAAAGTAGTAAATAACACAGTTGAAAGGAAGCTTAGAGAGGAGTTAAAAATATTGAAATAAAGAGAAAAAGGGTTAGACAATTTAATTAATATTAAAATTAAATTTGATACTGAAGAAATATTTTATAACATGATTAAGAAGTAAATGAGAGAGGGCAGATAGATAAGATTAAGAATTATATTTCATAGTACTAATTGGTTGTTTTAAAATAAGGGTGTGTGACTGACCCACGTGTGTGGAGAGGAAGAGGGTGTTTAAAAGGATGCACACACACACACACACACACACTGAAACACAAGGAATTTACTAGAAAAATATGTAACTGTACAGATGGTGAGACAGAGTTTAGGGGGTGGGGAAGGGTCATTAATTTTTAGTTTGTTGTGGGGGAGAGGGGTGAAGGGTTGGGTATTACATATTTTCTGCCTATTCCTGATCTGACGATGAGCTGTGAAGCTTGAAAGCGCTAATCGGAATAATTTTTATATAGTGGTGTGCAATATTGATCATTCTGATTGTTATATATTAATTAACCAAATATTTATTTAATTTCAATATATAATTATCATTTATTACGATATTCTACGACTATTAATAGAAAGATCAATCAATATCACTTAACCTTATGTATCATTGTGATACAGTACATACCCCATCATCAGTATGGCTTTGTGAAAATAACAAACCCTTGAATAACAATTACCTCTAGACATCTAAAGCTAAACAAACATATTATAATATTCGCACTTTTCGGCTTTTTGCTTCACTGAATTTTTTCAGAACTGAGTCATAGCTTAAACGAGACGCTATTTCAGCTTCAATCGATAAAACAACCAATGCAGATAGTCTCTCTTGGCTCATCGTGCTTCTCAAATAGTTCTTAATCAGTTTCAACTTTGAGAAGCTTCTCTCAGCAGAAGCTGTACTGACCGGAACTGTCAGCATAATTCTGATCGTTATGTAAACATTTAGATATATTTATTGCAAATTATTTTCTAAAATGTATCGTATAAGTTGTTTTACATCTTTTATAGAGTCTGGTGAATTAGACCTGAAAAGCTGGAGTTCCTCGAAAAGCTCGAAGGGCTGAATGTCGCCGTTTTCACCTTCCCGTAGTATTGTGCCAAGATCATTACAGTGCTTTTGTACGTCTTCTTTTGATAGAGATTTCAAATAGTTCATGTCATAAATAAAGCCAAACCTTTTAAAATATTCGTTGAGAGATTCGAATCGACATTCAGTATCGGCTATGATAGCGTCTATCATTGTTATAAAAAAGTCAACTTTGAACTGTATTTCTCCAGATTGTATAGGTTGATCAATATGTTCATACCCAAACATTCTTTTCTTTCTCACTATTATTTTCTCTTTAAATTGTGTCAGGATTTCGTAACTACTTTTTTCTACAAACAATCGAGCTTGTGCACCAGCTTTTTCAAATCCTGTATTACGATATTCTTGTATCCAGTTACAAAAAGAACATAAAGTGTCAATGGCGCCCTTCAAGTTGACTTCAACTGACTGCCATAGTTTGCTTATATTGTAGACACGCAGCAAAATTTCGTACCATACGTGTACTGCAACAACAAACTCAAAAGTGAAAATTTCATTCAAGATAGCTTTACAGTCACTCAGAGTATCGGAATCTTTATCTTTATCTTTCAGATCATTCACACAATCGATGACATCATCAAATTGCAAAAATATCGCTTTTACTGCTGCAATCCGACTCTCCCATCTCGTCTCAGACAGAGCTTTTAACGTCAATTTTAATTTAGATTTAACAAGCTCCCAGCGTTTACTAGATGCTGAAAAGAGAACATAGATTTTATTTATAAAGCTAAAAAATGTTTTGTCTGTTATAGAAGAATTTGCTGCATCTATCAAAAGCAAATTCCAACTGTGACAACCACAAGGCGTGAAGAATGCTCTTGGATTAATATTAAGTATTCTTGTTTTGACGCCTTTATTTATGCCAACCATATTAGCGCCGTTATCGTATCCTTGTCCTCGACAATTGTGGATATCCAAACCATTTTTTCTAGTTCTTGCAAAATTGAATTTCTCAAATACTCTCCTGTTGTTTCTGCTACAGCAATAAATTCAATAAAGTGTTCCTCTATTTCTCCAGTCGAGGAATTGCAAAATCTTAATATTATTGACATTTGTTCAACACGGCTCACATCCCTGGTGCAATCGAGCATGAACGCATAGCATTTTGCTTGTTTGACTCTTTGTATTATTTCCTCAATAACTGATTGAGACATTAACGTAATCAACTCATTTTGGATATCAGGACTCAAATAATGTTGAGCAAGACGTTTTTCATTCATGCGTTGCAAGTGTTCCCGCAGTGTCAGATCATATTTGGATAACAACTTAAATAGGTCCATAAAATTGCCACTGTTTCCGCTATAGTCTAACTTATAGGACTCTCGATGACCTCTAAATGCAAGATTATGTGAGGCTAAATAGTTGATAATGTCAATCAGTCTTTCAAACAAATTGTACCGATATTATTGCGATTCTCTAATTAATCTCTCGTTTTCCATGTCGATTGTTTTTCCATGTTTGATTCCTTTGTGAAATTCCATCCATTTAAACATGCACCCCATGTGTCCTGGACTTTGTGCATGTCTTTGCAATATCCGACTAAGATCTTTCCAGTCACAACATCCTCCTTGCACCATCTGTGTTTGTAAATGCGAAAAAAGTCTACATGGAAAGCAATAAACTTTGTCTTGAGTTATGGAGTAAACTAACCATCTACGATGTTGCGTTTCGTCGTTACTCAACTTTCGAGTAAAATGAAATTTTGAAAAATGTCTTTTGCTAGCGTCTTTTGGATATTCTTCATCGGATATTTCCAGATTTTGATAAGGACCATTTTGAATAAGGTCATGACGCTGTAAATCCGTTATTGGAAATACCCACTTCCCTGGGTCCAAGTCTATAAACGACTCTCTTCGTAAATGAATTGTTTCCTCTTGATTTTCTGTCTCACAAATGTTCTCACTTTCGAATTCTTTATTGAGTTCAGAAACTTGGATTACAGCAGATCCACATGACTCTGAAGCTGGTTCAGCAATTTGGACAACCGATTCATCCGACTCAAAAGAAGTAACTCCAGAACAAGGTTTCTTACTAACATATTTCATCATACTGGAACTCAAAGTTTGGTTGGACATAACCGTTTCAGCTTTCCTTCGTTTTTTGATGCACCAGATTCCCATTTCCTCCCTATATCTCTGTCTCTAGAGGGCCCACCTGACATGACCTAAAAAAATATTTGTTAAAAAAACGATCGGCAGCCACAGCCTAAAACTTACTCTAAGCCTACCGTTTAAATGTCTAAATGTCAAGTAACTAATAACCTTATGTATAAACTACAGTATATCTAAAATAAAAATGTTCTCTTTGTTTGTTTCCTAGTTTTTTATACATCATATTAATTTTTTAAATCTGAGCCCTACAATAGGAGTGCTTTCAGTTTGTAATGTAATAAAAAAGGTTGACATATATTAATAAATAAAATACTGCCAGGACTTACCTGTACTCATTCGCAACTACTTACCTCGTATTAAATTTTATCAGAAGACCAGAGTCGCCACGATATTTTTATAGATTAAAATATTGAAAACTTACACACTTTACCTTAATAAAAACGGGACAATTTAGCAATCTGACCACCTCCAATAATAATTCAGAAGACACCCGGAACGTTTAGACGAATCTTGCAGCACAGAAATGAGAAAGTGGTAATGACGAAATAACTTAGTCTAACACATTTTTATGATATGAAATGAATATTTTACTTACGGAAATACGGAAATCCTTAATACAAAACACAAAAGAACAAAACACATTTTGATGGTTAAATAGCTTTTACATTGAAAATACAATTCTTACAATTATAAGGTAGTCCAGCTTTGCTCACACACGCATTCACGCTATTTTAAAAAACCCCTTTTACGTTACCCAGCCTTTTGTTTGTCTTTACTGTCACTGCCACGATTTCCGTGAAAAACACGTGTTTGCCAACCGATTCGAGTGTCCGCTATTTATTGGTTTGATCCACAACACCACCACACAAATTGTATTATTGGTGAGTTCGTTAATTCCTCGGGTCCCGGTCGGTACTAAAACGGTATTATTTTGAAGTGATCACATTTAGAAAGTTCAGCCGACCGGGGCCTTATAACACGATCAGCGTCTGTTAATGGAGTCGGCTTCTCATGGACTGGCGATAGCGTCTATCTGGTGCGGACGGATAGTAATGCCTGCCAGCGAACGAATTTTGTCGTCGCTCACACTTGAGTTGTTGCAGTTTAGTGGCTGTATGCCTGATACATAGTAGTTTTTTCTGTGTTGTGCGCCGACGATATCTAGATGCTTATGGCTCGACGTCACGAGATGGGCGGACCTTAATTTGCATATCCGTCGCCTCGCTCGATGAAAGTGGATAAAATTTGTTTCCTGACCATCTTGGTTTTGGAAGTAGCGTCACCCCGCGCGTATACCCGTGTCATGCATATGGGCGCATGGTCACACACAAGCAAAGTTCTTGGAAACCTAGGGTGGTGCGGATTCCTTTACCGATTTTACAACGCGATATTGCGTTGCCGCTTCATTACAACACTGTTCTATTCACCACGTGTTCTGTCTTTGTTGGAATAAAATTTACACAATACCTTTATAAAACCCAAAAAATGCAATAAATAAAAATACCCACAAATTTGGACCATTACAATACCCCCTCAATGAGATGTCTTCTGTCCAAACAGTAGAAATCTCATTGATAAAACCCCTAAGAGGACCGGTGAGGAACTGGTGCCAACAACCCCCTTGTTGTTCTTACACTTCATGGATACATGACCCCCCTGGCTCGGCGACTATGGACGCATCTGAACGAGATCACTGGACTTCTCTGTGCGAGATCCCAACACCGAAAAATCGAACAGATACGCACCACAGCGCACCTCACCTTCTATCATGCTACCCCAAAAATCCTCAATCCCTGGCTTAGATCATGCCAGATCCTCAACCGATATGTTTCCCCTTTTTCTGCAAACTGGGCTGCCTTTAGCAGATACTGGGCTCACACACACACACACTTATACTACATATTATGAACATTGAAACATTTCTGCAAAATTTCTCTAAGTTAAAATCAACAATTGCCTCCTTTAAAATCAAACTACAAATCCGTTACCTAAATTGAATAATTCTCTCCATTAATTTTTCTGTTATTTAAAATAAATCAATTGAACATTTCTTAAAAATAAGAACATCCTTAGCCTAACATGTGATTACACCTAGAGTCTTACAATACAATTCAATAAAACAAGTCAATAATAATAAACACGATTAGAATACAAACAATAAAATAATCAAAGTTTACAAATATCCATTATCTGGCAGGCGCAAAATCAAGAAATTTTTTTTTTTCAAAAAAAATTTTCTAAGAAAAATTTAAAATTTAAAACATTTATATTTATTAAAATATTTTCTTTTCATATTGAAATCATTTAAAGTTTGTTCCAATTAATTAAAAACCAAAGATGAATTAACTTCCATACTAAACATGCCTAGTATATGACCTCACCCATCAGCTGACCACACCTGGTTCAAGTCAAGAACCTTGACCTACATACGTTACACACAAGTTACACCTGAAAATACATTGTACCTCTGTAAAATTCTATCTTGAAACACAAAATATGATAAAATAAAACATTTAAAATAACAAAATATCATTCTAAATAATAATCAAATTGACATTTAAATTATTCAAATAAACACTTTCTAGCTTTACATTTCCAAATTCTATCAAAAATTTGTCACTGGTTTTAATTAAAATTTTATTATTCTTATTATAAATCTCTTTCTTTCTTATTCTCACTTTCCTTTATTTTGGGTGATTTAATTATGGTAATAACTCAATTTGCCACTTGGCATGTATTCATATACTATCTTTCTCACTCTGACTCTACTACTCACTAACAACTATGACTCATATGACACCCATCTCTATCAAAATCTCTATCAAACAATCTCTAAACCCAACTTACCATTAAACTCAAATCGCCACCTCTCAATATATATATATATAAAAAAAATACTCTCTAACCCCTTTGTACTCAGGATAAGTGTGTTTCCCCTCCAAAAAAAAGCTCATCCCATTATGTTGGTTCCTGGATTCTACCTAAGGCAACCCCTTCCGGTGCCAAACGGTCCCATCCCATCCCAACCCTTTTGTTGCGGACTCCCACATTACACTACCCCTATTACAAAATTGCCATCCCCAAATCTCAATCTAATTACCTCACTTCGACTACAACAAAATATCATCATTTATCATATCAATATATCACTCATTACTCTGCATATATTCCCCATAACTACTGTGTCAACATCAATACTTCTCAAATTCTATTACATTAACTCCCAACAACAATAAATTAATTCAATACAATATTATTCTCTCCTGCTTCAACCTTAACTTCAACTTGGACTGATCTATATGTCCCACAAAAATATTCATCACCCAGAATCTATCTTTTATTATTTCTGACAATTCATTTTAACATCGCAACTTTATTAACTTGCTTTTCTCATGATTTAAAACAATGTTTTTAACACATTACAACCTTATATTTAACGTTAATTACCTGGAATATTAATAAACAATTTAACAGTGACATTTTATTACTGATCAGCTGACATTCCTAACAAAGTGAAAACACATTTCAAAAATCGTGCAGATTACATTAAATACATATGATTATCAATTCTTACTTCTAACATCCTTGTTTCCACCTTTTTCTGACTCTGGTAATTTATGTTAACCGCCTGCCAGTCGGTTTAGTTATCTACTTAGTTTCAAAATACACAAATTACACAAAACATATACTTTTTATCATTTCTTATATCTACCCTACTACAATAAAATACTACATTTAAAATATAGAATGAACACATTATACTGAATGTATGAGCACCTATTTATTTGAGCGGAATACAAGTGTTTTTTTTTTTTTTTTTTAGAGCACAATGGGTTTATCAGTTTTTAATTTACAAAATTTAAGCACGTTGCTCATCTGAGCAACCCCCTGGTCCACACACTCTATTGTAATTTATGTAAGACTGTAGCACCTTTTTGCTTCCACAAAGACTGCATATATGGAAGAATGGGACATCTCCGTGTCTTTGCTTCGGCATTTACATTTTAACGTTCGTGGATATCAACATATCCCTGGTATATATTGAAACGCCCTTAAAACGGGTCTACCACCCACGCGGACAGAGTGGCAGCCGCTGTTCCATAGTTCCTGGATTTCCCCTAATTTCACCCCCCATTTAATTTCTACTATAAACCAATTTCAAGTCAGCCATGGTCAAGGGACTTGATATGGCCATAGCTGACCGCTAGCCAAATCCACGATTAGTGCTGGTAAGGCAGTAATCGCCCGAAAAGTCGGGGAAATCTAACTTTCATTTCAATGCCTGTTCTATACGTCATTGTTATGTGCGGCACGATCGTCTATCAGGGTACAAATTAAATTTGTACAAAAGGGTGTACCGCACATTTTTTGCCATGTTGGCCTCCGATGGAGGTAACACTCTCTGTTACCCCCAACCCATTTCCACTATCTACTAGGGCACAGGCCACCCCAGCAATAGCACCTTAATAACTAAATAAGAAATTAAATATACAACATTTTTTATATACACCATTCTAATATAACATTTTCATCAATCATTAATCATTTAACTCATTTAAATCATTTAACTCATTTAAATCATTCATAAATTTCTACAATTATCTTCCTTAAAATTTTCAAAATTTATTATTAATAATTATTACCTTTCAGTTACTCTTGAAAAATTTTTTAATTATCATTTTTATTTAACACAATTATTTCAAATCATCTCGTTATTGAATTAAAATATTTTCATCTAAATTACACCTGTAAATATTTTTATTATACTTGATTCGTACTATACAATTTTTATACTTACAGTCCATTTAAACTGACATACACAAAATATATACCCTACACCAATACTTTCACGTAACCTCTGAAACATTTAACACAAATGTTAATTTAAATCAAACAATTTATCATTTAATCACCAAACTCCCATCTCGTAAAATAATTTAAATTCCTTAGAAAAGTTAATTATACAACATTTAAATCAATCAACATATTTAAAACATCTCAATTGTTTTAATTAAGTTAGTTATTGAAAATACAAATTACATAGCTATTAAAACAATTACCACTCATCAGTTACTGTCTTCAAAATTAACATAGTTAGTTATTTAAATTGTAAAATATTAATATTATTATTGTAACAACCCTACACATTGTTTACCTGACCTTCTACAATACACACAAATAAATTTACTACATTTTTATTTACAAACTTCTGTCATTAACTGTTCCATTTTTTCACACTTCACTGTCCAAATCTGCCAGGTCAAAACCACAAAACAAAATATCTATAACTGTCCTTTATCGTTTTATAGTCTACCCTCCATCGTCAAAGATTAATCTTGGTTTTATATAGCACTGTTCAATTTTATTGACATACATATTGTTGTCTTGTGTGTCATAACCAAACAATTTCAATTTATCCGTTATACCATAATAATCATTCACCAAGTCTACATTAAGTATTTCTGTTAAATCTCCATCAGTAAATATATTCATTATCGGGTTAGTTACTTTTGTATTATCAATCAAATCATTCTTATTTAAATACACTTCTAACCTTACTTTCCATTCATCATAATCTCTATTTAATTCATACAGTTCTGTCTCTTTATCGACATACAATTCTCTATTTAAATCTCTCTCATCACAATACCATATCACACTCTCAATATTATTCCAGACAGAGGGTACAAAATTATACAACAAAAATAATGACTTCAAATCTTCTAACACGGGACTCTTGCCCTTCAAAAATAACACTTGTGAACGCTCTGGTTCAGAACAAATAAGGGGAAAATTTACCCTCTGCCTCCATTCTACCACTATACTATCTTTCCTCTCTCTCTCTAACTCATAAACACACATTAACATTTCATTATCACATTCTACAACTTCATCCGTACTCTCCTCATTTACTTTCAATATATCAATCTCAGATACTACATTTTCAATTACATTACTATTCTCAATATTACATTCATTATTTTCGACATTATCATTATCATTGGTTAACTCTTTGTTATTATAATTTTCATTCGTATTGTTCTTGTTTGGATTCATCACCACTACTCCCATTCGCTCAACACTATGTTCTAATTTATTCAAACTGGTTCTTATTATTTCATTGGTATTTTTACAACATCTATTAATTTCTTGAATATCATATTTCAACTCATTATTTTGTTTTTTCAATTCATCGAATTTAACATTGGAATCGCTTTTTTGTTCCTTAAATTTTTCATTTACGTTGCTATTTATATTTTCAGACATGGTTTTTATTAGATTAAACAGATCGTCCATCGACAACTTGTTATACTCTATAATGAATTAAAATTATTAAATGCAAAATACACGATATAATTTCCACCTACCTCCACGATCTCTTCTGCCGGGTTCCAGGATTCGATCACATTTACGTTCGATACAAGCATGTGTTAAGGTCATTGAAATAATTGATTCTACACAGTATATGAAGAGAATTTAACTTTTCTTTTAATTTGGCATTATTTCAAATGGTTATAAATTTTACTGTATATGACATATTTCGTCAGAAATGATTTTTTGCTTGTTACATGACCACCACTATTATTCGAACTTATATTCTAGCTTACCTTACATTTTTAAACTCACACACTCCAGACTGCCCAGCCTGTAATTTTTTACGCACACAAAATTTATTTAACCCCTCAACATTTTATACTAAAATCCCCTAGCCCTTACGTCTCAACCGCCGGCAACGTGACTCGCGCGCGCTCATCGTTTTGGTAAATGTTTGATTTCTTATTGTTCGAAAAAATACTTGACTTGTTTCTACATTTTGGATTTGACCGCGGTCACATAAACTTTTTCACTGTTGTTACACTCTTTACTGGTAAAATAAAAAAAAACTTTGTAGCGAGCCTACTTAGCTCCGTGCCGGCCGGCACCTATAGCGTCACTGGGCAGCGTGCTTGCCTGAGCGGGAGGAAATGCGTATTCACTGCCAACAGGTTTTTGTCCCCGTTCATGCTTAATTTGTTGTGGCGTATTCCTTCTATGCATGGAACATAGTCGTCATATGTGTGGTAACCGGGGACGATATTTGCCTCTGCTACACTGATGTCACTAGCAGCGGGCGTGGCTTAAATACATTTCCTGTAGCTGGCTGGTTGCGGTCCCAAATCGTTCACTCCAGCGCCATGTTTTACAGCTTCGTTGGAGTTTTCACGGCGTCACTAACAGCGCCCCGTCCTGAGAGGTTACGTGCGGGCGTCGTCACACATATACAGAGTTCTTAGAATTTTTAGGGTGGCGCGAATTCCTTGCCGTGTTACACAATAGAGATTGCGCCTCACCTTTGTTTCAACTGTTCTACTTACCATGTGTTCTGTAGTAATGGAAATAACGTTCGCCGGGAAATAAAATTTTCACAATAAATTTATAAAATCCCACACAAAATGAAATAAACAAAAATGCAAATATCCCACAACTGTAATGAATAAAATAACCCAATTTTGGACACGTTACAATACCCCCTCAATGAGAATTCTGCTGTCCAAAACAGAAGAAATCTCATTGATAAACCCCGAAGAGGACCGGTGAGGAACTGGTGCCAACAACCCCCTCTTGTTCTTACTCCTCATGGGTACATGACCCCCCTGGCTCAGCGACTATGGACTCATCTGAACGAGATCACTGGACTTCTCCGTAAGAGATCCCAACACCGAAAAATCTAATAGCCAAGTACCACAGCGCACCTCACCTTCTAACATGCCACCCCCCAAAATCCTCAATCCCTGCCTTAAATTATTCCAGATCCTCCACCGATATGTTTCCCCTTTTGTGCAAGCTGGGCTGCCTTTAGCAGATACTGGGCTCACACACACTCACATTACATATTCTACATTGAAAAATGCTTTAACATTTACTATTTCATCAAAAAAAAATTCAGAATTCAAAATAAAATATTGTATCAAAAAAATTCTCTTCCTTGTTTTCTATTTTTGCTTGAAATAAGTGAATTTAAACATTTCTTATAGTTAAACATATCCTTAACCTAACATGTGAATATTTATAGTCTAACAATACAATTCAATACAAAATAAATCAATAAAAATAGACATGGTTTAATACACACATAATAAAATAATCATTACTCAAAAATATTCATTAACTGGCAGGCGAAAAATCAAGTTTTTTTTTTTTTTCAAAAAATAAATTCCAAAAAATTTTAAAATTCAAAAAAAAATTTTAATTTTATTTAAATGTTTCCTTTACCTACAGAAATTATTTAAAACTTGGTTTAAATTGATTAAATAAACAAATTGAATTGACTTCCTACTATACAATCTTAGTGGGTGTATGACCTCATCAGCTGATCGAAACTAGGTCAAGTCCCAGACCCTTGACCCACATGTGTTATGTATACTTTCTGAAAATACATTTAACATCTGTAACATCCTGACTTGAAACACAAAACATAATAAAATAAAATATTTAAAATAACCAAAATATTAATATAAATAATAAGCAAATTGACATTTAAATTATTTAAAATAAACAATTCTTAATTCTACATCTCCAACTTTTATCCAAGTTTTGTCACTGGCTTAAAAAATAAAATTTTATATCTTTATTACAAATCTCTCTCTTTATTTAATAATCTTGTTCTCCATTACTGTGGGTGATTTAAATTATCTATTCTCATTTAACTTACTACTTGATCTGTTTATACATATATCAACTTTCTCCCTCTGACTCTACTACGAACAACTTCAACTCCCATGACACCCATCTCTATTAAAAACATCTCCCAAAACACTCTCTAAACCCAACTTATCATTAAACTCAATTCGCCACCTTCTCTCTATATATAAAAAAAATACTCTCTAACCCTTTGTACCTAGGATACGTGTTTCCCCCCAAAAAAAAACTCAATTCCCTTATCTGGCCCCTGGATTCTACCTAAGGCGGCCCCTCCTCACTAAAATCGATCCCTATCCCGTCCCAACTTATCATTATGTTGCGGACTCCTACATTACACTACCCCCTACTACAAAATTGCCATCCCCAAAATCTCAATCTCATTACCTCACTTCAAATACAACAAAATAACAACATCAATTATGAACAACAATATATCACTCAAAAACTCTACTATTATTCTCTACAACTACTGTGTCAACAACAATACTTCTCAAAATTCTATAACATATATTAATTCAAAACAACATTACATTCTCTTCATCTCTACTATTTCTTTAACTTCAACTTGGACAGATCTATATGTCCCCTAAAATACTCATCACCCAAAAACTACCTCTTGTTAACTTGCATAAATTATTACTTTATTTCTCATTTTATCAAGTTATTTTTATCATTGCTTTAAAACATCTGTACTACATCAAAACATTACATTGAACATTAATTACTTGGAACATTTATAACCATTTTACCAGTGACCTGTTATTGCTGATCAGCTGATCTCCTAACACAATGAAAATACCTCTCAAAAATGAACAAATTACATGAAATATATATTTATCAATACTTACGTCTACCCTCATTGTTTCCCCTTTCTCTGATTCTGATAATTCATATTAACCGCCTGCCAGACGATTTAATTATTGGCTTATAAAAAAAAATATACACACATAATGAAAACACATATTCTTATCAATGCTTATATCTAACCTACGACAATAAAATAATACAATTAAAATTACAGCATGAACACCTTATATTGAATGTCTGAGCAGCTAGTTATTTAAACAGAGCACAAGCATTTTTATTGGATCAAAATTTTAATTAGCAAAAATTCTTTATGTTGTAAAATCTAAATTCGTAACTCCTCTGAGTCACCTCCCGTCCACACACACTATTTCAAGTTATGTAAGGCTGTGGCGCCCCCTCGCTTTCACAAAGACGGCATATTTTGGAGTAGGTTTTACCTCTCCGTGTCTTTGCTTCCGCTATTACATTTTAAAGGTTATGAACATCAACATGTTCTGGTCTATAATTACACGCCCTTAAACGGGTCTACCACCTGGCTTTGCTGCCCCCAAGCGGGCAGAGTGGTAGCCGCTGTTCCATAGTGCCGGGATTTCCCCTAATGTTCGCCCCCATTGAATTTCTACTATATACCAATTTCAAGTCAGCTATGGTCAAGGGACTTGATATGACCATAGCTGGCCGCTAGCCAAATCCACGATTAGTGCTGGTAAGGCAGTAATCGCCCGAAAAGTCGGGGAAATCTAACTTCATTTCAGTGCCTGTTCTACATCGTTCTAGTTATGTGCGACACGGTCGTCTATCAGTGTGTAAATTTTAATTTACACGAAAAAGGTGTGTCGCACATTTTCGCCATTTCGGCCTCCGATGGAGGTAACACTCTCTGTTACCCCCAACCCATTTCGCTATCTACGAGGGCACAGGCCACCCCCGCAATAGCAACTTACTAACTAATTAATTAACATTGATAAACTAAAACTTTCAACCTTTGCAGTTCTATCACTTCATTGAGCACCAATCTACCCCCCAAAATCATACCCACTTCTTGTATTGATAACAAGTTTTTATTTTACTACACATCTTTTAAACGTTCCCATACTCACTGATACTAAAACTTGACAATTATATTTGGTCACTTAATTCTAAAATTTATTTAGCTTTAAAATTACACACATCCAAAATATTTTGTCCCCTTTTTTTTCCAAAATTCTATTTACATTGGAGGCTGACTAACATTCCAAAATCGAGATTAGTGCTGGTAGACAGTAACCGCCCGAAAAGTCGGGTTTCGCTGCAAAAAGGATTGGCACCCGGTAGATCCACTACGTGAATTCACGTCCCCCCTCTGAAACACACTACTTCCCCTCTCCTACAATTTTTTCCAACCCGCTTTCTACCTTGCGCCAACCCCTCTTGCCCCAAAATTCGTCTTTTCAGACTACACAGAACTATAACCAATGGCTAATTTTAATTTTGCCATTGGTTCTGAAACTTTTAAAGTTGTACGCACTGCCTTTTATTTAAGTGCAGCCTCCATTATGTACAACACTCTAAGGCAGTGCAGGCACGTGACAGGTACACCGAAACCGCTGCACCTGGAGTGTATTAAAAAAAAAATTTAATTCGTGTCACGTACCTGTTGGGGTCCCCCTCCCCGTTCCAATGTGTAGTTAAATTTCTACTTTGTACCAATTTTGGTGGAGCCGGACCATCGTTGCTTTCACCGCCCGAAAGAAGATCCGCCAACCATGGCCCGCCTCCAAGTTCCGAATTCCACAGCCAGGACTGGTAAGATCGTGACTGCCCGAAAATGGGGGAGGATCCCTTCTGTAATCATACAACAATATTTTAAATCTTATTTATAAACATACCATAATTAAAGTGACCGATATAATTTTAAATTCGTCGTATTTTGAGTACCTACTATTTCCTGCGTCGCTGGGTTCCTCAGCACATACGCATTCTGCATTTTTATTTCTACAATTTCATAGGGTCCTTCATACAACAAGAAAAACTTCTTTATTTCTCTATCTTGAGCACTGGACAAATCATGCCTTTTTACTAACACTAACTGACCTACCTCATACTTGGTCCATTTACCCTTAGCATCATGTTTCTGTTTTCTTCGCTCTCCTCTCGTAAGTAGGTTTTCGTTTGCCAATCTAATTTTCATGTTCCTGTCCAAAACTTGACCTTCTGGTGGGTATTCGAAAAGTTGTTCCAATATCCTGGGCGGCCTTGTTCCCCTGATCAACTCATGCGGCGTGAATCCCATGGACTCATGGGTGGTACAATTCAGCCACTCCTCTACTTTTTTCACGTAGGATGGCCATTCTGTGTGTTTGGCGTGACAGTACGCCCGAAATATCCTACCAATCTCTCTCATCACCCGTTCTGCTTGGTTCGACTGAGGATGATATACTGCCGTATGCTTGGGTATGATACCTTCCCATCCAAGCGTCTGCCGCCACTTGCCGCTGATAAACTGTGGACCGTGGTCAGATAATATAATTTTCGGTTTTCCAACGTTAAGCATGTAGTCTTTTACTATTTTCTCACTGAGTACTTTACTGGTTGCTCTCTTAATGCTATATAACTTTACAAATTTTGAAAAAGTGTCTAGAACTACAAATACATATAACACACCCCCTCTACCTCTGGGTAATGGTCCATATAAATCTACTGCAACTAAATCAGACGGTTTCGCTACTTTTATGTAATTCATCTCCCCTTCTACTTTATAATTCATTATTTTCGATTTCTGACATAAATCACACACTCTTAACACCTTTCTCACTCTCTTCTCCATATTCTTAAATATACATGATTCTTTCAAAACATTTGCACACTTTCTCGCACCAAAATGACCATACCTTATATGACAATCCCAGACAACTTTATCTATTAATCCCTCGGGTATAACTAACCGCCAATCCCGCTCCCCATTATCTACTCTTTTAAACAAAATACCTTGATATACTTGAAATCGCTCATTATATTCAGATCCCTCTACATCTGTTTCTAAACTAACAATTACTTTACCCAGTTTGCTATCAGATCTTTGCATGTTTTTAATATCACTTAATTCTCCACCAAAATTTCTATCTTCTCTAGTTAATCTAAAAATTTCTATTTCTTTAAGATCCCTACCAGTTTTATTGTCTATAACATCTACTCTAGAAAGCGTATCCGGTTCCTTATTATCTGACCCCTTTATATATTCCCATGAAAAGTTATATTCTTGTAAAGCTAATACCCACCTGGTTAATCTGCTATGTGTCAGCTTACATGAAATAAGGAATGATAATGCCTTGTGGTCCGTCCGGATTATCGTGGTATTGCCTAGGATGTAGGTCCGGAATTTACCCACGGCGAACACAATACTTAAGAGTTCCTTTTCTGTTGTCGTATAATTTTTCTCAGCCGACAGCAGCGATCTACTGGCGAAGGCGATCGTCAGATGTTCCTTTTCACCACCCTCCTGGTATAGCTCCGCCCCTAGCGCTACATTGCTGGCGTCAGTCTGCAAATAAAAAGTTTTATTAAAATCGGGATGATTCATCATGATCATGTGACTAAACTTTCTCTTAATTTCGTTGAACGCATTTCGTTCCGTATCTCCCCATCTCCACTGTTTATTCTTCTGCAACACAGCACTCAGTTTGGATGTCGTGTGTGCGTAGTTCTCCTGAAATTTCCTGTAAAAGTTGCATAGGCCTAAAAAACTTTGTAACTGCTTAATGTTTTTTGGTTCGGGGAATCGCATTATGGCTTCCACTTTGTCAGGGTTAGCTAATATCCCCTCCTGTGTAATAATAAATCCTAAGAAATGTATTTCTGTCTGCAGAAACTTAGACTTGTCCCAATTCACTGTTAAACCCCCTTTATGTAGCTTATCTAATACGTATTCTATGTGTTCTAAATGTTCAGTGAATGTCCTAGAAGCTATCAAGATATCATCGACATATACGGTTAAAAAGTCTAAATCCTTAGGTTGTAAAATATTATCTAAACATTTAATAAAACTGGCCACACTGGTGTTTAATCCAAAAGGTAAGCGTTTGAACTGGTAATTCTTACCGTTAAAAAGAAAAGCTGTGTATTTCCTGCTCTCTGTTGCTAATGGCACCTGCCAGTATTCCGCTGTCAGGTCTAAGGACGTCATGTATTTGACTCCGCTGAACTTCTGTAAAATCTCATTTATGGGTTCCGGAGATTCCCTGTCAGGTATAATAATTTGATTAATTTTCCGAGCATCTAAACATAACCTTACCTTTCCATCCTTTTTTATCACTACTACCAAAGGGTTTGAGTAGGGTGATACTGAGCGTTCAATTATGCCTCCTTGCATCATCCGGTCTAGTTCCTCCTGTACAGCCCTCCTCTTCGAAAACGGCACCGGGTAGCTCCTCTGCATGTATGGTGCGTGGTCCCGAACTTTCAGCTCACAGATGTAGTCCTTCGCTTTCCCTGGTGATTCATCAAATACCTCTCTGAAACGCTCCACCACTGCCCACAGCTCCTCTCGCTGAGTATGTCCTACAACCGTATCTTCATTAAAAAACTTGTTGGCTCTATCTGCCCACACACTCTCATTACTCTCATGCATTTCTCCCTCCTCATTCTCTAGGCTATCACTCTCTAGACATATATTTATTTTGGTCTCTATCTCTCTATCACCTATTTGCTTATGTAACATTTTTATTCCCGTGACTTTACTTTCATTTACTACTTTCTTAAACTCTATTCTGACTGGTTTATTCCCCTTTTCAAACTTTACTATTTGTTTATTGAAATCTATTACTGCTCTGTTTCTTTCCAAAAAATCATTTTCCAATATTACATCTAGACTCAACCCTTTAACTACTAGGAAAGTGTTTTCAAACTCAACTTCATTTATCAAAATATTTAATTGTACTTGTCTAGTTATTCTCTTACTTCTCACCCCAGTTACCCCCACTACTGTAACCCCCGCAACTGGTAATGATGGTATATTCTTGTTTAACTCTTTTAATTCCCCCATGACATTTTCCGAAATTACTGAGATCTCGCTACCGGTATCAATTAAAGTTTTATAATTCTTACCTTCAATGTTAATTGTCACCTCAGTCAATCCTGCTCTGCGTTCCATCACCTTGTTCTCCTCCTCTTGTAACAATTCTTTTGCCATATCCACCTTGATAACGTTGTTCGCATATTCGTTGGTTACTTGGACCCGGTTCTCCGTTGACAATGGTTGGGCCCGCTTCTCCATTGTCTTCCTTAGTTTCCCGTGGACAGGCCTGCTACAGCTGGATGATTGCCTCCTCTTCCTCTATTATAATGTCCTCCTCCTCTGGGCGCTCCTCTATAAAATTCTCCTCCCCTCGACTGTTGATTTGTTGGTTGGTTCGTTCTCTCGTTCCTGGCGCACTCCCTGTTTCGATGACATCTGAAACAATTTGTTCTATTAGCATAATTGTCGGTTTTGCATTCTCTACACCTCCAACTCTCGCCCCTGTTATCAAAACTTCCTCCCCGCGCTCCTTGGTGAAAATTGGGTATTCCCCTTGGTTGATTATGATTCCCATTTATATGTGATGCTGGTGCGTTTATCCGCCTACTCATATCCCGTTCTCTTATATTCTGAAATATGTCTAATATTTTCTCCAATTCCGTTATTTCTACAATCTCTCAAGTCATTAATGTGATTTGTATTTCTCTCGGTAAGTGCTTGCTTATGTGACGGACGAATGACCCAAATGGTAATGGTGGCTCTAATATTTTGCCTCATTATACAGTCGCATTACATACATAGTTACGTTACCCCCTTGGGTCCCAAAATTACCCGGTCCCATAATTTTACTCCGTAATATCTCTTGTTCCTCCTCTGACCAATATTTCTCTCTAAAAGCCGTCTCAAAACACTGATAATTTACCCAGTCTACTTTATGCACCTCCCCCCATACCGCGGAATTCCCTCTAAAACACTTCATTATTTTTAGCAATTGTATTTCCCAGCTACTTTTACAATACTGATTAAATTCTCTGACTCTATTTAAAAATTGCATAGGGTGTACCCCCCTGTTTTCACAATTAAATAACTCCAAATCAATATCGCTATTCATATCTTTAGCAATGACTATGTGTTCAGTAACTCTATTAAGTTTTTCGTTTATAGCTATATTCAATTCATCTTTAACATTAACGATACTCTGCTCAAGTGACACAAATTTATTATTATTTAAATATTCAAATTGTTTATTACTTGTATCTATAGTATTTACTGTATTTTGTATAGCTTGTATCTCTGTTTTGCAATTACTTTCTATTTCATTGATTCTGACCTTAGTACTAATTTCATATGTTTCAATCTTATCAACTACACAATTCAACTTGTACTCATTACTAACACTACATTCATCTATTTTACGACCAAAATTTTCTGTTACTTTCTGTATTTGTTCATTGGTTTTTTCTACCACACTACTCTCTATTTCGTCGATTTTATTATTCATACTATTTAATGAGTGATTCAACGTCTCATTTAATTCATATTTTAATTTGTTACAGTTACTCTCACAATTGATTTGTACTTTATTGATTTCAGTTTTAAGTTCATCCAATTTGCAATTAAATTCACTACTTTGTCTGTCAAATTTGTCACCAAGTCTTGCACTTATTTCGTTATATTTAATATTGGAATCAATCTGTTGTTCCTTATATTTTGCATTTACGTTGCTATTTATATTTTCAGACATGGTTTTTATTAGATTAAACAGATCGTCCATCGACAACTCTTTGGTTCGTGTTGTCGACGGAGTAGATTGTGCTGCTATGTTTCCGTCAGTGAAGCCGACTTCTTTACTATTAATTCTACTTTCCCTATCTAATTTCGGGGTTACTTGAATCCCCGAATCTTCATTTACATTACTTTGATCTGTTATACTTATTTCTGCTTCATTCTGACTCGCACTTGGAGTCGAGTGTGTTTCAAAATTGCTCATGCTTAAGTCGTCAAAATTTTCGACACTTGTTTTATTTATTTTATTCTCGTTATCTGACATTTTGTATTATTGATATTCAAAATATTACTAATCTAATTAATTAATTTATGTAATGTTAGGGTTGCCACCTCAAAGTATCACGAAGTCGGGAGATTTGCCACCTCAAAGTATCACGAAGTCGGGAGATATACTCATCCTCGTTCGTGCATATGAATTTGTAAGTGTGTGTGTGTGTGTGTGTGTGTGTGTGTGTGTGTGTGTTAATAAACAACTTATAGTTATAAATGTTTAATAATTAAATAAATACTCAAAATTTAAATAATTATTTTATTTTAGGCCAAAATTATAAATAAATTAACATAAATTAAACATTTTTATTGTTCACAACGTGTTTTTAAAAAATAACTTAGTTATTATCATTGACATGACATGCATATTTAATATTTTCATAATACTTACAGTTACGAACTAACTTATACTAATTAGATTTACTAATTTATTTAATGATCACATTTTAACTTTAAGTAACTTTTAAAATCACTGCAACGAGGACTACATTGTAAACAAACGTTTGGTAATTTGGTTATGTACAGCTTGCACTGCCACTGCCATTTACTCGTAGATGAATGTGCGCATGCGTCGATTTACAAAAAAAATAAACCCAATGTACTCTGAACAATTTAAAGGTACTTTACATAACTGTAGAGTTCATGACTGAGAAAATAAAATTAATTTTAATAAAAAAAATATTTTTTTACAAAAGTCGGGAGCTTAAAATTAAAATCGGGAGTCGGGAGAAACGATACGATTTCGGGAGTCTCCCGATCAAATCGGGAGAGGTGGCAACCCTATGTAATGTGCTTTCTATATTACTTTCGGTATAGCTTTGCGTACCTAACGCATTGTTATTTTGCTACGCTAACCTGAAACACATGTTTGTATCTTTATTGTAGATGTGGAATTTAATTAATTATAATTCGTGCCTGTCACGGGCGCCAATTGTTATACTCTATAATGAATTAAAATTATTAAATGCAAAATACACGATATAATTTCCACCTACCTCCATGATCTCTTCTGCCGGGTTCCAGGATTCGATCACATTTACGTTCGATACAAGCATGTGTTAAGGTCATTGAAATAATTGACTCTACACATTATATGAAGAGAATTTAACTTTTCTTTTAATTTGGCATAATTTCAAATGGTTATAAATTTTACTGTATATGACATATTTCGTCAGAAATGATTTTTTGCTTGTTACATGACCACCACTATTATTCGAACTTATATTCTAGCTTACCTTACATTTTTAAACTCACACACTCCAGACTGCCCAGCCAGCCTGCACTTTTTTACGCACACAAAATTTATTTAACCCCTTAACATTTTATACTAAAATCCCCTAGCCCTTACGTCTCAACCGCCGGCAACGTGACTCACGCGCGCTCATCGTTTTGGTAAATGTTTGATTTCTTATTGTTCGAAAAAATACTTGACTTGTTTCTACATTTTGGATTTGACCGCGGTCACATAAACTTTTTCACTGTTGTTACACTCTTTACTGGTAAAATAAAAAAAAACTTTGTAGCGAGCCTACTTAGCTCCGTGCCGGCCGGCACCTATAGCGTCACTGGGCAGCGTGCTTGCCTGAGCGGGAGGAAATGCGTATTCACTGCCAACAGGTTTTCGTCCCCGTTCATGCTTAATTTGTTGTGGCGTATTCCTTCTATGCATGGAACATAGTCGTCATATGTGTGGTAACCGGGGACGATATTTGCCTCTGCTACACTGATGTCACTAGCAGCGGGCGTGGCTTAAATACATTTCCTGTAGCTGGCTGGTTGCGGTCCCAAATCGTTCACTCCAGCGCCATGTTTTACAGCTTCGTTGGAGTTTTCACGGCGTCACTAACAGCGCCCCGTCCTGAGAGGTTACGTGCGGGCGTATACAGAGTTCTTAGAATTTTTAGGGTGGCGCGAATTCCTTGCCGTGTTACACAATAGAGATTGCGCCTCGCCTTTGTTTCAACTGTTCTACTTGCCATGTGTTCTGTAGTAATGGAAATAACGTTCGCTGGGAAATAAAACTTTCACGATAAATTTATAAAATCCCACACAAAATGAAATAAACAAAAATGCAAATATCCCACAACTGTAATGAATAAAATAACCCAATTTTGGACACGTTACAAACTCTTTAGTTCGTGTTGTTTTGTCAGTGAAGCTACTTCTTCATTATTATCTGCCATTTCGTATCTTGTACTTACACAACTGTACATCATAACACAAACATAACCTACTCACACGTGCGTAATTATATACGATAAATCTTTTTTATAAATTCGTCATTACCACATCCTATTTTCTGTGCTTTAAAATAGGTCTATCTCGTATAAATAAAATTAAACAAAAATCCTGGCAGGGTCGCCAGTGTAATGTAATAAAAAAGGTCGAAATATATTAATAAATAAAATGCTGCCAGGACTTACCTGTACTCATTCGCAACTACTTACCTCGTATTAAATTTTATCAGAAGACCAGAGTCGCCACGATATTTTTATAGATTAAAATATTGAAAACTTACACACTTTACCTTAATAAAAACGGGACAATTTAGCAATCTGACCACCTCCAATAATAATTCAGAAGACACGCGGAACGTTTAGACGAAACTTGCAGCACAGAAATGAGAACGTGGTAATGACGAAATAACTTAGTCTAACACATTTTTATGATATGAAATGAATATTTTACTTACGGAAATCCTTAATACAAAACACAAAAGAACAAAACACATTTTGATGGTTAAATAGCTCTTACATTGAAAATACAATTCTTACAATTATAAGGTAGCCCAGCTTTGCTCACACACGCATTCACGCTATTTTAAAAAACCCCTTTTATTTTACGTTACCCAGCCTTTTGTTTGTCTTTACTGTCACTGCCGCGATTTCCGTGAAAAACACGTGTTTGCCAACCGATTCGAGTGTCCGCTATTTATTGGTTTGATTCACAACACCACCGCACAAATTGTATTATTGGTGAGTTCGTTAATTCCTCGGGTCCCGGTCGGTACTAAAACGGTATTATTTTGAAGTGATCACATTTAGAAAGTTCAGCCGACCGGGGCCTTATAACACGATCAGCGTCTGTTAATGGAGTTGGCTTCTCATGGACTGGCGATAGCGTCTATCTGGTGCGGACGGATATTAATGCCTGCCAGCGAACGAATTTCGTCGTCGCTCACACTTGAGTTGTTGCAGTTTAGTGGCTGTATGCCTGGTACATAGTAGTTTTTTCTGTGTTGTGCGCCGACGATACCTAGATGCTTATGGCTCGACGTCACGAGATGGGCGGACCTTAATTTGCATATCCGTCGCCTCGCTCGATGAAAGTGGATAAAATTTGTTTCCTGACCATCTTGGTTTTGGAAGTAGCGTTACCCCGCGCGTATACCCGTGTCATGCATATGGGCGCATGGTCACACACAAGCAAAGTTCTTGGAAACCTAGGGTGGTGCGGATTCCTTTACCGATTTTACAACGCGATATTGCGTTGCCGCTTCATTACAACACTGTTCTATTCACCACGTGTTCTGTCTTTGTTGGAATAAAATTTACACAATACCTTTATAAAACCCAAAAAATGCAATAAATAAAAATACCCACAAATTTGGACCGTTACAAGTTCATGATATTGTTAATAATAACGATTTTCATTATATTAACTAATTTTTTAACTATATTGTGTAATTTACCGAATCACATTAAATTTCTATTAATGATGTAGACAATAATAATAATAATAATAATAAATAATAATAATAATATTAATGGATATGACTAGTGAATAAACTGTACAATACAATTGAAATAAAAATATAAATTTACAAAAATTAATAAAAGAGTTTGATGTGTTTACATGAATTTTGGTATTACCAGACTTATATATTTTTTAATAGTATGTAAATTTTAAAACTTCAAAACAAAGTTTGATCATTCAGAAAACTGAATGATATTAACAAAATGTTGATATAGTTAATTTGTTACTAATATAAAATTCAGTTTATACCAATCATTTGTTGAATGGCTACATAATTTACAATTAATTAATTATTAAGAAAAATATAATTACATATATATTATTATAAATTATTGTTAAAAAGTAATTAAGTATTAATAGTATTATATTTAAAAAAATTAAAATCATTATTTACAAAAAAAATAATCCCAAAAATAAAAATTTTCGTAATTGTTTGAATTTTATAAAAATAATACTGCAGAACACTTTATTATCAACGAAAATTTAATATACTGACAGTAAAAATTAGTTACTTGACATTTAGAAATTTAAACGGTAGGCTTAGATAAATATCACTATAGTATTGACGACTCGGAACACTAAGTTTTTTATAAGTAAAAACGTAAAGTTTTACCTTACAGCCTAAACCGGCTTTCACCTTTAGAAGGCTTCATTATGTAACATAACCTATATAACTTTGCTATTTTATTTTGTCAATAGAAATCCAAATTGTCATTAATCCTATACTAATGTTATAAATGAGCAATTGTGTTTGTTTGTCCTTCTTTATAACTTTCTCGAAGTACTGTAGAAAGTATATGTACTAAAGAAGGTGTTGTGATCGTGAAAATTTTGGTTTTCAGATCGTGAAAATTAGTACAGACTATAGGTTGTTATAGGTTCTGAAATAATGTTATGTATTGACTTACCTTACAAAATTTATATAATTCACAAAACTCCACAAAACGTTACGATAGGGCTGATAAGCAGAACTAAATGAGTCTGGGAATCCCATATATTTCTTTAAATTAGTATTAATATAATACTTAAAACAAGTATTAATATAATACTTGGATGAAGCCTTCTAAAGGTGAAAGCCGGTTTAGGCTGTAAGGTAAAACTTTACGTTTTTACTTATAAAAAACTTAGTGTTCCGAGTCGTCAATACTATAGTGATATTTAGTTAAGTAACGGACACGTCATGGACAACGAAATCCAAGTAGGCTTAGAGTAAGGCACCCCCAAAATTTTCATGATCACAACACCTTCTTTAGTACATATACTTTCTACAGTACTTCGAGAAAGTTATAAAGAAGGACAAACAAACACAATTGCTCATTTATAACATTAGTATAGGATTAATGACGATTTGGATTTCTATTGACAAAATAAAATAGCAAAGTTATATAGGTTATGTTACATAATCTGTAATAATGTACAGATTATAGGTTATTACAGATTAGGTACAGACTATAGGTTGTTATAGGTTCTGAAATAATGTTATGTATTGACTTACCTTACAAAATTTATATAATTCACAAAACTCCACAAAACGTTACGATAGGGCTGATAAGCAGAACTAAACGAGTCTGGGAATCCCATATATTTCTTTAAATTAGTTTCTGGCCTGAATACGGGCATGGCGCATACTTCTTGGAACGTTTTTTTAGGTTGGCACACTGGTCATTTACTTTGGCTGGGGATTTCCATAAATGTCAGTGTTACCATTTATTAGAGTCGTCTGCAGACGACTCAACTAACTTAAAATGACGGGGGAAAATTGATTTTTTCGCAAAATTTTTTGCTAATTCAATTGTTCGTCGTTTGTTCTTCAATATTCGATCAAATTGATTTTTTGTTCGTTTTCCTTTTTTTTTTAATACAATTACTATATCAATTATTGCTCTTTTTATTATTATGATTTTTTAATGCTCATTTTAATGCTAATTGAATAAATATATTATAAATGAGATTTAAATAAAATCGCATAATTCGCTGAATTTCCGCGCATGCGCAGTTTTAATTATTGGAATTTAAAAATTGCAGTGATTATGATTGCATTAAAAAATTAATTAAAAATATAAATAAGACCGAACAAAAGTTTTTTTTGGACGAACAAATAATAACTGGTCAAGATTAATAAAAAAAAAATCCAGAAATAAGTACTGTATATTCAGAGACAGGTTAAGGGTCAAAGACGACTCTAATAAATGCTACTGACTTGTACGATTTTTTTTAGAATGGTGATTTTTTTGCGAGGCCCCCTAAGGTGCGAGGCCGTCGGCGGTCGCTGACGTCGCCGACGCCTAGCTACGCCTCTGTATACTGCCATGATCAGCACAATAAATGGGCAGAATATTTACCATTTCTGGAAAAAATCATCAACGAAAATTACAGTGAAGCAACTAGTTATACTGCAATAGAATTAGAAGAAGATAAAAAGCTGAACAGATTTTGGACGAAGTACGTAAACAAACCTGACAACCAGAATGTACCTGTACCAGTAAGTGTGAAAATTGAATAGCCAAAGCAAAGGATAATAGAAAGAGGTAACAAGAGAGTGGAAAGGTTTAACAGGACACACAAGCTACAACAATTCAATGTGGGAGAAAAAGTATTGGTAAAAGCTAATCCAGTTGGAAAACGAAGCTATAATACAGCGAAAAATTTCTTTAGACTGTATAATGGAATTAAAACGAGTTGCAATATATACATTTATAGTATATGATGACGTGAAGAAGAAAGAAATTGGCAAGTACCATGCAAATTCATTTAGGAAGTTCTACATATAAAAAAAATAATAAATAGGTCAATGGGACCAGATTAAAGCAGAACAATGGAAAGAGTAGATACGCTTACGCATTGTTAGCCACACTTGTGTAGGGAGAAGGGAACATTACTTGCTATACCCTCCAACTAAGGGAAATTGAACAAATTATATTCATTATTATTGGTTGTAGTGTATAATTACAAATAAAAATAAGTAATATGAAATATAAAAATATAACGTGTCTAATGATAGAAAAAAAATTTTAATAAATAAATTTATTAAACATTTTTTTTACCAAGCAGAGGAATAATGCGACAATACAAGCATATGCTGTAATGTGCATGTATTAAATAAAATAAATATTTAAATTAATTTTAATAATATGTAATAGACAAGCAGGTGTGAAACTGGAAGCTGAATTATGAACAGGAATCAACAGGAAAACATCACGCGATTGCTGCTGAGAGCGTGTACACAAGTAAATAGTGTGTGTGCGTGAAGCCTGTTCAAGCCTGAAAGTTTGCAATCTCACCCCAAATAGATACTAAATTAAAGTTTTATTTAATTATAAGCAAACCGTAAATATTAGAAAGATTGTAAAGACTTCTAAAAATGCATAAAAATCAGACACGTGTGCAGTGCGAATTCTATGTAATTATGACATTCAGTGCGAATTCTGTGCGATTTATAGAGCATAGTAATTACACTAATGATGCGATCATTATGATAATTACGTATGTGTAATTAAATTAGACAACGTTAGATCACCTTGAAATCCTCATTAGACATTGCAATTGGCGAAAATGTGAAATTGGACGAGAGTGGGGGAACAGATGCCGTGGACAGTTTCTGACCTGCAGAATTCTGTGACGACAGGTATGGTTTTTTTGGTGAATATAAATACGAGCCCAGGAGAGCCAAATTTACTCTTCAATCAGTTTTCAATTGCAGCGGTATGCTATGTCTGTCAGAGACGCGAAATTTTAATTACGTCAGACATAGTTAGACGCTATGTCCAATATCGACAAGATCTTTTGTTTATAAACTGTAAAGTATAACAGACAATATGTTAGTTCAAGTAATAAAAAAAGAACAGTAACTACAATTATCGGACGTCTACAAACATTCTACAACTACACACATCAACACTCTAGACAGATGGCGAGAGAACATCAAGCAGAGGAACGATACACAGAGCAATAGAGGCGGTTTATATAACAACAGCAGCCGATTCAGAGCAACACGTCATTCCATTCTAGACAGCCTATGGGACCATGAAGGACGAGTGACTGGAGGACGACTAGTGGAACCGGAAAACGCAAGAGGACATTCAGTAGGAGAGGACTGACAGATCACTGGAGGACATGGGACAATCTGCAGAATTGAGGTGACAAAAAACCAATTTATAATTATAAAAGAATAAAGACATTGAAAGACATTAATAAAAAAATTTTTAAATTAAAGAAAAATTATGTAGATAGAGATAAGAGAATGTAATTTAACTGTAGTAAGAATTTTCTTTAATGATGTACAGTTAATTTAAAGATAATTTATATCCTTGCTTGGAGAATTAACAATTGATTTAATAATTTTAATTTTTCATTGAAAGCATATAAAGTAAAGTAACTGGAAATATAGAAGAAGACTAACGATTCAATTAGTTTCTTTAAAATGATTATAAAGCCGTAAGATGTATGCCAAGTATAGAATAATAATGTAAATAAGAACAAATTTATAAAGCACACATTCAGACTGAGTAGTCGAGAATTTATAATGTAACGAAGAAATGTTTAACATAGAATTGCTAATATAAGATATAAGATTTATTTTATAATGAGTGTACGGCAACAAAGAAACATTGAAACAATTGATAATGAATATTTTATGGTGAAGTAAATATTATTATTATATATATATATTTTTTTTTTTGAATAAAGAAATGAAAGATTTAAATGAAAGAAATAAAGAGACCAGATTCTTAGACAAGAATGTTGTGGACACCGAACACTACAGACTATTCAAAGGAAAGCCAGCAATAAAAATAATGGGGAACATGCCTCTGCTAGGGACTGCCTTTTATGTAAACAAAAAGATAGTGACTAGTGTCACAGAATTCACATCGAAATCCGAAAGGCTATCGCTACTTACATTCAAGTGCAAAAACAATACACACTTATCAACTGCCATGCCCCCATCAATGAACACAACACGAAAAATCCACAGAAAGTAGATGATTTCTGGGATCTTTTGGAAAATGAAATCTTGCAGATACCCAAGAAAAACGTAAAAATTCTCCTGAGAGATTTTAATGCGCAAATAGGAAAGGAGAGAAAATACAGAGACACTGTATTGTGGGAGATTATCCAGCTCATAAAAGGACAAACAGAAATGGGGAAAGGCTGATAGGACTTTGCAAAGCATTCCAGTTTAGACTGATGTCAACAAACTTCAGAAAACTTCCAAGAAAAGCAAAAACCTGGGTATCCCCAAATCCAAATCTAGGGGAATTCCAACTGGACCATGTAGCGATATCTAGGAAAAATGCAAAAGAGGTAATGAATGTCAAGGTGATTAGAAACGGGGAATTCGATTCCGACCACTACCTTTCTAAAGTCAAAATCCGCTTCCTCCCGCTGGGCCAAAAAAGAGACCCACCTAGTATAACCAAATATAACATGAACAAAACAAACATCACCCACGACATCGTTAAGAACTTTAGGGAAGAAGTCCGCAGCACCAAAAAGGAAAGCTGGCAAGAACTCTGTACAGGAATCAATGAAGCCGCAAAGAAGACACTTGGGCTGGCAAAGAGGAAAAGAGAAATCTGGTGGAACGAAGAATGTGATGAGGAAGAAGACACTTGGGCTGGCAAAGAGGAAAAGAGAAATCTGGTGGAACGAAGAATGTGATGAGGCACTCAGAAAGAGTTCTGAAGAATGGAGTAGATGGAAATCCTCTGGAAAAACGGAACACTTGGAACAATTCAGGCAACAGAGGAAAGAAACATCCAGAATATTCCGTAGGACCAAGCGATCATTTGAAAAAGCACAGTTAGAAAATCTCCAGAGAGACTTCATTAAACACAACTCCAGAGATTTCTACCAGACTTTCAAGAACAAACTTAAGGGTTACCAAGCCCCAAGTACGAGTTTTAGAAATGAACAGGGAAAAATTGGACTGAACAACCAAGAAAACTGTGAGATACTTGCTGGATACTTTCAAGATATTTTGAATTGCCCACCCCCTACTTCTAGATTAGAAATCCCAGACCCACCAGAAAACTCAGAAGAGGATGAACCACCAACAAAAGAAGAAATCAGAGATGTAATCAAGAACCTCAAAAAGAACAAGGCAAGTGGAGAAGACTCGATAACAGCAGAAATGATGAAATGGGCTGAGCCAGAAATTCTAGACGACCTTCATAGAATCATTTGCGAAGTCTGGGAAACCGAAAAAATTCCAGAAGAATGGAAAACAGCGCTGATCCATCCGCTCCACAATAAAGGGGATAAGCAAGATGTCAATAACTATAGAGGAGTGTCCCTCCTTTCAATTGCTTATAAAATTTTCTCGAAGATTCTTCTAAACAGAATAGAAGATACGCTTGACAAACAGCTGGGCGAATACCAAGGAGGGTTTAGAAAAGGACGTTCCTGTGTTGAGCAGATCTTCAACTTAAAATCAATAATCCGTCATAGAATGCTGAGCAGCAAGAAAATTGTGGTGTCCTTTATAGACTTCAAAAAGGCATTTGATTCAGTGGACAGAGAGACCTTGGAAAGGATCATAAGAGAATTTGGAATCAAAACAAAACTAGCAAATATAGTCAAAGAGACCCTAACAAACACAACATCCAGGGTGAAGTTCATGGGAGAGCTCTCTCGTCCATTCGAAATTAAGACAGGAGTGAGACAGGGCGATGGCTTATCGCCACTCCTATTCAACTGTGTCCTAGAGAAGATCGTGAGAATTTGGAACTTGGAACTGGAGAGTCGAGGAATAAACCCAATATGCCTCGGAAGAAAGTCGGGAGGAATTAAAGTCAACTGCCTGGCGTTTGCAGATGACTTTGCGGTACTATCAGAAAACCCAGAAGAAGCAACCGTACAAATCAATCTCTTGGAAAAGATAGCCAGCCAAACAGGACTAAGGATCTCAGTTGAAAAGACCAAATTTATGACAAATGACAAACATGGACCAAAATTCCTTGAAACGGAGATAGGACGAATTGAAAGAGTCAAAAAGTTCAAGTACCTGGGTGAGACTATACAGGAGAATGGGTTAGAAAAAGCAGCTGTTGGAGATCGAATTCTAAAAATGGAAAGAGCATATGGATTAACAAAAAATATCTACAACAAGAAATGCATCTCTTGGAATGCCAAAATAAGGCATTACAACACCGTCGTAAAAACGGAATGTCTCTACGCCAGTGAATGCCTCTCGATGAACTATAACCTCAACAAACTAGAAGTCTTGGAAAGGAGAATTCTAAGAAAAATCATGGGTGCAGTTCGGACTGAAGATGGATGGAAGCTGCGAAGCAATAGGGAAGTCTACCAGAACGTGGAAGGAATCTCGGAGACTATGCGGAGGAGGAGGCTGACATTTCTCGGACATCTATACAGAATGGACAAAAATCGATTAACCAAACAAATATTCGACTACCTCTGGAAGAAGAAGGCCACTACAACGTGGATTAAGGAAGTTAGAAAAGATTTAGAAAAGTCGAATATCACAGAGTCCCAAATGTTAGAAAGAAGTGAATTTAGGAGTACAGTGAAAAATCTGGAATTGTTTCAAGATGCAGGAAGACCTAATAGAAGTGGACGAACTTGGACAGAAGATCAAAGGAAACAAGCCAGTGAGCGTATGAAGGAGTATTGGAGACAGAGGAAACTCCAGGCAAAGAAAAAGAAATAAAGTTGTAGCGTGATCCTAAGTGGTCAATTCGCTTAAAAAAAAAAAAATGAAAACATATTACGATTCCTAAAAGGACTACTCTTATTATGATTACACCTGAATTCCAATTATACATACACGGTATCAGTAATGTTGTATGAATGTAAACACAGCACAAATTTATTTACTATTATTGTAACGAGTGAAAATTAGTATTTCATTAGTAACTAGTATTTCACTTTGACGAGTGAAAATTGCTAAAACTATTTTATTGTTTTATTTTTTACTATAATTTATAATTATTGTATTGGTATAATTTTGTCCCCCAAAAGTACGGGGCTATACAATCCAAATTACATATAAATGTATACACAAAAGGTGTTGTTGTAATATATGTTAAGGAATGTAATTATTTCATCACTCGACCATTTTAATGATTCACTCATTGTACATGTAGAAATAGAACACTCAAAAGGCACATTATAACAACAAAACCAAAACAAATGCAGAGACAAACACATGGTGACAATGGAGACACTACTTCACTGCTACTGCACTGTCACACTGGGCGACAGGGGTGCTATAGCGCCTTAAGTTGAAAACGTCCAACTTCTCTAGCTACAGATTCTTCACTCGCCTGTGAGCGCTAGTAGCTACTTCTATGTCACAATAGGCTACTTAGTAGCCGCTACATGAGTAGCGGCTAGTGAAGTAGCATAGTGTGACATAGGCTTGACAGACATAAAATAAACTTCACATATTTGTTTTTATAAACCATCCAGTTGGAAAGGTCATTTAATGGTACAAGAGATGTTAAAATTTTATTTGGAATATAAATCAGCAATGATACTCATTTATAAAAAGCTAAGTGCTAAAGAATAACACAAATTATACGGAGGGAGTTTGACTATCATTGTCGGAAATGCCAATTCATATGTTTTACATATTATGGTAAGCTAATACTTTAACAGTAGTCTGGAGTAAATATATTGTAACAACTTGTGTATTACTGATAATTATCTTCGGCTTTACCTGTACTGTTTGAATCAATGAAATAAATAATTAAAAAAAAAATCTTTTGTAAATTTTTGTCTCTTTTTTATAATTTTTTTAATTTTTTTTTTTTTATTTAGCCTTTATTGGGTTAATTTATATTTTAAATTTTATTTTATTTTTATTTTTGTTTATTTAATTTTAATTAGGGTTCGGGTTAAAAATTTATAACCATCCACATTTAATTATTTCTTACTCTCGTCTTAATCTCAATCGTGTAGTAGAATTTAATTTGAAGAAATGTTTTGCGTTAGCTGATTTGATTTGACAATCGATTCGTAATATTAAAATTACCTACTTCTTCTTTTCACCCAGCTGATGTTATTCTTCGCAAGTGTTCCTTCTGCTATACCTGAAATTCTTCTTACTTATTTTTATAAATAAAATGCAATTAATTGATAATTAATCTCATTTAATGCAAATTGAGCATTTAATCGACTATTGTTATTCCTGGTTCGACTCCTCAATCTCAGGTCGATTACAAACAAATGTAATTTAAATAAAATTAATATAAGAATGATTTGGGTTTTTTAACTGTTACTAAAAATTCAGAAAGGAATTTTTTCTAAAAAGTACAATACTTACAAATAAATTCTTAGTTATTAACACATAAATATTTGATTTTTTGTAGGAGATATACAACAGTAATTAAACGTTTATGTGACTAAAGCTTAAAAGATGGTGTCAGTCCGTCTTCATTGGAACGACACGATCAGTTTGAGAAAATGGCCACCATGTCACACCTCAAATTTTATGTTAATGGGTTTTTGTCACTTTTCCTTAAATAAATGATTCTTAAATTGAGTGTCAACAGTTATAATAGTTGTTAATCACTTTTTCTTTGTTGTATTGTAATTGAAATGGTGTTGTGAGTTTATTATAGTGTGATGTTATGTTTAACAGTGCTTAGGTTAGATAGTTAGGCTTACCAAATTTACGTAGGAATGTTCACTTTCCAATCATACTTTACTTGTTCTTTTGCGTTCTTGATTTAAGGAATTATTATATCTTCAAATTAATATGAGTATTGTTTTTTCTTATTTTTCGGCTGGTTTCTTCTCAACATATATTTTTAGTTCACTTAGATCTGATACTTTGAAATTTGAGTTTTTTGCTGTACAGAGATGACCCGCTCGTCTTTATGTCTAACAATCTACCCTCGCCATTTCTTCATCATTCAAACGGATTTGACCAGTTTTTGTCAAATTCTGATTGGTTCATTGGGATGAACTCTGAGTCATGTGAGTGTGTTTGTTCAAAATAAAGTGCCCCTTCACCTCCCAGTCTAATTTACTCTCTAGTTATAATATAATTTTACTTAATTTAGTCTACTTAGTTAAATTCCTTATTTTATTCTGAACAATTTGATACTAGACATGATATCATTAGCCTCAATATTAAGTGATTTACCACTTTTACAAAAGACTCTGCTTATAGGCTTTTTTAGTCATTTGACTTATTCAGAATTATTCTAAATTTCTTTAATTGTCTACTAAGTTGTAGTTATTAGCCTATATAAAAAGAAAACATTGAATTAACAATTCTTGCTCATTTCATTACTTAACAGTGGTTTGATCATGTATTAGGTAATTTGAACATTACTTTTAATGTATGATCTTTTTTTTAGGCCATAGTTCTTTAATACAATTGAACCGGTCTAAAATTATCGTGTGAACCCCTCGATTACTTCCAAAAAATTTGATTACAATTGTAATAGATAACCTATTTGTTCATTTTACAATATTGCATGGATTTACATTATTTTATCCCCTTGTTTACTATTTATTTACAATAATTATGGGTTTTGATATTGGCCTATGTACTGGTATTAGTTTCATGAACAAGTTTACAATCATTTCTAATTACAGTTACAATTTCTGACTGATTTACTAAGAACCCTTTAACAGTTAAGTTGTTACATTAATAACCTTAATAACTATGAGAACCAACTTAATGTTATATAACAATAGATTAACAGAACAAATTATATCTTATCCTATTAGTGTACTTTCAGGCCTACATGGCTCTAAGTTTGATTGAACATACAAGTACGGTAGCTAAAACACAAATCTTACTAAAACTATACTATTAATTAACATTAAATAAGAATATTTTATTCAGTTCACATTGTTTTTATATCATTTCATTCATTATTGTTTTGTTCTCACTTATGGCATCCCCTTACCTTGTACATAGTTATTGGCCTATAGGTTTTGGGGACTTGGAATATAAATTCCCATTGTAACACACTAGTTTCTCACATGCTTTATATTTGCATTTTACCCCGCACGACGAGAGCGGATCCCTGGCGTCTTTTACCGGTCGCAGGAACTGATGGATCTTTTTGGTTGGCTTAAAGATCGTCCTGACGCCCTGTTTAGTCAGCAACTTGCCGATGCGGTCAGTCACGCCACGGATGTAGGGCAAGATAGCGGAGCCAACAACCTCGGGCAACACCGACTCGTCCGGCCTACCAGATCTTCTCGGCCGGGCAGCTCTCCTCACCTCCGCAGCAGAGTAGCCGTTGGACTGCAGTGCTTCCTCGAGATGCCGAAACTCATCTTCGAGATACCGGGGCTCACGGTTCCTCTTTGCCCGGTCAACCAGAGTCTTCAGCACCACCCTCTTCTGCCTAGGATGATGATTGGAGGACTTGTGCAGATATCTGTCAGTGTGCGTTGGCTTCCTATAAACTTTGTGCCCCAATCTGCCATTGGTCCTTTTCAGGACCAACACATCCAGAAATGCCAATTGATCACCGCTCTCGCGCTCCATCGTAAACTGTATGCGACATTTACAGGTTTGGGAGGTGTTGGATGGTCTCACGTACAGTGCTTTCGAGGCGTGTTATACCAGTGCCAGCCAGAGACATCAGGAAAAATTTGAACGTTATGGTTCCCAGAACATCAGGGAAAGAGAACAAGACCGCGACAGGATGGTCGTTAATCTCTCGAACCGTCAGCTGACACCACATGAGACCTTGGTGTTAGCCAAAGGTGAGAAGTTTGCGGTTACCCCGAAGACAGTACCGATGGAGGAAATAGTTGCGAGCGTGGAAGCAGGTATCCGAGGACTACCCCGAGACCAGGCAGATTAGATACGGTTGGAAGCTGCCAGGGCCCTTAAAAGGGCCGCTCCGCCAAAATGCAATCTTCTGTCGGCGGGAACTGTGAGCCTTGAGGGATTTGAGAAGGGATGACTCCATTGTCATTGTGCCAGCGGATAAGGGGAGCGCTACGGTGGTCTTGAACACCAAAGACTACCAGCGGAAGATTGAGGGTTTGTTAGATCCGGCCACTTATCGGAGGCTGAACAAAGATCCGACTTCTACGGTTTTAAGAAAAACAGATTCTTTAGTGAAGCAATCTTCTCTAGCGTCTGATGTGAAGACGGCCGTCCGGTGTTCGGAGGCCCTTCCCCCTCGTCTCTATGGATTACCAAAGATCCAAAAGGAGGACGTTCCGCTGAGGCCCATCGTTAGTGCTATTGGCTTGCCTATGTACAACTTGGCTAAGCACCTCACTAGATAGCTCAAGCCGCACATCGGGCAGACGGATTCTTTTGTCCAGGACTCTTCTCATTTCCTCCGGAGGATCCGGGAGTTGGTGCTGGAGCCTGGCGACGTGCTAGTGAGTTTTGATGTGGTCTCTCTTTTCACGATGGTCCCTCTCCAGAAGGTCTTGGGGTATATAGGTGAACTGTTCCCAGCGGACATCACTACTTTGTTCCGGCAGGTCCTAACAACGACCTACTTCCAGTGGAACGGCGGCTTTTATGAACATTTGGATGGCAAGTAGTATAGGTATGTATGTGCTGGGACAAGGTCAATGACCCCGGAAGTAAACAAAGATGACCTTGACCCCGGAAGTAAACAAAAATGACCTTGACCGAGACCTTGACCGCCCCCGGAAGTAAACAAAGATGACCTTGACCTAGAGCAAGGTCAAGGTCAAGGTTGATGTCAAGGTCAAGGTCAATGTCAAGGTCGCGACTAAGGTCAAGGTCACGGCCAAGGTCAAGGCTGGTTATAACGTCAGCAACATGATCTCCAAAGACTTGTTCAAGGAAATTACGCAATAACATGTGAACGCGTGCGGTTGAACTTTCGATTAAACCACACCCAAGAAAATTGTGTAATAACACGCGTTTTCATCATGATAGAAAAGTTGACGTATGCGTGTTTCGGGTTCGCGTGTTTACATGTAATCGTTTCCAGATAGCGTTTAAAATACGTGTTTTTAATATATTACTTTTTTATATGTGACGATTGTCATTCTGTAGTAAAACGCGACGCGGAAAGTTGGGTTTATTGTATAATGGAGGAAGAGAAGGGGTCAACAGGTGATAATAAGGAGAACGGTCTATTTAAAGAGCACAGTATGGCCGATTCTACGTCTACCCGCCAAAGAGTGAAATTTGACATTGCAGATTGTGTATCCGCTCCTGATAAATCACATACGGAGTTATATGAGAGGAGGTTATCATTTAGGAATTGGCCTCTATCATATATTTCTCCAACAGCTTTAGCAGCTGCGGGGTTTTATTATTATCCACAAGTTTCTTACGACTGTTGTGATTGCGGTAATAGCAGACCGGACGATAGAGTACGCTGTTATTCCTGCGGGCTCGAATTAGGTCTTTGGAAGGTTGGTGATGATCCGTTCCATGAACATGAGAAGTGGTCGCCGAAATGTGAAGAAGTAAAGAAAAGGAGTGACACATTAAAAAATTAGTTATGTCTGGAAAAATTGTATATTATTTAGATGGGACAGCAGCATGTTTCAAATCAAGCATATTGACAAATCTTTATCAAAATAACGTTTGTTTTACATCCTCATCCGATTTGACTCTGTTGCGAAACGAATTTCCAGAGTTGTATACCCGCACCGATGGAATACAATTTAATACGATTAGTTGGTACTCTATGTATCAGACACAACTATTTTTAAATGGTGAAATTGGAAAAAATTATAAAATAATGTGTTGTGACAGATCGCCCGTAGCACCGTTTGTGTATGGTATAGTTAATAAAAAAGGCGAAAAATTAAGTGTTCCAGAGTTACAGGAAATTATACCTTCGTGGATGTTAGATTATTTTAAATCGTCTAATGTGTTGATTTTAATAGATTCAGATATTAAAAGTGTTAAGGAACGATTATTAAAAAGAAACGGTTTTGACACTAATTTAGCAACAGATGAATATTTTTTGTTACAAAATTATTATTTTAAATCTATTGCCGAAATTTGTAATATTATGTGTTTAGATATAAGCGGTAAAACGTTTTCAGATGTTTATACATATATTGAAAACTGGATACTGTATAAATAAAAAATTGATTATAAAGTTTTTATTTTTTGTTTTTCCTAGATGGCGCCCCCGTTTTCCAATATTACTATTTTTCAGCAGTGATTAACCATCAGTTGATTGTGTTGTGTGAACATGAAAATTATTATAATTTTAGTATTTATTTTACCGGTCTGTTTAACGGATAACGCAACGTTGGAACAAGTAAAATCATATTTATATAAATATGGTTATCTTCAAGTGAAAGATAATACTTCTTTAGAATTATTAAACGAAACGGACATTTTCAACGCGTTACTTATTTTTCAAGAATATTACAAGTTACCTGCGGATGGAAAATTAAATAATGAAACTCAAGATTTAATGCTAAAACCCAGATGCGGTAATGAAGATAATATATCCGATTTTCGTTTAACAGCTTTTAAATGGAATAAACCACTGGTTACATGGCATTATTATTTAGCTAATCAGGAGGTTTTAGAATTAACAAGTAAAGCTTTTGCTGTGTGGGAACAAAAATCTGGTATACGTTTTAAACATGACAGAACAAATACTGACATTTTAATTTCTAATAAACGTCTAAAACATATGATGCAAACACAATTAACACAGTGTACGAGAGAGTTTGATGGTAAATCAGGCTCGCTAGCACACGCATTTTATCCGGATTATGCAAATTCAAGACGGGAAATTCATGTAGACGAGGATGAGATATGGTCATATTCTAGCGACAAAATTCAGTCTCCTGGTTATACAAATCTGTTTTCAACCTTAATTCACGAAATCGGACACACGATAGGGTTATCACACTCCGATGTGCCGGATTCTGTTATGTTTGCATATTATAATGGCGAAATTGAATTAAGCGATGATGATGTTTTGGCTATTCAAAATTTGTATGGTAAACCACAACAAAATATGGTACCAGTTTCTACAACGCCTAGATCACCAGTTGAAGAAGAAGATAATTATTCTGTTGTTGATAGTAAAATCGATCTTTGTCGTCTTAAAAACCTTAACACGTTTCTAATAGCAGACAAACGATTATATATATTATACGAGAAATGGTTATGGATAGTAAACACCGATGATATGATATATTCTAAACCGATTATTATAACGGATTGGTTAACATTTTTACCAAAAAACTTTTCAAGAGTTTTAGCCGTCTATCAACGTCCGTCTGGTGAGATAGTGATGTTCGTTGATTCGCTTATTTATATGTTCGACTTAGTAAGTCTTCAATTAATTCATGGTTACCCAAAATATCTTTCATCCGTGTTTAATATTCAGCCAAGTAAATTGCATACTGTATTCAATAGTTATACAGGTAAAACTTTTATATTTCATAATGATAATTATTTTAGAGAGGTTGATGAGTGTTCGTTTACAATTAGATCGTGGGGATATATATCTCAACGTTTTCCAGGGATACCTCCTAATATCGACTCGTCATTTAGGTTCATAGATGGTAATATATATTTTTTTAAGAATAATACGATTTTCGCGTTTAACGAATTTACTGGCAAGCTATCAAAAACGGAAAGAAATAATCTTTCAGTGTTTGGATTGGAATGTGTAAATGATGACGTATTATATCAATTAAAAGATTTGATACAGAAGTTAATAATACAAAGGAAAAATTAAAAAAATATTTATACCGCGCTAAGCGGTTAGTTGACCTCGATATTGTGTAATAACCAGAAAGTGAATGTGTGTTGCGTAAGTCGGTTAACTACATCCTGCTTGCATTACAAAAAAAACAGCACGTGTTCCACTTGCTATATAAACTGTATTTAATTTTACACAAAGCGCGCCGAGGCGTTAACGCTTGCTGGATCAAGAGAACGTAAAACGAAAGCCCACCTCAATGGATCATGAGAACGTAAAACGGAAGGAGGAGGAGCGTCTCCTACATAAATGGTTTTTTTCTCCAAAACGTCTGACGCCTGGGGAAATCACTAAACTAAAATCTATAGCTAACAGACCAGACTCAACTATAAGACCGTTTATGAAAGAATTAATAAAAGATTTATAGTTTTAAAATTTTTGTTAAATATTTATTTTTAATCTCCTATTTATATATTTTCATCATATGCTTTCTGTCGGGGTATATATATATATCCCCTTTTTATAAGTCACATTCAGTATGGCTTTGCAGAGTGATACGGAAAACGTGCACGCTTTGAATTGGCGCGTTTATTTTGTAGATCACTTAGGTTTAGGAGAGTATTCTTTTAACGATGTGTGTTATCTAATAATTAACGAATTTTCTGAAGCGGATGTTATCAAATTTGAAAGGAAAGAGTGTATAATTAAGATTCATTTTCCAGTATCTTATTCATATACGGATGTGTTGAAAAAATTAGAAAGATGTCGTTACCAAATACTAATAGACATAGACTGTGAAGAAGAAACAAAAGATATAATCGGTTCAAGATGGTGACAATATGCGAAAAGTTTTTGTTAGATTTTTTTGAAAATGAGGGTTTTATTCATACACCAGGTTCAAGAATTATTGTTTGTAGCGAGTGCGGATTTAAAACAAAAAATTATTTTACTATCACGCATATTCAATTTATACATAAACTTTCACATCCGAAATGTAAAAGAGTTCGTTATTTGCCTTACAAATATGAAAACTATGCAAAATCTAAAAAGTGTATTGCGGATTATTCAGATGCAAAGATGTGTGTTAGTGCAACTGAGGAAATGATGGAAGCTACATTCTGTGCTTGGCCAAAACGTTTACCAGCAGCCGATAAGCTTTTATTAGCGGGATTTTTTTATACAGGAAATAGCGATGAAGCAATGTGTGTAGAATGTAAAGTTGTTCTTGACGAATGGGAAGCGACCGATGATCCTTGGACTGAACATCAAAAAGCATCACCAGATTGTTTACTAGTAAAATTACATAAATCGCAATTGTAAAATAAAATATGCAACTGTGCAATTGTAAATAAAAAATGTGATAACAGAAATAGTATGCGTTTATTAACTGATTTTTCAACCTATTTAATCACTTTGTTACTGTATTTAGAATAATAATGAGTGTTAGACAGATTATCAGCGATGAACTACACAAACAAGCCAGACGGAATTTTCCAACACGTAATGTAGAGTTGAAAGGCGTTCACGATTTGTACCAAGCCGACCTCGTAGACATGATATCGTTTTCAAAGTTAAATAAAGGTTATAAGTATATATTAACAATAATAAACTGTTTTAGTAAATATGCGTTCGCCATTCCTTTAAAAACAAAATCTTCAAACGATATTGTAGAAGCTCTTTCACCTATCTTACGAGCGAACAAAATGAAACATTTACAAACCGACCACGGAAAAGAGTTCTATAATTTACACGTTCAACGATTGCTTGGTTATTATAATATAAACCATTATTCTACTTATTCTGATAAAAAAGCGTCCATAATCGAACGTTTTAATCGCACATTAAAAAACTATATGTGGAAGTGGTTTACTTCTAGCGGGGAATATACATGGATTGAAATTCTTCCCAACTTATTACATAAATATAATAATAGCGTACACAGAACTATTAAGATGAAACCAATAGATGTAGGCTTACATAATGAAGAGTTAGTCCTATCACAAATAAATAAAAAACGATTACTACTTAATAAGAAACCGCCAAAATTTAAAGTTGGTGATAGAGTAAGAATTAGTAAATATAAGAAAGTATTTACAAAGGGTTATTTACCAAATTGGACAAACGAAATATTTACAGTTGATAGTATTAAACCAACAGCACCCAGGACTTATATTTTAAGAGATGATAAAGGAATCGTATTAGATGGGGGGGTTTTACGAACAAGAAATTAGTAAAACAAAATTTGGAGATATATTTTTAATCGAAAAAATATTAAAGCGTAGAGGTAATAAATTATTTGTTAAGTGGTTGGGATATGATAAATCTAGCAATAGCTGGATTGATAAAAATCGTGTTATTTAATCTGTATTAGTTATTATCAAAATGAAGTTTGTACAACAAACAAAGAGACTGCGTATCCGCAACTTTGGTAAATCGATAGAAAAAGAGAACAAAGTTCATAGCGATTTATTACCAAATAATGTCAGATGTCTTATCATAGGCCCCAGCGATACAGGGAAGACAAATTTAATGTTAAATCTGCTGTTTGATCCTAACGGGTTATATTTTGAAAATGTATATATTTTTTCAAAATCGCTCTATCAAACAAAATATAAATTTTTAGATATGGTTTTATCCGATATGTCGGAAATAGATTATTATAAATTTTCTGAAAATGATCAAGTGATTCATCCTGACGATGCTAAATCAAATTCGGTTATTATATTTGACGATGTAGCGTGCGAGCAACAGGACAACATTAGAAACCATTTTACAATGTGTAGACATAAAAAAAACAATGTTATATATATATATGTCAAACTTATGTTCGAATACCAAAACATTTGATACGCGATAATGCAAATTTAATAATTATTTTTAAACAGGACGATTTAAATTTAAAACATATATATAGTGATCACGTAAATACAGACATGACGTTTGAAGTGTTTAAAGATATTTGTACAAAAGCGTGGACACGACGGAAAAAGGGTTTCCTTGTAATAGATAAAGAAAGCAATATGAACTGTGGAGGGCGTTACCGTTTTGATTTTGATATCTATATTAACGACTTGTAATTTTTCGTTCAATTATTTTTCATCATGGCACCGAGAAAGTCACGTCCTCTAGATGAGTGTGAGAAGCTCGCTAAAGAGATTGGGAAGATAAGAAAGAATATTCGAAAGAAACATCAGACTTTAACACAAAACATTATTGATGAAGAAGAACTTGCAGAAAAATCGTTAAGGCCCGTTGTCGCTCCATTACAAAAGTTAGTACAAGAAAAGAACACTGTTACACCGCCAAGTAAGGAGAAAGAACGAGATGCGGATGTTGAAATGGACGATATTCAGGAGCGATTAAAAAACAAAAGGTTTTCAGATGAATCTGAAAACAATACATTATCGAATAAACGCCCAGCACCACCAAATACACCGCTTCCGTTACCGCGCGAAGAAGAAAAAACGTATGAAACGCTACCTACAGCAGAAGAATTGATATCAACACCAGAAGGACGAAAATCGATTGATCATTATATTGATATATGGTTTAAAGGACTGCTAGCGAGACAATATATGCGTAAATTTTTTGATGATGATAATCACGATATCGATCACGTTTTTGGTCCGTATTTTACGAATGGTACTACTTTAATGTTGGGTAAATACCCTATGAAAATTGAAGAAAATGATGATATTATAATCAACGGTTTTACATATAAAGGTACGCCTGGTTTGTACGATCTTATTTTCAAAAAACACCCGGACGCATATTTATATTCGGAAGAAGACTTAAACGCATATTCACATATGATAAGTAAAACAGGTGCATATTTAAATTTAACGACAAATAGAGTAAAAAGCAGCGCTAGTTACAAATATAAAAATATAATTAAACCGATTATTTCAACATCTAAACCGGAAAATCGTGGTCGAGGTTTATTAAAATTAAATAACAACAAGCCTAATTATGTCTATTGGGATGATATAAACGAATTATGTAAACGGCTACAATTGTTAATCGCTTCTCAAAGTGCTGGTCATTCAGGTCATAGCAATGAGATATTATCAATTATAGAAGAATTGCATGAGGCGGGGATAATAAAAGAAGACGGTGCATCGTTTGAGGCCATATTTTCAAAATGAGCGTTGACAAATTCGGACACTATAGTGGAGAACTGGTGACAGGATCAAAAATTCAACGCGGTCCACCGGGTGAGGGGTTTAAATTAACAAAGGATGGAAATTTTAATATAAATAACAAAAGGCTGTGCAATGTTGGAGACCCGAAAACGGATAATGAAGCTGTGAACGTTAAATATGTGAAACAAAACTCGATTACTTTATCAAATATTGGTAATCATTTCGATGTTAAAATGAAAAAAATTACTAATTTAGCCGATCCGCAAGAACCTTTTGATGCTGCGAATAAAATATATTGTGAAAATACGATGAAAACTTCTTTAGTTAATAGAATTCCGGTTAAGGTGAAAGATGGTTCTGTTTATTCGTTTAAAAATAATCGTGTTACAAATGTTGCTTCACCCATATCTAAACTCGATGTTGTAAATGTGGAATATTTAAGAAACAATACTATTATATTTAATAAAAAAAGAAACTCTTTTGATGCTGAGAATCACGTTATCGAACGACTACAAAATCCTAAAGAACAAGAAGACGCCGCAAATAAATTTTATGTGGATAATAAATTACCCAATTCGCTTGTACAACCTGGGTGTTGCGACTTTAAGAATAATAGATTAATTAATGTGGCTGAACCTGTTGATTTAACTGATGGTATAAATAAACAAACTTTAGACAATACTTTGAACACTTTGAAACACGAGGTTGAAGAATACATAGACAAAAGAGTAGATTTTAATAGTGATGGTGAGCTGGATTTTAAAAAAGCTAAACTTGTTAATGTTAGCGAGCCTGAAAGCGATTATGGTGTTGTAAATAAAAAATACGTATATGATCAGTTTCTCGAATATGATAAAAAATTGCTAAATATATTGTACAAATTATATAAAGAACTTACAACAGACAAACCTATTAAAAGTAGACACGAATTTTATATTATATATATGGTACAGAGTTTGTATGAAGAATCATAAATGCGCGTGTATCGGAACGATAAAGAGGGGAGCGGGCTAGTGGGCGACATTCTTGGTACTGTTATTAACAAATCAATCGACTTATTACCAGTCGAACTTCATATACCCGGTTATCAATATTGTGGACCAGGTACGAAGTTGGCTAAACGCTTGCAACGAGGAGACCCTGGAATTAATAAGCTTGACGCGGCGTGTAAACAACACGATATCGCCTATTCTAAATATTCAGATTCTACAAACCGTGCTAGAGCGGATAAAGACTTAGCTGAAAGAGCTTGGGAACGTGTTAAATCAGAAGACGCTTCGCTCGCGGAGAAAGCCGCTGCGTGGGCTGTAACTAATATTATGAAGGCGAAAAGCAAATTTGGTGGGGGTGTAAAGAAGAAGAAGAAGGTTTCAAAAAGAAATGTTTGAAAGGTAAAGGATTATACTTACGACCGTATAAAAAAACGGGTGGAGGCGTTAAAAAAAAAAATCAAATCGGCGGCGGCGGAAATAATTAAACATATCCCAATTCGCCCGCTTTCAACGAGCGAGTTATTGTTATATATTAATCGATTAAAAATTCCAAATTTTAGAGGTGTGTTTATGCGTGATACGTTACCTTTAAACAGTGCTATATGGAAAAATGAGGCTGGTATTGTTAATTTAGACAGTATTTACGGTCAAGGCACGCATTGGGTGTGTTACGTAAAACATGAGAATAAAATTAATTATTTTGATAGCTTTGGTAATTTAAAACCGCCTATTGAGCTGATTAACTATTTTTCTTCATCCATAGAACATCCTATCGAAATTAGTTATAATTATACACGAAAGCAAAAATTGGGTTCAGTTAATTGTGGACACTTATGTCTTCAATTTCTTGCGAACAATGTTTTCTTTAAGCGGCAAAGGACCTGAATTGGAGTGTGACATTTTTCCACCAATTGAATTAAATAATAACGAAAAATGGGAACTTGGATTAATCGATTTCATGACATACAATTCAATACCAAACGTGGAAGAAGGTGTAAATAATATACTATATTTTGATGGCGATAAGAAAATTGAATTACCTACAGGTTCTTACGAAATATCAGACATTGCAACATATATTAATGATTACTTAATTAAAAATTATGAACACGTTCGGGTGGTGATAAAGGCGAATAACAATACGCTGAAAAGCGAAATTTTGTCTAATGTATTAATCGATTTTAAAAAGCCTAATTCTCTTGCCTCCATATTCGGTTTTGAAGAATGTGTGCTTGAGCCTAATAAATGGTACAGCTCAACCTTACCAATAAGTATTGTTCGAGTAGAGGCCGTTCGATTAGTTTGCAATCTTGTTAGTTATTCATTTAATAACGGTATTGAAGGTCATATAATACACGAGTTTTATCCTACGGTTCCAACAGGATTTAAAATAGTTGAAATACCAACAAATGTAATTTATTTACCAGTAAACACATCGAGAATACATCGTATTACAGTAAGATTAGAAGATCAACAAGGAAGACCGATTAATTTTAGAGACGAGATAATAACGTTACGTCTACACCTGAGAAAAAAATGAGGCTTATTTTTTGCTATGGTAACACCGATAAAACGGTTGTTAACGATCTGAATAAGATCAGTAGAGATAAAAATATTAAACGATTAACACCTCAAAATAAGAAATTTTTACAATTATTGGGGTTAACAGTAATAAGTGAATATTCGAAAAAATGAGTAGTAGTATTTTAAATATATTAAACAATCCCGTATATGAAGATGATGCGATAGTAAGATTAAAATATCAGACCCATCATCCGTATACTTCAAGCACGTATAATAATAATGATGAAATTAGAATACCAATCAATCAACAAGATGTTTTTACGTTTCCACATGATAGTTATCTCTATATACTATTAGAATACACAAATAATTTAGGTGTATTTGATCAAACGTATAAATTAGTTTCAAACGCTGTGCCATTTTTATTTGATGAAATTAGATATGAAATATGTGGGTCAGAAATTGATCGAATTAAAAATGTTGGAATAACGACAACGATGAAGAATCTATTAACAATTAAACCTTATGAAGTTAATACTTTAGAAAATGCTGCTTGGAATGAAAATTTATATGGGGCTCTATCGCCATCTGAAAAAGATCTCCTATTCTGTATTCCATTAAAAATGTTGTTTGGATTCGTTGAGGATTATAAACGTATTCTGCTAAATATAAAGCAAGAACTAGTTTTAATAAGAGCATCGACCGATAGTAACGCTGTTGTTTTACCAGAATCGGTGACTGGATGTAAATTTACAATAAAACAGATATCATGGATAATGCCATATGTGTATGTAAATGATGAAAAAAAATATGATTTTTTTAAAATAATAGAGCGTGATGAACCTATATTGATCCCCTTTAGGAAATGGGAGCTTTATGAATATCCGTCTACACCACAAGCGAAGCAGCACACTTGGACTGTCAAAACGTCATCACAAGCAGAAAAACCTCGTTACGTTATTGTTGGCTTTCAGTCTGATAGGAAAAATAATATACACAAGAATTCGGCAAATTTTGATTCCGTATCACTACGTAATATTAAATTATATTTGAATTCAGAATACTATCCATACGACAATCTGAATGGTCAATTGTTACTTTTACACGAATTTTACAGACGATTTCAATCTTCATATTACTATGGTAGTAAGGACGCGCCAATGATGAATCGTGAAAATTTTATAACTCATACGCCTCTGTTTGTTATCGATTGTTCTAAGCAAAATGAATCATTAAAAACGGGTTCAATAGATGTTCGTCTTGAAATAGAAACATCTCAAAATATACCCGAAAAAACTGCAATCTACTGTCTTATTATCTATGATACAATTATACAATACACACCGTTATCTGGTTCCGTAAGAAAATCGCTTATCTAATCGTTTTATAATGAAGCATGAAGAATATTTTTACAGTATTCACGCTTTTGCATTCAATAAGAATGGTTGAATACGTTGTCGATTTTCAAGGTTTCCGAGATGACGGAAAAAACTTTATTATTAAAGAGTTGTGTATGCAAAAAATAGAAAACGCCAAGCTTGTTGGCGTTAGAGAACATCATTTATTTTTACCACCATTCGATTATAAACATTTATCAAATAAAAAGAAAAAACATACAAACTGGCTTAAAGAGAGATTACACGGATTTAGTTGGAACTGCGGGCTTCAAGACTACTCTGAACTACAAACGATTTTCGATAAATTATCCAAAATTAAACGTATCTACGTGAAAGGATCGGAAAAGAAGCTGTTGTTGGAAACACAACTAAATTCGTATGCTGGAATTATCGATATCGAAACTTTAGGATGTCCATCTTTAAATATTTTGAAACTTCAGAATGTGTATAGTGTTAACTGTCCTTATAAACATAATGTAAATAAATGTGCTTTAAATAATGTTTGTTATATAAGCGATTGGTTGATGCATTATTGGAATAGTGAATGTGATAAACACCAAAAAGTTAAAAGACTTAGATGTTGGGACTGTGTAGCACAAATAAATAAATATGTATAAACTTTATGTGAAATAATAAAAAATTTTTATTATGTTATAAATAGTTTATTATTATAACATCATCATCATCATCATCATCAATAATTTGTATTGTTTCTTCATCTGGTGGTGGTGGTGACGGTCCCCTTCGTGGTCGTACATTTCGTACTGGTGGTGGTGATGGTAACCGCCGACGCATCGGTCTTACGACGGCTACAGGTCTTTGGATCCTCGACTGAGACGTATGTATCGTCACCATCAACAAGATGAAGAAATTGATAAAAACCTCAGTCGGTTCCATATCTGTAATTATATATAGGTTTCATGTTTGGGGATTGTGTTTTTAAAACTAGAGATAAAAATTGTGTTAAATTTTTTTATTACATAAAAGTTTTACAATATACACTCAATTTTTAAATAAAAAAATACAAGATTCGAGTAAACAAGGAAAACATTAAAAATTTTTAAATTTTGTTTTTTTAACATTTTTAATATTTGCCAAATTCTTCGCAACATTTAAAATCATTTTATATAATTGAACGTATTTTAAGTCTTTAGAAGAATCTACTAAAAATGTGGCCCTGTAGGCGGCCTTAGTCCATCTATCGTTTTTAGCAACGTTTACCAAATTTTTTGTGTCAATTATTTCAATTTTGATTAAATACCCCCCTTTTTCACCAGGTGTGGTCAATGTTTTCCTTGTTCCCCCAGCTTGAAACATTACAGTTTGTTCAAAACGGAGATTGTTTTTATCATTTTCGTTAGTTTTTACGGATGTAAAAACTTTATCAAATTCGTCCTCATCCTCCTCTTCATTATCTATATCTATTGTAAACTTTTCGCTATCGTTATCACACATCATATTATTTTTTATTAAAGAATTAATAATTATAAATGTCGATTTTAATATATTTTTTTCTTTAAAATTTACAATTGTTGTATTTAAATATTCGTATACTTCATCAATATCAAACAAATAATTATTTAGTAGTGATAAATCCTTTTGCGAGCGAACTAGTTTTAATTCTAAAGCGATTCTAATATTTTTTGTTATTTCTATTAGTCTACTATATAAATTAAAAACATCTACATCATCTGAATTGACAATATCAGTTTTAATTTTCTTTAGCACATCTTCCCATAAACATAAAGACGAAAGTCCATAAAAATATAATAGCTTAAGGATGTCTTCTAATGAAACATATTCCTCGATGTGGTGAGATGGTCCAGCGATGTCCATTACTAGAAAAACAAAAAATTTATTAGCCTTCCGCTAAAAATTTATCGATTTCTAGCAATAATTCTTTATTTTCATCATTATCATTTAATCCGCTTATCCCACCCGTAGAACCAAAACCGTTATCACCTCTCTCAGTACTATCTAAAGTTGATGCCTCTCTCAGTTCCGGTTCTTCAATCTTTTCACAAATCAGTTGCGCGATTCGATCACCTTTATTTATGTTAAAATACGCTGACGAATGGTTAAAAATAACCACACCTACGTTCCCTCTATAATCTCTATCTACCACACCAGCTCCAACGTTGATGTGATATTTAAGAGCCAATCCTGAACGTGGTGCAATTCTCCCGTAACAACCGTCAGGTATTTTAACAGCTAAATCGGTTTTTACTAATTCTTTTCCGTTAGCATTAATTTTATAATTATACGCACTACGGAGATCAAAACCCGCAGACTGATTAGTTAACTTTTCAGGTGGATAAGCGTTTTTAGATAATTTTTTAAAATAAAGAATTGATGCGGCCATTATTGATTCTATAACATACCAATAATCGTTTTTTGTTACATAACTAATTTGTAAATAAAGTTTTAAAGTATACAAAAAAATAATAATTACCTGATAGAGTTTGCTGTATAAAAAGCGATGCAGAAACAACTTGCTGATTCTTCTTATTGAAGCAGTTTGAGCGTGTACAATACAATTCTAAGGCGCTTTATATATACTGTTTCTCACTATAGGAAAAGCTGGTTGACCTTTCGATTAAACCGCGCTCGAGAAAGATTATCTTGCATTGCAAAAACGGTGGGCGTGTTACACAACAATAGTTCAAAGTATAAAGATTAGATCACTCTGCTGTTCTACTTTTTACGCGACTATATAAAGATAGATAATACAACCACACACATAAGGAGCCAACAATACAGTTTACTTTACACAAGAAGAACAAGTAACTGACGTAAGTATAAAAATTATACAAGGATAATAAATTTTTATAATTATAGAACCGATATGAATATCGTTTGTTTAAATATATTTTTATAGATTGCAATGGACAAAAATCTGCCATTTAAAAAAAGACAATTTGCCAGAAATACTGTTGAGGAAGAACATGCTTCATCTCGTGAAACAACACCTTCGCCACAACCTGGACCGTCACGTGTACAAGATTTGGAGTCAACAACAACATGGTCAACACCACCATCATCTCCAGCATCATCATTATCATCATCATCATCATCATCAATAAATTTAAAATTAAAAACGGCGAGATTACAACAAATTGTTGAATCAAATAGTTTCATAGAAATAGAGAATGCATTTAAAGGAAATTTAAAAACATATTTTTATAAAAACACTAATAATAATTATAAGGACATTTGTTTGTTATTAGATTACATTAAATTAAATATAGTTACAATTTTAAGTAACATAATTTCAATGTTTGGTCCAATAAAATTCAACATAGTTGTCGAATGTACATACATAAAACCTGTCATAAATGAAACACAGGACAGATCATTTAAAACAAAAAACATCCCAGTTTTAGAAAACGATAATTTAAATATGATATTAAATAATTCGATTAGAGAGATTTGTCACGATGAAAACATATATATGGGGAAAGGTTCCGGATGGAGTCTTCACTGTATAGACGGAATTTTACTAAGAATAAATCGATTTAAACCATTAAGAGGTGCTTCATATATTCCACTTCCAAAATTCTTACAAAATAAAAAATGTATAATAAATCCAAAAAATAATGATATTTTTTGTTTTAAATGGTCAATCTTATGTCGTTATGTTACTGGACCTCACATTGAACGGGTTAATTTTCGTTATTTTAATTTAGAAAATAAATTTGATTTTAAACATATAGACTTTCCTACACCTTTAAACCAAATTTCTCGTTTTGAAAAAAATAATAATGTGTCAATAAACATTTATTCTATCGATGAAAAAAAATCAATTTTTCCTCTTAAAGTGTGTAGGGAAGAAAAAAATAATCATTTTGACCTTCTAGTATTAAATAAATTGAATAATGCTAATTACCATTATTGTTATATAAAGGATTTTTCCAAGTTAATAAGACCACAGTTAACAAAACATACAGAAGTAATTGAAATATGTAAACGTTGTTTTTCGTTTTTTACTAAAAAGTCAAAAAAATTAAAAATTCATAGTAGATATTGCGGAAAGTATTCGCCCGTAAAAATAGCATTACCAACTACTGACAACAACATATTAGAATTTAAAAATTTTCATTATCAATATAGGGTTCCTATTGTGGTATATGCAGATTTCGAATGTATTTTGAAACCTGTTAGTACTTGTTTGCCCAACCCCGAAAACAAATTTACTACAGTTAACGAATTTCATATTCCGATGAGTTTTTGCGTATATTTTGTTATAGATAGCAATATCTCTGAAAGTATTAGAAACCGATTACCTTCAGAACCTTACTTATATCGTGGTAAAAATGCTGCGGAAAATTTTATGACATATTTAGTTGAAAAAATTAATTTAATCGGTTTACTTATTAAAAAAAATATACCTTTACATATGAATCGAGATGATAAAATAAAATTTAAATTGGCTACACATTGCGAAATGTGTAATAAGGAATTTACGTTATTATATCCCAAAGTTCGCGATCATTGTCATTTAACCGGTCGATTTCGTGCGGTATTATGTAATACGTGTAACCTGAAACGAGAACAACAGAAATTTGTACCAGTTTTCATACATGGTAGTTCTAATTATGATTCGCATTTTATAGTGCGACAATTGGGCTATGATGTAAAAAATATTCATGTAATTCCTAATACAAGAGAAAAATATATTTCTTTTGCAAAGAAAACACATTCGGGTTTAAATATTAGATTTATTGATACTTATCGGTTTATGAATTGTTCGTTAGCTGAGCTCAGTAATAATCTACCTAAGGATAAGTTTTTTTATACTGGAAAATTTTTTTCTGTAGACAGTATGCCGCTAGTTACCAGGAAAGGTGTGTATCCTTACGAATATACGAATTCCTGGAAAAAGTTGGAAGAATGTAGATTACCTCCAAAAGATTGTTTTTATAGTTCACTAAATGATTCGGAAATTGGAAATGATGATTATGAACACGCGTGTAAAGTTTGGAATCATTTTAATATACAAACTCTTGGGGAGTATAGCGATCTTTATTTAAAAATTGATGTTTTATTATTGTGTGATATTTTTGAAAATTTTAGATCTCTTTGTATGCAATCTTATAAACTAGACTGCGCACACTACTTTACAGTACCAGGTTTTGCATTTGATGCAATGTTAAGTTATACAAAAATTAAACTGGAATTATTAACCGATTATGAAATGTACTTACTTTTTGAAAATGGGGTGAGGGGGGAATAAGTGTTTGCATAAAAAAAGAATCTGTTGCTAACAATAAATATATTCCAGAAACATTTGATGTAACTAACCCGATTAAATTTTTAACTTATTTAGACGCGAATAATCTGTACGGTTGGGCAATGAGTAAATGTATGCCGTATGCTGGTTTTACTTGGAAAGATCCTAACGATAATTTAAATATACTAGATATTGCAGACGATTCTCCCGTCGGTTATATTTTAGAAGTAGACGTTGAGTATCCTCATCACTTACATGATCATCATAGCGATTTACCGTTTCTACCAGTTAATCAATGCGTTAAAGGAACAAAACAACAAAAATTGTTAACAACATTAGAAAATAAAGAAAAATATGTATGTCATTACATTAATTTAAAACAAGCTGTTAAACACGGTTTAAAAGTTATAAAAATTCATCGTATTATAGAATTTTTGCAGGGTCCTTGGTTAAAAACGTACATTGACTTAAATACAGAAAAACGAAAACAAGCTAAAAATGATTTTGAAAAAGACTTTTTTAAATTATTAAACAACTCGGTGTTCGGTAAATGTATGGAGAACGTGAGAAAAAGAATTGACCTTAAACTTGTAAGTGATGAGAAAAAATTATTAAATTTAATTACACAACCGGTATTTAAAGACAGAATAATTTATAATAAATCGTTATGTGCGGTATTATCGGATAAAAAACGTTTATTTTTAGATAAACCAATATACATCGGATTTAGCGTATTAGAAATAAGTAAAACGTTAATGTATGATTTTCATTACGATATAATGAAGAAAAAATATGGTGAAAAGCTTTTGCTCTTATATACAGATACAGATAGCTTTTTTTACGAAATTCGTACAGAAGATTTTTATAAAGACATATTAGATTCAGATTTATTTACACACTTTGATACATCAGATTATTCGCCCAATCATCCGTGCTATTCGGATGAAAATAAAAAAGTTATTGGTAAATTTAAAGATGAATGTGTGGGTGTACCGATTAAAGAATTTATCGGTTTACGCTCTAAATTATATACATTTAAAACTGCGGATAACAAAATTAAAAAAAGAGCAAAAGGAATTTAAAAAAATGTTATTAGCAAACATATAAGCTTTGAAGATTTTAAAGAGTGCGTCTATTCTAAAACCGTTTTTACAAATAATAAACCCGTAACTATAAATAAGGATAATAATAAAATTAATAGCTATAGAATGATGAAATTATTCCGATCGAAAAAACATCTAGTTGAAACGATTACGTGCAACAAATTGGCGTTAAGTAATTTAGACAATAAAAGAATCCTTTGCGATAATAAAATAGATACACTACCCTACGGTCATTATTCGTTGGTGAATGATGGAACAAGTTTTTAACACGCGAAACAAATATAATCGGCGGAAGAATGTAGTTTATAACATTTATGATACTAAAAATATTGGGCTTAAAAATTTTAATATGTGTAATTGTAAAATATTTAAATTTGTACCTGAAAAGGTGAATGAGTACAAAGTAATGTTAAACATACAACATAATCAATTTAAGCTAGTTGATAGTATAAATGATGTTACTAATGGTCTTTATAATCAGCAGAAAGTTAATAAATGTAGTTATCAACATTATGTAAAAACATTATAACAATTGTATGTTTATGTTGGAAAAAATAAAGAAAAAAAATATGTACATTTCTAAAGAATTTTCTCTTTTCCTCACATGATTTAGTAAGATATTCAAAATACGAATTAGCCGTGTAGATTAAATCGTTGTTTCTTAATTCGATGTATAGTTTCATAGGTTCGATCCTGATTAATTCGTATTTTTATTTTTCAAAATATGGACGTCAACTTTTCTATAATGATGAAAACGTGTTATTACACAATTTTCTTGGATGTGGTTTAATCGACCACATACATTCACGTGTTATTGCGCAATTTTCTTGGGCGCGGTTTAATCGAAAGGTCAACCGCATGTGTTCACATGTTATTACGTAATTCCCTTGAACACGTCATTGGAAATCATATTGCTTACGTCATAACCAGCCTTGACCTTGACCGAGACCTTGACCTTGACCGTGACCTTGACCTCGACATCAACCTTGACCTTGGCCGTGACCTTGACCTTGACATCAACCTTGACCTTGACCTTGCTCTAGGTCAAGGTCATCTTTGTTTACTTCCGGGGGCGGTCAAGGTCTCGGTCAAGGTCATCTTTGTTTACTTCCGGGGTCAAGGTCATCTTTGTTTACTTCCGGGGTCATTGACCTTGTCCCAGCACATACATACCTATACTACTATGGCATCGCGATGGGAAGTCCTCTCAGCCCTGTGGTTGCAAACTTCTACATGGAAAAATTTGAAGAGTTGGCAATTTCATCTGCGCCACTGAAGCCGAAGTGTTGGCTGCGGTATGTTGACGACACTTTCATGGTCTGGAGCCATGGGGATGAAGAGTTGGAACGCTTCCTTGGACATCTGAACGCTGTGCACCCGCGCATACAGTTTACGATGGAGCGCGAGAGAGGTGATCAATTGTGCATTTCTGGATGTGTTGGTCCTGAAAAGGACCGATGGCAGATTGGGGCACAAAGTTTATAGGAAGCCAACGCACACTGACAGATATCTGCACAAGTCCTCCAATCATCATCCTAGTCCTAGGCAGAAGAGGGCGGTGCTGAAAACTCTGGTTGACCGGGCAAAGAGGATCTGTGAGCCCCGGTATCTCGAAGATGAGTTTCGGCATCTCGAGGAAGCACTGCAGTCCAACGGCTACTCTGCTGCGGAGGTGAGGAGAGCTGCCCGGCCGAGAAGATCTGGTAGGCTGGACGAGTCGGTGTTGCCCGAGGTTGTTAGCTCCGCTGTCTTGCCCTACATCTGTGGCGTGACTGACCGGATTGGCAAGTTGCTGAGTAAACGGGGCATCAGGACGATCTTTAAGCCAACCAAAAAGATCCATCAGTTCCTGCGACTGGTAAAAGACGCCAGGGATCTGCTCTCGTCGTGCAGGGTGTACAGTATTCCTTGTACGTGTGGCCAGGTATACATAGGCACCACGAAGCGTAGTGTCCGTACGCGCCTCTCTGAACATCGGAGATACTGCCGCCTGGGCCAGCCGGAAAAGTCCGCAGTTGCTGAACACGCTCTGTCCCACGACGATCACCGGGTGATGTTTGATGAAGCCCGCGTGTTGTCTTCTGTCCGGGGTTACTTCACTCGCCTGCATCTGGAGTCCATCCATACCCATAAGAATGCGTCCGTCGCTATGAGCCGCCGATGCCAACGATGCGTGTAGGGCACAGCTCAGTGCATGCCCCAGTGACGGCAGCGTCCGGGCGAGCCCGATGACTGCCTGTTGCTTGGCGAGTGCTTGGTGCGAGACTTGTCGCAGCGAGGATAGGTACCCCCTTTTTTATTTTGGCGGAGGTGAAGGAGATGGGCTATGATTGGCTGAACCGCTGACGCGATCCACCAATGGCCTGAGAGGGAAGTCTACGCGAACGCTTAGCACGGATTGGCGGGATCTGTTCGCCCACAACGGGTCGATACACTTCCGCCAGCCCGGTAAGAGTCCGGTAGACCGCCTTTTGGCGATACCGAGGCAGGCGAGAGACTGGAGGGGCGAAGTTGCCGACTGAAGGCGGCACTAGGCACAACTAAAGCCGGCACATCGCCCGATCCATCTGTCGTCCTGCAACGGACCGGATTTGACTGGAAGGAAGGTGGTAAAATACGATTGGTCGGCGCGTGGACAGATGGTGAAGGGCAATTTTATTATTTTAAAATTATGGTGGGTCGTCGAGCAGAGCTCGAGGGCGGCGGCGTTTGACTGGTGGTGGTCCATCATCGTTATCGAGGTGTTGGAGGTGAGGAAAATCAGAGATGGATGCTCGATGGAAGAGATTGAACGTGAGAGTTCGCGCAAATCCATCGAGCGACGGAATCTTCAGCCCTCGCCTGATAGCAGAATTTTTTACATACCAGGGAGAGCCGGAGATAAGGCGAAGGGTAAGGGCTTGGAAGGCTTCCATGCGTTTAACGACGTCGGGGGCGAGTTGGGTCCAAAATGCAGGCGCTGCGTACATAAGGACGGCTCGTAAAAAGAGCAGATAGATCGAGAGCTTCGTGCGCACTGGCAGTGGCCCTCGAGGCGATAAGAATGGGTATAGTTTGGCTTTGACGCCTCTGGCGCGCTGGAGCACAGTGGACACGTGAGCTCTGAAGCTTAGGCGTCGATCAAGAGTGACGCCCAAGTACTTCACAGTACGTTGCCAAGCGATTGGGCTCCCTTCAAGGGAGAGGGTCTGGCATCGGGAAGTGTGAGCCGCCGAGGTGAAAGCATCACCTTAAATAGTGTCTGGCATGGTTTATTTTCCATGGCCAATCAGAGTGGAGAATGATGAGCTGGCTTCTGATTGGCTCGCGTTATACACCTTAAGCGGCCAAAAAGTTATAAATAGAAACAACATAGCCTTCTCTCACTGTTGCTTGTTCCCAGTTCATTGGGCGACTTGTTTGGCATACCACCTATTACGAACATTTTTGCTACTGAAGATGGCCACCGGTGGTGTGGCCGAAACGTCTAGCTGCAGAACATCAAGCCTCGACCATGGCCTTTCAGCCCGGAACTTTTAAATAATTATAGTTTGTTTCTGTTTGGACAACCACAAATGCAAATTTTAGAGGAGAACAAAAAAAATGTTCACAAATGAGTTTAAAAGAAGTTTGGTAAGAGAATATTAGGCATAGGATGTGCACCATATACAGAACTTCAAAAAAAAAGACTAATTTCTTTTTCTGCCTTCCAGGTACTTCTGCTACAACTCAAATAGTCTTTTCTGTACTGAAACATTTGGGGTTCTGAGAAAGTACAGGTGATAGTAGACTAAATGAAATCTTGACTGTTTCTTAAAATTAGTTCTGAACTTGAATTTAGTGACTTACATACAAAAAATACAATAAAGGAAGATAAGACTCTTTGATGAAAGTGCCCCTTTTGCAAAAATATGACTGGTGCAAGAAAAGTACTGAGGTTGATTGTTATGTAAACTTTATTTAAATTTAAAATATGTCTATAAATCTTTTAGTTATTTGCTTTTATTATAATGAACAATGATTTATATTAATAATACTATTATACCAAGAGTAATAAATATTATAATACCATTTTACACTGTAGAGTTTGTAATTTTAAGTACCTAAGGATGAAAATTTGTCTGCAAAAAAATATCACTCCCCTGCTAGGAATCTAACCCAGTATGCTGATGTCCTTACTTTTTTCACAGAAATGTCGCCAACCCAGTAAAATGGTTATTAATAGGTTGGATTTCGTTGTCCATGACGTGTCCGTTACTTAACTAAATATCACTATAATATTGACGACTCGGAACACAAAGTTTTTTATAAGTAAAAACGTAAAGTTTTACCTTACAGCCTAAACCGGCTTTCACCTATAGAAGGCTTCATCAGAGGCTGTCGTTAGTAGCGCTGCTCGTCTTGTTGTTGGCGACGAGAAAGTGTTTCGAAAGATTGAAGCTGTGTGTGTGTGGTGAGATGTGTTCGAATAATGCGTGCGATTTGAATTGTGTCTGTTCGTTTAGGATGTCGTTTTTATTTGTTTTTGTGTGTTTGTATATTTCTAATTGTTCTAGAGTGTCTAGTTTTCGGCCTTTTGTGTGTACGTGTAGTATGTTCATGTTATTGTCAATAGCATGTTATTGTCAATAGTGACAATAACATGAACATACTACACGTACACACAAAAGGCCGAAAACTAGACACTCTAGAACAATTAGAAATATACAAACACACAAAAACAAATAAAAACGACATCCTAAACGAACAGACACAATTCAAATCGCACGCATTATTCGAACACATCTCACCACACACACACACACAGCTTCAATCTTTCGAAACACTTTCTCGTCGCCAACAACAAGACGAGCAGCGCTACTAACGACAGCCTCTGATGAAGCCTTCTATAGGTGAAAGCCGGTTTAGGCTGTAAGGTAAAACTTTACGTTTTTACTTATAAAAAACTTTGTGTTCCGAGTCGTCAATATTATAGTGATATTTGGTTATTAATAGTTTTACAGGTTTCTGATTATTCATTCATAACTGGTGTTTTTTAATAATGGCTTTTAGGAGAGTAGGCTACATAATTATAATAAACAGAATGAATGTGTAAACTTATTGACTATGAATGTTAAGTGTTACCCATAGATTACCATAAAACTTAGGCATTAGGTTTTGCTGGCCAATATCTTGATTTGTACGAAATTAAAAATTCCACTACTGAATAAAATTAATTAGAACTCTATGATTTTCAAAATCCGCCATAAATCAATGGAAACTCGATTATAACTAAACTTATTTAATTATGTATTTGGTTGTATTCTGTGACTAAATAAATCTTGGATTTCGTTGTCCATGACGTGTCCGTTACTTAACTAAATATCACTATAGTATTGACGACTCGGAACACTAAGTTTTTTATAAGTAAAAACGTAAAGTTTTACCTTACAGCCGGTTTAGGTTTAGTGATATTTAAATAAATCTTGTTTGGATTATAAGCCATTTCGCTTGACTTTGATTTCATGCGTTTGCTAAACATTTTGGGTCTGGGAGAAATGGGACTATACTTTCTGTTTGTGTACACCTTGTTATACGAAGTGAGACGTAATAATTTTATGCTGTAACGCAGAAGCAATTAGACGACTCTTTAGCTAGATCTGACTGTAGACATTGTTCGGTTATTTATTTATATAATTACGCGTCAGATTATGCCGAAAAACTTTTAGTTTCTATGTTGGAAGCTATGTTGTTTGTGTATGTAAGTTCGCATTGTGTGATTTGTATGGCACTGAATTTGAATGTGTTAATATGGTGACTAGCATGGTTTGTATTTACATATTCATCAATTAATTATTGTTACCGTGCTTTCGAAAAGTTGCAGCGGTGTATTGAATAGTTTATGTTAGTGAAACTAAATTATAGCAGCCGTAGTATACTTACGAAGGTCTAAGGTAATTTACTTATTTAAAGATAGGTTAAGGTGGAAACAGCGAGTATAAGAATCTCTTCTATTCGCTATGGTGGAAATAACGATAACTCATTGATGGGTGTGAAGTATACTTACGGTTAATCTCATTTGTAATATAATGCAGACTCATTATCACAAATTAATTTCAATTTGGATGTGGTTCTTCGTTGTGTGTTAATGAGATTATCCATAAGCTAGAAGAATTATTCGATTGTACGTGAAAATATCTTCCGTTACAGTAAAAAGTTACCAAGGTTTCCTGTTTACTTTATATTTCCGTTTTAATGTCTGAATTAATAATTCCAACTTTCGCATCAGCGTATATAAATGACAGACTTTTTTGAGTCCTGCATATGCTGTAAACACAACACAATGTCTTGAGCTTGGACGGTTGGTAGCTCTAAAGATACCACTAATTTAATGAATGTGGATTTAACCAGTACAAGAGTGCATTAGAAATGTACTGAACGTAATGGCATAGTCAAATATTAATATATATTGTACAAGACAATTTGAAGACTAAATGTAACATTATTATAGCTTGCATAACCCACACCTGGGCAAACATAACCTCACCTTGACTGCATAACTGACTACTACCATAAGGTGACTAATAACTATAAATATGAAATAATGAAACATACAGATATTCAACAGAATACAGAAAATTGCTGTTAGTAGCATTTATGGAAAGTATCAGTAGACGAATATATTTTTAGGCATGTGAATATAAGTAAATATGTGATGATTTCTCAAAACTATGCTTTTGTGATAATGTTTTCACAGTGATTCAATGCACATAAAAAATAGAATTGTAGTTACACAGGTTAACGACACTTTGAAATGACAAATGAATTTATTACAGTTGTTACAAATGAAAACAAGAAAATTATGATGCTTACTATATTATTATTGAAACGATTTATTATATAATTTGTATTGAACTGAACTAAAGCAAATAAAACTTTTTGTAGACTTCCAAAACCAAATAAAAGTTTCAGATTCTGAACACTTTTTGTTTAGACATTATTGTTCCATTGTCCATTATAGTGTGTCCAGTCATTAAAAATTATAATTTCTACACGATTTGTAATATTATTTGTCAAAGATTTTCTGTTTAAGACCAGATTAAATTAACTGCACCCTGAAAGCTATAAATAAGATGAAACGCGTCTTCAGACTAGATAAAGCAGAAAAAATATTTCAACTCTTTAAATCTGTCATACGCTTCAAACTTCTGTTATAAACAACAGTTTGCTAGTAGTATTGCAGTGTATTCCCACAGCTGTCAATTTGGAAGTTATGTGAAACAGAGTATACTGTGTAACTTCTGCAAACATTTTGACTCTTGAGGTTTTATAAAAATTTTAGCATTCAATTGATAAGCAGTTGTTCTTTCCTTCTCAAAATAATTCTAAAATTATGTCAAAAGTCTTATAATTTCTGGTAAATAGGAATTTAAAAACAAAGTCTGTGTCAAAATAAGTAACATGGTATGACGAACTGATAAACAAAATTGTGGACACATGTTTGTATGGCTTCAAAGAAAAGTGTACCTTTATGGGGAAAACATTTTCCAGGAATCATCAGTATAGTTTGTGAAGAAACAAACATTTATAAATTAAAAAAAAAATATATACTCTGCCAGAATCTTACCTTGCGATCTTTTCTCGCTGACTTACCTTTTGTAAACACCAACAGAAGTTCAGGGCCGCCAGCATATTTTGAATTTGAAATATGTAAACTTTTATAGGTACTCTTCCGTAATTAAAACACTAGACAATTTTGCAATCTGACTACCCACAATTCATAAATTCCCCGGAACATTTAGACGAGTTTTTCAGCATTGCCTTTACACTTGTTACGTATTTGCGTAATATCCAAATGTTGCGCACGATGTTGTCCGGAACCGTTTTCACTAAACACTCTCCACTCCGACCAAATTTTAACGTCATTTAATCGTCACTTCATTGTTTACCACTTGTTGTACATTTTGTACACCTTGGTAGGCCTACTTTAATACTTTTTCTTCCTACCATGGAATCATCCGAGACTATGGTTGAATTAACGACTGTACAGGTTGAAGACTGGTTTTCAATTGCTTGGCGACGACTGTGTGAACATCGTGCGCACGGTTGCCTACCCGCCAGGCGTTAGGCGTTGCCGCATGGCGTTAACTCGTTCTGTGATTGATTCTTGCCATCGCATGTTTGGCTATGGAATTTCTGTACATGATTTTCACATTGGGAAAAGGCGGCACACCCGCGCGCTCGTACACACGACTACGGACCCTTCTGACAATTAACATTCCTGTGCTTTACCGTACCTGTTACGGAGCTGTAGTCGGTGACCAAAAGTACACTCTGGGTGAATAAAAGATTACCTCTAAGGTTGTCAACAGATAGTTCAAATGAATTTACTGACATTACAAACCCCTTTTATTTTGTCCCGTTACAATTCCCCCCCCCCCATGAGAGGTTTTCTGTTGAAACAGAAAAACTCTCATTGCCTAAAACCCTAAGAGGACCAGCTAGGATATGGCACCACTAAACCCCCTTAAATCCTTATTCAAATCATGGGTAACTTACCCCCCTAGTCCGGTGACTATGGCTGCACCTGAGACATATTCCGTGTCAAATCAACAACCTGACCCTCTTAGATTTATTTGAAATTAAGTATGCATGTAGTATTCATAAATAGTAACATAAATCAATTTTTTCACATTTTTCTGACGAAAGGTTACTGAGTAATGGGTGCTCAAAAATGTAAAAAAAAATCAAATTTTTGACTTGCTCTTTTAAAGGGCTTTCATATGATATAAAACATAATTAGTTGAAAAAATATATATATATTTTTTATAAACACATTATTATTGAATTTACTGAATTTTGAAAAACTGTATTTTTAAAATTCTCAAAAAAATATATGTGAAAGATACTGTTTTCCTCTACATATTCTGAAAGTTTCAACTTGGGATGAGCATGGGATCACTATCAAAAGTAATTTTATGTTTATCACGATTCTGTAAAACGTCATTTAGATTGGTGAATTATTATTATTTTTATTTTGCTACCCGTGACAATTTTACAGAATCATAGTTGGATTTATTACTTAGCCTACAAAATTGTACTTTTCATACAAATAACTGTGTTTTAAAGCTTAGCACTAGCTAAATTAATAGCTCAAAATTAATAAATCGACCTACATATCTAAAATATATATCTTAATACAGTGATCCGGGTTTTCCATGTACAAGCAAAAAAATCTCATTTTAAAGACTATATACAAAATGGTTGGTTGGTGTGACAATCTCCCATCTGTTTAGTATTTTGTCATTGGATAATATTCAGTCAACTGTTGTTGAAAGTGACCTGTACATTTTCTTTTGGTGTGACATAGCCTATAAAGTGAAATAATGTGATTAATTCCTATAAAGTGAAATAATGTGATTAATTCTGAAATGTTGTGTTTTGAAATTAGCTTAAAGGTACTTTTGTACAATTCTCACAACAGTGTATACGTTTATATGCCTACAACCAGTTAATATTTGCAAACTATTAACATAACCTTAAATTTTATTCCAGGATGTGAAAAAATGGAGAAGTAATGTTGTGTATTCCTAAATACAGAAAGCTGATGCATTGAATTTTGAAAACGTTTTATAAAAATTAAGACTGTTCATTTGAGAATGACATAAAATGCCTAAAATTTCAGCTTTGTGCTGTAATCCTTTTAATGAAAAGGGTCACAATAACCGTAAGAAAAACTTGCATCCTGTTTCCCAATGGATGATAGAAAGAAAACCTTTCCTAACATTAAGTCAGAAAGTATGTGACAAGTGCCGGAAAAAAAGTTCACAAGTAGAACTTTCTAATACGTCTAGCACAGAAAACGATGACAATCTAGTGTGTTCTGAGGTCAAACAAAAAAGTGAAAAGATGTTAAGTTGTAGTGATGAACAAGACATTGCTGCAAGTGCAGCCCTAGAAACTTTGAATGCTTCTTTGCAGTCTGTTGGTGAATCGCCAATTAAGAAAACACGACTATGTGAGGCAAAGTATCCTAAGAAAAAACTAATAAAAGTAACTTCAGCAATCCAAAGAAAAGTATTGTTGCTGCCTTCTGGTGAAGAAGAGTTAGATGATCATTCAGAATCAGAGATGATCGTTCAGCTGAAAGAGAAATTTAGTACTTGCACATCTCGAAGTAAACAGATGGAAATTCTCACCATTTTACCTAAAAGCTGGAGTGTTAAGAAGCTTCAAGAGGAATTTAACATAACAACCTACATGGCTAGAAAAGTAAAAGATTTGGTGAAGGCCAAGGGTATTTTGTCTTCTCCCAATCCAAAACCTGGCAAGACTCTTAATCAAACGACTGCTGATTTTGTAAAAAACTTTTATTGTTCTGATGAGATAAGCAGGCCAATGCCTGGGAAAAAAGTTTTGTGCTCATAAGAGTTGATGGAGATAAAATTCAAGTGCAAAAACGATTAGTTTTAAGTAATTTGAAAGAAATTTATGCACACTTCAAAGACAACTATCCAGGGCTCCGCATTGGGTTTTCAAAGTTTGCAGAGCTACGTCCCAAAAATTGTATTTTAGCTGGAAGTAGTGGTACACATAGTGTTTGTGTGTGTACTACTCACCAAAACTTCAAACTTATGCTGACTGGGTGTAACATTCCTCAGCTGACAATGAATGATGATAGTCCAATAAAAACCTACAAAGACTGCATTGCAAGAGTTGTGTGTAACCCATCATTACCTGCTTGCCACTTTGGTGAATGTCAATTCTGTCCAGAACCAGAAACACTTAAAAAGTATTTACAAAAATTGTTGGATACTAATGATATTGACCAGATAACTTACAAACAATGGGTCTCTGTTGATCGTACATCTCTAGAAACAGTGACAAAATCTTCCAACAACTTTATTGATTCTTTTTTTGACAAATTAAAATCATTAACACGACATTCCTTTGTGGCCAGTCAACAATCAACCTTCCAAAAAAGATTGAAAAATGAGCTTAAAGAAGGTGAGTTCTTGGTGATTTGTGATTTCGCTGAGAATTACACCTTTGTTGTACAGGATGAAGTTTAAGGTTACCATTGGACCAACACACAAGCAACAATTCATCCCTTTGTAGCTTATTACAAGGATGGCGACAAACTTGAGCACACAAGTCTTGTCATCATATCAGAATGCCTCAAACATGACACTGTTGCTGTGTGTCTGTTCCAATCCTACTTGATTGACTTTCTGATCAAAAGATTTAATAAAAAACAAAGTAAAATGTATTACTTCTCTGACGGACCGGCAGCTCAGTATAAAAATAGAAAGAACTTCATCAACCTGTGCTATCATGAAGAAGATTTCCATATTGAAGCCCAGTGGCATTTTTCAGCCACCTCTCATGGTAAAGGTGCTAGTGATGGTATTGGTGGAACAGTCAAGCGACTGGCTGCTTGAGCAAGTCTGCAACGACCATACGCTGATCAGATCATGACACCCGAACAACTTTATGTGTTTGCCAAGGATAATATAGAAGGGATCAATTTCAAGTATCCTACTATGGAAGATCATGAAAATGAAGAATTGAAACTTACAGAGGATTTGAGAAATGCTGCACAATTGTAGGGACACAAAAACTTTCACATTTTTATTCCCCTAAGCAAGAACAAAATAATAACAAAAGTGTATTCGGACTCTAATGAAAGCAAAATTGAACTGGTGACAGCTGTTGACAGTGATCCAATACTGTTTGATGACATCAAAGGATATATTGCTTGTGAATATAATGGACACTGGTGGTTATCCTGCGTAGTTGGAAAAATCAGGAAAAGGATGAAATCACAGTTAGCCTCTTACATCCACATGGACCGTCCACATCTTTCACATTCCCCAGTCATGCAGACATTCTTTCCGTAAGCAGCAGGGAAGTAAAGGCAATCTTGAACCCTCAAACTGCTACAGGGCGAACATATACATTATCCCGTGCAGAAATGGTGATGTGCAACAAACTAATTGGCTAGAAGCATGATGAATTGGACTGATGTGACTCCTCTCAGTAAGTAACAAGAACTAATAACTAACTGAATTTAGGCCTATCTCTGGTATTCAGCTGTCTTGATTTTTTTTAAAGGTTTGCAACTTGTATTTGTTAATTCAACATTGATAAGGCAAATATTGTTTTTATCTACTATCTATTATAAGCTATTTTATTTTGATGTCCACATTTAGCTATACAATAACACATAGCAATAATAATAATTCACCGATCTGAATGACGTTTTACAGAATCGTAATAAACATAAAATTACTTTTGATAGTGATCCGATGGTCATCTGAAGTTGAAACTTTCATAATAGGTAGAGGAAAACAGTATCTTTCACATATATTTTTTTGAGAATTTTAAAAATACAGTTTTTCAAAATTCAGTAAATTCAATAATAATGTGTTTATAAAAAATATATATATATTTTTTCAACTAATTATGTTTTATATCATATGAAAGCCCTTTAAAAGAGCTTTCAAATTAACTCAATGTCATTGTTCTAGCTTAATTAGAACACAAGTTGTGAACAAATCAATATTGTTGCGCAAGTCAAAAATTTGATTTTTTTTACATTTTTGAGCACCCATTACTCAGTAACCTTTCGTCAGAAAAATGTGAAAAAATTGATTTGTGTTACTATTTATGAATACTACATGCATACGTAATTTCAGTTAAATCCAAGAGGGTGTAACGAAATAGCGGGTTTATGAGCGAAAGTATCTGTTTATTTGTTATGCTTTCCTAATTAAGCCCCACGTTAGTACGTCATTCTGTAACGTAATCGCTTCAAGGTGCTAGTGTTATGTTATCTGCCCCACGTTGTATGCGTCAATTCTGTAACGTGTCGCGGGTATTAGCGAAAGTCAAAGTACCTTTTCGCGATCGTCACTTATGAATTATAATTATTAATGTTCAATTTTGAACATAAGGTGGATACTGTGAGTTAATTTTTATTCCATTTTTGCACCGTTTCCGAAAGTTTTAAAATGGTTTTAATACAATTTTTGTGACATCACTTTTCTCAACCGAACGGTTTCCAATCGTTTTTAACAATTAATTCATATGTTGTTATATCGTTACTCCTAGTAACCAATAATTTTTATATCATTTTTTATTGGTGCCTCTATTTACTTTTGAGTATATAGGCTGTTTTTTATTATTATAAATTTATTTCTTATTTATATAAAAATAATTCTTTTTAACTTTGGTTTATTATCCAATTTGATTTATATAAGGTTTTTCCGTTTATTTTCTTATAACCTTAGATATAGGTCTTTAATATTATTATTTCCTTTAATTGAATTTATATATTATTTATTAATTTCTTATAGTATCCTTACACTGCACTATTTTCTTCTGCCATTTTCCTCATACAGTATTATTTTATTTTTTATTATCATTTTATATTTAACTCTTTTATTTTTAACCCTGGGTTATCTTATATTCAAACATAATTATTCTATTAAATATAAAATTAAAGCTAGGTACTAAATTTTAGTTGCCTACACAATACAAATCATACAATAATTAAAAAAAATACATAACTGGTTAGTAGCAACACAGTCTACTATTATAATCAATTGTTTCTACATCTACAGCACAAGTCTGTAAGATGCTCCCTTCAAAATCACTTATTTACTTACTGGGTATACTATAACTCACTTGTTACACTTTATATCAATTAAATATAGTTAATAATGTTTGGTGATATAAAGTCATTTAGAGCTAGGTATATTATACCCATTTCTGACCTTTATGGTAGGGTAATTAAGTTATCATTTTTGGGACTGGGTTATGTAACGTTACATAAAGCCCCCCCACTAGAATAAATTTATTTTCGTTTTACTTGTTTACAAAATAAATTGTTGATTGCTTCACTTTTCATATCTGGTTTTATTCTTCGCGATATCGTTTCATCTCAGACTGGTTATATACCTGTTATTCTGTTAATGGTAGTTGCTGTTTTCGTACTCAACTCTCTCTCTCTTGGAGGCATATTCGTTAATGATTTATTTCTCTGGGTAGTGGTACTTCCACATTTTACTTGATAAGGGCTGGTCACACTAATCATAAAAAACTTGTTTTAACACTTATTTTCTTATTTACTTCTATAAATTCGCTTTCTCAATTAAGCTTCTGTCTGCTATCTTCCTTCTATTTTCTTCATCTATACTTCTGGAATCTAGTATCACTCTTTTCAGCTATTTTATAATTATTATCCCTTAAATATTCAATTTCCCTAACATTTTTCCCTATCCTGTGCGGTGGTACCAGTCGGGTGGCCACTTTTGGGTCCATAACTCCGCTGTCCATCCTTACACCTTCTGAGACCAGGGGAACATCATCCCTGCTCAGGAAAATTATTGCCGGAACATTTCTACGGTCAATTCGTTATAATAAAAAGATTATAAGTAGTCGATTAGCGACTAATACTAAACACTTTTGGGATTCTTCATACTGTAGCTGTTTGCATTTAATTATATATTTCTTCTTCTTCTTGATTCCTTCTTCTTTTCCATTAACTAATAGCATATAACATTATTGATAGGCATTATTTTAAAATCCTTTTGACTTTCCTTCTTGTGACATATTTTCTCCGTATCATTTCTTCTTATATCATCTTCAATTCCGAGAAATTCTAAATTATAGGTGTATTAATTATCATCCTCCTTCAGCTTCATTGTAGTCATTAAATTATTCTTTATTCTTCTTATCTGAGCACATTACCATCAATTGTTTTTATTTATTTATATATTTTTCTGTTTGTTACCATAAAAATATTATTTTTTTCTATCATTCCATTTTAAATCAGTTCTTTATGAATATTATTTAATTATCTGTTCTCTTTTTCTTGGTGTTTTGTTGTTTGTTAAATCAAATTATATCGTTTCAAAATATTTAAAGTAAGTGGTACTTACAGTTTTTTTGAATTTTGGGGTTTTTTATTAAATCATATTGTTCCTGAATAAATTAAGTAAGTTGTCCTTACATAGTTTTTGAATTTGGGGGTTTTAGTCTTTTTATTTTAAAATATATTGTTTCGAAATAACTTGAGTAAGTTGTCCTTACAGTTTTTTAGAATTTTGGGGTTTTTTATTTCCAATGGGTTGCTTGGTCGGTTTTCAAAATTTCAGTCCCCTTTTTTCTGGTTTGTTGTTATTTAGGTTAACCATGGTCCATTAACTCAGGTACTCCATGTTCTCGGATTACTGGGGTGTTCGTAATTAATTCTCTCCTTGATAATCTTCTTACCATCCTGCTCTCCCACTTTTCTGCTGTGAAACCTTCATTTAAGTACGGGTCTTCCGTCATTGTTAGTTCCTCTCTAACTAACAGGTATTGTACCTCCTCTGACATAACATATTCCCTCATTTTTAATAGCATTCCATTCTCTTTGACCTCTGTATTATTTACCCAACGTTTTGCTGATATATTTCGTATTAAAATTATAGTTGATGTTGTCAGATACTCTTCGACCGTGGCTATATTTAAGTAATATTTAAGTTTTTCTTTATTATTTTATGGTGGTTTAACTTGGCCATTTTTATAAAGTTTTTCCTATAATTCATATTTTTACTTAACTCCCTTCGCTCATTAATGGTGATGTTAAATGCACTAATTAATCCACCCTTCCTCATCTCCAATTCTTTATTCGTGTTCAATATTTTCTTTCTACCTATTTTTCTTATTTTCTTGATATTCTCTTTCATGGTTTGAATATCCTTTCTGTTGTGGTTATTTTTATTTTCAGAGAATGTTACATCTTGGTATTCTCTAATTTCTATTTCCTTCCTGCTTTCTTCCGTATTCTGATTTACTTTAAAACTTTCTGAAATGCTGTCTAATGTTTCATCCAAACCCTTTAAACTAATTTCCATTTTCTTATTTGTCTCCTCCTTGTATGTATCTGCTTTTTGGCTAAGTGTGTTACTGATCATGTCAATCTTCTCATGAATTTGTTTTATATTTTTATTACTTTCTTCAAATTTTGCGTTCATATATTCTCTTTGTCCTTCAACAGTTTCTTTCAATTCATGGTATTGTTCATTCATGGTTTGTCTGATATCTCCATGAATGGTCTCTATTTTTTCGTTTAGTTGTTTGACTAAACTTTCCTGAATGCTATCTATTTTCTCATTGGTTTGTCTGTTTTGTTCCTCCTATTTCCTAAAATTCTCCTTATTTTCCTCATTGGTTTGCTTCAAGTTTTCCTCCTGTTTCTTAAAATTTTCCTTATTTTCCTCATTGGTTTGCTTCGAGTTTTCCTCCTGTTTCTTAAAATTTTCCTTATTTTCCTCATTGGTTTGCTTCGAGTTTTCCTCCTGTTTCTTAAAATTTTCATCTATTTTATCAAATTTCTCGACTATAAATCTCATCATGTCTTGCCAATTTGGTTCTCTCCTAGCTTCCGCTTTGTCTGGTTGGTCCCCTTGGGCATCCTCTTCAACTATTTCCTTTTCCGTGTTCATAATTGCTTCAGTTTCTTCTTTGTCACCCATCGGTTGTTCCATTTCACTGTCTGTAAATATTTCTATCTCTCGTTCCTGTCCACCTTCTTCCTTCTCCTTTTCTTCTGCCCTCTTCTTCGATATGCCTCTGGTATTATGCATTTCTTGTTTTCTCATAACTGCCGACGATAATTAGGTTTTTTGTTATATTACTTTGTTAAATATCTCAAAATTCTTTTCTAATTACAGCCCTTTTACGTTGAGCGCCATTCTGTAACGTAATCGCGGGTTTATGAGCGAAAGTATCTGTTTATTTGTTACGCTTTCCTAATTAAGCCCCACGTTAGTACGTCATTCTGTAACGTAATCGCTTCAAGGTGCTAGTGTTAGGTTAACCAAACACCACGGTTCGGTAGAGGTGGATAGTCCTCTTCTTGGCTTACTGAAAATCTACAACAACTACCCTCTACAATAAAGAATACACGTTTGATTATTTAACATAAAATATTCAGAGTATTTATTTGTATAATACACTGATTTCCTCTTCTTCCAGTATACAAATATTATAATCGATCTTTTCCAGTCAATAATACATTGGATCGATTTAGTTAAGTAAACATTTGAATTATCATAAAATATATTTTTATGATTTTATAATTTTATCCTTGATTAGACATTAAACAACATATAATTCATTTTTTATTAATTTCCCCAGGGTTAAAGGCAAGTTCTTTGTGTTATGAGACGGTCAGAAATGAATAATTATATACTACGCTTTACAAGATAAAAATTAATAAATTTCGAATTTTTGGTTTACTTCATAGTATGTAGTTCCGGATTTGTCCGCAAGAGTGTAGATTATTTCTTTATTATACACATGGAATCATTTACAAAATATTGTAACTGCACCACAATTTGATATGAGGTTTTCTTGGTTAATAAGGATTAATAACGTTTATATTACCTCTTTCCTCGAAGTTTTTACTTGAATGGAGCTGTTTCTAGTGTTGTAGTTCTAGTTGTTTTGTAATTTCGTTGAAAGTCCCGAAGATACAATCTCGCTAAAAACTCGGAAGTGCGGTTCAGCTAGGCCAGATCTTGGAATTGGTTATTTCACTTTTTTATCGGGTAAAGCACGTTATATTTGATATCTGAAGGAGTTTGAACATAAGGTGGATACTGTGAGTTAATTTTTATTCCATTTTTGCACCGTTTCCGAAAGTTTTAAAATGGTTTTAATACAATTTTTGTGACATCACTTTTCTCAACCGAACGGTTTCCAATCGTTTTTAACAATTAATTCATATGTTGTTATATCGTTACTCCTAGTAACCAATAATTTTTATATCATTTTTTATTGGTGCCTCTATTTACTTTTGAGTATATAGGCTGTTTTTTATTATTATAAATTTATTTCTTATTTATATAAAAATAATTCTTTTAACTTTGGTTTATTATCCAGTTTGATTTATATAAGGTTTTTCCGTTTATTTTCTTATAACCTTAGATATAGGTCTTTAATATTATTATTTCCTTTAATTGAATTTATATATTATTTATTAATTTCTTATAGTATCCTTACACTGCACTATTTTCTTCTGCCATTTTCCTCATACAGTATTATTTTATTTTTTATTATTTTATATTTAACTCTTTTATTTTTAACCCTGGGTTATCTTATATTCAAACATAATTATTCTATTAAATATAAAATTAAAGCTAGGTACTAAATTTTAGTTGCCTACACAATACAAATCATACAGTAATTAAACAAAATACATAACTGGTTAGTAGCAACACAGTCTACTATTATATCAATTGTTTCTACATCTACAGCACAAGTCTGTAAGATGCTCCCTTCAAAATCACTTATTTACTCACTGGGTACACTATAACTCACTTGTTACACTTTATATCAATTAAATACAGTTTATAATGTTTGGTGATATAAAGTAATTTAGAGCTAGGTATATTATACCCATTTCTGACCTTTATGGTAGGGTAATTAAGTTATCATTTTTGGGACTGGGTTATGTAACGTTACAAGGGTAAGGTTGAAAATCATACTTTCATTTTTTGATTTGACATGGAATGACCTTACTGGACTTCCCTCGTCGAGATCCCAACACCATAAAGTCAAACAGGCACGTCAGCACAGTATCACCAAACTCTGGAACATTCAATAAAAATATCAATCACTGGCTTTTCAACATACCACATCCTTAACTGAGTTGTTTCCCCTTAGACGTACTGGATTGCCTTTAGCAAAGTACCGGTTGCGTATATATGTACCTTCTTAACATAGACATATTATGTTCATAATCAAATAAACATTCCTATTTCACAAAAACCTAAACTCAAAATACATCACTAACCTCAGGTTAACAAAACATTTCATTTCTGAATCTAAATAAAATTCCCTAGCATTACACAACTTTTAATTTCATTTTCTATTAATTAAACATTTTAACTGTTTATCTTGCATCATTACTTCAATTTTGTTTTTATATTCAAAATTTCAATCATTGCATTTTCCTCAGTTACCATTTACTTTACAATTCAAATCAAAATAAATCTTAAGTTCATTACCAAAATTCACATTTTAAATTAATTAGACCATCTCTTTAATTAATTACTTTAATTGCATTACTTAAAACCTTTTACATTAATTAAATCTTCTCACATAAGTTTTAATTACCTCATAATCAAACACTGTAAGTTACTTCAAAACGATTTTAATTCATTTAATTTCATCTTGTATTTATTTACTTCCATAATAAGATTCATCTGTCATTTTCTATAACCTTCAAATCAAAACTTTTAAAATTTACCACCAAAATTTCTATCTTTTAAACATTTTACATAGACTTCATTGTCATTATTGAGATTCCTTACTACATATTGACAATTATTCAAATACAAAATTTTTTACTATCATAAAATCACTTGCAACTATAAATCTATTACACAAAATATAATATACACATAACACCATGCATCAGCTGATATCTTATCAGCATATGAACATAACCTTACTTTAAGTACCTTTAACACGTGTAAACCAAAGACAAAATTATCTACAATATACTTTTCAAACTCATTTAATTTCATTCTCAAAACATCAATTTCATTATAAAATTCATACTGACATATGGTCAATCATTCAATCAAATAAAAACATGGTCACTGCCATAAACTCAAAACTATAAACATTTATCGCAACAAATGTAACGTACATAACCATATGTACCTTCTGATACATTATAATAACAATATGACTCAATACGTAAACACATTCTATGTTTAATCATTTACTATTTATTATAAAGTCTAAATCTCAGAAAAATCATTTAAATTTATTACCAAAATTCATCTATCCAACATTTTAAATTAATTAATTCATCTCAACTATTTTATCAAACACATTTTAATTACTTTACTTATCAAATTGCTTTAATTACTTTATCAAAAATTCATAATGACCGACTGTCAATCATTAAAGTTGAGTATACTTCATACACTATGTTGTATTCTCTGTTACCTTATCATTACAATAACATAACCTTACTCCATATGTACATTTAACATCAACACAAAAGTATATACAAACCACGTTATTATCTGTTATTGTTTACCACAAATCATTTCATAATTCAGTTCATTTCAAAAACCACTACACTCACATAATTAAATGTTCATGAACAATACTATTTACCCTCCATCATCAAACAATAATTTTATTTTATGTATACCCAATTCATTTTAATTAAATACATATTACCATTTATATAATAACCCTTCCATTTCTCAAATTGTTCTATTACACCAGAATAATAACCCCCCGTATTACTCCATATTATTCTCTCATAAAATCTGTGTACATCAGTATGCTTGGTTAAGTCTCCTTTGTTATCATTTGTCACAATTAAATAGTTTCTACTATCATCATTATAGTAATCAGCTGTTACAGTACGCTAATTCCCCCAACAGGTAAGTGTATATCATCCTCAACATCATATAATCATCGTTTACTACTGTGCTAATGACTGCATAAGGTAAGTACTGAATATTACTAATTCTTTCCATATTTATTTTCTCTATCAACTCTCCATAACCTCTTTTTAACTTAAACAACTCTATCTCTCTCACTCTCTCAAAATCGCTTACACTACCACATCTTAATTTCTCTCTCCCATTCCACACAAAGGGCACTACAATATCATAACAACACCTCCTGGCTTTTCCAGAGAAATCATAAAATATTAAGGGACCATTTAGAGACACCTCGTCTCTCACACAACCTCTGGAGGAAATTCTGTCCTAATAAATCACTAGTGGAGTCTTTACTCCACTTAAACAACAGGGAAATTTTGCCCTTTGTACACACTCTACCTTTAAACTCTCTCTCCATTCTTTCTCCAATTCATCAACACTCGCTAACACTCCATTACTAACCCAAACTGACTTTCTACTCTCATTTTCACTAATATTACTTACAATCAGAATGATCACTGTTGCACACCACTATATAAAAATTATTCCGATTAGCGCTTTCAAGCTTCACAGCTCATCGTCAGATCGGGAATAGACAGGAAATATGTGAAACCCAACCCTTCACCCCTCTCCCCACCCTGCTCACCCACAACAAACTAAAAATTAATGACCCTTCCCCACCCCCTAAACTCTGTCTCACCATCTGTACAGTTACATATTTTTCTAGTAAATTCCTTGTGTTTCAATGTGTGTGTGTGTGTGTGCATCCTTTTAAACTACCCTCTTCCTCTCCACACACGTGGGTCAGTCACACACCCTATTTTAAAACAACCAATTAGTACTATGTAATATAATTCTTAATCTTATCTATCTGTCCTCTCTCATTTAATTCTTAATCATGTTATAAAATATTTCTTCATTATCAAATTTAATTTTAATATTAATTAAGTTGTCTAACCCTTTTTCTCTTTCTTTCAATATTTCTAACTCCTCTCTAAGCTTCCTTTCAACTGTGTTATTTACTACTTTTACAAATTCGTATTCTTCCAAAGGATTAACAAACTTGTGGTTGTCTTCTATGAAGTGTCTTGCATATAACGAATTGGTTGTTCTATTACCTTCTCCACGTTTGTGGTCAGACAACCTGCATGCGAATTTTCGTCCTGTCTCCCCTAGGTACACTTTGTTGCAGTCTTTACATTTTAATTTATAAATTCCGCTTTTCTGTAATACTGGAATTTTTTCTATATTCTTATTCCTTATCTTATCAAATACCGTTTCACATTTTTTAATAGCTATATCTACTCCATATTTATTAAAACATTTTATAATTTTTCTAGTATGTGAACCTATGTATGTCAATGACCCTGCATAATTCTTTTGTTCTGGTTCTATTTTAGCTTTTTGTATGTTGACCCTTTTCATAACTTTATCCACTATGTTGGTGCTATAATTATTATTCCTTACAATTCCCTTTATCGTTTTTAACTCCCTATCTTTTGATTCGGTCTCTTTTAAACACTTCTGAGCTCTGTAACAAAAGGAATTGATTGCCGCCATTTTATATCTGTATGGGTGGTAAGACTCTCTTGGTATAATTATATCAGAATACTGTACAGATGGTGAGACAGAGTTTAGGGGGTGGGGAAGGGTCATTAATTTTTAGTTTGTTGTGGGTGAGCAGGGTGGGGAGAGGTGTGAAGGGTTGGGTTTCACATATTTCCTGTCTATTCCCGATCTGACGATGAGCTGTGAAGCTTGAAAGCGCTAATCGGAATAATTTTTATATAGTGGTGTGCAACAGTGATCATTCTGATTGTGATTTCAACCACTAACACAAATTTCTTCATTAATATTACTTAATGTATCACACATGGATACTCCATTTTCAGCTATATCTTTATTATTATTCATATTCAACACTATCTCACTATTATTATTATAGTTATTACTATTACTTACCTAGTTAATTTCTTCTTCCTTATTTTTCATCATATTACAATTATTCTTACCTGTATTGACACCAATGTCGTCTGTTACTTCGTTATTTTCACTTGTATTAACATCACCTACCTTATCGTTTTTTATCTCCACTGCAATTAAACTAACACTATTTTTTGTAAAAGTATCATCATTATTACCTCCACTTTCAGTAGTCAATGTACCACTCTCTATCACTATGCTTTCAATTATGTCACCGTTATCACATGTGATCTCGTGATTATTATCACTTTTACTTACCTTATCATCTACTATCTGATTATTTTTATTCTCCTTGCACTCACCTGTAGCTATTTTCCTTTCCACTTCCTCAATAGTCTTCTCCAAAAATTGCAAATTTTTTCTGTCCCATTCACTTAGATTCCCCCTTAATCTAATCCTATCTCTAAGCCGTTTCATTTCTTCATTTAGTTTTTTCCTTCTTTCCTCTGTTTCTCTTCTCCGTTTCTCTTGTAATTCATTCATCTCTCGCTTCCATTTTTCATTTTGTTTTCTTAACTCGTTAGTCTGTTTTTTCATCTCATTCCGCAGGTTATCCCAATGTTCTTTGTCCTGCTGCTTCCACCTTTCTTGAGTTTCTTGTGCCTCGGCCATGTTAACCTAATTTTTTATTATAATACCCTTTATATAATATAATAATTATACATACCCAATCAGAATACTCCACACATAAACTCGTTATCCAAATCTAGAAGTCAACACAATAATTTCACAAGCACGTTATGCTACCAAAACATAACCTAGTTTACGCAACGTAATTATATACGATAATTATTCACACATACGCCGTTACCCAAATCCTATTTTTCTGTCCTTAAAACAGGTCTACCTCGTATAAAGTTATACCAGGATACTGGCAGGCGCACCTGTTGTGAAGAAACAAACATTTATAAATTAAAAAAAAAATATATACTCTGCCAGAATCTTACCTTGCGATCTTTTCTCGCCGACTTACCTTTTGTAAACACCAACAGAAGTTCAGGGCCGCCATACACCATATTTGTATATTTTGAAGTTGAAATATGTAAACTTTTATAGGTACTCTTCCGTAATTAAAACACTGGACAATTTTACATTCTGACTACCCACAATTCAGAAAATTCCCCAGAACATTTAGACGAGTTTTTCAGCACAGAACACTAGGAAATGTTAACGACGAAATAACTACGCTAACACATGGTTATATTGTGTTAAAACAAATCTTATTTATTTAATTTAATTAATATTCATTGATTTCTTCTTCTTTCTTTAATAATTAAAAAACAAAACTACATAAACAAATTGTATAGACTATTCTTTACCACCAGTACTTTTCAGTTTCTTTATATTTATATATACACACACTCTCTCACTCGTACTTTTCACATTTCTTTACCCCCTTCTATTTGAGCTCATTAATGATTTATAATGTATTGGCCAAATGAATTTGCCTTTAAACTTGTTACGTATTTGCGTAATATCCAAATGTTGCGCACGATGTTGTCCGGAACCGTTTTCACTAAACACTCTCCACTCCGACCAAATTTTAACGTCATTTAATCGTCACTTCATTGTTTACCACTTGTTGTTCATTTTATGCTCCTTGGTAGGCATACATTAATACTTTTTCGGCCTACCAGGGACTCATCCGAGACTATCGTTGAATGAACGACTGTACAGGTTGAAGGCTGGTTTTCAATTGCTCGGCGACGACTGTGTGAACATCGTTCGCGCAGTTGCCTACCCGCCAGGCGTTAGGTGTTGCCACATGGCGTTAACTCGTTCTGTGATTGGTTCTTGCCATCGCATGTTCGACTATGGAATTTCTGTACTTGATTTTCATGTTGGGAAAAGGCGGCACACCCGCGTGCTCATACGCATGAATACGCACCCTTTTGACAATTAACATTCCTGTGCTTTACCGTACCTGTTACGGAGCTATAGTCGGTGACCAAAAGTACACTCTGGGTGAATAAAAGATTACCTCTAAGGTTGTCTACAGATAGTTCAAATGAATTTACTGAAGTTACAAACCCCCTTTATTTTGTCCCATTACAAGTTAGCACTGTAGGTTGAATGCTCTTCTGTACGTTAGCTCATTCCAATTACATATGGAGAAGTAATGTGAGTTTTCCTCTACAGAAGTGGTCTTGATATCTCCTTTCAACCAAGAACACTTTATTGTATTAAATGGAGTACCTTGCCCACACTAAGATATGGCATCCTCATAGGTTAAACTGAGGTCTGACAATGGGAAGCCATTATTTATTAATAAAGGTGTGTGCATTTAATCTAAAAGTGTCCTTAATCAGATGTTATTCTTGTGCTAACTTGTGAGTGATGTAGATTTAGTCTTCATTGACTGCCAACTTGTTTTCATTTGTTTCAGGTGTTAACAAGTTCAATTTATCCTTCATCTGACAAATGGAAGAGATCAAATTTGAGGACAAGGTATAAAGTTTAAAAATAAAAATATATTTTTTGCTGTTTAATGTATGTATTAAATTGATACATGTGTTATATACACACATTCATTTCTTATATTAATAATAGTTTATTTATCATCATATTGATTTGTAATTAATTGCTGTACAGAATATGATTTATACATGTATTCTTTTGTGTAGGGTTCGCATTGACAATATGCATTTTCCATAACCTCCTAACTTTCAAGCAATTCTCTTCCTCCCTCGTCCAATTTAGACTTGTAGTCTGTTTGATAGTTGCAAAGTAGCTTTAAAACTTATTTTTTGATCTGCCAGTCTTTGTGTTGGCCAATTATGTCAACATACTCATACTATTCTATCATCACTCATTCTCTTGTGTTGTCCACTCTGGTAGTCCTGTCCTCTGCAAGTCTTCCTGGTATTTTCCTGAACTCCGTACTTGTGACATCTCATTTCGCTGTTTTGACTTGCATTGTCTCACTTCCAGTTTCTGCAGAATACATCAGTATTATATGTATTATGTATTATGCTATACCTTATATGTATTATTATTATTATTATTATTATTGTATGTCTAAAAGTCAATATAAGACATATAATTGATGTACATATTCAAACCTTTGTGTTTTGTCTCAAGTGTTTGTTAGCCAGATAGTAAGAGCCACAGACACCAAATAGTAAGAGGCACATAACTGACTATTCTATGAGTGATGATGACTTGCATTTGAATTTTTTATCTGACCACCCGCTCGTGTGCCAAGTGGGAGGGGGGAGTCAAAAATTTACCATTTATTGCCCACTTTTAATGTTGTAACCATTAGCTATACAATTGCTTCCTTCAGATTTTATGTACACGACCTACCCGTTCGTGGGGAGTGAGGTTAACCCTTCTTACTAACCCCTCTGCTCTCAAGATTAGTTATAAACAAGTCAGTTAATCACACAGTAGGCATACTGCTTTTAACTGTATAATTAACAAACTATTAATGTAGAAAGTGTATTAATAAATTTACACTACTATATACAGTAGATAATTAATTACATTTGATGTACTTAAATTGTTATCTTACTGTAATATCATTAAAGTTCATATCACCTCATCATAATTAATAATCTTTAATGCAACAATATATAATTGAAATCCGTTTGAAACATGGCTTTTTGTAGATAAGATCATTTATCCTTTCATATACCTTACACGTATATACTATGGTAATTTGAAAGTTCACGACCTAATAATAAAAGACTTACCAGTATTTTTTCGTTTTGGAATCACTTTTCATATTTCAGCATAGTCTCCATGTAGTTGAACACATTTGGTTTAGCGATGCTCCAGTGCTTTTATCCCATTCAGAAGTTTGATTGTTCTAGGTCCTCTGATAACCGTTTACTGCTGCTTTCAGTCATCTCCAGAAAAATCCCTCCTCACCAGGGAATTTCTGAGTTTTGGGAATAATTAAAATTAAATGGACGTAAATCAGGCGAGTAAGTTTGATGTTGCAGCAGATTGTATTTCAGCTCAGCGATTTTTTGGCTTAAAAACAATTCTTGTCCGGTCTTCCATATCCTACTACAAAATTATCTATTTATATACTAAACCTGGCCCTTTTTTACAAGTATTTTCATTTATTTGGTCCAAAAGGTTAGAATATGACTATTTTTTGGCACATCCATGATAATCTCTTAACAACATTCTCTTAACCACTCAGAAAATTAAGTCATACCTTCCAACAGACAAATTGACTTTCCTTTTTTTTACATGACTAATTAACAATACTGCTGCAGACCAACATGTTGCTTTACAGCAGTTTATGAGGCAAATGTGGTGTCACATGATGTCTCTGACTCGGTTCTCAGACTCGGTATCTTCTTCTTCTTTGACTCTTCCTGAACCACCTTCTTTATCTGTGAGAGCTTACAGATAATTTGTTTTCTAAATACTTTGTCCATCCAGTATATTTTTAATATTCTCCTACAGCAGCAGATTTCAAATGCTGTGGTTGTGTCTTTCAATTTTCCCTATTGTCTAGGTTTCACATGCAGCTTCTATAATAGCATGCTGCAAACATATAATTTGAGGAATTTCTTCTTAATTTGAATCCAGTATTTGACAGAAGCAAATTTGTTTCTCCATTTGGCCTGTGCTCTGACACTGATTCCTCTCAGTTATCTCTACCAGTTTTAATATTTACCTATTTTTGTTCCTGATTCTCCTCTTCCCCCAAATAATTTGTTATAATACTGGTATTCAATAGTGTTCTCAATTTACCTTGTTTTCTGTTAGTATAAACGATACCATCAGTAAAACTCTTAACTCTTAACATCAGTAACTCTTAATTCTTATACTCTTTCCATGAAATGTTATTACGGTCTTGAACATCTTTATGGTTTCCTTTACAGCCTCTTATAAAGCATTCTCGTATAATGGTAATGAATTTGTTTGAAAGTAAATTTTAATTCCTTGTTATTTGTAGGATGTTTTAACGGTCAGTATAAAGAAAGAAGCAGATCCAGAAGAGGCTGAGACTGAACAGGTAATGTGCATAACCATTATTTAGCCCATAGGTTAGGTTGTTCTGTGTCATGTACCACTAGAGATTTGGATCACATTCGTTTGTAGATATGTAATTAAAAATCAACAGTATACACAAACTGTATCATAGTGTTGTATACATATAAACTACATGAGATTAAGTAAGTAATATCGCCCACTTGTGCGAGCACGCGCGTGCACACACACCATGTAGGTACAGAGTACGGATATTTATTGCAAAAATTGATAGGTGATTCTATATATTTCATATTTAGTATTGATCACCTGTTTATATACTCTATAAATCACTGAGAAGACTAAGCAGATTTTATAGTTGTTCAATTTTCAGGATATATTGCCAGTTATAAATTCTGTCCTAAAAGGAGAACTGCATGTAAAAGAAGAAATCATCAAAGAAGAGAATGAACAGTTTGTTGATCAGGTATAGTACATAGTTATACATTTGTTTATAGGGTCATTCCATGTCAAACCAACCAGTGACTCAACCTGACCATTTTTAAATTTGATGAAACTTGCAGGATTTATTCTATCTGTAAATATAAGTACAAAAATATTTTTTTAAAATTTTTATGTGATCCCATTTTTTAGTTTTTAATTTTTTAAATTTTAAAAAAGTTAATTTTTTTTGCTTGCGGAACAAGCTTTAATGCATCATAACTTTTGTTCTATAGGTCCTACAGACTTGTTTTTGGGCTCATTTTTTTAGCACTTTTTAGTGGCTTTAATTTGATATATAACTTGACACATTTTATAAAAAAAAAGTTTTTTTGAAATGGAAAACTTTTTGTTTTTTTTTTAATATGAGTGTTCTTTAAAAATTAAAAAAAAAAAATATGTTATTCTACTATTTATTATCTACATTTCCTGAAAATTTTAAAGTGGGATCACTATGGGATCACAAGTTATGGACAAATATGTAAGATACTTAACTGTACCTTTCGTAACTAAATAGCGTTTAGGTAAAAAAAACTAGGTTTGTTTAATTAAACCAAATGTATTATATAAACTAATGAAAACATACATGACTGAGCTCTTTTAAAGTGGCTATGGTTTTAAAACTGTCCGACTTGAGTAAGCCAATTAGTTTTTATTTCTTCTTTGAGCAAGAATTTTGCTGGCTTTTTCCATTTCATGAGTTGTAAGTTTATAAACTCTTCCAGTTTGTGTTGTGGGATCAACTTTAGTTAGGACATGTGATCTACTTACACCCAATATGTCTGGAAACTGGGGGTACTTGAATGAAGGGGAAGGGCCATGTGGTTCCAAAAAGCTTATATTTACAAACTCATTTTCGATCCCGAGCACACAGCCTAACCACCACTGATTTGAATAGTTACAAGTCACAAACCCAACTATTTCACTAAGTTCTAACTGCTCATTTTTTTCCTCAAGAGACACAATTTCTTCTTTTGTTTCAGTTGAAAAACTGTATTCCTTAACGTTAAGTTTTGTAGTACTTCCGATAGGTATAAAAGAATGAAGCTGTTGGGTCCCTTTGATGGTTTTAGCATTCACCAATCGTTGTTCCAAAAAGGTGTTCTCAGTTTCATGGTCTTCTTGTGTTGTATAGAGGAAGTTAACAGATGGAATAATCTCCTTTGCCCAATCATAAAGCTGGCGAGGAGTCATTATTTGATCATTGTAGACCATTCGCAAACTAGCTTGAGCAGCGAGGCACTTAACCGTTCTCCCTACCCCATCACAAACATTTTTCCCATGTGATGAAGCGAAGAAATTCCATTCGGCTTCTACGTCAAAGTCTACCTTATGAAAACAAAGGTTGAGGAAGTTATACTTATTTTTGTATTGGGATGCTGCTCCATCTGAGAAATAATGAATTTTTTTGCGGCTGTGATGGAAGTTTCTGTTTTAAAAAGTCAGTCATCATGCGTTGAAACAGATGCACAGCTACTGTATTGTGAGACATACAACCACTAATGATAACTAGGTTTATGTGTTCAAGCTTTTCTTTATCTTCACCTCTATAGTATATGATAATTGGATGAATGGTTGCTTGTGCGTTGTTCCAGTGAAATCCTTGTACAGCATCTTGTAGGACAAAAGAATAATTTTCAGCAATATCGCATATCACTATGTACTTATCTGGCAGGATATTATCCTGAAGCTGCTTCAAATAAGCTGATTGTTGTTTGGCAATGAAAGAGTGGCGTAGCAGTTTTGGCAAACTTTCAAATAATCTGCCCACAAAATCATTAACTGGCATTGTTACTGTTTCTAAAGTTGTTTTGTTGTCAATTTGCATCCATTGCTTGAATGTCACGTTTTCAATACACTCCTCCTCAAAACAATTTTGAAAGTGTTCTTTTAGCTTTTCACTACCTGGGCACTTTTCACATGTGACGAAGTGGCATCTAGGTGTTGAATCTTTGCAAACAATGTGTAATGTGTCAAAAAAGGGGGTTTTTATTTTTCATTAAATTTATTTAAATTTAATCTGTATCATCATTGCAAGTCCCATGTAAAATAGCGTTGTATTCAAACAATGAACCTTAACGTAACTTTTTGGGCTGGGTGTTGTCGGAGAACAATACTGGTTTGTGAATCGAATGTTTGGCACGTACGATATGCGCATCCACTAGGTGGGGCGCGGCTTCTACGCATAACTGGCGAAACCGATGCTGCGAAAATGGCGAAGCAGGAAGATTGTCGGGCCATGTGCTCTGGAGACGGAGGAAATCAAGTAGAGGCTCCACCCACCTAAGCCTCTTATATCGTCACCGTTTAACATCATTAGCGAATGGGGCACATGGACAGTCCAGACTTATTGTACGACTATGAAAAAATCGTAGCCTGAAGGCAGTGCCTTCCTGTTTTCAACAACAAGCTATAGTGCGGAGTCTGGTGAGCACGCTCTCCCCAGTTGACTAAATAACTTCCCCGGCCGGGTGAACACATAGATAGGCTCGTGGGCCTAATTTTTGATAAAATTACTAAAAATGTGAGTCAATTAGAATGTGATAAACAGTGAAACCATAACATCTTAATCAGTGAATCAAATTTAACCAGCAGAAAATTTTTTCGGACGAACCAGTGAACGAAACAAAAACAGGCTAATAACAGCACATGTCGGACACAGACAGAGAATTAGAATCATCACATTTTATTTTAACTCAATGGGGGAAATTATTTAATAAAGAGCTCTAGTTTTTTTTTTGTGTAAAGGAAATAATGTAAATCAGGTATGAGAGGGAGAGAGTGAGCAAGCTGGGTTGCTTTTTAAAGAATTATTTAGACTAGTTATTAGAATAAGTGAGGCAATGTTTAAGTAGCCTAGCTATTTGTTTTTGTATTTTTAAAAGAAAAAAGTAATTGAAAGAAACAGTAATATTTTTTTGAGAAGAGAAATGAATAGCAAGTAAATTCAAAGAGTATGAAAGAAGGTTAAATAAAAAATTTGAGTTGATTAACAAATGCAATAAGAGTCGAGTTTCTTAATCATGCAACCCTAAATCATTTATAGATCACGAGTTCACATGAAGACCCTGGAACCAAAGACGAGGTAAGAAGTGTGGAAAATGTTTAATAAAATTAATAAATATTTTGTAATTAATCTGTAATTTCACAATGGCGACCGAACTAGGGACAGTCTGTACAAATTAGTTGTTGTACAGACCACGTCTACTCAAAAATAAGTGATTTAGTGGTTGAGACAAAGTGCGTAAAAAATTACGAAAAACGAGATTATACGTAAGTAAGACTTAATGAATACTTAATGAATGTAAGATAAGGATTGTTAGAATATGATATAATAAAATAAATGACAATTGTATAATTCAAAAAATGGCAGGAAATAATGAAAATGAGATAGAAGAAATAATTAATTTTAATGAATCAGCTGTCATGAGTAGCCTTAAAGTACATTCAACCCCGAATGTAGGTCAAGACGATCAGACTATGAATATAAGTGTTACGAATGAAACAAATATTACAGAGGATTCGGGGGTTCAGTTAACCCCAACCTCAACAAAATGTAACAGTCAATTTAATAATGATATAGTGAGTATGTTAATAACAATATCAAAGGATATGAACAAAAGAACGAAATTAAAGAAATAAAAAGTAGTTTCAATGTACAGAATAACAAATTTGATGAGTTAAAAAGCGAAATACATGAGCAAAAAATCAAATGCGAAAGCAATTTCAGTGAATTAAAAAACCATATTAATGAAATCAATAAAAATGTCGAGAAAACCAATGAGATAGTTACCAGTAACGTTAGCAAATTAGAACAAAATATTGAGAGAATGGGAGTGTGGGTAATAAATACAGGTAAGAGCAAAATAAATGAAAATAACGGAGATATATGTATTAACAGTAGTGGTGGTAGTTTAGATGCAAAACAGGTGGCGGTAGACAAGGTGAGTACCGATAATTATAATGATGAGTTAACGAGTGATAACAGTTGTATAATTAAAAACGTGGTGTTAGAGAGTAAGGTTGTGAGCAGAGAAAGTGTTGATGAAATGGGGAGTGTGTGTGAAGAAAGGTTAGGTGGGCAAAGGGCAGATTTTCCCCAAGTATATAGTGAAACAGGGTTTTCACCGTGGTGTTATGAGGACAAGGTTTCCTCCGGTAGTTGTGTGGAAGACAAGGTGTCTTCGTATAGTCCCTTAATTTTTTGTGGTGTTCTTGGAAGTGCCAAGACGTATAATAAGTTTGTGGTGCCCTTTGCGTGGTATGAAATAGGTCAGTGGGGTTGTGAGAGGTATTGTGATGAGAGAAAGAGATAGAGATTTTTGAGATTAATAGAGGTTATGAAATGTTAGTGCAGAGTTTAGATATGGAGAGAGGAGAGAAAATTGACTTACCTTGTGAAATAGAGATGGATGATTATTTTGATGATACGGTTGTAAATGATAAAAACTTACCTGATGTTGTGATGAATGTTGTGGAGGAATATGATGATAGAATGTACCTTATGTTAAACAAAAATACTGATGGAGACAGAACTAAAATCACCAATGTAGACGGGCTTTATGAAATAATGGGAGACAAATGTGTAGTTAATTACTGTGTCAATATAATTAACGAAAGTAGTCATTACAATAATAATTATAGTGTAATGTATGTCGATAAAAATGAGTTATGTTATAAATACATCAGACTATTGTATGATGATGGGGGTTAAATAAAAAATCAGTGAATGGACATTTTAAATATTTTAGTTTATGGTAATGACCTGGCTAGATTATGAAATGAGGTATGGAAAACAGAAAAAATTAATGACAAAAAATTTGTAAATAAATTTATAGTGAAATTAATTGTGTCTATGTTGTAAAGTGTGCTTTATATAAACAATGTGTATGTAGTAGAGATTGGTTTAATAATAATAATAATATTTTGGCAGACTAAATAAATAATGAGAGTTTGTAATAAATGAACTATAATTATTTTGGAGTAAAGTAATTAAAATAACTTGTGTTTTCAATAATTGATTGAGTTAAATAATTTGAGATGAAGTAATTGACATTAAAAATGCTGAATAAAGAAATGTTGATAATGAATTTAAGTGATTTTATATGATTGGAAGTTGATAATAAATAGTAAATGAAGAAATGTAAAATGTATTTAGTTGTGGAGTCATATGATTGTTAAAATGTTTCAGAAGATACATGGAGTTGTGTACATGATTTGGTGGTGATGAATTGTTTATAATTTTGTGTCAATAACAGGAATCATGTGTTTGAGTGATGTACTGTAAGTATGAATTTGATAATACAAGTAAATAAAGTAAAATGATTAATATGCGAACAATAAATTTTAAATGAGTTTCAAAGGTTTAAATAAGGTGATGAAATAAATTTGAGGTAGTTATGAATGTTCTAATGTAATTTTCAATGGGTAACTTAATGTAATATGTTGTAAAATGTTTGGGTGACAATAATTATTTCAATAAGGCATTTGAATCAGTCAGAGTTAACTTTAATGGGTGGTAGAGAGAATAAGAATTTTGGGAAGAAAAGTGATACAGAACTGTGTAACGTGTCTAATTTGGGTAAATTTATTTCTTACAGTAGGGGGCATTTGTATTTTTATTTATTTCATTTTGTGGGGGATTTTATAAATTTATTGTGAAAGTTTTATTTCCCGGCGAACGTTATTTCCATTGTGACATAACACGTGGCAAGTAGAACAGTTGAAACTAAGCAGCAAAGCGTAATTTCTGTTGTGCAACCTTTACAAAGGAATGCGCTCGGTGCCAGTTCTAAGAATTGTACATTTGTGTGACGTCCGCGCCCAAACGCACCACCACATCATGTGCGCGGACGACGCCACTGGGGTAAAACCAAAATGGCTTGGGCGACTTCAATTCAGCAATGTGCGTTTGAGCGGCAGGAAATCATGGCTAAGTACGGCCCTTTTTGTGACGTCAGCCAGTGCCTAGCTGAAATCGTCTGCTATCGTCACTCCAAAAAACTACATGCATAGAATGGGACTAAGCTTCTGCGACGAAGCCCAAGGCAGTGCTTTCCGTTAAAAGTATGAGATCACATCAGCAACACCTGCTACGTCGGCCCCAGTCTGCTAACTGAACTCTCCGGCGCCGGAACAAGCCAAGTAGGCTTGTCACAAAACTTGATAGTTTAATAGTTAAAAAATCACAGGAGAAAATTTTATGTGACCGCGGTCGAGTTTAAAAAAAAAACGATTAAAGAATGTAACTGTATGATTTTTGGAAAATAAACCACAAGAAAGTAACAGACGATGAGTGCGCGCGCGAACCACGTGCCGGCGGTTTAAGTGTAAGGGCTGGGGGGGCTTATTATTAAATGTTAAGGGATAAATAAATTTTCTGTGAGTATGCGTGAGTGAGCAAAGCTGGGCTGTTTGTGTTTGTGTTTGTGTGAGCTACTTAAGGTAAGACCATAGCATAAGTAAGTATAAGTAGTATTCATGTACCGAATCAAAAGAGGAAATTAGTAAGAAGCTATGTAAGATGCAAAAGCATGATAAAATGTGTTTTCTAATTTGAATTTAAATGACGTGACAAAATTAAAATCTTAATTCTCTTCAGAAAAAATGTGTTGTGCAAATCATTCACACAACCTTAAGAAATTACGCCTGTATCCTAACGTACATATGACGCAACCCTGAAGCCGAGGTTACTTAGTGATGGAAGTAGAGGTTTCTTCACGTATATTTTGCATTTTTATTATGTCATTTATTAATGAACATCTCAATGGCGCCACGAACCGGAACGAATTTAATAATTTGAAATTCCATAAATACAAATAAGATACAAGCGTAATTTAGAGGTTAGAGTGAAAATACGTAAAGTTACGTAACATTAGTAAATAAATTACACATTTAAAAGTATAACAATGGAAAATACAGAGAGTGAAGTCGTTGTGTCCGACTTAAATGTTACAAGCAAAGTGGCTGAATTAGATGAATCAGCTGTTATGAGCAGTCTTGAAGTACATTCAACACCTAATGTAGATCAAGACGACAAAACTGATTATAAGAAAAACGAATGAATCAAATAATACAGATGATTCGGGGATCCAAATGACCCCAAAATCAAATAGAGAAAATAAAAATAATAATAGTGAAGTCAGCTTCATTGACGATAAAATAGAAAGTCTAGCGACACCTGTCCAAAGTAAACAAGAGATAGATAAAGATGAAAAAGTCATGAATATGTTGCAACTGATTTTGGAGCAACAAAGTATTAAATTTAATGAAGTACAAAGTAATTCTGACGCTAAGTTCAATATGCAAAATTCAATAATCAATAACAAATTCGATGAATTAAAAACGAGATTCAAGAATTAAATAAATGTTTAGAAAATAATAACGAAATAATAAGAACTAATTTGAATAAGTTAGAACAGAGTGTGGAGCGAATGGGAGTACATGTGATGAGTACAGAGAAAAATAAAACCAATGAAAATTGTAGTGACAAATGTAAAAATATGATACCAGAGAAAGAGTTAACAAATGATAACAATAATGTTGAAAATAATGAGAATAATAGTAATGTATTTGAAGAATTAGTATCGGAGACTGATACGGTAAAAATAAAGAATGAGAGTACTGATGAGTTGGTGGAATGTAATGATAATGAAATGTTAATGTGTGTTAATGAGTTAGAGAGAGAGTGGAAAGAGAGTTATATTATAGGTATGAAACAGAGGGTAAACCGTTTACGAGGTAGAATGGGGGGTGAAGGAAGACCTTCACGTATATATTGTGTAGACAAGTGTGCTACAAATAATTGTTTTTTGAAGTTTTTGTTTTTCCTGGAGAAGTCAGGAAGGGTTTAATTGAATTTGTACCCTCTGTCTGTAATACTTTTGAGAGTGTGATTTGGGGTTATGAGGAGAGAGATGTAAACAGAGAATTGTATGTTAGTAAAGAGACATAATTGTATAGTTTGAATAGAGAATATGATGAATGGAAATAAGGCTTAGAAATATATTTGAATAATAATGATTACAATGATTTGATAAAAATAATTAACCCGATAGTGAATGAATGTAATGATGGAGATATAACAAAAATACCTAACGTAGACTGGTTTGATGAGTATTCTGGTAAAATGAGGGAATTTGGTTGTTCTGGTTATGACACACAAAGTAACCGTTTGTTTGTAAATAAAAATCAACAGTGTTGTATAAAAACAAGACTTATTTGGGACGATGGAGGTTAAACTGTAAAACAGTAAACGACAGTTTTAAACATTTTGTTTTATGGGTTTTGACTTAGCTGATTTTGTGATGTTACTTACTTTATCGATCACATTTATTAATACAAAACACAAATCACTTTTACTTACCGGCACGATCGCCTCTATAAGGTCCAAGGGTTCGATCACATGTACCTAGATACAAACATGGTCTAATAGGTTACGCAAAGCACTGACACAACTCATTTTTGAAGAGAATTGATAATTTTAATGTTCCATTATTGAGATTGAATAGAATTACTTCTAGTCAAATATGATGCAACTCGTGCATGTTGTTGTTGTTAACAGAACTTACAGACTATAACTTACCTTATCATTTCTAACAAACACAATTATAATTCAAACAAAAACAAACAGCCCAGCTTTGCACACTCTCTACATTCACACTGTAAATTATAAACCCCTTATCACCTTAGACAATTCAGTTTAACTCGGGAACTGCACTATCGCGTTACCGGCCACGCACGTGGTTATTGTTCCACACTTCTGAAACTGTTCGTCTTGTACTGTTTTCACTGTCTTCTATGTAATAAAATTTTCGCTGTGATGGTTTGATTAATATCTTGGGTCCCGATCGGTCTTACTGGGTGAGTTACATTTTATAACACCACCGACCGGGGCCTAAACGAAACGGTAAGTGTCTGTGGTTGGAGTCGGGTTCTAGTTGACTATATGGTGTCTCTTACTGAGATAGATTGGAACCGGTAACGTAACAGGTACAGCTTGCTTCCACCGGCGGGAAACAGTGGTTCACTGCCACTATGTTTTCGTCGCTCAAGCCCCAGTTGTTGTGAGGTAACCACTTTATGTGTGGAATAGAGCTGGTATATGTGTTGGTCCAGAGGACAATATTGGACTTGGCTCCGCTGACGTCATTAATAGTAGGCGGGGCTTTAGCAGTACTTCCTGAGTGAAACTAAAGGAACGATGTATATTTTCGCCCTTTAGCCATCTTGGTTTTGTGGCTGGACGCTTCACTCGAGCTCGTGTTTGTAAAGTTGTGTACGAGCGCTGCCACACCAGCACAAAGTTCTTAGAATTTTGGGGAGGTAAATTCTTTGCTCGTCGCGTTACACAATAACAACTGCGTCTATGCCTTTGTTACCACTGTTTCTTAGCATCGTTCTGTTAGACGGAAAATAACGTTGCCCAATAATTTTCATAACTTTTTGACAAACCCGCCCAAAATGAAATAAATAAAAGATATAAATGCCCCATACTGTGGAAAATAAAAAACACCCAAAAATGACACGCTACAATTTGAACATTGAAATATGGTAACTGAATAAATAATGAATCAGATTTGTAAATAAATAGGTGTTGTGGTTAAGTGAACAGTGTATGTAGGTAGATAATTGTTGTAATAATAAGATTGATATTTTGCAATTTAAATAAATAATAACATTAATTTTGAAACAGTAATTGAATAATAATAGGTGTGGATGGTAATGAGTTTTGTATTGTTAATAATCAATTTAATTAAAACAATTTGATACCTGTTAAATATTTTGATTGATTATTTAAATGTTGTGTAATTAAATTTTTTGGATGAATATAAATTAGTTTACGAGATGGAAATTTGGTGATTAAAGGATAAATTATTTGATTTAAACTGATATTTGTGTTAAATGTTTCAGAGGTGAGGTGAAAGTATTGTGGTATGGGGATTATGTTGTGCATATATCATGTTAAATGGATTGTAAGTATAGAACTTTTACAATATGAATCATGTATAACAAAAATGCTTACAGGTAACTAAGATTTTAAGTCAATAGTGAGATTATTTGAAATAATTGTGTTCAATAAAAATGATAATTAAAAAATTTTAATAATAACTAAAAGATGATATATACTAATTATTAATAATAAATTTTGAAAATTTTAAGGAAGATAATTGTTGAAAATTATGAATGATGTAAGTGAGTTAAAGGATTAGTGATGAATGAAGGTCTCATACTATAATGTTGTATATTTGATTTTTTAGTTAGTTATTAAGTTGCTATTGCGGGGGTGGCCTGTGCCCTCGTAGATAGCGAAAAGGGTTGGGGGTAATAGAGAGTGTTACCTCCATCGGAGGCCAAAATGGCGAAAATGTGCGAACACACCTTTTTCGTGTAAATTAAATTTATACACTGCTAGACGACCGTGTCGCACATAATAAAACGATGTAGAACAGGCAGTGAAATGAAGTTAGATTTCCCCGACTTTTCGGGCGATTACTGCCTTACCAGCACTAATCGTGGATTTGGCTAGCGGCCAGCTATGGTCATATCAAGTCCCTTGACCATAGCTGACTTGAAATTGGTATATAGTAGAAATTCAATGGGGGCGAACATTAGGGGAAATCCCAGCACTATGGAACAGCGGCTGCCACTCTGCCCGCTTGGGGGCAGCAAAGCCAGGTGGTAGACCCGCATTAAGGGCGTGTAGCTATATAACAAAGGTATGTTGATACCTGAACCTTTTAAATGTAATAGCGGAAGCAAAGACACGGAGAGGTAAAACTACTCCAAAATATGCCGTCTTTGTGAAAGCGAAAAGGACGATACAGTCCTCCATAATTTGCAATAGTGTGTGTGGCTGGGAGGTGGCTCAGATGAGTCACGCAGTTAAAATTTTACAACATAAAAAATTTTTGCTAATTCAAATTTTGATCCAATAAAATTGCTTGTGCTCTGTTAAATAACTAGATGCTCAAACACTCAATATAAGGTGTTCATGCTATAATTGTAAATGTATTATTTCATTATCGTAGGTTAGATATAAGCATTGATAACAATATGTGTCTTCATTATGTGTGTATTTTAAACTAAGCAGATAATTAAACTGACTGGCAGGCAGTTAACGTAACAGAAGTGAGTATTGATAAACATATATATATATTGTGACATAGCGAGGCGAAGATCTGCTCTCGGCGCCAGCCGAGACGTGACACGAGAAGGCGAGGCGACCCAATCAAGGATCGGCAGCAGCTTGATTGGCCTCAACGTGACCATCTAACGTGCTCGAGGCGAGCCAACCAGGGACCAGCGGCACTCTGATAGGTTCGTGGCATACGACCTGTCAGGGCATAAAAACAGCGCCGCTAAAAATTTTTGGCGCACTCCATTGGACGTCGTCAAGCCAGCTGGAAGAAAAGGAAGAAGGAAGAATGGAGAACGCAGGAGAAGCAGTGATGGACATCGACTGGGACAGCAGCGGGCTCTACATACCGCTGCCGAAAGAAGAGAACCGCAGCACGCCCGGAACCGCGGATGCAGCCGCCGAACATCACAGCACGGCTCGGGCAGCGTACGCAAATGATTTAGCGTACCCGACAAACGGTCCTTTTAAGGGCCTAAAAAACTATAGTGTGTACGATTGGCGCCATTTGTCCTGTGACAAGTGGCGCCCAACGTGGGGCGACGATCATCTTGCGGATGCAGGATCCAGCCACGCCAGAGAACTACCAGCCGGCACACAAAACAACATGGCGCCCAACAGCTACACCCAGCGGGACACCGGGTTCGAGGTAGAGCAAGGCTTTGCACAATTCGCCGCAGCTCTGAGGTGCACGTTGCCACCGGTGATCACCGCTACATACCATGGCCTCAAGTACGAGGATCCAGAACGATATCTTCAACAGCTAGAGCGACAGCTGCGGGACTACAGAGTCCCACCTGAACAGTGGGCAGATTACGCAGTGCGGCAGCTCCGAGGAGAAGCTGCCACGTGGGCAGAGAGATACACGGGATTGCAGATAAATTGGCCCGAGTTCTGCGACCGCTTCCGGCATCACTTCTGCGGGATGCAACGAGACGCAGAGCTGCTGGCCGAGCTGTACGGACAAACGCAGCGGCAGGAATCGGCGGAAATCTTCATCCTGAGAAAAATCAAGCTGTTTCGCCGTCTGTACCCCGGAGGCGACGAGAGGACGAGCATAGCCATGCTTACACAACAGCTGCAGCCACGCCTTCGACCTGCGCTGAGGTTCCCGCCGCCTATGACTTTAGAGGAACTTTTACAACGGGCAATGAGCATCGAGGCGGACTTGGATCAAGATAGTCGTGCGCGAGGTCGGGATGACTCTGCTGAAAACTCCCTGGATCGAGTAGGGGGGTCGAAGCAGTGTCGATCGGCCTCAAGCACGAAAGAGGAACAAAGATTGAACAGCCTAACGCCCAAGTGCCGCTACTGCCCGGGAAGACACTTCCATCGGGACTGCCCTGTGAAGAACCGGCAGGGAAACGACCAAGCGCCCCGGTAAATAGCCCACCGGGGCGCGTGAACCAACTAGGTGCGGACATACCGCGCATTCCAATAGAGATCGCCGGCCGAAAACTGACCGCAGCCTTGGACTCCGCCGCAAACTACGACTTCGTACGAGCCGGTCTGCTGCCCGGAGGAAGGAAGACGGAGCCCCGAGTTGTCCAGCTAGCGCTACACGGTCAGCAATGTCACTCAACGGCCACCGTCGTCGCAGACATTATAATTGGAAGTCTCGCGACCACCACCAGTCTGCTAGAAGTGCCCGGACTGCAAGAAGAAGTTTTATTGGGCCACCACTGGCTCACGGCCAACCAAGCAGTTGTGGACTACCGACGGGGCTGCCTTCACATTGGCAGCGAGAATCGACAGACGGTCTTCTGGAATGACCGCGTGGAGCCCGAGGAAGAGGACATTGACGAAGCTAGCCTTCAAACGTCAGCAGGTGGCCAACACCATAAACGGCTTCTGGAAATGTTACACCGTCATCGCAGTTTGTTCTCCCGTGGCCCGCTCCGCACTACATCTGCGGCCAAGCACGAGATCCGGCTGAAAGAAGGTAGCCAGCCATTCCGGCTCCCAATGTACCGGTACTCCGACGAGAAGAAACGCACCATCCGGGAACAGGTAGAAGAGATGCTGAGGCAGCGTATCATTGAACCGGCCACCTCGCCATACAGCTCTCCGGTGGTGATTGTGAAGAAGAAGGACAGCACACCCCGGTTCTGCGTAGACTTCCGGAGGTTGAACGATCAGACCGAGGATGTGGACTCACCACTGCCGCTGATATACGAAACAATCAAGGACCTCAGCGGGGCCCAAGTCTTCTCGACCCTAGATCTCAAGAGCGGCTACTGGCAAATCCCGCTGGAGGAAGAAGCAAAGAAGTACACAGCATTCTCGGTGCCCGACGGAGGTCGCTACCAGTTCCGGGTGATGTGCTTTGGGCTGAAGAACGCGCCCAGCACCTTCCAACGGCTGATGCAGGATGTTCTCACGGGACTATTACGGGAGTGCTGCCTCGTCTATCTGGACGACATCATTGTCTACTCCCCCGACTGGGAAACGCACCTGCGACACCTGGATCAAGTCTTGGAAAGGCTGCAGATGCACCAGCTGACCTGCTCGCTCAACAAGTGTCACTTCGGGCGGGAAGAAGTCGCCTTTCTGGGCCACGAGATTACTCCGGACGGCAACCTCCCGCAGCAGCAACATCTCAGAGCGATTGAAGACCAGCCGGCCCCCAGCAACAAGAAAGAGCTGCAACGCTTCCTGGGAACCTGCAACTGGCTGCGAGAGTACATCCCCTGCTTCGCCATGATTTCGGAACCGTTAACGGACCTGCTGCGGACAAGAAAGTGGCATTGGGACGACACAACTCAGCGAGCCTTCGAAGAGGTTAAGGCCGCTTTCCGGCAGCCGTTAAAACTCTCACGACCGGATCGAGACTTGCCGATGTTTCTGCAGACCGACGCCAGCCAAAAGGGACTTGGAGCGGTGCTTTATCAATGCACCGAAGCCGGAGAGAGGCGTATCATCTCGTACGCCAGTGCCAAGCTCCACGAGGCGGAGAAGAACTACCACTCCAACGAACTGGAGTGTTTGGCAGTCGTCTGGGCCATCAAGAAATACCGGCCATACTTGGAGGATCGACATTTCACCCTAAGGACCGACAACAAGGCGCTAACTTGGCTGAAGCAGCCGACGGGGCAGAAGACGAAGTACGCTCGCTGGGCTCTACTGATACAGAGCTTCAAATTCACCGTCGTCCACTGCCCGGGCAAGGAGAACGAGTTGCCGGACTTCCTCTCGAGGGAACCTGGGCTTGAAGATACTGCCGGCGTCCAAGAAGAACCACGGATGCAGCCTGAAGAGAGGCCACTTCGCAGTGTTGCGGCAGCTGCACCCCGACTACAAGAAATCACAGCTGTCGGCATCCATCAGGCAGTGCAGGAGGCGCAAGAAGGCGACCAGGAGTGCCAAGCGTGGAGAAACGACCCTGCGGCGGCTACAGCGTGAGGATACCGGGTGGACAACGGCCTGGTTTGGAAGGACAGACGCAACCAGGAACCAGGATTGTACGTGCCGCCGAGTGTCCGCATGGAGGTCATCAGGCACTTCCACGACTTCCCTGAAGCCGGTCATCCGGGGGCCGAAGAAACGTTTCGGGCCATCAGCAAGGACTTCGTCTGGACCGGCCTAACCATTGATGTCCGCAGATACGTCCGGAGTTGCAGAATATGCGCCCTACACAAGCGCGGCGCAAATCCCGAACAGGACCAACAGCGACCTCACCGACCCAGGAGATGTTGGAATACTGTCGCCCTGGACGTCATGGGACCATATCCGCTGACTCGAGCTGGCAACCGGTACATCGTAGTGGTCACGGATATGATGTCGAGATGGGTGGAAGCAAAGGCCGTGCGCAAGGCGGACGCCGACACCATTATCCGCTACCTGGAGGAAGAAGTGTTCCCTCGTTGGGGATACCCAGAGGCGTTGCTCACCGACAACGGAAAGCCGCTCACGGGCCACAAGTGGAAGCAGATGTGCGACAAGCTGCACATACGACCGTGGACTACAGCCAACTACCATCCCAGGGCGAACCCGACCGAGCGGCGCAACGGCGAGATCAAGAAGGCGCTGCGGATCCAGCTCCATGACTGCAAGGACCATGGCGACTGGGACAAGCGTTTGCCGACGATTCTGTTCTCGCTGCGGAATCGTGCAAACGCCGCCACTGGAGTGACACCGAGCGAGCTTCTGCTGGGCAGAGACCTACGCCGACCCGGCGACTGGAGTCGGCCACACGCAGAACAGGACGTCCGGCCAATTGAGGAACGAGAAGAGGCGGCCAGGTCACACCAGACGCAGTATCAGCGGCGGCGGTATCCGGAACGGAGGACACAGGACCCTACACTGGCCGTAGGGCAGCTGGTGTACGTCAAGAGCCACGCCGGACCAGCCAAAGGACGGAGGTACCCTGGATGGGAGCCAGCCTGGGAAGGTCCCTTTAGCGTTGCCGCAACCCTCGGCGGGCAGATTTACACGGTGGAGAAGGACGGACGTCCATACAAGGTTCACCGCCAACGGCTCAAACCCGCCGGAGAAGAACAATGGGCTGGCCACCGGAGAGCATTCAAGACCCGGGGGAGTTGTGACATAGCGAGGCGAAGATCTGCTCTCGGCGCCAGCCGAGACGTGACACGAGAAGGCGAGGCGACCCAATCAAGGATCGGCAGCAGCTTGATTGGCCTCAACGTGACCATCTAACGTGCTCGAGGCGAGCCAACCAGGGACCAGCGGCACTCTGGTAGGTTCGTGGCATACGACCTGTCAGGGCATAAAAACAGCGCCGCTAAAAATTTTTGGCGCACTCCATTGGACGTCGTCAAGCCAGCTGGAAGAAAAGGAAGAAGGAAGAATGGAGAACGCAGGAGAAGCAGTGATGGACATCGACTGGGACAGCAGCGGGCTCTACATACCGCTGCCGAAAGAAGAGAACCGCAGCACGCCCGGAACCGCGGACGCAGCCGCCGAACATCACAGCGCGGCTCGGGCAGCGTACGCAAATGATTTAGCGTACCCGACAAACGGTCCTTTTAAGGGCCTAAAAAACTATAGTGTGTACGATTGGCGCCATTTGTCCTGTGACAATATATATATATATATATTTCAATCACTTTCTGCTACAGTCCGTTTCTTGATGTATATAATACTATAATACTTATAACTATTTTACCTCAAGATGTATTTTTTCCTTTAGGGACATGTTTCGGGAGATCCTGTTCTCCCATCTTCAGCCTTCGCCATCTTTCTTCTGGTGCAGTATTTGTGTGTTGGCTTCTGGATGTTATTATGGTGGTTTGTTGGTCTTTGGTCCTTCAATGTTGCATTATTGTGTGTGGTTGTGGTATCAACTACAAAATACAAAAACAGATACCACAACCACACACAATAATGCAACATTGAAGGACCAAAGACCAACAAACCACCATAATAACATCCAGAAGCCAACACACAAATACTGCACCAGAAGAAAGATGGCGAAGGCTGAAGATGGGAGAACAGGATCTCCCGAAACATGTCCCTAAAGGAAAAAATACATCTTGAGGTAAAATAGTTATAAGTATTATAGTAATATATATATATATATATATATATAAATATTTCATGTAATTTGTTCAATTTTGAGATGTGTTTTCATTGTGTTAGGGATATCAGCTGATCAGCAATAACATGTCACTGGTATATTGGTTTATAAATGTTCCAAGTAATTAATGTTCAATGTAATGTTTTAATATATTACAGATGTTTTAAAGTAATGATAAAAATAACTTGATAAAGTGAGAGTAAAGTAATAATTTATGCAAGTTAACAAGAGATAGTTTTGGGTGATAAATATTTTATGGGACATATAGATCTGTCCAAGTTGAAGTTAGAGTTGAAGTAAAGATCGCAATATTGTTTTGAAGTAATGTAATGTTGTTTTGAGTTAATATATGTTGTAGAATTTTGAGACGTATTGATGTTGACACAGTAGTAATGGAGAATTTATGTGGAGTTTTGAGTGATATATTGATGTTTAATAATTAATGATGTTATTTTGTTGTAGTTGTAGTAAGGTAAGGAGATTGAGATTTTGGGGATGGCGATTTTGTAGTAGGGGGTAGTGTAATGTGGGAGTCCGCAACGTAAATGATAAGTTGGGACGGGTTTGGGATCGATTTTAGTGAGGGGGGCCGCCTTAGGTAGAATCCATGGGCCAGATAACGGGAATTGAGTTTTTTTTTGGGGGGGAAACACGTATCCTAAGTACAAAAGGTTAGAGAGTATTTTTTTTATATATTGAGAGAAGGTGGCGAATTGAGTTTAATGATAAGTTGGGGTTAGAGAGTGTCTTGATTAGTAGAGATTTTGATAGAGATGGGTGTCATGTTAGTTGAAGTTGTTAGTGGTTAGAGTCACAGGGCAGAAGATTATATATGTATACAGATCAAGTAGTAAATTAAATGAGAATAAATAAATGTTTAAATCACCCACAGTAATAGGGAGAATCAGATTGTTAAATAAAGGGAGAGTTTTATAATAAAGATATAGGATTTTTGACCAGTGACAAAATTTCGATAGAATGTGGAAATAATGTAAAATTAAGAATTGCTTATTTTGAATAATTTAAATGTCAATTGCTTATTATTTATATTAATATTTTGTTTATTTTAAATGTTTTATTTTATTGTTTTGTGTTTCAAATTAGATTGTTACAGATGTTAAATGTAATTTTCAGCCAGAAAGTGTACATAACACATGTAGGTCAAGGTTTTTGGACTTGACCTAGTTTCGATCAGCTGATGAGGTCATACACCCACTAAGCTTGTATAGTAGGAAGTCAATTCAATTTGTTTATTTAATCAATTTAAACCAAATCTTAAATAATGTCTAAATATAAAGGAAACAAATGAATTTAAAATTTTTTTGAATTTTAAAATTTGTTGGGAAATTTTTTTTGGAAAAAAAAAAATCTTGATTTTTCGCCTGCCAGTTAATGAATATTTTGAGTATTGATTATTTTATTGTTTGTGTATTAACCATGTAGCGTGTCGATTTTGGGAGTCTTATTTTTCTTTCAGTATGGGGTAATTATATTTTTATTTATTTCATGTTGGGCGGACTTTTCATAAAATCATTGTGCAACCAAATTCATTTCATTTACAATAGAACACATGGAAAGTTGAACGGTGTTGAGAAACCGTGGTGTGACAAGGTGAAACGCAGTTCGTTGTTGAGTAATGCGGCGAAGAATTTACCCCCCTAATGTTTCTTAGAACTTTGTACATGTATGTCGACGCACGAGCGCAACTACACCCGCACGCGCTCCAAGTGACGCTTTCAGTCTGAAACTCAAGATGGCCTGAGCAGATTTAATTCAGCAATGTGCGTTTGGGCGGCAGGAAATCATGGCCTTTTTGTGACATTAGTCAGTGCCTAGTTGAATTCGTCTGCTATTGTCACTCCAAAACTACATGCATAGCATAGGACGAAATTGTGACGACTAACTGTAAGGCATTGATGTCCGTCGTCTCAACTAAAATGCTCAAGGAGTGGGGAACAGAGAGACGCTGGCAGTCTTTTGTCGACCCTCGCCTGCGCAGGCCACCCGAACAAACCGGGCTCAGAAACAAAATTTTTTTTAACTAATGTAACAGTATAAAACAGTATAAATTCATGTGACCGCGGTAGGTTTAAAAAGAAACAGTATCAGCTATAACGTTCGAATAATATAGAACAAGCAATTGTCATGAGAAGATGCGTGTGTGCGGTGACCGCGTGGCCGACGTTTGGGGTCGGGGTTTTATAATTTAAAAAAAATGATAAGGGGTTTATAATTTACAGTGTGAATGTAGAGAGTGTGCAAAGCTGGGCTGTTTGTTTTTGTTTGAATTATAATTGTGTTTGTTAGAAATGATAAGGTAAGTTATAGTCTGTAAGTTCTGTTAACAACAACAACATGCACGAGTTGCATCATATTTGACTAAATGTAATTCCATTCAATCTCAATAATGGAACATTAAAATTATCAATTCTCTTCAAAAATGAGTTGTGTCAGTGCTTTGCGTAACCTATTAGACCATGTTTGTATCTAGGTACATGTGATCGAACCCTTGGACCTTATAGAGGCGATCGTGCCGGTAAGTAAAAGTGATTTGTGTTTTGTATTAATAAATGTGATCGATAAAGTAATAACATCACAATTGGCGCCACGGAACAGGCACGAATTATAATTAATTAATTAAATTCCGCATCGACAGAGATACAAACATGTTCTAGGTTAGCTTAGCAACCTAATAGTATATTACAAAATTTAAGTAATTACAGTATTTATTTAACTAATCTATTCTATTTAAGCAGTTTATGTAATTTAATTTATATCAATAATACAAAATGTCAGATAACGAGAATAAAATAAATGAAAATAGCGTCGAAAATTTCGACGATTCAAACATTAGTAACTTTGAAATACATTCGACTCCCAGTGCGAGTCAAGAGAAAGTAGAGATAAATTTAAGTGACCAGAGTAATGTAACTGAAGATTCGGGTGTGCAATTGACCCCGACTTCAACAAAAAGTAATGCTCAATTTAATAGTGATGTAATGAGTATATTACAATTACTTCTAGAACAAAATAAAGAAATGAAGAGTGACACGAATATTAAATATAATGAACTTCTAGAACAGAATAAAGAAATGAAGAGTGATTCTGACGCTAAATTCAATATGCAAAATTCAATAATTAATAACAAGTTTGATGAGTTAAAAAGCGAAATTCAATAAATTAATAGACGTTGTGAAAATACCAAAGTAGAATGTACTGATAAAATTAACCAAGTAGAAACCAAATTAGAAAATTCAATACAGAAGACAGATGTTAAATTTAATGAAATAGATAGTCAGATAGATAGAGTAGAGAAGCAGATGAATGAGAATAACGAGTATTTAGTAAGTTCAATGAATGAGCATAACAATGACATAGAATTTAAAATTAATAAATGTAATAATGAAACTGAATGTAAGTTGAGTAGCGTAGTAATGACAGTTGAAAAAATTAGTCAAAATATTGATGAACACCAAAATAAGATAGAATCTAAAATAAATGAAATTGAAAGTAATTATAAGACAGAAATACAAGCAGTAAATGAATCTATTGAAGTAATATCAAAAAATAACGTACAGTCTGAATATAGTAATGACAAAAAATTATATTCACTTGAACAGAACATTAGTAGTATGAGAGATGAATTAAGTCTAGTAAAAAATCAAAATTTACACAATGTTACTGAACGTATATTCATGACACGAGACACTAACAATGAAATAGAATTAGAAACTTTTAGTAGTGAAAATAGGAGAGTGCATCCAATGCAATTTTTGAATCGAGTACGGGAATTTGACAGATTTAATGGTAGTAGCTGGGAGGTTAAGCTTATAAAAATTTTGAAATGTTTTAAAGGCGATTCAGAGATATGGGCGGAGACACATCGAAACGAATGGGAGAGGTATGGAGATTTTGAAAAAGCCTTTCGGAATAAATACTGGTCGGAGGAGGAGCAGGAGATACTGCGAAGCCAAATAATGGGAACCGGGAGCTTTGGAAGAAACAACAGGAATATTACAGTGTATACCATGAAGCTATACAACGAAGCAAAGTACTTAGAACCACCGTTACCATTCCAGTCGTTTGTACGCCACATCAGTAAGCACCTACCGAGGGAAGTGCAGATCACATTAATGACCAGAGAGGTAAGCGACATAAATGAATTAGAAAAAATATTAGATGTTTTTCAGAATATTAAAGACCAGGAAGATAGCAGACGCATACAGCAACATAATATGCAAAATGGAGGTAATTATATACCAAGAGGAGGACCAAACGGGGGAACCACACACAATGGTCGAGAACGGGACAGACGATACCCGATGTGGAAATGTGACGGGTGTCTGGCGGAAAATTATGCTGACCGTAATTTTTGTTATAGATGTAGAAGGGCGAGGTCCGGACAGCAGCAGAGGGCATCACAGAGATTCAACAACCCACAGCAGAGGAATGGTGACCGACGAGCAGAGAATCTGAGAAACGAAGGAGGAAATCAGCATATGGGTAGAGTGTATACGCCCCGTAATGCAGACGAAAGAACGGGAAACTAAGGAGGACAATGGATGAGGAGGCCCGGCCATTGTCGAGGAATAATCATGGGGTCCACGAAAATAAATACCGGAATAACACGATCCACACGGACTTGGCTACGGAATTGATGGAAGAGGAGGAGACGGAAACGAGGAGACAAGAGGGATGGTTGACTGAGGTAAAACTGGAGATAGAAGGTAAGTCAGTCTTGACACTTATAGATACAGGTAGTGAAATATCCGTAATAGCAGAACATGTACTAAATAAATTGAAAGAGACTAACAAACATATTCCGTCTTTACCAGTAGCGGGAGTAACAATTGTAGGCATTACGGGTGTTAGAAGTAAACGGGTCACAACACAAGTCCAGTTGAACATGTTAATAAATGGGGAAAGTTATGAGAATACATTTCTAGTGGTGAGGGGTTTAAATTTAGAAGTGATTTTGGGTAATGATTTTTTAATAAGGAATAATGCGGTTATTAATTTTAGAAAAAGAATTTTAGAGTTCAGTAATGAAAATAAACAAATAACGGTTAATTTTGAACGGGTTTTAGACACAGTAAAGATTTCGGGTATAAGGGTTATACCGGATAAGACCACAAATGGGGATATGGAATTTAGTATACATGCGTGTAGAGAGAGTGTGAGTGAAGAGAGTGGAGATAGAATATGGGCGGATAGAGAGGCTAAATTTTGCGGGGAAGGTGGCGTAATAGGGAGTTCCCAGCGTAAAGCGCTGTGGCGGGTAGTTGAGGATTATAGGGGAGTGTTTGCCGGGGAACCAGGAAGGGCAAAAGGTTATGAATGCGAGTTAAAGGTGAGGGAGCATGCGCCATATGTACAACGTAGTTATCCGGTACCATATTCGAAAAGGGAGGCCGTACAGCTAGAATTAGATAGGATGTTAGCGGGGGATATTATAGAAAGGTCGGTATCAACTTATTCCAACCCTTTAGTAGTAGTAATCAAAAAAAATGGGAGAGTGAGGTTATGTCTAGACGCCCGTAAAATTAATCAAATTTATTCCAGACCGGGAGTCACCTGAAGCGATAGAAGAGATTTTTCAGAAATTCAGCGGTGTGAAATTGATACGTTTTATATTATTGATATTTAATAAATATAATTTGAACTAATATTACTGTTACTGTATTTACTGTTTACTGTGGTGTGCCATCTCGTTACCAACTACGTATCAAAAATATATGTGTACTTACCATTTTTTCCTCGGGTTCTTTTCGACGAACCCAGGAGATCAGAACTGGTTGTTCCAAATAAAGAAAAACTTTATTTTGTTTCCCAGGAATAGAGTTTTATTGACATTTTTTACTATAATTTTATTATTAACAAACTACCTCCTGCCATCCTCTCTCTACTGGAAATTCACATTTACGAAAGTTATTAATTATATAATCATTCTGCTACAATGAGAATGAAAACATGGTATACAAATTCCAAATAAATTTTAAGAAATTAAGTATGAATTAAATTAAAATACAAACAACGCAAACCAGCCTTCTTAATTTATTTATTAGTTTCACTCACTCATGTACACACACACACATACAATTAATTTATACCCCGTGAGATCTCGTAGCTTTGAAATAAAAAATGTTAAATATTTTAATATTGAAATTTCAAATGACATTGTGATTAACTGAAAATTTTGAAAGTTTGTTTTATTTGGGTTCCGATGTACTACTTATCTGCCAAACGACGTCATTTCGCTCCACCCGCACTGCATCGATTGTTTTTAAACTTTCACTTCCTATTTCCGAACTGTTATTGTAGATAAACTGTTAATCACATTTTTATTATGAATTTTTAGCTGTTAACTCATATTTAACTATTTTATTCACATTTTGTAAGGAATTGCGGGCGCGTCGGCGAACACACCAAACTTCGCCGAAAAACCGGCGAACCGGCTAACGCACAGTTAGTTGCGTCTTACAAGTTCAGAAGTTACATGCCAACTGAGTCTTTGTTCTGTGTGTCTGACGAAACTGGTGACACACCTCGTTATGTCACGCGCTGACGTAACACATCGCCTGATCGTCTCGTTGCATAATTTGTTTACTGTTGTTTTCGTCATTTGTTGACCTTGGTACAGCTTGTCGGCTATCAAATACGTTCATACTGGTTTTACAAAACATTGTTAAACAATTCTGCACAGTCAATGTTGCCACGGTTGTTTTCATTTCAAACAAATTTACCTCTCGGTTACAAAATTTATAATTTCTGTCCCTATCACTCAACAAGTTATTTATTATTTATTTATGAAAAAATACAAATTATGTTATTACCCCAGGTATGCCCAAAAATGCCCCGCTACAATACCCCCTCAATGAGATATTTTATGCCGAAGCATAAAAAATCTCATTGACACATTCATACTTGCTAAAGGGATCAGCCAGGATATGTTGCCACAACCCCCTTTACTGTTTACAAAAAAAAAAAATAATCAACTCACCCTTGGTCCGGTGACTGTGACCGCATCTGCATGACAATACTGGACTTCTCTCTCGAGATCCCAACACCGTAGAGTCAGACAGACACTCAACGCCCCTGCTCTGACGCGCAGGCCAGCTCAGGTCCGCCGCCACAGCATCACCAAACACTGAAACAACAAATCAAAATATCAAATAGTGGCCTTATACAACACCATATCCCCAACTGATCTGTTTCCCCCTAGCGGTGCTGGTTTGCGCTAAGAAGCACTGGTTTTGTTTTCATTTACTTATTCCTAACATATCAAAACATCTAATATAACATAAGAAAACATCTTAAAATAAACAATTTGTATGTAAAATTTATACACTTCACATCATTAAGTTGGCATATAAAATCAGAAAATTACTTTTAAACTTGATTTACTCTTATTAATTCGTTTCTCAAAATTACAAATTTTTTTTTTTTTTTTTTTTTTCAGTCATGGCCATCATTATTCCATTTCATTACTTTGGGTGATTCTACGTTATTCATTATAATTTACTTTATCAACTTGGCATTTACTCCTAAACTTCCCCTTTTATTACTCTAACGTTCCCTTACAAAATCTTTAACTAGTATGACACCCCACTATCAAAAAATCTACTAACCCTTCTCTACCTCTAACTACTTATTATTTTAACTCAATTCGCCACCTTCTCTCAATATATAAAAAAAATACTCTCTAACCCTTTGTACATAGGATACGTGTTTCCCTCCCCCAAAAAGCTCAATTCCCGTTCTCTGGTTCCCGGATTCTACCTAAGGCAACCCCTTCCCACTAAAACTATACCAAAATCCCGTCCCAACCCTTATGTTGCGGACTCCCACATTACACTACCCCTACTACAAAATTGCCATCCCCAAAAAATCTCAATCTCATTACCTCACTACAATTACAACAAAATAACATCAAAATAAACAATATATCGCTCAAAACTCTACATAAAATCTCCACAACTACTGTGTCTCCACTTATACTTCTCAAAATTCTATAACATACATTAACTCAAAACAACATTGCATTATTTTCATCTCTACTATTTCTGTAACTCTGACTTCAATTTGGACAGATCTATACGTCCCAGAAAAATTCAACTTGGACTGATTCAAAGCATTTTATTCAAACAATTACTATCACCCATTTCTATCTTTTGCAACCCATTGAAAATTTCACCTATCACAACTATTTTTCATTTTATTTTAAAATCTATAAACACATTGAAAACATATTATCATATTTTTATAATTCTTATTCCTAACATACTAAATGCAATCAACACACTAAGACATAATAAACACATTATAGGAAGTATTTAGTGCATCTATTTTTTAAATTCAAACAAAATTATTGAGTAGCAAATCATCATTATTAATTAAAATATAGCAAAATTTTAATACGTTATCCATCTGGATAACCTCCCAGCCACACACACTATTTCAAATTATGTAAGACTGTGGCGCCTTTCCGCTTCCACAGAGACTGTATATTTTGGAGCAGGTTTTACCTCTCCGTGTCTCTGCTTCCGCTATTAAGTTTTAAAATTAGTGAACATCATCATGTTCTCGTTAAATAATCATACACCCTTAATACGGATCTACCACCTGGCTCTGCTGTTCCTCCTCGAACAGAGTGGCAGCCGCTGTTCCATAGTTCCCGGGATTTCCCCTAAGTTCTCCCCCCATTAAATTTCAAATCTGTACCAATTTCAAGCCAGCTATGGTCAAGGGACTTGGTATGACCATAGCTAACCGCTCGCCAAAACCACGATTAGTGCTGGTAAGGCAGTAATCGCCCGAAAAGTCAGGGAAATCAACTCTTCCTTCAGGCATGTCTACATCGTTATTCTTATGCACAACATGGCAATTATCAAGTTACAATATAAAATTGTACAAAAGGTGTGCCGTGCATATTCGCCATGTTGGCCTCCGATGGAGGTAACACTCTCGGTTACCCCCAACACTTTCCGCTATCTACTGGGGCACATGCCACCCCAGCGACAGCAACTTACTAACTAATTAATTATAATAGATAACTAAACTTTCAACTGTTGCAGTTCCACATCCCACTGTTCTATCACTTCATTGAGCACCAATCTACCCCCCAAAATTATCCCCACATCTTGTATAATACATTACATAACATAATACACAAAATAGAAATCAACCTGGATTATTAGCATACATTAAACAAACAATTCTCTTTTAAACAATTTATATAAAATTTTATAAACATTATTATTTAAAATTTTTCATTAACTTTTTTATTTCTCATCATTATTAATTTATCCTGTGTTGCAATCAGATTTTCAAAATTGCTTAAAATTTATTATTAACATATATTTTTAATCATTATGTTCCACAAAATTCCACAAAATAAACCATTTAACATTTATTTATTTATTCATGATTATTAAATTAAAATCTCATCACACAATTTAAATTCCTTATAAAATTCAAACACATAACATTCAATCACAATATCTAAAGATCTCAAATTATTTACTTCTATTGATTATTAAAATTAAATATTTAATTGATTATTAAAACATATTTCAATTATTATCAAACTTCTACAAATCATTAACTATTGTCTTCATAATTATTTTGTTATTTAATTAGAATGCTAAAATATTAATGATATTATTATTATTACCACAACATTTTCTAAAACATATCCACATTATTTTTCTAACCTTTCATAATACACACACATGAATTCCCTACATTATATTTACAAAGTATACGTCAAAACTGGTCCATTTTTCCCACTTCACATGTCTAAATCAGCAAGGTCATTACCAATAATTTACAGTAGTCAACAATGTCTATTCACTGATTTTTATTTCACCCACCATCGTCATATATATATCTAGTGTATTTGTAACATTCATCATTTTTATCAACATACAATTTGTTATCATTACTATCATAATAATCCATCAATTCTATTTCATCCATTATGCCACTATAAATCTTGTTACCATAAGTTAGGATTGTCCCGTCTATATCAGTGTTATTTGTTAATGTCAGGTAAATCGTTTTCTCATTTTTGTATTCCTCAACTACTACGTCAGGTAAATCATTATAGTCAGGTAAGATATTATCAAAATTATTTTCTATCTCTCTTTCAACAGATACGTATTTCACATGATTCATCATCACCCCTTCTAGTATTTTTCTCAATTCATTATACTTTCTTTCTAACTTATATAGTTCTATTTCACTCTCAATACATAACTCTCTTTCTTCATAGCACCACATCACACTCTCACAATTATTACGTACAGAGGGTACAACATTATACAACATTAATTCATTTAACAATAAGGGTCTCTTGCCCTGAAAAAACAACATTAAATCATCATCATCATTATAAACAATAAGGGGAAAATTTGCCCTCTGTCCCCATTCAATTACTACATTATTCTTCCACTCTCTTTCTATTTCATAAACACTCATTAACATTTCATTATCGCATTCTAAAACTTCATCAGTACTATTTGTTATTATATTTTCATCATTTGCTTCTACATTATTCTTCACCCCCACTATACTCTCAGAATTGTCTACTATTTCGTCATTTTTACATTTTGTCATATTTAAAACATTGTCACCTAATTTCTCAACATTCCGTTCTAATTTATTTAAACTGTTTCTTATTGTTTCGTTAGTGCTTTCTAAATGTTTATTAATTTCTTGTATTTCATGTTTCAACTCCTCAAAACTATTCTTTTGAATATCGAACTTCTCATTTATACTACTTTTGAACTCTTGCATATCGTTTTTCTGTTCATTAAAAAGCAATTTCATCATCTTGATCATATCATTATCTTCAGCCTTTTTGTTCATGACTGGTGTTGAGTGAACACCTTCATGCATGATTTGGGATTCAGTTACGCTTATCTGGCTTTCATCTACACTGTCAGTGACGCTGACAGTTTCATGATTGTCTGCCATTTTTCTTAAAAATTTTTTATATATATTTCTTTATATAATCCTATTATACGTAACATATACTTATTGAAAAATATTCTACTCACCCATATTAAACATAACCTCTTACGTCTAATTTACGTACATACGTAAATACACATTCCAAACAACCATTCTGTTCTCCCGAGTAGGCCGTATTTTATATAAATTTATTTATATAAAATTGTCCCTCATCTTCGGGCGCCACTGATACGTTTTATATTATTGATATTTAATAAATATAATTTGAACTAATATTACTGTTACTGTATTTACTGTTTACTGTGGTGTGCCATCTCGTTACCAACTACGTATCAAAAATATATGTGTACTTACCATTTTTTCCTCGGGTTCTTTTCGACGAACCCAGGAGATCAGAACTGGTTGTTCCAAATAAAGAAAAACTTTATTTTGTTTCCCAGGAATAGAGTTTTATTGACATTTTTTACTATAATTTTATTATTAACAAACTACCTCCTGCCATCCTCTCTCTACTGGAAATTCACATTTACGAAAGTTATTAATTATATAATCATTCTGCTACAATGAGAATGAAAACATGGTATACAAATTCCAAATAAATTTTAAGAAATTAAGTATGAATTAAATTAAAATACAAACAACGCAAACCAGCCTTCTTAATTTATTTATTAGTTTCACTCACTCATGTACACACACACACATACAATTAATTTATACCCCGTGAGATCTCATAGCTTTGAAATAAAAAATGTTAAATATTTTAATATTGAAATTTCAAATGACATTGTGATTAACTGAAAATTTTGAAAGTTTGTTTTATTTGGGTTCCGATGTACTACTTATCTGCCAAACGACGTCATTTTGCTCCACCCGCACTGCATCGATTGTTTTTAAACTTTCACTTCCTATTTCCGAACTGTTATTGTAGATAAACTGTTAATCACATTTTTATTATGAATTTTTAGCTGTTAACTCATATTTAACTATTTTATTCACATTTTGTAAGGAATTGCGGGCGCGTCGGCGAACACACCAAACTTCGCCGAAAAACCGGCGAACCGGCTAACGCACAGTTAGTTGCGTCTTACAAGTTCAGAAGTTACATGCCAACTGAGTCTTTGTTCTGTGTGTCTGACGAAACTGGTGACACACCTCGTTATGTCACGCGCTGACGTAACACATCGCCTGATCGTCTAGTTGCATAATTTGTTTACTGTTGTTTTCGTCATTTGTTGACCTTGGTACAGCTTGTCGGCTATCAAATACGTTCATACTGGTTTTACAAAACATTGTTAAACAATTCTGCACAGTCAATGTTGCCACGGTTGTTTTCATTTCAAACAAATTTACCTCTCGGTTACAAAATTTATAATTTCTGTCCCTATCACTCAACAAGTTATTTATTATTTATTTATGAAAAAATACAAATTATGTTATTACCCCAGGTATGCCCAAAAATGCCCCGCTACAAAATATATGACTTCTTTAGACTTAACCGCCGGATATTGGCAAGTCCCGTTGGCAGTAGATAGTAGAAAATATACAGCGTTCTTGTTCAACGGGAAAAACTACCAATTTAAGCGTTTGCCGTTTGGTTTGAACACCAGTGTAGCCAGCTTTATTAAGTGTCTTGACGAAATTTTGCAACCACATAACTTAGATTTCTTAACTATATACGTGGACGATATTCTGATAGCTTCCAGAACGTTTGAGGAGCATGTCGAACGTTTAGAGTATGTATTGGAGAAGTTACACCAGGGAGGTTTGACGGTGAATTGGGACAAATCAAACTTTTTGCAAACTGAGATACATTTTTTAGGTTTCATAATTACACCTACAGGAATACGTGCCAATCCGGATAAAGTAGAATCCATCCTGACATTCCCGGAGCCTAAAAATATAAAGCAATTGCAAAGTTTTCTGGGTCTCTGTAATTTTTACAGGAAGTTCCAGAGGAACTACGCACAGACGACGGCCCGACTCAGCGCAGTACTGCAAAAGAATAAACAATGGAGGTGGGGAGATAACGAAAGAGTAGCGTTTAATGAAATCAAGAATAAGTTCGCGGACATGATACTAATGAATCATCCCAATTTTAATGAAAAATTTTATTTACAGACAGACGCAAGTAATATAGCGCTGGGAGCAGAACTTTACCAGGAGGACGAGGCAAAAGAGCACAAAACCATCGCCTTCGCCAGCCGGACGTTGCTAGCCGCAGAACGCAACTATACTACAACAGAGAAGGAGCTCCTCAGTATAGTGTTCGCCGTGAGGAAGTTCCGCACGTACCTACTGGGTAATAGAACCATCATCAGGACGGACCATAAAGCACTGTCGTTCCTGAATACTTGCAAACTCACACACAGCCGGATAACCAGGTGGGTGTTAGCTCTTCAAGAGTATAACTTTTCTTGGGAATACATTAAGGGTGCAGAGAACAGGGTGCCAGACACACTATCACGGGTAGACATAGACAGAAATAGAACGGGTAGAGATATTAAAGAGATAGAGATTTATAGACTATCCCGGGAAGATAAACTTTTTGGGGAAGAATTGAAGGATATAAACGTAATGCAAAGAGCTGATAGTAAATTAAATTAAATCATTACTAGCCTAGAATCAGATGTAGATGAGTTTGGGTATAAGCAATATTTTCACGTGTTCAAAGGGAGTTTGTTTAAAAAAGTAGAGGGGAGAGAGAGGGATTGGAGGTTAGTTATACCTGAAGGGTTGATAGAGAAAATAGTGTGGGACTGTCACCTTAGGTATGGGCATTTTGGGGCACGTAAGTGTGTGAATGTGTTAAAGGAATCTTGTCTATTTAAGAATATGGAGAAACGCGTCCGAAGAATACTTAGAGTTTGCGAGCTATGTCAGAAATCCAAAGTTGTAAATTATAGGCTAGAAGGAGAACTAAATTATATTAAAGTAGAAAAACCATTCGATTTAGTAGCTGTAGATTTGTACGGCCCCTTGCCGAAGGGTAGGGGTGGAGTGATGCATATTTTTGTTGTACTTGATACTTTTTCCAAATATGTCAGGCTATATAGCGTAAAGCGAGCAACAAGTAAGGTGCTGAGCGAGAAGATCACACGCGACTACATGATCAATGTGGGAAAGCTGAAGGTGACATTATCTGACCATGGGCCGCAGTTCATCAGCGGGAAATGGCGCCAGACTCTTGGATGGGAAGGTATCATCCCAAAGCACACCGCAGTGTATCATCCACAGTCAAATCAGGTGGAGAGAGTCATGAGGGAGTTGGGCAGAATTTTTCGAACATACTGCCACGCCAAACACAGTGAGTGGCCACTCTATGTCCAGAAGATTGAAAATTGGCTTAACTGCACCACCCACGAGTCGACCGGATTCACGCCTTATGAGTTAATAAGAGGAAAGCGTCCACAGAGGATTTTGGAACAATTAATCGAGTATCCACCGGAAACCAACACTATTGGTCACGATATTAAACTGAGATTAGCAAACGAAAGCTTGTTGACGAAGGGAGAGAGGAGAAAACAGCGACATGATATGAAAGGTAAGTGGACGCAGTACGAGGTCGGACAGCTGGTATTGGTACGACGACATGATTTATCGAGCGCTCAAGATAAGGAGATCAAAAAATTTTTCTTATTGTACGAGGGGCCGTACGAGATAGTAGAGATAAAAATGAAAAATTCGTATGTTACAGAATAGAGAAACCAGGGAGATAGTGGGTACGCACAACGCTACAAATTTGAAATTATTTTGGTCAGTATAAGTATTTTATTAAATAGTAAGTGTGCGAATGTGATTTAATTGGTTCTTTTATGTTTCTAGAAGGGCTCCTCCCCCATTTTCGGGCGGTCACGATCTTACCAGTCCTGGCCGTGGAATTCGGAAATCGGAGGCGGGCCATGGTTGGCAGGATCTTCCCTCGGGCAGTGAAAACAACGATGGTCCGGCTCCACCAAAATTGGTACAAAATAGAAATTTAACCACACATATTTGAACGGGGAGGGGGACCCCAAACAGGTACGTGACGAATTGAAATTTTTATACACTCTAGGTGCAACAAACTTGATGTACCTGTCACGTGCCTGCACTGCTTTAGAGTGATTATGTAAAGGAGGCTACACCTAAAATACAAGGCAGTGCATACAAATTTCAATACTTTTAGTGTCACTGGCAAATTTAAAATGTAGCCATTGGCAATAGTTTGTTTACACCCGAAACGAAGAATTTTGCGGGGAAGTATAATAACTACCAGAACAGACGACGGGTTAGTGGAGATGAGCAGATGAGGTAGCACAGTTGCGTAGAAGGGGAAGTAACTGCACAAAGTAGATCTGTTCTGGTAGTTTTATATACTTCATCGCGGAACACCCCCGTTTCAGGTGCGTCCATAATCGCCGATTTTAGTAATAGAAAAATTTTGTTTGGATGTATATAATTTTAAATTTAGATAAATTTTAGAATTAAGTGACCAAATATAATTGTCAAGTTTAGTATCAGTGAGTATGGGAACATTTTGAAAAAAATGTGTAACAAAATAAAAACTTGGTATCAATACAAGAAGTGGGGATATTTTGGGGGGGTAGATTGGTGTTCAAGGAAGTGATAAAACAATGGAGTGTTGAACTGCATATGTAGAAAGTTTAGTTTCACTTGTTAATTAGTTAATTAGCTATTAATTTGCTATTGTGGGGGTGGCCTGTGCTCTCGCAAATAGCGAAATGGGTTGGGGGTAACAGTGAGTGTTACCTCCATCGGAGGCCAAAATGGCGATAAATGTGCGGCACACCTTATCCGTATAAAGTAAAAAATTTTACACAAATTGCTAAATGACCGTGCCGCACATAACGAGATTGATGTATAACAGGCAGTCAAATGAAAGTTTAGATTTCCCCGACTTTTCGGGCGGTTACTGTCTTACCAGCACTAACCGTGGTATTGGCTAGCGGCCAGCTATGGTCATATCAAGTCCCTTGACCATAGCTGACTTGAAATTGGTACATATTAGAAATTCAATGGGGGGAGACAATGAGGGGAAATCTCCCGGCACTATGAAACAGCGGCTGCCACTCTGCCCGCTTTGGGGTAGCAGAGAAAGGTGGTAGACCCGCATTAAGGGTGAGTAAATATTTAACAAGAACATGATGATGTTCGTAACGTCTGAAACTTAATAGCAGAAACAAAGACACGGAGAGGTAAGACCTGCTCCAAAATATACAGTCTTTGTCGAAGCGAATGGGCGAAACAGTCCGCCATAATCTGAAATAGTGTGTGTGGCTGGGAGGTGACGCAAAGGAGTCACGAATGTAAATTTTATAACAAACATTTTTTTATTCAAAGTCTAATCAAATAAAAATGCTTGTGCTCTGTTCAGGTAACTAGCTGCTTAGATGTTTAAATATAAGGTGTTCATTATGTGCTTTTAAATGTATTATTTTATTGTTGTATGTTAGGTATAGGTGTTGATAAAATACGTGTTTTCATTATGTGTATGCTTTAAATTAAGCCAATAATTAAACGTCTGGCAGGCAATTAACATAATAGAAGTGAGTAGAAATAAATATGTATTTCATGTAATTTGTTCAATGTTGAAGTATGTTTTCATTATGGTAGTAGATCAGCTGATCAACAATAATATGTCACTGGTAGGTTAGTTATAAAGGTTACAAGTTATTAATGTTCAATGCAAGTTGTAATGTTTCAATGCATTAAAGTAACGATACAAATAGTTTGATAAAATGAGTAATAAGAGATAGTCTTTGGGTGATGAATATTTTATGGGACATGTAGACCTGTCCAAGTTGAAGTCAAAGTTGAAGTCGAAATAGTGGAGATAAATATGATGTAATATTGTTTTGAGAATAATATAATGTTATAGAATTTTGAGAAGTATTGATGTTGAGACAGTAGTAATGGAGAATTTATGTGGAGTTGAGTGATATATTTATGTTTATAATTGATGTTGTTATTTTGTTGTACTTGTAGTGAGGTAATGAGATTGAGATTTTTGGGGATGGCAATTTTGTAATAGAGGGTAGTGTAATGTGGGAGTCCGCAACAAGGGTTGGGACGGGATAGGGATAGATTTTAGTGGGGACGGGGTCGCCTTAGGTAGAATCCAGGGGCCAAATAAGGGAATCGAGTTTTGGGTAGGGGAAACACGTATCCTATGTACAAAGGGTTAGAGAGTATTTTTATATGTATAGAGAAGGTGGCGAATTGTGTTAATTGATCAGTTGAGGTTAGAGTGTTTTGGGATAGATGTTTTGATAGAGAGGGGTGTCATGGGAGTTGAAGTTGTTACATTAGAGTCACTAGGGGGAGAAAGATTAAATATGTAGACAGAGTAAATTAAAGGAGAATAAATAATTTACATCACCCACAGTAAGGGAGAATCAGGTTATTAAATAAAGAGAGATTTATGATAAAGAATATACAATTGATTGTTTTTTAAACCAGTGACAAAACTTTGAAATAATGTACAAGTAAGAATTGTTTATTTTAAATAATTTAAATGTCAATTTGATTATTATTTATATGAATATTTTGTTTATTTTAAATGTTGGATTTTATTGTTTTGTGTTTCAAATTAGATTGTTTCCAATGTCACATGTGTTTCAGATAGAAATTGTACATAACATATGTAGGTCAAGGGTTTTGGACTTGACCTAGTTTCAATCAGCTGATGAGGTCAGACACCTACTAAGCTTATATAGTAGGAAATCAAGTCAATTTGTTTTTCTTGATCAATTCAAACAAATTTTAAATAAATTATATTTATAAATATGAAGAAAACATTTAAATAAATTTAAATTTTTTTGGAATTTTAAAATTTTTGGGAAACTTAATTTTTTGAAAAAAAAAAAAAAAAAACTTGATTTTTCGCCTGCCAGCGAATGCATATTTTAGGTAGTGATTGTTTTATTATGTGTGTATTTACCATGTTTAGTTTACTGATTTCTTGTACTGCACTGTATTATTAGACTAAGACATGTTAGTTTAAGGATTTGTTCAAGTAGAAGAAACGCTTAATTTAAGTCATTTTAAAAAGAAAAAAAAAATAAGGAAGAGAATTTTTTGATAAAATATTATTTTGAATTTTTTTAAATTTTTATAAATCTTAAAAGATAATTTTTCAATTTTACTAGGTGGTATGTCAACATGGATTGTGAGTGTGTGTGAGCCCAGTATTTGCTAAAGGCAGCCCAGCTTTCATAAAAGGGGAACCATATCGGCTGAGGATCTGGAATAATTTAAGCCAGGGATTGAGGATTTTGGGGGGTAGCATGTGAGGAGGCGAGGTGCGCTGTTGTACGAGTCTGTTCGATTTCTTGGTGTTGGGATCTCTTGCGGAGAAGTCCAGTGATCTCGTTCAGATGAGTCCATAGGCACCAAGCCAGGGGGGTAGTGTACCCATGAGATTAAGAACCAGGGGGTTGTTGGCACCAGTTCCTCACCGGTCCTCTTCGGGGTTATCGATGAGATTTCTTCTGTTGTGAACAGCAGAATTCTCATCGAGGGGGTATTGTAGCGTGTCGATTTTGGGAGTCTTATTTTTCTTTCAGTATGGGGTAATTATATTTTTATTTATTTCATGTTGGGGGGACTTTTCATAAAATCATTGTGCAACCAAATTCATTTCATTTACAATAGAACACATGGTAAGCTGAACAGTGTTGAGAAACCGTGGTGTTACAAGGTGAAACGCAGTTCGTTGTTGAGTAATGCGGTGAAGAATTTACCCCCTAATGTTTCTTAGAACTTTGTACATGTATGTCGACGCACGAGCGCAACTACACCCGCACGCGCTCCAAGTGACGCTTTCAGTCTGAAACTCAAGATGGCCTGAGCAGATTTAATTCAGCAATGTGCGTTTGGGCGGCAGGAAATCATGGCCTTTTTGTGACATTAGTCAGTGCCTAGTTGAATTCGTCTGCTATCGTCACTCCAAAACTACATGCATAGCATAGGACGAAATTGTGACGACTAACTGTAAGGCATTGATGTCCGTCGTCTCAACTAAAATGCTCAAGGAGTGGGGAACAGAGAGACGCTGGCAGTCTTTTGTCGACCCTCGCCTGCGCAGGCCGCCCGAACAAACCGGGCTCAGAAACAAAATTTTTTTTAACTAATGTAACAGTATAAATTCATGTGACCGCGATCGGTTTAAAAAGAAACAGTATCAGCTATAACGTTCGAATAATATAGAACAAGCAATTGTCATGAGAAGATGCGTGTGTGCAGTGACCGCGTGGCCGACGTTTGGGGTCGGGGTTTTATAATTTAAAAAAAATGATAAGGGGTTTATAATTTACAGTGTGAATGTAGAGAGTGTGCAAAGCTGGGCTGTTTGTTTTTGTTTGAATTATAATTGTGTTTGTTAGAAATGATAAGGTAAGTTATAGTCTGTAAGTTCTGTTAACAACAACAACATGCACGAGTTGCATCATATTTGACTAAATGTAATTCCATTCAATCTCAATAATGGAACATTAAAATTATCAATTCTCTTCAAAAATGAGTTGTGTCAGTGCTTTGCGTAACCTATTAGACCATGTTTGTATCTAGGTACATGTGATCGAACCCTTGGACCTTATAGAGGCGATCGTGCCGGTAAGTAAAAGTGATTTGTGTTTTGTATTAATAAATGTGATCGATAAAGTAATAACATCACAACCATGTCTATTTTTATTGAGTTATTTTGTATTGCATTGTATTGTTAGACTCTAAGTATGCACATGTTAGATTAAGGATATGTTTTGATTAGGAGAAATGTCTAAATGAAGTCATTTTAAATAAAACAGAAAAACAAGGAAGAGAATTTTTTTGATGAAGTATATTATTTTGAATTTTGAATCTTTTTAATTTTTCGTAAATTTTAAAGAATTTGTCAAGGTATAGTATGTAATGTGAGTGTGTGTGAGCGCAGTATCTGCTAAAGGCAGCCCAGCTTGCATGAAAGGGGAACCATATCGGTGGAGGATCTGGCATAATCTGAGCCAGGGATTGAGGATTTTGGGGGTTAGCATGTTAGAAGGTGAGGTGCGCTGTGGTACTTAGCTGTTCGATTTCTCGGTGTTGGGATCTCTTACAGAGAAGTCCAGTGATCTCGTTCAGATGGGTCCATGGTCGCCGAGCCATAGGGGTCGTGTACCCAGGTAGATTAAGAACGAGAGGGGGTTGTTGGCACCAGTTCCTCACCGGTCCTCTTCGGGGTTTATCAATGAGATTTCTTCTGTTTTGGACAGCAGAATTCTCATTGAGGGGGTATTGTAACGTGTCTAATTTGGGTAAATTTATTTCTTACAGTAGGGGGCATTTGTATTTTTATTTATTTCATTTTGTGGGGGATTTTATAAATTTATTGTGAAAGTTTTATTTCCCGGCGAACGTTATTTCCATTGTGACATAACACGTGGCAAGTAGAACAGTTGAAACTAAGCAGCAAAGCGCAATTTCTGTTGTGCAACCTTTACAAAGGAATGCGCTCGGTGCCAGTTCTAAGAATTGTACATTTGTGTGACGTCCGCACCCAAACGCACCACCACATCATGTGCGCGGACGATGCCACTGGGGTAAAACCAAAATGGCTTGGGGGACTTCAATTCAGCAATGTGCGTTTGAGCGGCAGGAAATCATGGCTAAGTACGGCCCTTTTTGTGACGTCAGCCAGTGCCTAGCTGAAATCGTCTGCTATCGTCACTCCAAAAAACTACATGCATAGAATGGGACTAAGCTTCTGCGACGAAGCCCAAGGCAGTGCTGTCCGTTAAAAGTATGAGATCACATCAGCAACACCTGCTACGTTATCGGCCCCAGTCTGCTAACTGAACTCTCCGGCGCCGGAACAAGCCAAGTAGGCTTGTCACAAAACTTGATAGTTTAATAGTTAAAAAATCACAGACGAAAATTTTATGTGACCGCGGTCGAGTTTAAAAAAAAACGATTAAAGAATGTAACTGTATGATTTTCGGAAAATAAACCACAAGAAAGTAACAGACGATGAGTGCGCGCGCGAACCACGTGCCGGCGGTTTAAGTGTAAGGGCTGGGGGGCTTATTATTAAATGTTAAGGGATAAATAAATTTTCTGTGAGTATGCGTGAGTGAGCAAAGCTGGGCTGTTTGTGTTTGTGTTTGTGTGAGCTACTTAAGGTAAGACCATAGCATAAGTAAGTATAAGTAGTATTCATGTACCGAATCAAAAGAGGAAATTAGTAAGAAGCTATGTAAGATGCAAAAGCATGATAAAATGTGTTTTCTAATTTGAATTTAAATGACGTGACAAAATTAAAATCTTAATTCTCTTCAGAAAAAATGTGTTGTGCAAATCATTCACACAACCTTAAGAAATTACGCCTGTATCCTAACGTACGTATGACGCAACCCTGAAGCCGAGGTTACTTAGTGATGGTAAGTAGAGGTTTCTTCACTTATATTTTGCATTTTTATTATGTCATTTATTAATGAACATCTCAACTGGGTTGATAGTAGGGACACAGTAGAGGGAGTGATTATATGTAGAAAGAGAGGGTAATGTAATTAGAGAATAAATAGGTGATGGTGATATTTTGTAATGAGGGTCTGGTGTAGGGAGTGATCAACGTGTGTCGTTGGGCAGGTAATTGTGAAGTGTCGAAGAGTGTTTGCCAATATTTGGTGGAGGGGCAAAAGGTTATGAATGGAATTGCCAGGTTAGGGAACACACATCCTAGTTACAAAGAGGGTATTAGTTATTTTATTATAAGAGGGGAATGATTTAAGTGGAGTTAGAGTAGTAAGTTAATGGAGGTAAATATTTTGAGAGATTGGTGTCATACTATACAAATCTGTTAATGGTGGGTAGAGGTAAGAAGGGGAGTAAGGTTATCTTTAAATGCCAATTTAATAAATCAAATCATTGTGAGTAGTGGATAATCACCCAAACCAATTAATGAAGAAAATGTTAAACAGAAACTCATAGTTAAAATGTAATAATAAATGAAACAAGTAAAAGATATAATAGAATTTGAAATAAAATTAAAGCTGTAAGGTGTGTAATTTTGGTCAAACTTAAATGTGAATTGTTTATTTTAAGGTAATAACAACAATGTTTATTAGGAGTGTACTATGTATTAAGTTGGTGTGTAGGAAAATTAAATAATATAACCAAACATAAGAATTTACCCTCTGTGAACTGTAGTAACAGTATAAGCGTAAACCTTATATGTCTTTTAGTAGTTTCCTCTACATTTCGGGTGGTCACGGCTTCACCGAACCCTGACCGTGGATTTATAATGTAAATATATTCTAAATTGGTGAACTTAGAAATTAACAGGGGGTAACTCAGGGGAACCTACATAACTATGGAACAGCGGCTATCATCGAAGGTGGTGGTAGTGCCGTATTAAGGTGTAACAGTACATAAGGACCCAATACTGTAATTATGGGATCTGAGGTTATTTTTTTCAATGTTTTATTGTATAATTGTCAAATACAGAATGGTTAGGTCCATTGTCCCTCTGGAAAAAGGAACAACGCAGATTCAGTAAGAGTACCATGCCAAGGTCACGGTTGGACGCGCGAGAGCCGGTCGAGGCAATGGCGGTGTTTATGACGACTGACTATAAATATTCATTGTGATTGGTTCATAAAGCTGTTTCGTCATAACAAAGGATAATGACGCACGAACTACAACGCATGTAACTAGGCGTTGTCCCGTCTAACAAAGACTGATGACGTAAAACACACTAACACAAGCATAAATTTGCATATTCATCAGTCTCAGTTCAGCACAGCACACCAAAGAGGCCACAGCGATGTATCGCTGTCGACCCAGTTTTCATACAAAAGTGTAAAAGGTTTTATTCAAAATTAACAAAAATGTAAGAATAAAGTCAGAGAATAATTAAGTAACAATATACAGTAAAGACATTAAATGTAGAGTCAGTGCAGACGATTTAAAAACCAGAATGATGAGGCGAACACCGGCCATACTCCTGGGGAACATCTGATACCAGCGAGGGAGCGACGCTACACCGTTTTTCAGAGAAGTCAACCATATCACTTTTATTTTCTTATTAATGAGCTCATTAAATAAACCCCTAAATTGTATAAAATGTAATTGTAACAGTGAGTGTGCGATCGAACGAACGCATGGCCATGCTTCTATACATAGAGGGCATTGGTTTGTGAATTATATGATACTATAACTAATTACATGATAAGTGCTGCAGCTAGAAAACAAAAGAAAATATTTATCAACAGCTGATAACAAGATTCACAATTAATATACAGTCAAAATGATTGAATAAGTTTGGAAAAATTATAGCCACCATTTTGTTTTTAGTAATAACTCTTGACGCCATTTTGGGGCACCATTTAATGTATGTTTATTTTGTTCCTGAAATTAAAACTAATAATTATATTCAATCAAGAAACAGTGTTATCATTTATGCCACCTTCTTTGAATAAAAAATCTCGCTTAGTATGAACCCTGGCCCCTTAGGAAGAAAGTATCATAAAAAGAAAGCACGTGCTCTCAAGTAATTAAAATCGGTAAGTACACATATGTACCATATTATGTTAATAAGTATACATATATAAATATAAATAAATGTGTGAAGTAGGGAGTTTATTAACAAATGGCGCCTGAACTATGGACATTATATAAAATCACTTTATATAAAACAGGCCAGATTTAGAAACAAAGAAGGTGATAGAATGGGACATAACCTAGTGCACGAGAGGTTATGTTGACGAAACCGAGTAACTAGTAATTGTATAATTAATTACAAGTAAAAATAAATAGTCATTTAAATAGTTAAATTAACAATGGCAGAAAGTAATAATAGTCTGGAAATGGATAATGCAGATACAGAATCGATTTTATTAGAAAGACATGCCAGCTCAACACCTAAAACAGTTGAAAATAAAATCTCGGAAGATTGATTTACATTAATTAGTGACAAATTTGAACAACAGAATCTTAAATTCGAGGACAAATTCAACCAAATGAATAGTACTTTTAATGTAAAGTGAGACAGTTTCGAGAATGAGCTCAAGAAACAAAATAATTCGAAAAATGTAAAATTAGATCAAGTAGAGGAGAAATTAGACAAGAGAATTAATGAGATCAGTTAGAAAATAAGAGTAGAGAAATAGACAAATTAGATAGAAACAAAGAGGACAAGGTAAGTAGTAGTGGAAATGACGATAAAATAGATGAAAATATAGTAATAGGAGATAATAGTGTGGATGTTGGTAGTAATAGTGAGATTTTAATGAGAATAGAGGTTAATGGTGAGGTGATAGTTGTAGATGAGAGTGAAAGTGGGGGTAAGGAGAGTTTAAGTGAGTATAGTGAGCAGAGGGCAAATTTTCCCAATAGTTGGAGTAAAGACTCCAAAATTGTTATTTGAGGAGGAAGGTTCCTCTATAGAGTTTATGTGGGAGACGTGTGGTCTCCAAATGATCCCTTAGTTTTTTGTGTTAGTGTACCTGGTGAGGCCAGGAGGTGTTTTTATGAAATAGTAGTGCCCGATGCAAATATAGAGAGAGAGAATGTAGCTTGGTGTGATAGAGAGAGATGTTTTAAAAGTGAGAGGTATTGTGAGAGAAAAAGAGAAGTAGAAATTTTTAAGATATATAGAAATTATGAAGAGTTTATAGAAAGGTTAGGTGGAGAGAGAAGTGATAAAAATAATAAAAACTTACCTTGTATTGAAACTGAGGTAGTAGGAGATGATGTTGATAACAATGGTAATATAAATTACCCAATTATGAATGATTTTACTGAAGGTGACAGAAACATACCCGATCATGAGTTATATGAGATTGTGGAAAATTATAAAAATTTGAATAGTATGTACATTGATGATATGAATATAAGAGATTCAATAATAAATGATTTGTATAGTTTTAAGATAAGACTATTATTTGAAGATGGAGGCTAATTATTCTAATTGTGTTTATGAACATTTATTTATGTGAACAGTGTTTTTCAGGATGGACTGTTTATGACTGATTTATGGTAAATGATTTAATGATTATGTGGATTGTATATTTTTTGTGTATTAATGTCAGTGTATTTGTGTATTTTTGCTGTTGTGTATTTTATGTAAACATGTATTGTAGAATTTTAAATAACTGTAGAAAGTTTAAATGATATTATGAGATTTAGATTCAAATGGTTAGTAAATGATTATATATTTGGATATGGAGATGTATTGTTGTTTGTAGATAAGTGAATTTTCTAGTGATATATTAAGGTGAAATGTTATAAAAGAGTTTGGGAAATAATAATAAATAAGGGCATTGGAGTTAGTTAAATAGAGTTAATGGGAGTTAGAGAAAATAAAGTGTTGAGATACTGATAATATAAAGAGGTGTTAGATATTTTAGGGACACAGTAGTTAGTGATTATATGTAGAGGTGAGTAATATGAATGGTAATTATATTTGTTGTTAATGGTGATATTTTGTAGTAAGGGTATTGGTGTAGGGAGTCCGCAACAAAAGGTGCTGGGACAGGAAGGGACCGTTGTGTGGCGGAAAGGGTTATCTGAAAGGGTCAGGAACCAATGAGGGAATGAGCATAGATAAGGAACACACATACTAGTACAAAAATGAGCGGTGCCAGAGGTTTTAAATGGGATTTGTGAAGGGGGTTATTATTGAGATATTGGTGTCATAATATGTTAATGGTTAGAAGCGGTTGTTAGTAGTGAAAAAGAGGTGAGTAAGGTTAGATTGACACATGCCAAAATAAGATAGAGAAAATAGTGAATAATAGAGTCACCCAAACTAGTAAGGATAAAAGGGTTAGAAAAAGAAAATTCATGGTAGGAAGGTAATGTAACTAAAAGGTAAATGATAAATTTGAAATTGTTTTATAGAATCTAATGAATGTTAAATGATTAAAAGTTAATAGAGAATTGTTGAAGTAGTAATGTGATAAAGTTTTGGGTACAAGTCATGTAAATGTAAATTGTTTAATGTAAGTTAAATGTAACAATGTTAATGTATAATGTTTAATGTTTTATGATGTTTTATTGTTATTGGTAACGACGGTAACAAATGTCAAAGAATCGTAGCTTTTAAAGGTTGAAAGTCGAAAGGTACAAATGAAGTTGAGCAAAATATAGTATGATACCAGTTGCAAAAGAGATAAATGATTCTAAGTGAGTAATAAAATTTGAATAATAAACTTGTCTGCCATAGTAGTTGTAGGTTGAATTTTGTAGAAATAATTAGGTGAAGGTGTTTTGGGGAATATTAAAGAATTGTTTATGTATTGTGTTATTTGTAGGTATATATATATATAGTTTTTTTTCTCTTACAAGGAAGAGATTGAGTTTGGTGGTGGTAACAAATCAGTATATGTTGAAGTCTTGTTGTTGTTAGGTTAAGACTTTAATTAGAACAAACCAATGCCCCAGACACAAACCAATGCATCTAAAGGGAAACATATCAGTTGTAGATATGGAAGTATATTAGACCACTATTTTAAATTTTTGTATTCAATGTTTCAGAGTTTTGTGGTGTAGTGACAACGGTCTTGGGCTGGCTGGAGCGTCAGAACAGGAGCGTAGAGTGCCTCATGGCCTTATGGTGTAGGGATCTCTACGGAGAAGTCCAGTAAGGTCAGAGGGTGCGATCAGCATCATTGGACCAAGGGTAAGTGATGACAAATTTTATATAGTAACATTACAGGGGGTTGTGGTGACATATCTAGACTGATCCTTTTAGAAAAGTGTGAATGAGTCAATGAAAGTTTTTGTGTCTCGACACAAAATCTTTCATTGAGGGGGTTTGTAACAGTACTGTGACCCCTCTTTTCTTTTATGTCCTTTTAGGAGTATAAAACAAACTTCTTTTATTTTTAATTTTTTTTTTTTTGAAAGAGAAACCACAAGTCAATTAGGACTAGGCCGGAGCCTAGAGAAGCCAAAATTGTGCTGGGTCCAGTATGACGGGACTTGCAATGAAACTCGGCTGTAATATAACAATAACATTTTTATTGTATTACATCATTCGGTACATGTAGACAAAACTCTTATCACATAATTATCACCCATGAATCACAAATATATCATAAATAAATAATGCCCATGTTTTAACAGTAAGAAAAGACAATATCTGTATATCGTAACAAGTGTATATATATATCTATATATGTGTATAGAATAATGTTCAGTAAATATATATAATTCTCCCCCCATTTTGTGACTAGCTTAACATAGACAAAACATAACAACACATACAGAAACATAAGGCACATATACTCACAATTATACACAAATATTCTAAACACGAATGCCCCTGGAATGCACCCGCCTTGCAGGCAGTGTTACTACCATGCCCAGATACCAGCAGTGAGAAATGTTTGCCCATCAGCAACCCGTTTCTATAGAACTACATAAAAGCGAAAACCACCAGAAAGGAAGATAATTACTCATAACGCTTAAGCAAGACCGGACCGCCCATATGTATAGAATTCCACTGATAAATGACCCATCATGAGCATATGAAACTTTAAGTTCCTTCAACAGCATTAAATAAAAATTTAAGGAAACTACATCACCTGATTTTAAACAATTGTTATACAATTCTAAAATGTTAATTTGCTTCACAAATTCAGAAGGATTCAATAAATCAGTATATACTTTACCAGTAGGAAAACTAATCAGTGTATGCTTTACAAATTAAAAAAAAATTAAACAGTATATGTTTTACAAAAAAAATTAATCAGTAGATGTTTTACAGTAAAAAAAAAATAGTAGATGCTACAAGTGGAAAAGTTTGATCAATATATGTCTTACAAGTAAAAGAAAAACAATCAGTATAGACCTTTGAAAGGTACAAAATCAATTAGTATATGCCCAGAAAAAATGTGCAAATTCTTTTCTATTAAAACCCGAATGGCTATATAAATATATATATAATGAAATTACAATAAGAACGGTTGTGCCCTAGCAGCTGTGGGAGCGCGCCAGCATGTGGTTGACAAAGTTTGACAGGAATCTAACCTGCCTCAGGCTGCACCAACATGTGCCAGGCAAAAACTATGTCCCATTTTACACCCCAGAGAACAGCCAAAAAGAAAACAAAAAAAACCCCAGCCCTTAAATGCTAAACCCAAGGTGAATTTAATATTTACTCAATTCTGTTCCAGCCGGAACAGAGTTCCTAACATGTCATATAAATTTTGTAAAGAGTAAGATGATGAATATGCAAACTGTAAAATGTCTAAGTGTACAAATATCTCTGGCACGCTCCCCCAGTGCAGCACACAATTACAAGCATTGCACTTAGTGTTAGGTAATTCAGTTATTAAAGTGTTCTTTGAAATTAACTCATAATGTTCAGAATGATGATCAGATGACCCCCTTTATAGCAGACTGTCTGGCCACGTGGTCACATGGATTCAAAAGATTTTTACAGTAAAACAGGTGCACTGCCGGCCCGACCCCAAAAGGAAAATAAAAGAGTGCATATCACCTTAATTGTGCTGACTAAGTGCTACATCTTGATCTGGTCACCGACTCCTTCTCCGAACAGGATCTTTTCTAATGGTCCATGGCTGATGCGGATGGACGTCAATCAGCAAGGCCAAATCTCCGTCTTAATCAAGAACCCTGTTAATTCATATAAATTAGAAAAATGTTCACAAAAAATGTACACCCAAGTTCAGGTAATTAACCTCAGAACGGGCCTTCAACCAACTCTCAATAAATGCACAAAGTTTCAGTAATAAAGTCTTTGCAACCTGCTTAAACAGTAGAAAAGTCAGCCATGGAATAATTAATTTAAAAAAAAATAGAAAGATTTTATCAAAGGGCGTAGAGATAAAGACATTAGCACCCTCTCACACGCTTCAACAGAAATTAACAGGTTAGTCAGCCACGTGGTGACCCGATAATCGCTATTTGTCCAAAAGGATTAACTTCAAAGCACTCACAGTATTAATAATGTTTTAACATTAATAATGTTTCCTCTACGGATGTTCTCACAAGTAATTTCTTTACTGTAAAGTTAATTAAAGAGCACACCGACAATCTGATGCATGAATGAGCATAGTTCATTACCTAACTACGCACTAACTTTTAGCCTCGAATTTATATAACATTCTATACATTTATCATGACAATGACAATTACAGTGCCTCGTACACTATTATAGTAATAATAAAAGGAACATGGGGTATATACTGAACATTAAGTAAATTTTCTTTTAATATAAAAACTGTCGGATCGCACTCACATAAATACGTCTTTTTATACGGTTGCATACACCTTGTTATTAATTATCTATTTAATTTGAATTACTTTTGAACACATACAATAATGGAATATCTTACCGGGAGTCTCGCAAGTTTCAGCCAGCCATAATAGATGAAGAAAACTGCGTAGTAAACTGTTCGGATTCCGGAGTCGTGTTTCTTGCTGGCCAGGCTATAACAGACTACCGCTGTTACCGTTTAACTAAGCCAAACCTCCCTACGAGATGCACGCGCAGACGTACACTTACGTAGCCATACAAGGGTCATTCTGCATAACTGGCGTTATCTTACAATTAAATATTCTACAATTTTCAGCGGCCGGAAAATTCCGGCACACCCCCACCCCGAAAGGGCAACCCGGTTGCCCCACTCCGGAACTCGGGAGAGTACACTGCAGTGTACCCCCTTCTCAAAACAAGCTGGTGGACTTCGTGGATAAGGTGGCCCGGCGGCACTCGCTCTCGGGAGAACAGAGGCTCAGAAGGGAAAACGAAAGAGACGAAAGAAGACGTGTAGTATGTAAGTGTGTATGTGCGGCACGCTGACCTGATCAGGGCCAGCCCACCGCAAAGAGGGACAGAGAAGAAAGACTAAAGAAAAGTTCCGGAGCTCCCTGAGTTCTGACCTCCTGAGGCTTGTCCACTCAAGCCAGAACACGATAGCCACCTTAACAGGGCCATCTGCCCTATATACCTATGAGGTACTTCTCTAATACGACCCCCCCCCATTCTAAACAAACCGTCACGGCACGGGGCAAGGGAAAAAGGGGAGATGACGGTCTCCATGATGCGGTGGTCCCCACTCTGGACCCGACGGAAAGCCATGTCAGCTGTGACTATGGCACCTATCCAATATACAAATAAGTTTTACATTTGTGCTCCAAGGGCATGCGGTAGACGATGTTCGCTATGAGGAGCCGGATCGACCCCGCGACGTACATCGCCCACCCTCCACTCTCTCTAACTCCTTTTTTTTGCTTTTCTAAGATTTTTTTTTTTTTTTCCAAAGGGGAAGGTTAGGAAAATCGGAAGGTGGAAGGTCAAGGATCATTGAAAGGTCATGAGCTAGGACTAAAGGTAAGGACATGGCTCCCTCCGGACATAAGGACAATTGGAGAAAGCCAAGGCTCGCGCAGGCAGGGGCGCATCCCTGAAGTAGACGAACCCCACTGGGACTGTGGGAAACATCTACCCGCTACCCTATCATTCTCAATACCGCCCCCGGAGCACACCCTTTTAAGATTGACAACATGCCTACTCACACAGAGACCACCATCATTCCCCCCTTCAGCCCGTTTACCCTTTTCTAAATAATTTTAATTTTGAGATATGTGTAGTAATCTCTTTAGGATTACTACCCGGCTCTTCCAACTGCGCCATCACTGGTGACGTAAATCCTAGGATACGGTACGGCCCCGACCAACGATAGCATAATTTGGCGGCTCTTTTATCGGCAGCTGAGCTGATCGGGTGGCTCTGGCAGTAGACCAAATCTCCTACTTTAAAGGGATTTGGAATACGCCCCTGATTATACCGACTACGGACGCGCTCGTGCGCACGAAGCAAATTCTTCCGGGCCTCTTTCCACCTATCTGCCGTCCTAATGTCCGGATTACTCGGCAGAAGATCGTCTATGTTCCATAAGTTGGCCAAGGGAAGCGTAGGCGAGAAACCAAACATAACTTCAAAGGGAACGGCCTTATGACTGTCATGCAGGGCCGTATTGAAAGTTAGCTGTAACCACTTAAGGTTCTGGTCCCATGTGGTCTGTTGCTCTGCATGATAAGCAATAAGCGCGGACCTGAGATTCCTGTTGAATCTCTCCGCGTGGGACGGCTGTGGGTAATAGGGGGAAGTGGTTACATGTTTGATGCCATTGGCGAAGCACATTCGCCGAAAATCGCCTGAAATAAATTGTGGACCATTGTCAGAGACAATGATGGCCGGAAGACCGAAGTGCTGAAATACATGACTCTGGAGCGCGCTTATGGTCAATCGAGCAGTTGCCTGCCGTAAGGGCAGTAGCCAGGCAAACTTCGAAAAAGCATCCACACAGACAAGTAGGTAAGCAATACCTGACTTGCTATGCGGGAAGGGTCCCACGTAGTCGATGAATAGCTTCTCCAGCGGTCTGCTCGCCACATCAGATGACAACAGCCCCAACTTGGTGTTCTGGGCAGGCTTGCTTAAGCCACAGAGATGACATGCCTTCACCCGAGTTGCTATGTCCCTATCCATGCCCTTCCAGATGAAGTGTTTCCTAATACTGGAAATGGTCTTCGAAATCCCCTTATGTCCACCTACCGGGGAATTGTGGTAGTAGCTGAAGACCATGGGCACGAGTTTGCTAGGCAGCACTATCTTCGGGGCCCATCCTTTTCTCTCTCTGCAACATAGGACGCCCCTGGACAAGAAGTAAGGGACCTGCACGTTACCCTCTTTTAGATTTTGGATGATCGGACCCAACTGTTCATCATCTAACTGATGGGGTAACACATCAGTAAAAGCTAAAGGAAAGTGCAGTAAAACAGAACAGGGTTGCTCCGGCTGGGCTTCGCTGGGTTGGGAAAACATACGGGACAAAGCATCTGCAACCACATTTTGAGTTCCCCGAATGTGTTGCACCTTGAATTTAAAGGATGAGATCTTAACCACCCATCGTCCAATCTTACCCAGCTGCCGGGGATGAGCGAGAAGCCAAGAGAGAGCCTGATTGTCGGTCTCGAGCAGGAACTCAGCGTGTTCCAGAAAACGCCTGAACTTATATGGAGCGTATACAACAGCCAAACACTAGCTCATAGACTGAAGACTTCCGTTCTTGTTGGGTCAAAGTTCTAGATATAAAGGCCACAGGCTGCCTAGCACCATCAACAACTTGGGACAGAACCACCCCGAGCGCAATCGAACTCGCATCCGTCTGGAGGATGAACGGCCTCGAGAAGTCTGGCATTCTCAGTACTGGAGGGGAAATGATGGCTTCCTTCAGGGTCTCGAAAGCCTTCTGTTGTTTTTCCCCCCATACAAATTTGGCGCCCTTTTTCCGGAGTTCATTCAGAGGTGCCGCAATCTCCGCCGCGTTTGGGATGAAACGCCGATGGAAATTGACCATCCCCACAAATCTCGCGATGCCTTTGGCATCCTTTGGTGGGGGAAAGTCCCTGATTCCCTGTGTTCGCTCAGGATCAACAGTGACACCTCTATGGGAAATCAGGTGGCCCAGAAAAGAAATTTGTGTCTGGGCGAACTTCACCTTTTCGGGATTGACAGTGAGGCCGGCACCCCTCAACCTGCACATCACCTCTTCAAGATGACCCAAATGCTCCTCGTACCCCTTGCTGTACACCAGCAAGTCGTCAAGATAATTGAAAACGTACTTGAACTTGACATCGTGAAAAACGGTGTCAAGCAAACGGGTGAGTGTTTGGGCCCCTACCGCTAGACCCATAGGAATCCGAGTGTACTGATAGAGGTTCCACGGAACACAGAATGCCGTGTAGGGCCTACTTTCTTTCGTCAAGGGAATCTGGTGATATGCAGAGTTGAGGTCAATGATGGTAAAATACCTCGCCTCACTGAACCAATCGAACGCGGAATGAAGGTCAGGAAGTGGGACCGAATCTACCTCAATGTTAGCGTTCAGCTTGCGGTAGTCGATGACCATCCTATGCTTACCTCCAGGCTTGGGCACTAGGAACGCTGGACTGGCATAACTGGACTGAGAAGGTTCAATCACCCCTTGATCTAATAACTCTTGAACCTTCTCCCTCAAGATGCTCATCTTCGGAGGGGCAAACTTATAAGGGTGGGAGCGCACCACCTTGGAGTCCGATAGGCGGATCTTATACTCCAAGAGATGTGTGAGCCCGAGGGCCGGAGTTAATACAGTGGGGAAACGCTCACACAACTGATCTAAAGCGGACCGCTGGGACTGGGAGAGGTGGTCTCTAGATGTGTCGGGGCACTTAACCTCTTGGATATCTTGCCTGGTCCCCTGATATCCAAGGAACGGGATTACAACTCCCCGATTAAATTTAAAATAACATTGGTGCTCTTGGATGTCAATAATGAGACCACTTTTGCAGATGAAATCGGCACCAATAATGCATTCAACTCCCAGAGCAGGAGAAACCAGAAAGCTCCACACCCAAGAAAATCCCTCGATTTTAAACTTAAATGAAACTACCCGGGAAATGGGCAGAATTTCCTGGGATGCCGTCCAGCACACTACGGAAGACTGTTCTGACCTTTTAATTAAACCCTGTCGTTCAAGGTCCTCGCACACTTTGGATGAAATGATGGATCTTGCTGATCCGGAGTCAACTAATGCTCTGAGTTGACTCTTTTTCAACTCCAACAGCAAGAAGGGGCATACGGAAGTGGGCCTAGAGATGGTTTGGAGGACCTTGATGCCCAAAGACTTGGGACCTACAACTGGCCCGGAGGCGCGTACCTTAGAAGACCCGCGACAGGTAGGGGAAGACCTCCGACATATCTTCCCCTCATTGACCCTTTTCTGAATGACCTTGGGGAGGGACGTTGGACTCGACCCAACCCCGGTACAAAAACGTCTGCTGTGGCCCAACCTACCACACCTAAAACAAGTCACATTAGGCGAACGACGGCGCCTCTCGCTACAAGAGTTTATAATTCTAATTTCATTACAGCATGAGGATGGAACAATTCGCCCCCATGCCTCTCGTGTCTTACCTTATCATGGGCCACGTGCTCACGGGACTCGTCAATCCCCTGGACCGTTCTAGAAACTACACATAGCCGTTCGAGGTCCGCAAAACAACGTGGACGGTCCGCGAACACCAAACGGGATCTCTCTTGGGGCGTCACCCCTTCTAAAATAATTCTAACGACATCCTTCTCGGGCAACCCCAACCTCAAAACCCGGGCACATTTACGGATATCCTGCACAAAATTCCCCAACGCCTCCCCGTTGGCCTGTGCACGATAGAAGCGGCTATGTTTCAAATGCTCACGTTGCCGACGGGGTATGAAAGAGTCCAACACCTCCCCATGGAGAGAGTCGATACTGCCACCACGACGCAGAGTGTTGGTGACCAGCTCAGCCAATGAACCCCGGCAGTACGGATATATAACGGACAAGAGGACCTCATCGGACAGCCCCGGAAAATCCGCCAACTCCAGGACGATGTCCCGAAAAACCAACAATTTGCCCTCATCTTCTACATCCACCACAGGAAGTCTCTGGAGGATGCCGGAAATAGGGTTGGGTAGTCTCTGATAACCTACCCCCGCCAGAATCACACAATACACCTAACACAAAACATAACCCACAAAAGCATATTTACAAGAATCAGAAAAACCCAAGTACTGTCCTTCCTTTGAGTGGACCCCCGGGTTCTCTAGCGCTGCGGAGACCTGGCCTATTCTGAACCATTCACTCCCACTACAGAAGGAGACAAGTGACAACCAACAATACTGAACACACATAACATCAAACATCAATTCGACACATACGTCTTACCAGCACATAACTCACAAAAAAAAAACAACTAACAATCAAAATTCATAATTCGGTAATTTAGTCGGTGACGGTACCGACTTCCGATCGGGCCATACCGCATCCCGCTAACGTCACACGCTAAACTCCGATCCTAAATCCGCATTCCATCATCCAGGCCACCCTTGAGACTCCCCGGCAGTACAACCTATCACATTTTTCAAACACAAATAACCGCCTCAGTGGTGCGACCCGACTCACAAGTTATACAACCTACAACTAGCCTACACGGGCATATACCTAAGAAAACAATGTCACAACAATCGCCTTAATATTTCCGAGTTTGCAAGCCCCGTCACACACCAGGACCCAAGGTTCAACCCTAGAATTAACCACACTCACTGCTACCATTTGCAGTATCAGACTTTATAAACCACACTCTGCTACCATTTGTGACCCCTCTTTCCTTTTATGTCCTTTTAGGAGTATAAAACAAACTTCTTTTATTTTTAATTTTTTTTTTTGAAAGAGAAGCCACAAGTCAATTAGGACTAGGCCGGAGCCTAGAGAAGCCAAAATTGTGCTGGGTCCAGTATGACGGGACTTGCAATGAAACTCTGCTGTAATATAACAATAACAGTTTTATTGTATTCCATCATTCGCTACATGTAGACAAAACTCTATCACATAATTATCACCCATGAATCACAAATATATCATAAATAAATAATGCCCATGTTTTAACAGTAAGAAAAGACAATATCTGTATATCATAACAAGTGTATATATATATCTATATATGTGTATAGAATAATGTTCAGTAAATATATATAATTCTCCCCCCATTTTGTGACTAGCTTAACATAGACAAAACATAACAACACATACAGAAACATAAGGCACATATACTCACAATTATACACCAATATTCTAAACACGAATGCCCCTGGAATGCACCCGCCTTGCAGGCAGTGTTACTACCATGCCCAGAAACCAGCAGTGAGAAACGTTTGCCCATCAGCAACCCGTTTCTATAGAACTACATAAAAGCGAAAACCACCAGAAAGGAAGATAATTACTCGTAACGCTTAAGCAAGACCGGACCGCCCATATGTATAGAATTCCACTGATAAATGACCCATCATGAGCATATGAAACTTTAAGTTCCTTCAACAGCATTAAATAAAAATTTAAGGAAACTACATCACCTGATTTTAAACAATTGTTATACAATTCTAAAATGTTAATTTGCTTCACAAATTCAGAAGGATTCAATAAATCAGTATATACTTTACCAGTAGGAAAACTAATCAGTCGATGCTTTACAAATTAAAAAAAAAATTAAACAGTATATGTTTTACAAAAAAAATTAATCAGTAGATGTTTTACAGTTAAAAAAAATTAATCAGTAGGTTTTGCAGTAAAAAAAAATTAGTAGATGCTACAAGTGGAAAAGGTTGATCAATATATGTCTTACAAGTAAAAGAAAAACAATCAGTATAGACCTTTGAAAGGTACAAAATCAATTAGTATATGCCCAGAAAAAATGTGCAAATTCTTTTCTATTAAAACCCGAATGGCTATATAAATATATATAAAATGAAATTACAATACGAACGGTTGTGCCCTAGCAGCTGTGGGAGCGCGCCAGCATGTGGTTGACAAAGTTTGACAGGAATCTAACCTGCCTCAGGCTGCACCAACATGTGCCAGGCAAAAACTATGTCCCATTTTACACCCCAGAGAACAGCCAAAAAGAAAACAAAAAAAACCCCAGCCCTTAAATGCTAAACCCAAGGTGAATTTAATATTTACTCAATTCTGTTCCAGCCGGAACAGAGTTCCTAACATGTCATATAAATTTTGTAAAGAGTAAGATGATGAATATGCAAACTGTAAAATGTCTAAGTGTACAAATATCTCTGGCACGCTCCCCCAGTGCAGCACACAATTACAAGCATTGCACTTAGTGTTAGGTAATTCAGTTATTAAAGTGTTCTTTGAAATTAACTCATAATGTTCAGAATGATGATCAGATGACCCCCTTTATAGCAGACTGTCTGGCCACGTGGTCACATGGATTCAAAAGATTTTTACAGTAAAACAGGTGCACTGCCGGCCCGACCCCAAAAGGAAAATAAAAGAGTGCATATCACCTTAATTGTGCTGACTAAGTGCTACATCTTGATCTGGTCACCGACTCCTTCTCCGAACAGGATCTTTTCTAATGGTCCATGGCTGATGCGGATGGACGTCAATCAGCAAGGCCAAATCTCCGTCTTAATCAAGAACCCTGTTAATTCATATAAATTAGAAAAATGTTCACAAAAAATGTACACCCAAGTTCAGGTAATTAACCTCAGAACGGGCCTTCAACCAACTCTCAATAAATGCACAAAGTTTCAGTAATAAAGTCTTTGCAACCTGCTTAAACAGTAGAAAAGTCAGCCATGGAATAATTAATTTAAAAAAAAATAGAAAGATTTTATCAAAGGGCGTAGAGTTAAAGACATTAGCACCCTCTCACACGCTTCAACAGAAATTAACAGGTTAGTCAGCCACGTGGTGACCCGATAATCGCTATTTGTCCAAAAGGATTAACTTCAAAGCACTCACAGTGTTAATAATGTTTCCTCTACGGATGTTCTCACAAGTAATTTCTTTACTGTAAAGTTAATTAAAGAGCACACCGACAATCTGATGCATGAATGAGCATAGTTCATTACCTAACTACGCACTAACTTTTAGCCTCGAATTTATATAACATTCTATACATTTATCATGACAATGACAATTACAGTGCCTCGTACACTATTATAGTAATAATAAAAGGAACATGGGCTATATACTGAACATTAAGTAAATTTTCTTTTAATATAAAAACTGTCGGATCGCACTCACATAAATACGTCTTTTTATACGGTTGCATACACCTTGTTATTAATTATCTATTTAATTTGAATTACTTTTGAACACATACAATAATGGAATATCTTACCGGGAGTCTCGCAAGTTTCAGCCAGCCATAATAGATGAAGAAAACTGCGTAGTAAACTGTTCGGATTCCGGAGTCGTGTTTCTTGCTGGCCGGGCTATAACAGACTACCGCTGTTACCGTTTAACTAAGCCAAACCTCCCTACGAGATGCACGCGCAGACGTACACTTACGTAGCCGTACAAGGGTCATTCTGCATAACTGGCGTTATCTTACAATTAAATATTCTACAATTTTCAACGGCCGGAAAATTCCGGCACACCCCCACCCCGAAAGGGCAACCCGGTTGCCCCACTCCGGAACTCGGGAGAGTACACTGCAGTGTACCCCCTTCTCAAAACAAGCTGGTGGACTTCGTGGATAAGGTGGCCCGGCGGCACTCGCTCTCGGGAGAACAGAGGCTCAGAAGGGAAAACGAAAGAGACGAAAGAAGACGTGTAGTATGTAAGTGTGTATGTGCGGCACGCTGACCTGATCAGGGCCAGCCCACCGCAAAGAGGGACAGAGAAGAAAGACTAAAGAAAAGTTCCGGAGCTCCCTGAGTTCTGACCTCCTGAGGCTTGTCCACTCAAGCCAGAACACGATAGCCACCTTAACAGGGCCATCTGCCCTATATACCTACGAGGTACTTCTCTAATACGACCCCCCATTCTAAACAAACCGTCACGGCACGGGGCAAGGGAAAAAGGGGAGATGACGGTCTCCATGATGCGGTGGTCCCCACTCTGGACCCGACGGAAAGCCATGTCAGCTGTGACTATGGCACCTATCCAATATACAAATAAGTTTTACATTTGTGCTCCGAGGGCATGCGGTAGACGATGTTCGCTACGAGGAGCCGGATCGACCCCGCGACGAACATTGCCCACCCTCCACTCTCTCTAACTCCTTTTTTTTGCTTCTCTAAGATTTTTTTTTTTTTTCCAAAGGGGAAGGTTAGGAAAATCGGAAGGTGGAAGGTCAAGGATCATTGAAAGGTCATGAGCTAGGACTAAAGGTAAGGACATGGCTCCCTCCGGACATAAGGACAATTGGAGAAAGCCAAGGCTCGCGCAGGCAGGGGCGCATCCCTGAAGTAACGAACCCCACTGGGACTGTGGGAAACATCTACCCGCTACCCTATCATTCTCAATACCGCCCCCGGAGCACACCCTTTTAAGATTGACAACATCCCTACTCACACAGAGACCACCATCATTCCCCCCTTCAGCCCGTTTACCCTTTTCTAAATAATTTTAATTTTGAGATATGTGTAGTAATCTCTTTAGGATTACTACCCGGCTCTTCCAACTGCGCCATCACTGGTGACGTAAATCCTAGGATACGGTACGGCCCCGACCAACGATAGCATAATTTGGCGGCTCTTTTATCGGTAGCTGAGCTGATCGGGTGGCTCTGGCAGTAGACCAAATCTCCTACTTTAAAGGGATTTGGAATACGCCCCTGATTATACCGACTACGGACGCGCTCGTGCGCATGAAGCAAATTCTTCCGGGCCTCTTTCCACCTATCTGCCGTCCTAATGTCCGGATTACTCGGCAGAAGATCGTCTATGTTCCATAAGTTGGCCAAGGGAAGCGTAGGCGAGAAACCAAACATAACTTCAAAGGGAACGGCCTTATGACTGTCATGCAGGGCCGTATTGAAAGTTAGCTGTAACCACGTAAGGTTCTGGTCCCAGGTGGTCTGTTGCTCTGCATGATAAGCAATAAGCGCGGACCTGAGATTCCTGTTGAATCTCTCCGCGTGGGACGGCTGTGGGTAATAGGGGGAAGTGGTTACATGTTTGATGCCATTGGCGAAGCACATTCGCCGAAAATCGCCTGAAATAAATTGTGGACCATTGTCAGAGACAATGATGGCCGGAAGACCGAAGTGCTGAAATACATGACTCTGGAGCGCGCTTATGGTCAATCGAGCAGTTGCCTGCCGTAAGGGCAGTAGCCAGGCAAACTTCGAAAAAGCATCCACACAGACAAGTAGGTAAGCAATACCTGACTTGCTACGCGGGAAGGGTCCCACGTAGTCGATGAATAGCTTCTCCAGCGGTCTGCTCGCCACATCAGATGACAACAGCCCCAACTTGGTGTTCTGGGCAGGCTTGCTTAAGCCACAGAGATGACATGCCTTCACCCGAGTTGCTATGTCCCTATCCATGCCCTTCCAGATGAAGTGTTTCCTAATACTGGAAATGGTCTTCGAAATCCCCTTATGTCCACCTACCGGGGAATTGTGGTAGTAGCTGAAGACCATGGGCACGAGTTTGCTAGGCAGCACTATCTTCGGGGCCCATCCTTTTCTCTCTCTGCAACATAGGACGCCCCTGGACAAGAAGTAAGGGACCTGCACGTTACCCTCTTTTAGATTTTGGATGATCAGACCCAACTGTTCATCATCTAACTGATGGGGTAACACATCAGTAAAAGCTAAAGGAAAGTGCAGTAAAACAGAACAGGGTTGCTCCGGCTGGGCTTCGCTGGGTTGGGAAAACATACGGGACAAAGCATCTGCAACCACATTTTGAGTTCCCCGAATGTGTTGCACCTTGAATTTAAAGGATGAGATCTTAACCACCCATCGTCCAATCTTACCCAGCTGCCGGGGATGAGCGAGAAGCCAAGAGAGAGCCTGATTGTCGGTCTCGAGCAGGAACTCAGCGTGTTCCAGAAAACGCCTGAACTTATCTAGAGCGTATACAACAGCCAAACACTCTAGCTCATAGACTGAAGACTTCCGTTCTTGTTGGGTCAAAGTTCTAGATATAAAGGCCACAGGCTGCCTAGCACCATCAACAACTTGGGACAGAACCACCCCGAGCGCAATCGAACTCGCATCCGTCTGGAGGATGAACGGCCTCGAGAAGTCTGGCATTCTCAGTACTGGAGGGGAAATGATGGCTTCCTTCAGGGTCTCGAAAGCCTTCTGTTGTTTTTCCCCCCATACAAATTTGGCGCCCTTTTTCCGGAGTTCATTCAGAGGTGCCGCAATCTCCACCGCGTTTGGGATGAAACGCCGATGGAAATTGACCATCCCCACAAATCTCGCGATGCCTTTGGCATCCTTTGGTGGGGGAAAGTCCCTGATTCCCTGTGTTCGCTCAGGATCAACAGTGACACCTCTATGGGAAATCAGGTGGCCCAGAAAAGAAATTTGTGTCTGGGCGAACTTCACCTTTTCGGGATTGACAGTGAGGCCGGCACCCCTCAACCTGCACATCACCTCTTCAAGATGACCCAAATGCTCCTCGTACCCCTTGCTGTACACCAGCAAGTCGTCAAGATAATTGAAAACGTACTTGAACTTGACATCGTGAAAAACGGTGTCAAGCAAACGGGTGAGTGTTTGGGCCCCTACCGCTAGACCCATAGGAATCCTAGTGTACTGATAGAGGTTCCACGGAACACAGAATGCCGTGTAGGGCCTACTTTCTTTCGTCAAGGGAATCTGGTGATATGCAGAGTTGAGGTCAATGATGGTAAAATACCTCGCCTCACTGAACCAATCGAACGCGGAATGAAGGTCAGGAAGTGGGACCGAATCTACCTCAATGTTAGCGTTCAGCTTGCGGTAGTCGATGACCATCCTATGCTTACCTCCAGGCTTGGGCACTAGGAACGCTGGACTGGCATAACTGGACTGAGAAGGTTCAATCACCCCTTGATCTAATAACTCTTGAACCTTCTCCCTCAAGATGCTCATCTTCGGAGGGGCAAACTTATAAGGGTGGGAGCGCACCACCTTGGAGTCCGATAGGCGGATCTTATACTCCAAGAGATGTGTGAGCCCGAGGGCCGGAGTTAATACAGTGGGGAAACGCTCACACAACTGATCTAAAGCGGACCGCTGGGACTGGGAGAGGTGGTCTCTAGATGTGTCGGGGCACTTAACCTCTTGGATATCTTGCCTGGTCCCCTGATATCCAAGGAACGGGATTACAACTCCCCGATTAAATTTAAAATAACATTGATGCTCTTGGATGTCAATAATGAGACCACTTTTGCAGATGAAATCGGCACCAATAATGCATTCAACTCCCAGAGCAGGAGAAACCAGAAAGCTCCACACCCAAGAAAATCCCTCGATTTTAAACTTAAATGAAACTACCCGGGAAATGGGCAGAATTTCCTGGGATGCCGTCCAGCACACTACGGAAGACTGTTCTGACCTTTTAATTAAACCCTGTCGTTCAAGGTCCTCGCACACTTTGGATGAAATGATGGATCTTGCTGATCCGGAGTCAACTAATGCTCTGAGTTGACTCTTTTTCAACTCCAACAGCAAGAAGGGGCATACGTAAGTGGGCCTAGAGATGGTTTGGAGGACCTTGATGCCCAAAGACTTGGGACCTACAACTGGCCTGGAGGCGCGTACCTTAGAAGACCCGCGACAGGTAGGGGAAGACCTCCGACATATCTTCCCCTCATTGACCCTTTTCTGAATGACCTTGGGGAGGGACGTTGGACTCGACCCAACCCCGGTACAAAAACGTCTGCTGTGGCCCAACCTACCACACCTAAAACAAGTCACATTAGGCGAACGACGGCGCCTCTCGCTACAAGAGTTTATAATTCTAATTTCATTACAGCATGAGGATGGAACAATTCGCCCCCATGCCTCTCGTGTCTTACCTTATCATGGGGCACGTGCTCACGGGACTCGTCAATCCCCTGGACCGTTCTAGAAACTACACATAGCCGTTCGAGGTCCGCAAAACAACGTGGACGGTCCGCGAACACCAAACGGGATCTCTCTTGGGGCGTCACCCCTTCTAAAATAATTCTAACGACATCCTTCTCGGGCAACCCCAACCTCAAAACCCGGGCACATTTACGGATATCCTGCACAAAATTCCCCAACGCCTCCCCGTTGGCCTGTGCACGATAGAAGCGGCTATGTTTCAAATGCTCACGTTGCCGACGGGGTATGAAAGAGTCCAACACCTCCCCATGGAGAGAGTCGATACTGCCACCACGACGCAGAGTGTTGGTGACCAGCTCAGCCAATGAACCCCGGCAGTACGGATATATAACGGACAAGAGGACCTCATCGGACAGCCCCGGAAAATCCGCCAACTCCAGGACGATGTCCCGAAAAACCAACAATTTGCCCTCATCTTCTACATCCACCACAGGAAGTCTCTGGAGGATGCCGGAAATAGGGTTGGGTAGTCTCTGATAACCTACCCCCGCCAGAATCACACAATACACCTAACACAAAACATAACCCACAAAAGCATATTTACAAGAATCAGAAAAACCCAAGTACTGTCCTTCCTTTGAGTGGACCCCCGGGTTCTCTAGCGCTGCGGAGACCTGGCCTATTCTGAACCATTCACTCCCACTACAGAAGGAGACAAGTGACAACCAACAATACTGAACACACATAACATCAAACATCAATTCGACACATACGTCTTACCAGCACATAACTCACAAAAAAAAAACAACTAACAATCAAAATTCATAATTCGGTAATTTAGTCGGTGACGGTACCGACTTCCGATCGGGCCATACCGCATCCCGCTAACGTCACACGCTAAACTCCGATCCTAAATCCGCATTCCATCATCCAGGCCACCCTTGAGACTCCCCGGCAGTACAACCTATCACATTTTTCAAACACAAATAACCGCCTCAGTGGTGCGACCCGACTCACAAGTTATACAACCTACAACTAGCCTACACGGGCATATACCTAAGAAAACAATGTCACAACAATCGCCTTAATATTTCCGAGTTTGCAAGCCCCGTCACACACCAGGACCCAAGGTTCAACCCTAGAATTAACCACACTCACTGCTACCATTTGCAGTATCAGACTTTATAAACCACACTCTGCTACCATTTGTGACCCCTCTTTCCTTTTATGTCCTTTTAGGAGTATAAAACAAACTTCTTTTATTTTTAATTTTTTTTTTTTGAAAGAGAAGCCACAAGTCAATTAGGACTAGGCCGGAGCCTAGAGAAGCCAAAATTGTGCTGGGTCCAGTATGACGGGACTTGCAATGAAACTCTGCTGTAATATAACAATAACAGTTTTATTGTATTCCATCATTCGCTACATGTAGACAAAACTCTATCACATAATTATCACCCATGAATCACAAATATATCATAAATAAATAATGCCCATGTTTTAACAGTAAGAAAAGACAATATCTGTATATCATAACAAGTGTATATATATATCTATATATGTGTATAGAATAATGTTCAGTAAATATATATAATTCTCCCCCCATTTTGTGACTAGCTTAACATAGACAAAACATAACAACACATACAGAAACATAAGGCACATATACTCACAATTATACACCAATATTCTAAACACGAATGCCCCTGGAATGCACCCGCCTTGCAGGCAGTGTTACTACCATGCCCAGAAACCAGCAGTGAGAAACGTTTGCCCATCAGCAACCCGTTTCTATAGAACTACATAAAAGCGAAAACCACCAGAAAGGAAGATAATTACTCGTAACGCTTAAGCAAGACCAGACCGCCCATATGTATAGAATTCCACTGATAAATGACCCATCATGAGCATATGAAACTTTAAGTTCCTTCAACAGCATTAAATAAAAATTTAAGGAAACTACATCACCTGATTTTAAACAATTGTTATACAATTCTAAAATGTTAATTTGCTTCACAAATTCAGAAGGATTCAATAAATCAGTATATACTTTACCAGTAGGAAAACTAATCAGTCGATGCTTTACAAATTAAAAAAAAAATTAAACAGTATATGTTTTACAAAAAAAATTAATCAGATGTTTTACAGTTAAAAAAAATTAATCAGTAGGTTTTGCAGTAAAAAAAAATTAGTAGATGCTACAAGTGGAAAAGGTTGATCAATATATGTCTTACAAGTAAAAGAAAAACAATCAGTATAGACCTTTGAAAGGTACAAAATCAATTAGTATATGCCCAGAAAAAATGTGCAAATTCTTTTCTATTAAAACCCGAATGGCTATATAAATATTGTAACATAACAAAATTATCACACTAAACATTTGAATTAATGTTACATGAATAAAAGAGAAAGTTCCATAGTGAGTGAGAAGAATAAATTGTTTAAGGATTACCCTAGAAACTGTATAATTAAGTATATAAAATGTTAATAAAAATGGAAGATAATAAAGAAAACCATTAATTAAAATAACCTACTATGAAAAAACCAGTTAAACCAGCAGTATACCCAGTAGATTGGGGAAGCAGTACAAAAAGGGAAGGACCATAAAAAAGGAAATAATCTGTCATGAAACCATTTTAATAAGGAAACTACTAATGTGATATTTGAAGAAGGGACGAAACATATCAAGATTCCAACAGAGACCAGAAACAGGAAGAGATATGCCAAAACAAAATGTTAATCATATATTAAATACCATGAGACAAAATTGAAACCGATATAGGTAAACCCAAAACAAGTTGCAAGATACAATACTATAAAAACAAATTGTATATTAGTTGTAAGTGTAACATGTCAAAAAATATACCAAAAGAGACTACCATAGAGTAGAACTCACTAAAAAGACTACCAGAGTGTAGAATACAATAAAGTGAAGTGAGATAACAAAATTAAGGAACTACAGAGTGTACAGTGAGAAACATAGTTAAAAAATCTATGAAAAAATCTTCAATGAGATTTAAGTATTATAAAAAGACTACCATGAGTGTAGAATAATAATAATAAAACCATTGAAATGAAAGACGGTCTAAGGACTGACAACATTACTAGTAATAAGAGTTTTAAATTAGATATAAGAAGGATATTACATATAAAATGTTTTCTTTAATTATAACTAAATAAATGGTGAGGACAAAAATACCAAAGGACGGTTCATAACTGAAGGTATGCCTAATATTAAGATATTTATTATTTATTATTAATTAAATAATATTTTAGATGTAAGGTGTAAATAGATACACGAGGTTTATTATCACAGTTAAAGTGTTTTCATAAGAATAATACATACACAAGACAGTTAGTGACTGACAGTGTTACTAGTAATAGGAGTTTTTTTATGTTGTCTAATTAAATTATGTCTAGGATAAGCTATGTTGTTATCATTTGATGATACAGGAAAAAATAATAGGAATAAGATGTTTTTGTTAAAATTAGGTGATATATGGAAAATAGTTGATAATAAGATGTTTTTGTTAAAATTAGGCATAAGATGTTCATGTTATGGTTCAATGATGTTATTAGTATAAAGAAAGTTTAGTAGATACAAGATATTCTATTGTAATTAAAATCATGTCATTTAATTTTCCATTGTGTAAGTCAGAGACGCAAGTAGGGCATAAAAATGTAATAGTTTTATTCAAATCAGTAAACCATGTATAATGTACAAACAGACCCACCAAGACACTATGTTTGTAAACACAGAATGGCCTATAAACCAAAAAAAAAACTATCTATCAAAGAATTAATCTATGTAATAGGAATAGAATTCAATACATACAATACAGAAATTGAAAATATAATTAATACAGATACAGTTAATAGCAAATAGAATGACAAAAGAAAGAAAACTAACTTCTTTTGGAAACAGTCAAAAATAGGCTTATGATAGTAATCAAATCAGACTAAACAGCAAATTAATCAATATTGAAATGTTTTAATAACCAAATTATTAACAACAAAGTAATTACGGAGTTATTAGGTGTATTCCATGGAAATATTATACCGAAAAAACAAATAAAAACCTTTAAAACACTGAATCTGTACAAAATATGGGACATACAATTATTATGCAAAATTGTAATTTTTGGGCTTAAATGAGTTTGAAACAAACCCAGCTATATGTCAAAAGATGTAAAATTAAATAATCAATATTACTGAATAGTTAGATTCATGTAAAATTAAGAAATATTGGAAATACAGTAAAAAATAAGAAAACTTGTTATGTATAGTTAGATAGTGAAACAAGTCTTAGACAGATATTTTATAATTAAACAATATGAAGAGGAAAAAGACATACCACAAATTGCCCTAAAACGACGACGTTGCGTCGTTTAGTCTATTGTTAATCGCAAAGCTGAACAGTTGAAAAATGTATTAGTGGAGTTTTGAAAACCAAATAATTTATATTAAAACCAAGTGTGGTTATGTGGCGTGTAACGGAGATGAACTAACAAGTGAAATAATATTATCTATCTATGTCTAACACTTCACAAGTTTCCAAAAACACAGAATAACACCATAAAACTTAACGCCAGAAATCGACAGCCATTTTGATCAATTTTTGGGAACGAATTCACAAAGAACCAACACATATTTGAACATCACACTACACAAGAGATCCATCCAGAATTCGACATCGCAGACGACGAGGGGACATTCAACACTATATTTTGGAACAACACCACTTCGCAGGAAAAGGGAACATCGTTTTATTTCTGTGGGAGAAGATCTTCAATTCTAACGGCGTCATAGCAGATTAAAACCAAGCAGACGGCGGCCATTGCTGAATTTCTCACATAGACGGTGCAGTGCTACCTGGAGCAGAGTGACGTCATTTCTTCGACTTGGTTCGAATTTTAAATAATTTCTTTCTAATTGACAATTGTAATAATAATTCTATTCTATTTCAGATGTTAACATTTAGTTTAAGAATACCTGTTAAATGTATCTTGTTCCTTGCCCTCTGACCATTTCGACTCGTTAAAAGAACCATAAATTTAAACTTGTAAAAAATATATCTGTTGATTTTTCTTATTGCCGACTGTGGCGAATATTTGCCAGTGCCTGGGACATGCGCAGTTTGACTGGCGCACAATTTTGAATGAATAAATGCAAATCAGTATTCAGTTACCAGCATTGTTTTTATTTCTACCATTAATGTTATTATTATTTTTTATTAAGCAAACCCATAATTTACATTGAGAGAATAGATATAGGAGGAAATTACAAACTCAAATAATTAATTAATTATTAATTAATTAAATTCAATCATTCAGTCAAATTCGATACAAGCACAAGAAAAAATATTTGCAGAATTTTTAAAGTTTGATGTATTTATTATTTATCAATCAAACACACCTAATTATAACATATTCTTATCATCAATATCTTTACATTTTGTTTATTATTACACTTGAAATTATATTACAATTTAACTAGCCTAACAGTGGGACTTTAAGGAGTCAGACTAACCCAGTGATAAACAAAATATCAATAGTAAAACGCATATCAATTTTATTTTTATTCTTATTTGTAATTGTATTTATATTACAAATTGACTTGCCCAACTAGTGGGGCTAAAAGAAGAGCACAATACCTTTGTTATCACCAGACACACAATATATCTCTATATATATATCAATTATTTAATTTTTATTAAATTTGTAATATTTTTAATTTATATTACAAATTGGCGTCCAACTTAAGGGGCTTTAAATAGGAGATAATAGTGTTATAAAATAAGGACGATTGTCCAATTTCCTATTTTTAGCTTGGCAACGGTCAACAGGTCGGAAGAGGGAGCGAGATGCACAGGAGAGCTACATCAAGAAAAAGGGCTATGGAGGCCGAACAGGAGATAGACATGGAGGATAAAGAAGCGACACGAGTGGAAGATGTGGAGTTAATGTTACCGCCAGCAGAACCAAATAAGCCTGCACCACAGAAGAAACAGCTGGAGAAATCCACCGCGAAGGAAGATACAAAATTTGATCAAATGATGGAGATGTTACTCAGAGAATTTAAAACGACGAAGGAAGAATTAAAGGAGAAGATGGAAGAAAATAGTAAGAAGCTGGAAAACGATAACCAACAATTGAAAGAAGAGTTGGGTAATAAAATCTGAGATACCAACAAGAAAATCGAAGAAAATAGTAAGGAAATGAAGAACGATAACCTACGATTGAAGGAGGAATTAAGAGAAAGCAGCAAGAAGATGGAGGAGGAAATGAAGAATGATAACCAACGATTGAAGGAAGAGTTGGGCAATAAAATTGGAGATACTAGCAGGAAGATGGAGGAGAAGATGGAAGCAAACAGTAAAAAGATAGAAGAGAAGATGGAAGAAAATATTCAAAAAATTGAGGAGAAAATGGAGGAAATAAAGACTGACAATAAACAGTCGAAAGAGGAATTAACCCAGATAAGCCAAAAACTGGAAGAAACCAACAGGAGGATGGAAGAAACAAATCTAAAAATGGAAAGCAATAGTCAGCAATTGAGAGAAGAATGGAAGGAGACGAACCAAGAAAACATGAACCAGTTAGACGGAAGGATGGAAATATTGAAGGAAGAATTGAGCCAGAAGATAGCTGAAAACAATGAGACAATCAACAAGAAGGTAGAAGAGGAAATAACGGTAATCGAACAAAGGGTTGCCAGAGCTGACGAAAAATGGAGTCAAACCGAACAAGAAGTACGGAGTATCAGAACAGAAATAAGTACGAAGGTTAACACCATTGAAGAAACGACTAGGAAGACGTTGGAGGAAAAACTAAAGGAAACACGAGAAGACTGGGAGCGAGTGCAGGACCGATTCACAGAAAAATGTGACGGCATAGAAGTGGCTGTGACCAGTATCAACAGTCAGGTACGACAGAACCAGACCGATATAGACCTATTCCATAGTCGACCGACAACCATTACCAGTTGTCCCAACAGTGAAAATCGTGAAGGGATTAACTTCAGGTTTTATAAAAATAAACCCATGGAATTCCTAGCAAGAATCGAGGAATACTTTGCCAAACACAGAGGTAATCGCTGGAGGGAGAACAAAGAGGTGCTGGACGAATCGTTCAAGGAAATAGCAGACAATTGGTGGATGGCAATAAGAGACGAGGTGACCGACTATCAACAATTCAGAAGGCTATTCAAAGCCAAATATTGGTCGGAATCAACGCAAAATATCGCCAGAGACGGGATATGTCATGGGAAGTACAACCCATATGGAAACCAAACTTTAACGGCGTACTTTTTGGGAAAGGTGTGCGTGGCCAAACATCTAGAGCCCCGAATACCGGAAGAATGCCTGGTCAGCAAACTCTCATACCACTACGAGGAGGATATTATCAGAGCCAGACGAAATAGTCAAATAAAGACGGTGCAAGCCATGACCGAGCTTTTAGAGATGTACGAGCACGAAGACTATTACCGTCAAAGTCGCAGGAGGTATGAAAAGCAGGAACCAAGGAATAACAACAATAATTTGAATAATAATAATAATCGGCAGAATGTGGGTAATAATAATAATAATTATAATTCCACAAATCGGAATAATGCCGAGTACAATTATAACCCTAGAAATAACAATAATTTGCCGAGGCTTAACCATAATAATAATAATAGTAATATTCCTCATATGAATAATAATAATAACAACAACCACAACAATAATAATAATAATAATAGCCGTCCACAAAATAACAACGGTTATTATAATCATAATAGTAACTATGTTCCAAATGGTCAGAGGAACCCCAACCTTTCTAATAATAATAATTATCATGGTAATTATAACCGAAATTACCCAAGTGGAGGTAACCACAATTACAGGGCATATCGACCTAATGTTAATTACATCCGAGCAGAAGGCAGTGGACACAGAAGATACCAGCCTCAAAGAAGGAGCCGATACTACGAGTACGAGACTTTCCAAGGGAGCCAGGGAAGTAATAGGTACAGAGAGTACGAGCCCAGACGTAGTTCCAGCCTGGATAATCAGCGCAGACTACCTGTAACAGAAGCCCAACCAGACGATCGAGCAGAACCAAACGAAACAGCCTCAGGACTTCAAGCTGACGCTTCCAACGGCCTGATCCGTAATGAAGCGGAACATTTAAACGAACGGAGGCAGTAATAAAATCTAATGACCCTTTACTGCTCCAATCTGCTGGGTTTAATCAAGTAGGTATGAATGTGAAGAAAAACAGAAAAAATTTTACCATAATATACAGCAATTATTTAAAGGATATCCGTAAGGACCTATTAGAAGAAAGTGAGCTTAATATTAAAAATAATGATAATGAAATAATATACATAATCGCAGAAATTGAAGGTATTTCTGTTCCTATAATGATAGACACTGGAGCCAATGTCTCCATAATAAATCGAAATGAATTGGACCGGATACAGCAGGAATGCCATAAAAACTTACCGGTACTACCTATTAATAACATTGTACTTGTAGGAGCTACCGGCCGACAGAACAAGACCATAAGAAAGCAGGTATCCCTCAATGTCAAAAGTCAGGGCATTAGTGTGGATATGATATTTCTTGTTGCAGCCGGATTACCTTTCAACATCATGATAGGATGCGACATATTGCGCCGAAACTCAGCAATTATCGACTTGTGCCGAGGAAAGGTATCACTCTTTGCTGAAGGTTCAACCTGGATAGCCAATTTAACTGATAACAAGACTTTAGACTCCAGACAACTTCTCGACCACCAAAATAAGGTGAATTACTTATCCAACCACTCAACAAACAACAAGCCAGTACATCAAGATTCGGAGGAAGACCTATGGAAACAAAAGATCCAAGAGATACGTAACTTCCAGTGCCACAATACTAACGAGCAACTAACGGAAGACCAGCGGAATCAATTGGTAGAAATATATGAGAAATATCGAGCTGTATTTTCTGACGAACCTGGAAAGATCCGGAACTACCAATGCTCAATACGATTCAGAGAACCGGTAGAATTCAACCGAAAGTCATACCCAATAGCACAATCTTTGAAAGAAGCCGTACGATCAGAGATCCAGAATATGATCCGTAGAGATATCATCGAGAGCAGTCAATCGCCATACACAAGCCCAATTGTGGCCATACAAAAGAAAAATGGGAAGGTAAGACTTTGCCTTGACGCTCGGGAGATAAATAAGATGATAATAAACGATCGTACCTCACCTGGCGAAATTGAGGAAATTTTGAAGAGGTTCCACGGAACACGATTCATTACCACTTGGGATACGGTATGCGGCTATTGGCAAGTGGAGTTGCACCCAGCAAGCCGGCAATATATGGCGTTCATCTTCGAAGGGCGCAATTATCAGTTTAAGAGATTGCCCTTCGGGTTGGTTAATTCAGTAGCTGTTTTTGTCGCCTGTATGGATCATATACTAGGACCAGAAGCGCTCCAATTCACAACTGTCTATGTTGATGATCTCCTAATAACATCAACCAGCTGGGAGGAACACTGTTATCGCGTGGAGTATGTTTTGAAGAAGCTTGCTGAAAATAATGTCACCCTTAAACTGGACAAGTCCAAGCTTATAGCTAAAGAAGTTCAATTCCTGGGTTTCCAGCTAAACAGTCAAGGAATAACACCATCAACAGAAAAGGTAGACGCCATACAACGATTCCCTACACCAAAAAACAGAAGGCAACTACAATCATTTTTGGGCCTATGTAACTATTATAGGAAGTTCCAGAATAATTATTCCGAACTAACAGCCCAGTTTCAGTACCAGTTATCGTCCAAGAATAAATGGCGATGGGGTCAAGAACAAGACGAGACCTTCAAATCAATTAAAGAGAAATTCTTAGATGCAGTAATGCTCAACCATCCAGATTTTAACCGACCCTTCTTTCTAAACTGTGACGCTAGTAACATTAGCTTGGGTTCAACACTGTACCAAGAAGATGAAAGTGGAAACCATCTAGTAGTGAGCTTTGCTAGCAGAACCCTTAACCAGTGTGAGAAGAACTATAATGTGACGGAAAAAGAGCTACTAAGTGTAGTCTTTGCCTGCGGGAAGTTTCGGACGTATATCCTCGGATATCCAGTGACCGTCCGAACAGATCACAAGTCAATATCATTTCTAAGAAGGTGCAAATTAAGCCATGGGAGATTGACCAGATGGGTACTCGCCCTACAGGAATATGATATACAGTGGGAGTATGTTCCTGGAAGTAAAAATGTAGTAGCCGACGTCTTGTCAAGAGTGAATCTGGAAGAACAAACATTCGAAGGCGAAAAGGAGAGCATTTTGAAAATCTATAACATTATTAAGGACAGATCTGATTTAGAGAAGATAGTGCAGGACATCACCAAACACCAGCAGTCCGATCCGAAATTAAACTCTATTAAACTTTGTCTCTCCAACCAAGATGACACAATAAACAAATTTTATTGTATACATAATGGGATTTTATTCATCAAGACATCCCTTGACGAAGACGTTTGGAAGATCATGATCCCTACTACAATTGAAAGGGATATCATCCTGGACTATCACCTACGATACGGTCACATGGGAGCCATGAAGGTGATCAAGGCAATAGAAGAGAATTGTCACATAAAAAGTATCAATAGAAAAACTAGAAACTACCTTAAAACCTGTATGATATGTCAATTGGTGAAAACCAACAATGAGAGAAAGGAAGGTATGATGATACCGATTACCTCACAAGCCAAACTGGAAAAGGTCTTTCTGGACATATGTGGTCCATTTCCCCGCAGTGGCGGACGCCATCGATACAAGTATATTGTTATTATGATGGATCATTTTACAAAATTTACAAAACTATACCCTGTGAACAGAGCCACCACTCTGAAGACTCTAGAAATAATAATAGATCATTACATTCCAGAGGTAGGAAGCCCGATATCCATAATCACCGACCATGGAACGCAATTTAAGGGTTGGCGGTGGAGAAACACTCTGAATACATTGGTCATTAAGACATACAAGACGTCTGTCTACCACCCCAGCAGCAATCCAGCGGAGAGGGTACTGCGAGAGGTCGGAAGAATATTACGAACTTATTGCTATAATCAACAAAAGAAGTGGCAAGAATATTTATTAGCGACTGAAGAATTCCTTAATTTGTCATATCACACCGCTATTGGTACCACGCCATACACGGCAATGTATGAAAGACCACCTCCGAGAGAAATACAAGACATAATAGAGTTCCCCAGGAGTCAAGAATACAAATTCAATCGAATTAGATTCTACAATAAATTGGCTGAAGACCAGGAAAGGCGCAAGAACAAATATCAAAAGGCTGTTAAGAAAATAATAAACTATGAAGTCGGAGAAAAGGTACTGCTAAAAAACAGGGAATTACCCAGTACTTTGGAAGGCATTACCAAAAAGTTATTACTGCTGTATACCGGCCCATACCTGATTATTAAAAACAATAATAATAATACGTATGTACTAAAGGATATCATTTCGAATAAAGTAAAAGGAACTTATAATCAGTTATCCATTAAAAAATATTTGGAGGACTCATAGTTGTGAGATAAAACTATTATGAAGAAATTGTGAATTTTGATAAGAATATAATTACAAAATTCAAAAATATAGTAAGAACATCTTACATCAAGTATCAGAAAGAATATTGGGAATGAAAAAAGAATTTTGCTAAATAGATAATTACAAAATTCAAAAATCCGTAAGTACAACTTACACTAGATATCTGAAGGAATATTGTGAACAAAATAAGAATTTTGGTAAGAATAAACAATTACCAAATTCCAAAAATCAGTAAGTACAACTTACAACAAAACATTTGAAGGATTATTGTGAATAAATAAAAAGAATTTTGAACATAATAAGCTTCAAAATTCAAAAGCAATAGTAAGTACAAGCTACACAAATATTCAAAGACTATTATGCAAGTAAAAAGAATTTGGATGCAGATAATAATTGTCCAAATTCAAAATAATTAGTAAGTACCACTTACACAAACATTCAAAGACTATTATGAATGCAAAAAGAATTTTGAGGAATAATAATTTCAAAATTCAAAACGATAATAAGTACAACTTATACCAAAATATTTGAAAAACAACTATGAATAAGAAAAAATGTAGTTGAATAAAAATGTCTAAAATTAAAAGACAGTAAACTCACATCATTACTCATACAAATGATGGGAAATAACTCTGAAATATGAAAAAAGATTTTGTAAGAAAGAGATACAAAATTCTAAGAGAGAAAGGAAACCAGAATATCATATGACTTAATCGAACAAATTAACCAAACTCACAAAGAAAATAATTTAATAAAAATGGAACAATGAAGAAGGACCAGCTCACTAAAGACCAAATAGTGAGACCAGAAACCAAAAAACAAAAACCTGATACTAATAATGATAATGCTGTTACAACAACCACTGTTATAGTGAAAGTGATAAAGAATTAATTCATGTTATACCATGAGCAATAAAAGTAACTCAATGGATACCAGATGGTAGAAAGAGTAAATATAAATACTACTTACTATGTAAACATGATGAAATGTATATTATACCACATACCTAAACCACCTAATATGGAATAAGCTTTAAGAGAGAAGAAGAGTCAAGTGTATAAAAGTATTAATTAATATAACGTATTATGAAGTGAAGAATCTAAAGATGTTTATTTTAGTCAAAAATGACTACTTTTACTGTTTATTTATTTTTATGACTGGATGTAGAAAATGCCATCAGTCTTATGTGTTGAGCAGAGATGATAATACCTCTGGACTCAATTGAAGTATTGGACAGCAGGGATTGAAGCCAAAAGTGCCACTCTGAACTGTTCCAATTAATTTGTTAGGGAATGTTAGGGAGTAAACATACTGGTGAGGAAGCACCAAATAAGAAGGAATATAAAATGATAATGTTATACACAAGATTGAAGATCACTTATCAATGAAAAAAGAAACTAATGAAGGAGATACACATCAGCTGAGAGGAAGCAATGGTGGAAAAAGAAGGTATATAAAGTGAAAACATGTAATCACGGAGAAAATGTAAATACAAAAGAATTAGTAGTAATTATTTCATCCATACAGAGTATGATCTGAACTAATCACTTTTACAGGAGAGCATATGTAACATAACAAAATTATCACACTAAACATTTGAATTAATGTTACATGAATAAAAGAGAAAGTTCCATAGTGAGTGAGAAGAATAAATTGTTTAAGGATTACCCTAGAAACTGTATAATTAAGTATATAAAATGTTAATAAAAATGGAAGATAATAAAGAAAACCATTAATTAAAATAACCTACTATGAAAAAACCAGTTAAACCAGCAGTATACCCAGTAGATTGGGGAAGCAGTACAAAAAGGGAAGGACCATAAAAAAGGAAATAATCTGTCATGAAACCATTTTAATAAGGAAACTACTAATGTGATATTTGAAGAAGGGACGAAACATATCAAGATTCCAACAGAGACCAGAAACAGGAAGAGATATGCCAAAACAAAATGTTAATCATATATTAAATACCATGAGACAAAATTGAAACCGATATAGGTAAACCCCAAACAAGTTGCAAGATACAATACTATAAAAACAAATTGTATATTAGTTGTAAGTGTAACATGTCAAAAAATATACCAAAAGAGACTACCATAGAGTAGAACTCACTAAAAAGACTACCAGAGTGTAGAATACAATAAAGTGAAGTGAGATAACAAAATTAAGGAACTACAGAGTGTACAGTGAGAAACATAGTTAAAAAATCTATGAAAAAATCTTCAATGAGATTTAAGTATTATAAAAAGACTACCATGAGTGTAGAATAATAATAATAAAACCATTGAAATGAAAGACGGTCTAAGGACTGACAACATTACTAGTAATAAGAGTTTTAAATTAGATATAAGAAGGATATTACATATAAAATGTTTTCTTTAATTATAACTAAATAAATGGTGAGGACAAAAATACCAAAGGACGGTTCATAACTGAAGGTATGCCTAATATTAAGATATTTATTATTTATTATTAATTAAATAATATTTTAGATGTAAGGTGTAAATAGATACACGAGGTTTATTATCACAGTTAAAGTGTTTTCATAAGAATAATACATACACAAGACAGTTAGTGACTGACAGTGTTACTAGTAATAGGAGTTTTTTTATGTTGTCTAATTAAATTATGTCTAGGATAAGCTATGTTGTTATCATTTGATGATACAGGAAAAAATAATAGGAATAAGATGTTTTTGTTAAAATTAGGTGATATATGGAAAATAGTTGATAATAAGATGTTTTTGTTAAAATTAGGCATAAGATGTTCATGTTATGGTTCAATGATGTTATTAGTATAAAGAAAGTTTAGTAGATACAAGATATTCTATTGTAATTAAAATCATGTCATTTAATTTTCCATTGTGTAAGTCAGAGACGCAAGTAGGGCATAAAAATGTAATAGTTTTATTCAAATCAGTAAACCATGTATAATGTACAAACAGACCCACCAAGACACTATGTTTGTAAACACAGAATGGCCTATAAACCAAAAAAAAAACTATCTATCAAAGAATTAATCTATGTAATAGGAATAGAATTCAATACATACAATACAGAAATTGAAAATATAATTAATACAGATACAGTTAATAGCAAATAGAATGACAAAAGAAAGAAAACTAACTTCTTTTGGAAACAGTCAAAAATAGGCTTATGATAGTAATCAAATCAGACTAAACAGCAAATTAATCAATATTGAAATGTTTTAATAACCAAATTATTAACAACAAAGTAATTACGGAGTTATTAGGTGTATTCCATGGAAATATTATACCGAAAAAACAAATAAAAACCTTTAAAACACTGAATCTGTACAAAATATGGGACATACAATTATTATGCAAAATTGTAATTTTTGGGCTTAAATGAGTTTGAAACAAACCCAGCTATATGTCAAAAGATGTAAAATTAAATAATCAATATTACTGAATAGTTAGATTCATGTAAAATTAAGAAATATTGGAAATACAGTAAAAAATAAGAAAACTTGTTATGTATAGTTAGATAGTGAAACAAGTCTTAGACAGATATTTTATAATTAAACAATATGAAGAGGAAAAAGACATACCACAAATTGCCCTAAAACGACGACGTTGCGTCGTTTAGTCTATTGTTAATCGCAAAGCTGAACAGTTGAAAAATGTATTAGTGGAGTTTTGAAAACCAAATAATTTATATTAAAACCAAGTGTGGTTATGTGGCGTGTAACGGAGATGAACTAACAAGTGAAATAATATTATCTATCTATGTCTAACACTTCACAAGTTTCCAAAAACACAGAATAACACCATAAAACTTAACGCCAGAAATCGACAGCCATTTTGATCAATTTTTGGGAACGAATTCACAAAGAACCAACACATATTTGAACATCACACTACACAAGAGATCCATCCAGAATTCGACATCGCAGACGACGAGGGGACATTCAACACTATATTTTGGAACAACACCACTTCGCAGGAAAAGGGAACATCGTTTTATTTCTGTGGGAGAAGATCTTCAATTCTAACGGCGTCATAGCAGATTAAAACCAAGCAGACGGCGGCCATTGCTGAATTTCTCACATAGACGGTGCAGTGCTACCTGGAGCAGAGTGACGTCATTTCTTCGACTTGGTTCGAATTTTAAATAATTTCTTTCTAATTGACAATTGTAATAATAATTCTATTCTATTTCAGATGTTAACATTTAGTTTAAGAATACCTGTTAAATGTATCTTGTTCCTTGCCCTCTGACCATTTCGACTCGTTAAAAGAACCATAAATTTAAACTTGTAAAAAATATATCTGTTGATTTTTCTTATTGCCGACTGTGGCGAATATTTGCCAGTGCCTGGGACATGCGCAGTTTGACTGGCGCACAATTTTGAATGAATAAATGCAAATCAGTATTCAGTTACCAGCATTGTTTTTATTTCTACCATTAATGTTATTATTATTTTTTATTAAGCAAACCCATAATTTACATTGAGAGAATAGATATAGGAGGAAATTACAAACTCAAATAATTAATTAATTATTAATTAATTAAATTCAATCATTCAGTCAAATTCGATACAAGCACAAGAAAAAATATTTGCAGAATTTTTAAAGTTTGATGTATTTATTATTTATCAATCAAACACACCTAATTATAACATATTCTTATCATCAATATCTTTACATTTTGTTTATTATTACACTTGAAATTATATTACAATTTAACTAGCCTAACAGTGGGACTTTAAGGAGTCAGACTAACCCAGTGATAAACAAAATATCAATAGTAAAACGCATATCAATTTTATTTTTATTCTTATTTGTAATTGTATTTATATTACAAATTGACTTGCCCAACTAGTGGGGCTAAAAGAAGAGCACAATACCTTTTGTTAGCACAAAAGACACACACACAATATCTCTCTACACAATTCCATTATTTAATATAAATTTTTATTTTTATATTTGTAATATTTTTATAATATTACAATATATATAAAATGAAATTACAATAAGAACGGTTGTGCCCTAGCAGCTGTGGGAGCGCGCCAGCATGTGGTTGACAAAGTTTGACAGGAATCTAACCTGCCTCAGGCTGCACCAACATGTGCCAGGCAAAAACTATGTCCCATTTTACACCCCAGAGAACAGCCAAAAAGAAAACAAAAAAAACCCCAGCCCTTAAATGCTAAACCCAAGGTGAATTTAATATTTACTCAATTCTGTTCCAGCCGGAACAGAGTTCCTAACATGTCATATAAATTTTGTAAAGAGTAAGATGATGAATATGCAAACTGTAAAATGTCTAAGTGTACAAATATCTCTGGCACGCTCCCCCAGTGCAGCACACAATTACAAGCATTGCACTTAGTGTTAGGTAATTCAGTTATTAAAGTGTTCTTTGAAATTAACTCATAATGTTCAGAATGATGATCAGATGACCCCCTTTATAGCAGACTGTCTGGCCACGTGGTCACATGGATTCAAAAGATTTTTACAGTAAAACAGGTGCACTGCTGGCCCGACCCCAAAAGGAAAATAAAAGAGTGCATATCACCTTAATTGTGCTGACTAAGTGCTACATCTTGATCTGGTCACCGACTCCTTCTCCGAACAGGATCTTTTCTAATGGTCCATGGCTGATGCGGATGGACGTCAATCAGCAAGGCCAAATCTCCATCTTAATCAAGAACCCTGTTAATTCATATAAATTAGAAAAATGTTCACAAAAAATGTACACCCAAGTTCAGGTAATTAACCTCAGAACGGGCCTTCAACCAACTCTCAATAAATGCACAAAGTTTCAGTAATAAAGTCTTTGCAACCTGCTTAAACAGTAGAAAAGTCAGACATGGAGTAATTAATTTAAAAAAAATAGAAAGATTTTATCAAAGGGCGTAGAGTTAAAGACATTAGCACCCTCTCACACGCTTCAACAGAAATTAACAGGTTAGTCAGCCACGTGGTGACCCGATAATCGCTATTTGTCCAAAAGGATTAACTTCAAAGCACTCACAGTATTAATAATGTTTCCTCTACGGATGTTCTCACAAGTAATTTCTTTACTGTAAAGTTAATTAAAGAGCACACCGACAATCTGATGCATGAATGAGCATAGTTCATTACCTAACTACGCACTAACTTTTAGCCTCGAATTTATATAACATTCTATACATTTATCATGACAATGACAATTACAGTGCCTCGTACACTATTATAGTAATAATAAAAGGAACATGGGCTATATACTGAACATTAAGTAAATTTTCTTTTAATATAAAAACTGTCGGATCGCACTCACATAAATACGTCTTTTTATACGGTTGCATACACCTTGTTATTAATTATCTATTTAATTTGAATTACTTTTGAACACATACAATAATGGAATATCTTACCGGGAGTCTCGCAAGTTTCAGCCAGCCATAATAGATGAAGAAAACTGCGTAGTAAACTGTTCGGATTCCGGAGTCGTGTTTCTTGCTGGCCGGGCTATAACAGACTACCGCTGTTACCGTTTAACTAAGCCAAACCTCCCTACGAGATGCGCGCGCAGACGTACACTCTTACGTACATTTACGTAGCCGTACAAGGGTCATTCTGCATAACTGGCGTTATCTTACCATTAAATATTCCAAAATTTTCAACGGCCGGAAAATACCGGCACAGTACATAAGGATCCAATACTGTAATTATGGGATCTGAGGTCATTTTTTCAATGTTTTATTGTATAATTGTCAAATACAGAATGGTTAGGTCCATTGTCCCTCTGGAAAAAGGAACAACGCAGATTCAGTAAGAGTACCATGCCAAGGTCACCGTTGGACGCGCGAGAGCCGGTCGAGGCAATGGCGGTGTTTATGACGACTGACTATAAATATTCATTGTGATTGGTTCATAAAGCTGTTTCGTCATAACAAAGGACAATGACGCACGAACTACAACGCATGTAACTAGGCGTTGTCCCGTCTAACAAAGACTGATGACGTAAAACACACTAACACAAGCATAAATTTGCATATTCATCAGTCTCAGTTCAGCACAGCACACCAAAGAGGCCACAGCGATGTATCGCTGTCGACCCAGTTTTCATACAAAAGTGTAAAAGGTTTTATTCAAAATTAACAAAAATGTAAGAATAAAGTCAGAGAATAATTAAGTAACAATATACAGTAAAGACATTAAATGTAGAGTCAGTGCAGACGATTTAAAAACCAGAATGATGAGGCGAACACCGGCCATACTCCTGGGGAACATCTGATACCAGCAAGGGAGCGACGCTACACCGTTTTTCAGAGAAGTCAACCATATTACTTTTATTTTCTTATTAATGAGCTCATTAAATAAACCCCTAAATTGTATAAAATGTAATTGTAACAGTGAGTGTGAATGAGTGTGCGATCGAACGAACGCATGGCCATGCTTCTATACATAGAGGGCATTGGTTTGTGAATTATATGATACTATAACTAATTACATGATAAGTGCTGCAGCTAGAAAACAAAAGAAAATATTTATCAAGAGCTGATAACAAGATTTACAATTAATATACAGTCAAAATGATTGAATAAGTCTGGAAAAATTATAGCCACCATTTTGTTTTTAGTAATAACTCTTGACGCCATTTTGGGGCACCATTTAATGTATGTTTATTTTGTTCCTGAAATTAAAACTAATAATTATATTCAATCAAGAAACAGTGTTATCATTTATGCCACCTTCTTTGAATAAAAAATCTCGCTTAGTATGAACCCTGGCCCCTTAGGAAGAAAGTATCATAAAAAGAAAAGCACGTGCTCTCAAGTAATTAAAATCGGTAAGTACACATATGTACCATATTATGTTAATAAGTATACATTGTAGCGTGACAGAAAATCCACTACTAATTAATTCAATTAAAATCATAAAAATTAATTACATTACTTATATTAATATAATATCGAATGAAATTTAATAATCGAATGCATCATCATTCTGGTTTTTAAATCGTCTGCACTGACTCTACATTTAATGTCTTTACTGTATATTGTTACTTAATTATTCTCTGACTTTATTCTTACATTTTTGTTAATTTTGAATAAAACCTTTTACACTTTTGTATGAAAACTGGGTCGACAGCGATACATCGCTGTAGCCTCTTTGGTGTGCTGTGCTGAACTGAGACTGATGAATATGCAAATTTATGCTTGTGTTAGTGTGTTTTACGTCATCAGTCTTTGTTAGACGGGACAACGCCTAGTTACATGCGTTGTAGTTCGTGCGTCATTGTCCTTTGTTATGACGAAACAGCTTTATGAACCAATCACAATGTATTTATAGTCAGTCGTCATAAACACCGCCATTGCCTCGACCGGCTCTCGCGCGTCCAACGGTGACCTTGGCATGGTACTCTTACTGAATCTGCGTTGTTCCTTTTTCCAGAGGGACAATGGACCTAACCATTCCGTATTTGACAATTATACAATAAAACATTGAAAAAAATAACCTCAGATCCCATAATTACAGTATTGGGTCCTTATGTACTGTTACACCTTAATACGGCACTACCACCACCTTCGATGATAGCCGCTGTTCCATAGTTATGTAGGTTCCCCTGAGTTACCCCCCTGTTAATTTCTAAGTTCACCAATTTAGAATATATTTACATTATAAATCCACGGTCAGGGTTCGGTGAAGCCGTGACCACCCGAAATGTAGAGGAACTACTAAAAGACATATAAGGTTTACGCTTATACTGTTACTACAGTTCACAGAGGGTAAATTCTTATGTTTGGTTATATTATTTAATTTTCCTACACACCAACTTAATACATAGTACACTCCTAATAAACATTGTTGTTATTACCTTAAAATAAACAATTCACATTTAAGTTTGACCAAAATTACACACCTTACAGCTTTAATTTTATTTCAAATTCTATTATATCTTTTACTTGTTTCATTTATTATTACATTTTAACTATGAGTTTCTGTTTAACATTTTCTTCGTTAATTGGTTTGGGTGATTATCCACTACTCACAATGATTTGATTTATTAAATTGGCATTTAAAGATAACCTTACTCCCCTTCTTACCTCTACCCACCATTAACAGATTTGTATAGTATGACACCAATCTCTCAAAATATTTACCTCCATTAACTTACTACTCTAACTCCACTTAAATCATTCCCCTCTTATAATAAAATAACTAATACCCTCTTTGTAACTAGGATGTGTGTTCCCTAACCTGGCAATTCCATTCATAACCTTTTGCCCCTCCACCAAATATTGGCAAACACTCTTCGACACTTCACAATTACCTGCCCAACGACGCACGTTGATCACTCCCTACACCAGACCCTCATTACAAAATATCACCATCACCTATTTATTCTCTAATTACATTACCCTCTCTTTCTACATATAATCACTCCCTCTACTGTGTCCCTACTATCAACCCAGTTCTGTATCACTTTTCTTCCCAAAATTCTTATTCTCTCTACCACCCATTAAAGTTAACTCTGACTGATTCAAATGCCTTATTGAAATAATTATTGTCACCCAAACATTTTACAACATATTACATTAAGTTACCCATTGAAAATTACATTAGAACATTCATAACTACCTCAAATTTATTTCATCACCTTATTTAAACCTTTGAAACTCATTTAAAATTTATTGTTCGCATATTAATCATTTTACTTTATTTACTTGTATTATCAAATTCATACTTACAGTACATCACTCAAACACATGATTCCTGTTATTGACACAAAATTGTAAACAATTCATCACCACCAAATCATGTACACAACTCCATGTATCTTCTGAAACATTTTAACAATCATATGACTCCACAACTAAATACATTTTACATTTCTTCATTTACTATTTATTATCAACTTCCAATCATATAAAATCACTTAAATTCATTATCAACATTTCTTTATACAGCATTTTTAATGTCAATTACTTCATCTCAAATTATTTAACTCAATCAATTATTGAAAACACAAGTTATTTTAATTACTTTACTCCAAAATAATTATAGTTCATTTATTACAAACTCTCATTATTTATTTAGTCTGCCAAAATATTATTATTATTATTAAACCAATCTCTACTACATACACATTGTTTATATAAAGCACACTTTACAACATAGACACAACTAATTTCACTATAAATTTATTTACAAATTTTTTGTCATTAATTTTTTCTGTTTTCCATACCTCATTTCATAATCTAGCCAGGTCATTACCATAAACTAAAATATTTAAAATGTCCATTCACTGATTTTTTATTTAACCCCCATCATCATACAATAGTCTGATGTATTTATAACATAACTCATTTTTATCGACATACATTACACTATAATTATTATTGTAATGACTACTTTCATTAATTATATTGACACAGTAATTAACTACACATTTGTCTCCCATTATTTCATAAAGCCCGTCTACATTGGTGATTTTAGTTCTGTCTCCATCAGTATTTTTGTTTAACATAAGGTACATTCTATCATCATATTCCTCCACAACAGTCATCACAACATCAGGTAAGTTTTTATCATTTACAACCGTATCATCAAAATAATCATCCATCTCTATTTCACAAGGTAAGTCAATTTTCTCTCCTCTCTCCATATCTAAACTCTGCACTAACATTTCATAACCTCTATTAATCTCAAAAATCTCTATCTCTTTCTCTCTCTCTCTCTCTCATCACAATACCTCTCACAACCCCACTGACCTATTTCATACCACGCAAAGGGCACCACAAACTTATTATATGTCTTGGCACTTCCAAGAACACCACAAAAAATTAAGGGACTATACGAAGACACCTCGTCTTCCACACAACTACCGGAGGAAACCTTGTCCTCATAACACCACGGTGAAAACCCTGTTTCACTATATACTTGGGGAAAATCTGCCCTTTGCCCACCTAACCTTTCTTCACACACACTCCCCATTTCATCAACACTTTCTCTGCTCACAACCTTACTCTCTAACACCACGTTTTTAATTATACCACTGTTATCACTCGTTAACTCATCATTATAATTATCGGTACTCACCTTGTCTACCGCCACCTGTTTTGCATCTAAACTACCACCACTACTGTTAATACATATATCTCCGTTATTTTCATTTATTTTGCTCTTACCTGTATTTATTACCCACACTCCCATTCTCTCAATATTTCGTTCTAATTTGCTAACGTTACTGGTAAATATCTCATTGGTTTTCTCGACATTTTTATTGATTTCATTAATATGGTTTTTTAATTCACTGAAATTGCTTTCGCATTTGATTTTTTGCTCATGTATTTCGCTTTTTAACTCATCAAATTTGTTATTCTGTACATTGAAACTACTTTTTATTTCTTTAATTTCGTTCTTTTGTTCATTCATATCCTTTGATATTGTTATTAACATACTCACTATATCATTATTAAATTGACGGTTACATTTTGTTGAGGTTGGGGTTAACTGAACCCCCGAATCCTCTGTAATATTTGTTTCATTCGTAACACTTATATTCATAGTTTGATTGTCTTGACCTACATTCGGAGTTGAATGTACTTCAAAGCTACTCATAACAGCTGATTCATTAAAATTAATTATTTCTTCTATCTCATTTTCATTATCTCCCATACTGTGTTGTATTGTGTTTGTTAGTGTAAGAGAATTTTATGAATTTAAATATTTTAAATGCAAATTGGGGATAAGAGAAATGTGTAATATGGTAATGGGAAATGTTTATTTAATTTCTGATGGGAATCAGACCAATAATTTTGAATTTTGGAATCAAAGTTAACAAGAGAAAGTAAACAGAATGAGATTATGGAATTTTAAAATGGGTATCATGTTGTGTTGTTAGGTATTCATATATATGTTAGAGGTTAAGAGGAAAAACCAGTGCTTCTTAGCGCAAACCAGCACAGCTAAGGGGAAACAGATCAGTTGGGGATATGGTGTGGTATAAGGTCACTAGTTGATATTTGATTTGTTGTTTCAGAGTTTGGTGATGCTGTGGCGGCGGACCTGAGCTGGCCAGCGCGTCAGAGCAGGGGCGTTAAGTATCTGTCTGACTATATGGTGTTGGGATCTCGAGAGAGAAGTCCAGTATTGTCATTCAGGTGCGGTCACAGTCACTGGACCAAGGGTGAGTTAATTATATTTTTTGTCGGTAAACCATAAAGGGGGTTGTGGCGACATATCCTGGCTGATCCCTTTAGCAAGTATGAGTGTGTCAATGAGAGTTTTTATGCTTCGGCATAAAATCTCTCATTGAGGGGGTATTGTAACGGGACATTTTGGCCTATTTTTGGGATAATAAAGAAATTTATATTGACATAAAAGCAATCAACATTTTTACAATGTAAAAAATAATAATTGGGACAAAACGTAAACAAAAAGGTATATTTTATTGGTAGCGACAGTGGTAGCACTGCTTGTGACATTATGCATGAAAATTTATAACGCAATAGAAACAGCCAACAAAACTGTGCCAAGGGCAGCTTCAAGGACTTACAACTGTAAACAAGTGATGTAACGGCATCACCCGATGTTACGTCAGCGACGAACAACAATATGTGGAATGTAGGAGTGTCAGCGTTAGCAGTTTCGTCACACACACAAAACAAAGACAGTCGGCAACAAACAACTAACATCTACGGACGCATGTAACCGTCGCGTGCGCCGGCTAGCCGGTTAGGCGAAGTTTTAGTCGCCCGCATACAAGAAAAAAGTAAAGTAACGCAATTTTAATATAATGTGAATTAACAGTATTTTGTTTTGAAATAGAACGTTAAATGTAAAATTAAATAAGTGAAATCTGAGGATAAATTGGGAGTGCGTGGGACCGTTGGAATAATGCGCAGATAAGTAACCAACAAACAATAAGTTTATTCTAAATTATGTAATCATTCAATTGGCCATTCAAAAATTTTTTTAAGAGAATCATGAGCTCAAAAGGGGGTCATAAGAAAAAGAAATTAAATATGTAAAGTATGAAAGTGTGCGTGACTGGGTGAATGTACAAAATATAATTAAGAGGTGCTGGTTGCGATATAGTTCGATAAATAATCTAATGTAAGTAATTTTGGGGGAAACGAGAAAATGTTGATGATAATAATTACTATTTGTTTTACCAATAGAGCCTCGTGGCTAAATATGTTAAAATACTTTGAAGCAGGGATTAAATGTACTAATGGTAGAAAATGAAAATAAAAGGGAATGTCATTGGTAACAAATACATAAAAGAGTTATTTACTGAAAACAAACCATTCTAATCTCCTGTTCGCCAAAAAGAACCCGAAAAATGGTAAGTACATGTATTTTTTCTTGTAGGTGGCAATACAAGATGGCGCCTGAAAAAATTAGAAAGTAAACAATGAATAATATAAAAAATTAATTAAGTTTTAAATTATCAATAAAAAGTAATATCACAACATTGACATTGTTGTTTTAAATTAAACAAACAATTCTCTTTTAAATAATTTATACAGAAAATTATAAACGTTATTGCTTGTAATTTTCATTAACTCTTTTATATATCATCATTTCACTATTTATCACTTACTTCAATTAGATTCCTCAAAAATTCCAAATTTATTATTAACATTTATTTTATCTCATATTTCAATTATTACCACCTTTTGACTAAGGTTTCTATTTAGTACAATCATCTCAAATTAGTTTCATCCCTGAGTTAAAATCTTTTCAACACCTGTAAACATTTTACTCTATATAACTTGTATTATAAAATTTATACTCACAGTACATTGCTCATACCCTGTCATAAGCACACAAATATAAACCTCAATAACTCCCTGTACCTTCTGCAACATTTTAACCACAATGTTATTCCATACTAAACAATTTAACATTTATTTATTAATTAATTATTATCAAATTCACATCTCATAAAATAATTTAAATCCCTATAATATTGACGACTCGGAACACTAAGTTTTTTATAAGTAAAAACGTAAAGTTTTACCTTACAGCCTAAACCGGCTTTCACCTATAGAAGGCTTCATCAGAGGCTGTCGTTAGTAGCATTGTTCGTCTTGTTGTTGGCGACGAGATAATGTTTCGAAAGATCGAAGCTGTGTGTGTGTGGTGAGATGTGTTCGAATAATGCGTGCGATTTGAATTTTGTCTGTTTGTTTAGGATGTCGTTTTTATTTGTTTTTGTGTGTTTGTATATTTCTAATTGTTCTAGAGTGTCTAGTTTTCGGCCTTTTGTGTGTACGTGTAGTATGTTCATGTTATTGTCGATGTTTTTATATGTGTGGTTTGCTTCAATGAGGTGGTTTGCGAAGGTAGATTCTGTAGTGGTGTGGAGTGCTTTTGTGTGTTCAATGGGCGTTTGTGTGTTCAATGTTCATTGAACACACAAAAGCACTCCACACCACTACAGAATCTACCTTCGCAAACCACCTCATTGAAGCAAACCACACATATAAAAACATCGACAATAACATGAACATACTACACGTACACACAAAAGGCCGAAAACTAGACACTCTAGAACAATTAGAAATATACAAACACACAAAAACAAATAAAAACGACATCCTAAACGAACAGACACAATTCAAATCGCATGCATTATTCGAACACATCTCACCACACACACACAGCTTCGATCTTTCGAAACATTATCTCGTCGCCAACAACAAGACGAACAACGCTACTAACAACAGCCTCTGATGAAGCCTTCTATAGGTGAAAGCCGGTTTAGGCTGTAAGGTAAAACTTTACGTTTTTACTTATAAAAAACTTAGTGTTCCGAGTCGTCAATATTATAGTGATATTTAGTTAAGTAACGGACACGTCATGGACAATGAAATCCAAGAATTTAAATCCATTAGAAAATTCAATTATATAACATTTAAATTAATCGAAAATATTTAAACATCTCAAATTATTTTAATTAAATTAATTCTTGAAAACAGAACATTTTTAATTACTCTCACCAATTACAATAATTACAATTCATTTGTTATCCTCTTCCAACTTATTTTTGTTATTTATTTAGACTGCAAAAAAGATTATCATTATTATTAAAACAATTACCTACACACATTGTTTACATTATATACTTGTTACAATACACACAATCAATTTCACTAACAATTATTTATTTACAAACTTTTGTCATTATTATTCAATTTACCACACTTCATTGTTCAAGTCAGCAAGGTCAGAACCATAAATCAAAATATTTAAAATGTCCATTTATTAAGTTTATGTTCAGCCTCCATCATCAAAAATTAGCCTTGGTTTCACATAACATTCTTCAATTGTATTTACACTCCGTTTATTATTATTATTATTATACTCTAATATTTCAACTTGTTCCGTAAAATCCACATAATAATTTACTGGATTATTCCACATTATCATCAAATCATAAAACCTGTCTACATCATTGATTTTGGTCTGGTCTCCATCATTAGTTTTATTCAATATAAAGTCAGTTATTTTCTCATCATATTCTTCTACTACATTCATTACAACATAAGGTAAGTGTCTATTGTTTATAAAGGTATCAAAATATTTATTTATCTCTCTTTCAACAGGTAAGCATTTCATATCATCTATTTCCTTCCATTCTAACCTCTCTTTCAACTCTTTATAATTTCTCTTTAACTTATATAATTCTATCTCTCTATCAATACACAACTCTCTATCTAAATCTCTCTCACCATAACACCATATCACACTTTCAACACCATCCCACACAGAGGGTACTAACTCATAAAAACTCGGAGAACAACTCAAAGACCTCATGTCTTCCAATAACAAGGGACTCTTGCCCTTCAACAACAACATTTGTGAACACCGTGGTTCATCATAAATATGGGGAAAATTTACCCTCTGCCCTACATACTCATCTAATCTCTCTTGCCACTCTTTCTCTAATTCATCAGCACTAATTACTACTCCGTTACAACCTATTACTCTGTCACTCTCACTCACTATCTCACTAACTATTTTCAACGTATCACTCTCTGATACTACATTCTTAATTATATTATCATTTTCAACATCATTTTTATCACTTGTTACTTTTTTATTATCATTATTATTATTACTTTTAATCTGTTCCCCTACTGACTCTACTATTTTCTCAATATCTCGTTTCAATTCGTTACATTTACTCTCGCATTTAATTTTGACCTCATTAATATCAAATTTGAGTTCGTTAAACTGTCTACTCTGTTCCTCAAATTTTATATCATTATTATCAAAACGACTATTCACACTCTGCTTAATATCATCGGACATTGCTCTCTAAAAATTAAATATATCACTCGTTGAATACTTTTTTTCTTTTGTTTTACTTATTACAGGAGTAGAATTTGCTCCTGCCTCACTAATTCTGATAGATTCATCTACATTACTGTCACTGATTGACAGTGACTCTGTCTGAATACCTGAATCGCTTTTATCAACCGATTCAGTTAACGTATTTTCATTGTTTTCATTCAATTTACATTCGGCTTTATCGCCTAGAATTACCTCAACTTCATTTTCGTTAGTAGCCATTTCTTATTCTTTATATTCTATACTTATTAATTTACTTTAATTAATTAAATTTATCATAATACAATTTCAATCTTATATTCAATATTTTTTCATCTTGTATGTCTTAGTTAAGTATACTACATATCGTTTAACCTGTACATAATTTACGCCCTTTTGCGTACTGTTATTCAACCTTGAAATCAACTTGCATTTCATCTGTAGGTGTGGAATTTAATTTCTAAAATTCGTCCCTGTTCGGGCGCCAAATGTGATATTTATTTACTTTATTAATACATTTTAATCACAAAATTTATTTCATAAATTCTTCCACTTACCTTGTATTGCCCAGGGTTACATCACACGAACGTAGAAATACAAGTGAGGTTCCAAGGTTATTTGAAAAATGTACTTAATTATGTGATGGATTTATATATTAATTAAATGCTCATTTATGTGATGGAATTCAAAAAAAAATTTTATTATATAATTATTTCATTTTTGTATTGTTCTCTAATCATGACAGATTCTTTCCCAAAAAATCAAGACAAACTAAAAGTTCTTTAAATATTAGTGAAACATCTTATATTAACAAAGTTAAATATACATCTTATATTTACAGAAAACAGCCCACCCTGCCCGCACTCACATTCATACTAATTTTAATTCCCCATAATTTAGTTTAGAGTACTCTTTTGATGATAGATTATTAAATGATTAAGATATTGGAATTTTGCTGGTTACTTAACCGACTTTGTTTCTCTTCGTTTGCTTGACGCTGAATGCATGTCCAAAAGTTTTCGTTTGACGCCTTTTTAAATTTTCACTGCTACACTACCGTATTTCTGGAAAAACGGCACTCACTTTTACTGGATGTTGACCTTTATTGATGAGCCCCGTTGGGCGGCTACCTGGCCAGGTAAGCGTCAGTGAGAAACTGGGAAGAGCGTTCACCAAGTCCCCACCAACTAGATTTCTTTCGGACAAGGCAGAAAGCAATGCCGTATGCGTTAAAGTCATAGCTGTGGCATATTTAACAAGTGCAAACTCCCGTGTTTTGGACGTTGACGAAATTACACTGCCACTGGTTGACGTCATTGGAAAGGCGTGTCCTACAATTGTGTTTCCGTCACCTCTGAAGCACGTGGCGAAAAATATCGTCTCTGGGCCATATTGTTTTATCAAATCGGTGTCGGTTGCGCGCCTGCTGGTGTTTGCGCGCTTGTGTGTGTGTGTGTGTGTGTGTGTGTGTGTGTCACACATGCTTAAAGTTCCAAGAATTCAAACAGTGGTGGGCGACACGCACATTCCATTGTAATTGCTTCATCACAGCTCCTTTGTTCGAGTAAAGTTTTTATTCAACACATGGCTGGCCACACCGATAAAAACAGTTTAAAATATTTTAATAAAATAAAACCCCTCCCTTTTGCCCCGTTACAGGAGCTATCGGCCTCGAATTAAGGATAGCTTCAACATGCACAACTATGGTGGTAAATTCTTCGTACGTTAAAATGTGTTCACCTATGACTCCGGTGAGATGATATTTTGCACCTTTAATGGCACGTTCCCAAAGTCCACCTTGGTGAGGTGCACGTGGAGGAATGAAATGGAATGTGATACTGTTGTTCGTAGCAAAATCTTGCATCTCTGGTTGCTTCATGAGATCTTGAAAACATCTTTTGAGCGAAGAAGCAGCTCCTATGAAATTAGTCCCACAATCAGAGTACAGGTCTGATACAAGACCTCTCCTAGAGATGAATCTCGTAAGGGCTGCAATGAAGGCGTCTGTAGTTAAATCAGTAACCACTTCCAAGTGTACAGCTTTTGTTGCAAAACAGATGAACAGGCAGAGGTACACCTTTATAGGCTGTATCCTGCGAAGTGTAAAAACTTGACCGTGTAAGGGCCAGCATAATCAACTCCAGAAGTGTTGAAACAACGAGTAGGGGTAACACGACCAGCTGGTAGATCACCTATGAGTGGATACGTGTTTGTTGATTTTGTATGAAAACATCGTACGCATTTAAATATTCTTGAGCGTATAACACTGCGGGCGGAGAGGATCCAAAAGCGTTGAGATAGTGTTGCTTGGAGGAACTGGGGACCAGCGTGCAGGTACATGCCATGATAGTAATCGAGTAAATGAATAGCGACATGATTTTTTGGCAGAAGAATAGGATGTTTGGCATTGTAAGTAAGCGCAGAGTTCTTCAGTCGACCTCCGACACGGACTATTCCTGCATCATCAATAAAGGGTGCTAGACGTTGGATGCGGTTTGAGCATGTCCTTTTCTTGGAGAGTAGATCTATGCCTTCTGCAAAGTGAAGTCTCGAATGAGCCAGCAAATGCAGTTACAGGCGTTATTTAATTCAGTTACTGTAAATGATCCACTTATGGTAGTTTTAAATTTCAAACGGGTTATAAAGCGAAGGACATACGCCATTACATGAAGAAGAGTCTTCCAAGAAGAAAACTTTGTAAGAAATCCAAATGTTGGGACTTCTTTTGTGGTCATCATAAGATTAAGCACATTTGGTTTCATTTTGGGAATAGACTCCTCCGAAATTGGATGAAGGATAGATTGTGGCCAGGTCTGCGTTGATTTAGCGAGCCATGGTGGTCCTAGCCACCACTGGCTATGTTTTGTCAGAACCGTGGGTGTCAAGCCTCGAGAAGCACAATCAGCAGGATTGTCAACAGTTGAAACATATTTCCAGACGTGCGGTGAAACTAAGTCTTGTATTTGTGCCACACGATTAGCAACATACACCTTGAGACAAAAAGATAGAGTGCGTATCCAAGATAGAACTACTGTAGAGTCGCACCATGCTGAAATGTTGTCAATCTTGTGATGTTGTGAGAGCTGTTCTGTACAGTAATGTAGCAATTTGGCTAACATGTGCGCACCACAAAGTTCCAAGCGGGGAATAGTCACACGCTTCAGTGGAGCTACTCTTGATTTTGCGATCAGCAGTCGTATGTTGACATCTCCTTCTGTGTCTTCTGTGCGCAGGAAGACACAAGCTGCATATCCGGATTCACTTCCATCTGAAAATCCATGAAGCTCGATATTGCCTGCAGTTGCTAAGGATATGAAATGTGGTATCCTTAGCTTTTCTATTTCTGGAAGTTCTTTCACGAATCGTGACCACTTCTGGGAAATATGATAAGGTAATGGAGAATCCCAATCTAAGCCTAAGGTCCATACATGCTGCATTAAGACTTTAGACCAAAAAACTATTGGGGATATCCAACCACAAGGGTCATAAATCTGAGCAATTGATGAAAGTAAAGTTCTTTTTGTGTAATTACTTGAAGGTGTGTGCATCAAATATGAAAAGACATCAATATCTGGGATCCATTTTAGCCCTAATACACTTGAAAATGGCTGTTCTGACGTGCGTAACATGAGGGGTGTCTCATGATTATCTTGCATGACATTTTCTAAGAGTTTAGGATGGTTTGAAGACCACTTGCTCAGTTCGAATCGACCCTTTTTCAAAAGTAAAACAACATCCTCTTGAAGGTGGAGAGCTTCTTTCAGAGAATTGCTCCCTAATAGAGCATCATCAACATATATTTGCTGTTGGAGTGCTTCAGCAGCAAGTGGATGATTTTTTCCTTCGTCCATAATGAGCTGTTGTACTACTCTATTAGCAAGGTAAGGCGAGGACGTCATACCATGAGTGACAGTAGTCAATTGGTAGACCTTTAGCGGGACTGAAGTGTCTTCTCTCCAGTATATTAACTGAAAGATTTGATCATCTTTATGGATGGTTATCTGCCTAAACATTTGTTTGATATCACAAGAGAAAACAAATTTATGTTGACAAAAGCGAAGAATTATATCAGTAATGTCATTGTGCAACTTTGGAACCTGATGTAGAATGTGGTTCAGTGAGACACCTGAAAAAGATGGTGCTGATGCATTGAAAACAACACGGATTTTCCTATCTTTAAAAACGCCATGATGTGGCAAAAAGTAATGCGGCTTGTTCAGAGATGGCACAGATGTGCACAGTTTCATGTGCCCACATGCTAAGTAGTCATTCATAAAATTGACATACTTCTGTTTAAACTCAGGTTGAGATTCAAATTTGCGTTCAAGTGTATTAAACAGGCGTTTTGCCGAAGTTGTAGAGTCACCTAGTTGAGCAGGGTTTCCGCTGAAAGGCAAGTGACAAACATATCTGCCGGAGGCATCTCTCATATGAGTAGAGACGAAGTGAGCTTCACATTTTTCATCTTGTGGAGTGAGTTTTGTAGTGTGAGGTGGTTCCTCTATGGACCAAAAACATTGCAATGTTGCGTGCAGATCACGATCATTCATCGATAAAAGAGTCACTAAGCCTGAGTAAGGATTAGACTTAAGTGAAACAGGAGTCGGACCAAGCACAACATAGCCAAAGATTGTATTGACAGCGTATGGCATATTCTTGCCGATATTGATAAAGGTACTATTAAGAGTCAATGCAAATAAATCTGGTCCAATCAGAAGGTCAACTGGACCCGGAACATCAAAAGTGGGATCCGCTAGCATATAACCTTTGAGTCGCTCTTTAATTTCTGGTGGGAGATGAACACGAGGCAGATTGCATAATATTTTATTAAGAATCATGACTGGGTGAGATTTTGCTAAAATATTCCCACTGAGCGAAGACAATGTCACAAAGGTAAGTCTCTTTGTTTTCACTGGGGTGGTAGAGATGCCACTAAGTTCTGGAACATCTGTTTGAGAGCGGTACAAACACAAAGTCTTTGCACAACTTTCTGAAATAATTGTTGTTTGGGATGCACTATCAAGCACAGCTCGTACAACTGCTGCATTTCCATTGGCAGATGTGATATGCACCAAAGCGGTTGCGAGTAACACAGTGTTATTCTGATTGCAAGAAACACCCATCAAGGTAATACCCTGGTGACACTCTGCAGAATGGTTTTGCTTATGCATCATCGTTTCAACAGAAGGGCACAAGGTAGGTCTATTTGACTGAGTCAATTTTTGTTGCGGTTGTGCGGAGCGGTTCTGAACAAAAAAATGTAGTAGGCTATGGTGACGCCTATGACATACATTGCATGTGTGGACGGACGTACAGGTGACTAACTTATGTGTTCCAAAACAATTTTGACACAAGTTCTTATTTTTAACAAAAGCTTGTCTGTCTTGTACAGTAAGTGCGGAAAAATCTGCACATCTATATATGTTGTGTGAATTTGATGAACAGAAGATACAATGCTGAGTGTGAGTAGTGACCATCGGTATTTTGTGCGGTTTAAACTGGTTTGTATTCATTTTAAAACCACTGATTTTTTGAGAGGTTTGAAGAGAAGGTTCATTTTTTGAGATGATATTAGTTAAACCCGCTGCCTCTTTGCAAGAACATTCATTTTCTAAGAATGTAATTACTTCTGTAATGGTAGGAACATTTTATAAATTATCTCAAGAACGTTCAAGTTTGGTCCTGAATTCCGTGTCAAATCTACGCAAAATATATGAGGTCAACAACAAACTTTCGCCAGCAATATCATGTCCTAGTGCTTTGAGCGCTTGATAATTTTCATTGTAGGTCGACAGAAAATTCCTCATTTGTTTAACTGAAGGATTGTGCAATTGTGGTAACTCAAATATATTGTTTAGGTGAAGTGTTATCAACAATCTAGAATTTTGATATCTTTTTAGCAAAGTTTGCCAGGCTATGGCATAGTTTGTATTAGTGACAGGCAATGATTTAATTAAATTTAGCGGCTCATCAGTCAAACAAGAAAGCAAATATGTAAATTTCTCCACATTATAAATGGTTTCATTTTTGTGTACTGCATTTTCAAACAGACTGTGAAAGGCTACCCATTTCTCAGGTTGTCCAGAAAGTGTTCCCAAGTTTAAGCGAGGTAAATTTACGGTGGGAGTAGGCGCAACTAGTTGTGATGCACCAGTGTGAGACTGATCCAAGGTTTCCTGCGGTAGCGATGGTAGAAAATGAGCACACGAACTTTGTATAGCTATATTTAAGTCTGATATAGAATCTTGTAATCTTGAAATCTGTTCATTATCCAGATCTTCTGGTAAAGGTGTTGTACTAAATAGTTTATTTATAAGCCTTTCAAATTCAGCATATTTATTTTCTGCGGTGGAACTAAGCAAACTAACTTTTCGTGTTTGCTGTTCAGTTAAATTACCTATACCAATAATCTCAAGAGCAACAATTTGCTTGTTAATATTATGAAGCCTACTCTCAATCAGTTCACTTTGCTTCACAAAAGAAGAAAATCTCATTTTGGTAATTTATTAATACACTCGCTTTAAAAAACAGATTCAGATTTAATAACAAAAGAGTTCTAAGTAAAGTTGTAATTCACAATGTTCTTCCAGTATTCAGTAATTTCCAGTCCAAATAATTTTAATTAATTTTTTTTTTAATCACTCTAAAATACCAATAGCGTAGATGACAGTAATAATGGTAATATGGTACTAAAGGAATATGGCTACTGTATTTTATAGAAACTAATACAGAGGTCGGTTTTGAAGAAACACACTACACTTTAGAACTATGCTTGCTAGATAAAACATGAAATAACACACGCTGCACAATGAATCAATAAAACTATGCTTGCGTGAAAAAACATGAAAAATCATAACAAAATTAAAAGAGCACTGAGTATTGGCAATACTTGCCAGTAGTAAATAATTGTTTTTGTTTTTTCTTATTAATATTTAAGCGTTACAATAATTCAATAAACGTAATAATAAAGAGCGTAATAATTAACAAAAATCTTGCTTTCCAACGTGCTGGATTCTGAATGAAAGATGCTATCCGGCCCGGAGGACCAAAAATGTGGGGTTCTTTTTTATTAGCAGTGGATTGTATATTGTAAAACTAAAATATTTAAAAGGATTTATTCTCATGTAATCAACAATGCATAAATATTAAGCGTTTACTGACCTTGTCCTTGTGCGTTGTAAATGTCCCGTTGTAACCAACACGTTGGTGATTTTCTAGGCAGTCCTAAACTTCACAATAATATTCTAATAAACGTTAAACACATAAAATAAACACATGAAATAAGCGGAGTTTTATATTATAATAAGCGGAGTAAAATAACAATAGCGGTGAATAGTCTTTCTATTCTTGCGGTATGCGTGTATAAACCAAAAGAAAACTGAACTGCACAATATGCCTTACACTACAGGAAAGAAAACGCTCTAATTATGACTGTTGATTACTAGGTGAATTGTACTTTGAAACAGTTAATGGGAGTGCACTCTATTAGAGAACAATGAAGTAGAGATAGGGGGAGTTTTATTATTGTTATGAAAACAAAATATCTGACAACAACAGTGCAGAATGGCCCATGTGTTTACCATGAGTCAGCTGACAGGCAACTCGCTTATTTTATTGTGTTGATAGCGTTTCTATGCAGAACCTTGTTGTGACTGGCTTTGAATGTTTTTTTTTTTTTAATTGAGTTTACAGCATGTGTGCATACCGTCATCCTTGCTTAAGGTCCAAATGTACCTTACACATTCATAAATACCTTATAAATGTACCGTCATGCTTGCTATGACAGCCAAGTGTACACATATCTTTGTTAATGAACATCCTTTGTTCTAATATTATGTCCTTCACTGTCATTGATTATATAATTTACATTAAATAAATTGACTCCATAATTCTGCAACTGCCTTATAGAAGTCCCATTACTGCAAGTAGATTCACAATTGTTAACTCCATACTTCTTCATAGCACTATTCAGACTCAAGACATCTGACCAAAATTTATCTACCGTACCTAGAGAAATTTATTGAATATTTTTAATTTCTTTGCCTCAAGATGTATTTTCCTATATTTGGAACATGTTTTCGGGAACCCTATTGTTCCCATCCTCAGCCTTCCTAATTTTGTATCTTGTGGAGTATTTGTGTTTTGGTTGGTTGTTGTTATGTTTTCCTGTTAGTTTTTGGTATTTTATACTGGTATTATTGTATGTGATTGTTGTGTATATAATATTAACTTTATGAGTATTTTCGATGGTGGTGCTTTGAAAATTGTGTCTTGTTTTGTATTGATTTGTGCATTTTTTGTTTTATCGTTTACCATTTATCGTTTAGTTTTTTGTATGTATATTTATAAATAGGTTATAACATCTTGAGGTAAAGAATTTATAAATACTAAATAAATTATATATGCATCAACAAATAGACTGTAGCAAAAAGTGTTTGAAATATGTGTGTATGTGTGTGTGTGACCAATGCAAACAGTAGCAGTAAATGTTTATAGTTTGTTAAAACAGCCGTAAAGGCAGTATTTCATTGGGAAAATATAATAATTTATTTTTTGTTTTAGGTAGATATTTTATTTATATTTATTTTTTTACAGAATTTGCAAGACATCACTATAGTTATAAAGGATGAAATTGTTTTAGAAGTGGAAAAAGAAAAGAATACACAAGAGGTAAAGTTTTTTTTTTTTTTTTTACAATCAATCTTTCATCTAGAAGTAGGTAAGATTCATGGTAGATCAGTCTTCCATTGAAGGCTGTCACTTTATTAACAAAATATTTTTGAAGTTGAACATTTATAGTTGAAAATTAGATTCAGTCTTAGCCTTTCCGGTGCTCTGGGTGGGTATACACACAAAATTTTTATGTCCGTATGGTGCTCCGTATGTGGTAAGTCGCACGTCGTTTTAAATTGGGAAAGTGACACATGGAACAAGCATTGTGCGTACAAGGTCAACGAATTGTCTGTAGTTATGAGTCAGCTGTTGAAACAAAGACAGTTCATTCAGTGTGTCTGGTGTCTTGTAGAAGTTGAGATAATTCACAGATGACGTTTTGTAAACGCTGCTATTAAGTGATATTATAACGAGACGTGATTCTCTCTCTCTTCTTTGAATTAAAATCTTCTAGTTCTATTATTAGTATATATTTTTGTTAGTTATTTTATTAATAATTTTTTCAAAAAATAAAATTCGATCTTGATTAGTGTGGTGAAACTCTTGTTATTTATTTAGAAAAAAGTGTACACTTGTATTTTGTAATTCGACGTTCTTCATTTGATGAGATGAATCGGCTAAGTTGACTTCTCACTGAAGGAAGATTTAATTCATTAGTGGTGTACTTACTTGGAGTGAAATCCTGTTAATTAAGCAGAGTTGAGATGGTAATTTAAATTTTGAAATAATTTAAACTATCTCAATTGCCGCTACCAATAGTACCACCTGTTGTGGGCTGTCCACCTAACCTGTAATTGTCTAGTCTACTGAAATAATTTTGTTAACTCCTTTTATTGGGTAATAAGTTGTTTATTGATTGATAATGCTCATGAATTTACTTTAAAGAATAATTAAAATTGACATTTTTGTCCATTTTTTACAATAATAATTAGCTTTATGAAAATCTTTTATCTCAGGGTTGGTTATTCTGACTCTTTGTATCCATAACATAAAACGTTATTTTTTGGTTAAAAGTTTATCTAAAGTGTAGGTCCTTTTAGACTGCAAGATACAAAAAACAAAACTGAATTTTTATACTACTATAATCATCGAGTAGTAGGAGAGTGATTACATGAATAAATACATCTTAACTAATAATATAAAAATTCACAGACACGTTGCGTCAACATTGGAGGTTAATTTGGCATACTGAACTGTGGTCAGTGATCCTTAAAATTAATAATACTTTTTCAACAACATTTAAAATTATTAGTTTAATAAAGTTATGAAACTCTTCAGTGTTCATAGATAATTCTCTGATTCTTCATATTGGATGAATTTGGTTAGGTATACAAATAACTCTGGTAAGCATGTTCGGCTTACTATTAAATTCTTTTAACTAGGAACAGATTGATTAATGCAATACTGTTTAACTCTTTCTTAAAGTTCATTATAAATTATTTTATTTAATAATCTCTGATAATTAAAGTTTATCATGTCTGTGGGCAATTTCTAAATTTATAATTAGCTTTCGTCACACTTCTTAAATTGTTAATATATTAATTGAAATAATGAGGTTCATTGCACCCTTAGTGTTCCTATGAAAATGTTTCCTTCATCACTTTTGATGAAGTCTGTTAAATAAGTGAATAACTTTTATAAATAAAATCAACTGTCGCTAACTCCTTTAGCAATTAATGAATTAATTAAATTGATAAGGTCCCATATTCCTTAGGTTTTCGTATTTAATTATCTTTCGATTTATTCAATAAGTCTTATTAATTATACTCAATAAAAATGTTTTATTGTGGCAGGTCTTAATTGCTCTAAGTATAGTTTAATTGTCACTATACTTGCTTGTATTTCCTTTGTTGTAATTGCACTTTTAGCCTTTTTATTAATATTTAGTTCACTTCCTATGCGCACATACTCAGCAAATAGACACTGATATAAGGTTAACTCAACATCGTTTACTTTCGGCCTAACCTAACTTTCACTTTTTAGAATTTATCGATTTCCGTCAGCTGGTTGAGGTTATTTTCCTAAAATTTGGTCTCAGGAGCGGCGTGGCCTCTCCGCTGAAGTACTGTGATGAACTGTGTCCTCTTCGGTTTACAAATCCGGCATCTAATGCTCGATGATGATTGCTGATTGGTTAATTTTCTTAATTTTTGTGACCCTTCGGTATATCTCGGCAAAATAGATGCCTTCAACACGTCTTTTGACTGGTTTTGAGATTATAATAAATTGGTTTACATTATGACGCCCAAGGGCTGGCAAATTATTAAATCTTTATAATTAACATTATTCCCTTATCTTTGCTCTAATTAACAATTCATTATTACCATTGTTCAGGATTCTCTGCGACGAATAATTTGGATCCCCACACCATATGCGTTTGATCATTATTAACAAGAATAAATTTACTAATCTCTCTTATTAGTTTTTTATATATTATAATGTTTGTTTTAGTTATTTTGACTATTAGATTTCAATAAACATTGAGTATTCCTCGCTAACAGTGGAGTATGAACTCTTTACAATCATTTATAAGGTTGTATTTTGATAAAAATTGTCTTTGGCTGTTTAGGCCTAATTCAGTATTAGTTACTATATTTTAATTACCCCTTTCCATTAGTATTCCTAACTTTTACTGCAACCTTATTACTCATAATTGTTGTTTACAACTTCTTATCACCATTACTACATTATTCATGACATGAGAAAATACTTTTTTCTAATTAACATTACAAATAACTTGGCTAGGCATATTGGCCTATGATACTATCAATTAGTTTTACCTATTGTCTTTTAATAGTGGTTTCTTAACCATTTCTATTATGACACAATTACTCTGAAACGATCATTACAACTTCTGATCGCATCAGTTTTAGTTATTACATTCTTATTTTGTTCATTTTAGTCTTTATAATCACTCCTAGTTTTGTACTCTAGTGTGTTACATGTATTACTTTCATTAGAAATTACATAATTGTTTTTTAAGTCATTGCTTCTTATATAATTGGTCATTACAATAATTACAAAGTTTGACAATGTTTTGGGCTGTACCCGTATTTTCTCCCTTGCTGTTAATTTATCACCAGTTCTTGCATCTAGTACTACTTGACAAGTACTTTTAATTTTCATTATTAAGACTCAATTTTATTCTACTAATTATTGGCTCATATTCTATTAGTGGTATTATATATTATTGATTCTACTGATGTAAACTGTAACGTTTATTTTACTTTTTACTTTAATTTAAATTGCTATATAAAATTAGCTGTATTCGCGTCCATATTTCGGATGCCATCTTGCAATACTGCCAACTTTACTTACTTACCTAAAATTCAACCAAGGTCCGTGAAGGCGTATTTGGGAGACAGAACAAGGTTATTTCTGTAAACAAATTGATTGGTTGTGTTCACATATTACTCTCTTTTATTCTCAATTACTTCAGTCCTACATTAAACTTTCCCTTAATGCATTTAGTCATACCACCATGAAACAAGTTATATAAAAAAGATAAAAACCCATCAATAGTAGTGAACCAATGTTGACATTATATATATATATATATTGTGACAGCAGCGGTATGCGAACATCTGCTCTCCGGTACCAGCGGTGGACACAGCGAGCCAATCCAGCATCAGCAGCCGCCGAGACGTGACCAAATACGTGTTCGGAGCTAGCCAATCAGCGATCCCGGTTGGTTAATAAAACCCGGGCCGGCAGAAAATTTTGGGCACTCTTCATCGCCACGCCATCGGACACACTCCATCGGACGCCTTGAAGACAGCCGGAAGAAGAGGAAGAGGGAAGAATGGAGAGCACAGGAGAGCCAGTGATGGAAATCAACTGGGACAGCAGCGGGCTCTACATACCGCTGCTGAAAGAATAGGACAGCAGTACGCCCGGAACAGCGGACGCAACCGCCGAACTTCACAGCGCGACGTACGCAAATGATGTAGCGTCCTCGACAAACGGTCCTTTTAAGGACCACAAAAACGATAGTGTGTACGGTTGGCGCCATTTGTCCTGTGACAAGTGGCGCCCAACGTGGGGCAGCGATCGTCTTGCGGATGCAAGATCCAACCACGCCAGCGAGCTACCAGCCGGCACACCAATCAACATGGCGCCCAACAGACACCTCCACAACATCTGGAGAAGAGCAGTAGGCTGGCTACCGGAGAGCATTCAAGACCCGGTGGAGTTGTGACAGCAGCGGTATGCGAACATCTGCTCTCCGGTACCAGCAGTGGACACAGCGAGCCAATCCAGCATCAGCAGCCGCCGAGACGTGACCAAATACGTGTTCGGAGCTAGCCAATCAGCGATCCCGGTTGGTTAATAAAACCCGGGCCGGCAGAAAATTTTGGGCACTCTTCATCGCCACGCCATCGGACGCACTCCATCGGACGCCTTGAAGACAACCGGAAGAAGAGGAAGAGGGAAGAATGGAGAGCACAGGAGAGCCAGTGATGGAAATCAACTGGGACAGCAGCGGGCTCTACATACCGCTGCTGAAAGAATAGGACAGCAGTACGCCCGGAACAGCGGACGCAGCCGCCGAACTTCACAGCGCGGCGTACGCAAATGATGTAGCATCCTCGACAAACGGTCCTTTTAAGGACCACAAAAACGATAGTGTGTACGGTTGGCGCCATTTTTCCTGTGACAATATATATATATATATATATTGTAGTATAACTTTCTTGTTCTTATTTCTTGTATAGGGTTTATAATGTCATAAGTTGCCCTCTCTTAAGCCCCGCGATGGGTCGCCACTCTGTAGTAGGCTCGTGTAGTGCAGGTGTGTTGATATAACGTTGTTTAATGTGTTTTAATAAGTCACACCTTGGTCGTGTTACTCTGTAATATAACGTGATGTAGTGGTAGGATGAGAGAGATTGTATTTGTCGGCTAGTGCTTTTTGAATTTTCCCGCACTTCTGGTTAACACGGCGATCGGCTCTAACCTATTTTGGCAGTTGTAGGTTAATTTATTTCTAGTTGTCGGCGAGACTATATTCGCCTACGTACCTGCTCGCTCCCACCTGTGAACATACTCTTATCCTATTTGCATATGGAAATGATAACTCGGTTACTGGTAATTATTGGTTTTTATTTTTCAGCTTATTTGGTTAAACAAAAGTAAATGGTTCGGTCTTGGATCGACCTTGACAAGTTCGTATCGATTCCGACCTTCAACGAATTGTAAATAATTATAATGTAAATTTAATAATCTCAGGGTTTGGGTTCTTTGGGCCAGTTAAGAAGTCAGGAATGCTTTTAAAAAGGTGTACAACACATTACAAATACATTAAAATAAGAACTCTTAATTATTTGTGTCAACAAGTATGAATGTTATGTTTTTAACTAACTGCGTCAACGACGACTTTATTTGCACTGGCAAATAATGCTACACAAGATGGCCGCCCTGGTCAGTTAACCAAGCGTCATGTGCTTCCTATGTTTTTTTGTTTAAATAAAATGTTATTATTGTTAACCACTGTATTACTGTTCAGTGGTTATTTCAATTATCACTGTAGATAGTTTGTATAGTGTAGTGAAGTTGATCTATGTGTAGTGTTGTTACGAAATTACTTTGGAATTATATTTACGTCCCTTGTATAATGCAGCTCTCTCGGATTGTTGATGTTGGTGTTGATTTAAGCTTCCATCGGTCAGTGGTAGTTCTTTTATTTTCTCTATAAGTTTTTTGGTATATTCTCCTCTTCTGCGGGTTTGTTTATGTCATTAATTTAGTATAAGTTTGATTTTTTTCTCTTCACTCTAAGCGTCAGCTATACGACTTTTGATCCTTTCTATCTGGCGTTCAACAATACAATAATTCATGCTTCTCATCTTAGTAACGGTTTTTTGACCAGTAAACTCTGTTTTTGATTGGTCAGTTTGCACGAATTTGAGGTCAAGCGGCATATAGTACTGAAAATCATATCCTTGCCTTTCATGTCAAAAAATACTCCTTTGTTACCTTTTGTTTAAATTAAAATTAGTTTACATAGTTTTGTTCCTATTACAAAGATCTACATTTTGATATATAATTTTATATGTGTTAACTTTATATTAGGCGTTTTTACACCTTTACAAGAATTCTACATCTGGACCATAGTACTGCCCTAACTTTTATTATATAATACTTAATTTTTTGTTGGACTCATTAATTTTGATTCACAATTATTCTAAAACTTGTCTCTTACTTAAATTTTGGTCCTTCTTTGTTATTATTGTCTTATATTAATTTGGTAACTTAATCATTTCTGACATTATCTTATTTTATATTACATGTTCGGCCTAGGCCTAAAATTTGATTTCAGTATCATGTTCTGATTCACATTAATTATTAACTGGTTTTTTTGTTTTGAACCCTTTTGCCTGATTACATTTGTTTACAGCTTATTACATGATTTTTGCCCCTTAACATATTCTAACAATATTTATTAATTAACACAAAATCTCTTAACATACTAACTTAAAATGTTGCCTTCATGGCCAAGATTACATTCATTCATGAACAAACAATAACATAACTATTTAGTTTACCATAATACCAATTCCATTCCCATACCATTAAACTTTACTAGTGGACCATTAATATATTGTTACATGGGCCTCTATTTAGGTATCTTTTGGTATTATGTTGTAACATATACTTTCTATTTTGCCTATAGGCTTAATACAGTTCTTCTAATCCTTTACAAGTGATTCATGAATGATAAAAATTATTGGCATTGGCCTAAATCAAAGAAAATAAACATAGTTAAGCAATGCTAATGCCTTCTCTTTAAAAACCAACAACATGGGTTAAACAACTACAAAACTTCCAATAACTAATACTACACTACTACAATTGTTTGTTTTCACTCTGGCATTTAGTATGTTTGTTACTTTATAACGCCTTCACGAGTTGTTTCTCTCGTATCGACCTATTTGGTTTCTTACACTTAATAATTGGAGGGATCATTGACCTCCACAGTCTTATCTGTGTGATTAATGATCATCCTCATTTTCCACTTTTTTCACTTTTCACTTATACACCTTTCACAAGTTCTGTCTTATTCTCTACAGTACATGGTTTCTATTTATTACACTATTGTGTTGTACTTTTATTTTACATGGTTAATTATTTGAGTTCAGTTATTCTGACTTTTTATCATTTGGATTATTTTGTTATTTATTTGGGGCTCTTGTTATGTCACATTACATATGCTCCCCCTCCAAGACACGGTTATTTTTATGAAACTGGGGTTTGGTGAAAATAAGCTGTTACCTTCTTTATTCGTGGTATTTTTTCATTTCAGTGACGTTATATGTCCCTTTTATCTTCTTTGTATTTGGGTTCACTAGTATGTAAGTGTTGTTGTTATTGTTTTTGCTTATTAGGAATGGTCCATGATATAATAGCAGCAACTTCTTCATTATGCCTTCTGCCCCGCTCGGCTGCTGTCTATTTCTGATTAACACTTTCTCTCCAACCTCAAACTTGATTTCGGGTGTTCCCTTTTTGTCCCGTCTTCTCTTCTTTAATTCTGTTTTATGTAATATCCGGTTGTACACTCGGGTTAAATCTACTCCTTCACTCGGTAATTCTGGAAAATTTATTATTTCAGGTATTTGTCGGGGTGGTGGCTTGTTGAACATCATTTGGTACGGACTGATTCCCAGGGTTTTGTGGCATCCTAAATTCAAATACATTTCTGCGTTAGGGATATATTCACTACATAGTCTATGGTTCTCGTGGCAGTACGTCCTGAGGATTCTACCCACTTCTCGTAGTACTCTCTCGGCAGGATTGCTCGAAGGGTGGTAGATAGAGGTTTTGTAAGTTTTAATATTTTTATTCAGCATTTCCTCTCTCCACTTCCTACCTTTGAACTGAGTTCCATGGTCAGTTATGATGGTTTCTGGGGTTCCAACATCAATTACATATTTTTCATTGATTACTTTAATAATGACATTTGTTGACGCTTTACTGATTGATTATAGCTTTGTGTACTTGGAAAAGTGATCCCACACTATTACTATATACTTATATCGACACCTAGCTCCACTTCGGGGAAATGGCCCGCAGATGTCGAGAAATATTTTCTCCAGTTTCCTGTTTGAAATGATTGTTATTAGCGCTCCTTCCTTCCTGGAGTTGTTTACTTTAACTTTTTGACAAATGACACATCTTCTTACAATTTGCCTAACTCTTTTATTTATGCCCTTTATAAACACGTGCTCTTCTAGGGCACTGACCACCTTTGCGGGTCCCATGTGACCGTACATATGATGATAATTTTCAATCAGTCCCTGTTCCAATGATTTTGGGATATATAATTTCCATTGATTATTTTTAGTATTGGGCTTAGTAAATATTAGTTCTTTATGTAGTTGGTAATATGGTGTTATTTTTAAGTCATTATTCAGGATGCGTTCTCCGATCTGAGCTAATTTTTGGTCTGTGACTTGTTCTTCTTGGATCCTACCCAGTATATTTGCAAGTGCTTTTTTACTAATTACTGTGTAGTACACCTTCCCAATGTCTTCTCTATCTACATCAAAAGTGCCCTTTTCCAAGTTCACTCTCGATAGAGCATCTGCAACTGTGTTCTTTTTTCCGGGTATATATTCCTACGTGATGTGGTATTCTTGTAATACCAAGATCCAGCGAGTCAATCTCCCATGACTTAACTTGCATCTTTGCAGGAAGGAAATGGATTTGTGGTCGGACCTCACCGTGATGGGATATCCTAATATATAAGTTCGGAACTTACTGCAAGCGAAGACTACACTCAGTAGCTCCTTTTCTGTGACGTTGCAGTTATGTTCGCTCTGGTTAAGTACACGACTGGCAAAATTGATAACTAGGTGGTCTCCCTCATCACTCTCTTGATAGAGCTCTGCTCCTAGGCTCACGTCACTTGCGTCGCAATTAATAATGAACCTTCGGTTGAAGTCGGGATGGTGAAGCATGACCTTCTCTAGAAATTTTTCTTTAATTCTTTTGAACGTTTGATCGTCTTCTTCACCCCACTTCCACTTGTACTTCGAGGATAATAAATGCTTAAAACGGGATGTTAATTTAGAATAATCTTTTTGAAACTTTCAGTAGTAGTTACCAATCCCCAAGAATGATTGTAACTGTCTTAGGTTTTTGGTCGTGGGAAATTCTGGATTGCCTCTACCTTTTCCGGAGATGTTGATATCCCAGTTTCAGTGAGTACGAAACCGAGGAAGTTCAATTTATTTGTAAGCAGTTGAGATTTTTCTAACTTGAGTGTGATATTATTCTCTGCTAATCTATGTAATACCATCTCTACCTGTTGCAATGTTCTTCCCAAGTTTTGGATGTTATAAGTAAGTCATCCACATATACTGTGGCAAACTCCGACACCTCCCTGCCTAAAACTTGATCCATCACCTTTACAAATACAGCTACTGAATTTATTAGCCCAAATGGGAGTCTTTTGAAGTGATAATTTCGCCCCTCGAAGATGAAAGCGACGTATTTTCTGCTGTGTGGGTGCAGTTCGACCTGCCAGTATCCACATACTGCATCTAAGATGGTCATATATTTCCAGTCCTTGAATTTCTTCATGATCTCGTCGATCTCACCTGGTGACGTCCTGTCATTAATTATGTATTTATTAATTTGTCGTGCATCTAGGCACAAACATACCGTCCCATCTTTTTTCTGCACTGCGACAATTGGACTCGTGAACTACTTTCAATTATATCCTGGTCAATCATCCGTTGTATCTCCTTCCTTACTGCTGGTTTCAAGGATTGTGGAATAGGGTATGATTTTTTATTAAAGTTTATTGGATGGTTGAAAGTCAATTCACTTATAAAGTTTTTAGCTTTACCGGGCAAATTTGAAAAAACATTTTTGTACTTATTAAATACTGCTACCAGTTGATCTTTCTGTTCTGTATTAATCTTCTCTGTATTGGTAACTTGAAATGAATATATTTCATGTAACTTCTGAGTCCATATCTCTTCCTTTGGATAGTCTGATTCATGGTTCAATGTCTTCTTATCCTCCCTATCATTATATATCAAGGTGAACGTTTGTTGATCGTGAGTGGCACAATTTCGGCCCACAATCTCACTCGACCATTGACCTTGTTCATGGCACAGCGTTACCTTCCCACAGCCCATATCAATAACAGCTGAGTGCCGCCGTAGCGTATCACACCCAATCATAACTTTGAATGGTAGCCTTTGGGCTACTAAGAACACCATTGGAATCATTCTGTCTTTACTAGATACTTCTATTTGTACCTGTTTCTTGATGGACTTATTTGCTTTACCTGTTGCTCCCATGATTATCATATTACTAACTGGTAGTGTAGGTATGTTTTCTTTACATGCATCTTTAATTCTGTTAAACTCTGTTTGATCGATTAGTGATATATTGGCCCGGTATCAACCATTATTTCCGTCATTACCCCTTGCAACTCAGCAGTAATGATATAATTTGAGTGTTATTGTTATTTGTAGAGGATGACACTTCTTCCATTAGATCGTCTCGAATGTTCTTCAAGTAGTTATTTTCCCTATAGATGGTTTCATTAATAGCACACCCGTCCAATTCTCGCAGTGATGGGTCGGTCTCTGGTCTCACTGCCGCATCTAGTTTTCCGCCCTGTCTCCTGAGGTTGGTTACCTTGGACAGTCTCTTCTTGGTTTCTCGGAAGTCTATCTTCTACACTCCTATTCCTAGGTTGGTTTCTTCTGTCGTTATCTTGGTATCCTCTACCATTGTCAAAATTCCTTCTCCCTTCCCTATACCTATTATTACCATTTCGGTTGTAATTATTATTATTATTATTATTATTACTATTATTATTATGATAGTTACGGTTGTGATATGTATTATAATAATTATTATTATTATTACGTTGATTGTGGTCATTCCTGTTGGCATGGTTTGTCCTTTGATGCTGATCACGATTTTGTTCCTCCCTATTAAAAGTTGTTCGTTCATATTGTCTTCTCGACCTCCTGTAATAATCTTGTTGTTCATAATCACCTAGCAATGCTTCCATGGCTGATATGGTCTTGATCTGACCGGAAAGTCTAGCCTGGATGATTCCTTCATCAAAATGATAGGCCATTTTATTTACTAGACATTCTTCTGAAATGTGTGGTTCCAATCTGCGAGCTACACATACTTTACCCAGGAAATAGGCTGTTGGTGACTGGCCTAGATTGGGATTATATTTTCCATTACTGAGGTTATCTCTCACTATATTTTGTATTGACTCAGACCAATACGTGGACCGAAAAGCTCGTTTAAATTCTTCATAGGTGTTAATTTCATTTCTTACTGCTGACCACCAATTAATTGTCTGTTATTCCTTTGAAACCGTCATCCAACAAAGTCTTAGTTGTACTCCATCTATTTTCTTTCATTCGACTCAGTCCTTCATTTATACATTCCAGGAATTCAATGGGGTTTTTTCTGTAATCTTTGAAACTCACACTGTCTCGGTTCTCTAGTGTGGTGTGGTGAGTACTGCATGTCGGTCTGACGTTTAGTCTATCCATTTCTTCTTGTATGTTCAATTGGATGTGTTGCGTACTTTATATTCTTTCTTTGTTACCATTTACCTGATTCTTCAGTTGGTCTACTTCGTCACTTATTTTTGTCATTCTTCCGGACATATTGCCTTGTATCTCATCCAACTTCTCCTGCGTTTCTTGCTGTGTCGCTATTATTCTGACGTGATTATTTGTTTCTACCCTTTCTATTTTGGTATCCACTTCTACTCTGAACTGTATGATGGTTTCTTCAGTTTTCTCCAGCCTTTCCTTGGTCTCCGCTATTTGTTGTTTCACTTCTTCATTATACTCTTCCACCCTCTGGCTAAGTGTTTCGGTGATGTTGTAACGGGACATTTAGGCCTACCTGGGATAATATAAAAAATTATTATGTTTTGATAAAAATAATATTTCCTTATGTAATAATAATTTTGGGGAGGCATAAAAGGTAATATGAAATAATAATTTTGGGGAAAAGTAAACAAACTTTATTTCATAAATTATACAACGCAACAAATATTGAGCGAAATTGTGCCAAGGTCAACTCCAGTGACAAGCAAAACAGTTATTTTTAGAAGAGTGACAAACATATTATGTAATTTAACAGATCATACGAGGTTACGTCAGTTCATACGTCATACATGCTGGTATGCGAGGTGTGTCAGTCCAGCATCACATATTGGCGTAGTGATACAAACAAGAACAATAAGAATTGGTCACGTAACCCACGACCACTTCAGAAAATAGCGCAGTTCCACTAGTCCCAGTCTGCAATAACAACTCGTGCGAGTAACACCTATAAGTTCCGGAACTAAAATCGCGGGCGCCTGCATGCACATAAAAATGTAAAAAGTGAAGTAACAAAATTTTAACATAAATGTGGATTCACAGTATTTTGTTTTGAAATAGAACGTTAAAGGTAAAAGAGAAAAAAGTGAAATTATAACCTCTTCTTTAGAGTTATAACGGAGGGAACCCAAAATAATTGGTTCTGCCAATTATTTCAGGCTGCCTTATTCGAGACGAGCTGAAATTTAAATCAGAACAACACACAGTAAGACATACAAGGAATCAGGGAAGGTGAAACTGTTGATTTATATACTCAGTATATGTGTGTAACAAGAAGACTTGCTTTATTAAACATTTGAAATATAACATTTACTCCAAAGAACAGATCCCATGACATTATTAATTAAATTATTAAAATTAAGTGAAATGCTTTATTTAGAATATGGGATCACAACAAATTTATCTAGCTATACCCCCGGATCCGGGTAACCATTGGTATTTAGTCTCTAATCTTTTAATTATATTTAATTCAAAATTCTATCTTGCAAGACTTTTACCTTTTTGCTTTATATATATATACCATTAGAAGAATGGTATTAATAACACTACGTTACGTTAATATCTAAACTGTTACAATTGAATGATACTGAATAGTTACAATTAAATTCTCAAATTTAAGTTTTTATATTCTTATAAAATCAATCGTCTCTGAAAGTCTCTTAAATAGAGTATTGTGTTACAAAAACTATTATCATTATTCCTCGATAGACGTGCTATCGAGTCACCTCTATTTTTGGATGTAGTAATCGCCTCCATGTGGTTCCGTCTTGGGAGTCCTAAAACGTCGTCCTCGTCTTGGTCTGGTCTCTGTTGTTCATGGCTTAATACGTCTGCAGGATAGGTAGAGTCTTCTACGCCGATACTTGTTGATTCTCAGATGTCTCGAACTGCATTATCGGTAGGGTATACTGGAGTTCTCATTTAGATGGTCCATGACCACAGGTCAGATGTTGAAAAGATTCGTCCATCGGTGAAGATTGCAGTCATCGTTTTTTGTTTATTAACACTCGTCGTTTGTAGTTACATCTTTCTTCTTGTTACAAAGTTTTTGGAATTTTCTTTTTGTTAACGTTACATGTTACACTTTTTGTAACAGTTAGTAAAATACAAAATAATAATTAATTAATTCACACTAACAACAAATTGCATAACTTTTGAACAGAGCATTTTGCTCGTGCGTCTGCACTGCTGGGAGTCGTCATCGCAAGAGAGCGATTTTTCGTCCGCTACCCTTGTACATGACGAGAGAGAGTGGGGTGTTTATTCCGCGAGCATATATAGTTCCTGTTTCTCTTTAAATAAACTTTTTTATTTATACTGACTATCGCTAGATAAAAATACATCATTTAAATTAATTGTTTTAGTTACTATCTGTGTCTACAGATACTTTAATTATTAACATTAGTTTACTCTATTATTTTTAATTACAGTAGACTCGGAAAACATGTCGAGTCCGGTATCAACAGGTAGGCGCTTGATAGCAAGCAAAGGGTTAAATACGAACATAATAATTATTTACCATATGCCTTTTCTTTATGGATACTTTGCCCTTATTAATTACTTCTTCCATTCACACTTAGTGCCTACATGTTTTTATTATTATTATTATTGTGAGATTTAAATGGTCAATTGTACGTAACCTTAATCAATTAAAATTTTTTTTATTGAAAATGTCACAATTTAAATCGTTACATACTCCGCCTCCTTACCAACACAGACTCCTAAAAATTTGGTCAGCTATGTACCGAGAGTATGCTTAGGGAGTTTCGTGTGAAATTTCTCTCACCCGTTTCTGGCTGTATATAATTACTAGCAGCATAAGTCATTCTTGACTTGCTGTTTCTTACCATCTATACATATACTTCATATTTTACACGCTAATTCTATTACTACATAAAATTTACATTATAAAGTATTTTCAACATTCTAAATTTCCTTAACTCTACTACTTATTACTACTACCGGATTTTTCCTTTTTCTTTCGTGAGAGTTTTTCTTCGTTATAGAATTTACTCTTTAATTACTCCATTACTTTTATTGGATGTCAGCTGACTTCTTGCTTTGCTCTACTTTCGATGAAGAGGATTCAAGGTTGATCAGGCCTCGTACCTACTTATACGACAAGGTAGCCAAAGGTTACTCTAGTACTTTTGCAGTTGAGTACTAAACATTGTTTTCACATTTACTTATTTAATTAACTGGCACTCTACTATTTTCTTCTTCAAGATAACGTTTTATCTGTGAAATATGTGTCCTTCGCACATATTTTTGAGTAGAGGGTTCGTACAGGGTCACAGTTACCGGAGTTAAGTATTTGTGAATTTGATAAGGACCGCACCATCTGTAAGATAGCTTGGAAGTTGTCTTATTGACTGCACTACTTGTTGGGTGCGTGTTATACATAACTAAGTCTCCGATTTGGTATTTTACTTTATTATTCTTATTCTTTTGCTCGTAATATTTCCTTGACTTCGCTAAGTTTGTTCGTAAATTAGCGCGCGCTTCGTTCCATATTTTTCTAATATTTTTATCCCTAATTTCAAGGGGTAACAATTCATGTATTTTCCACTTTGTGGATAATGGGTGATTAGGTTTATACTTGAACAATAGTTCGAATGGGGTTGACTTATGTCCTTCATGATATGCCGAATTAAAGGCGAATTGTATCCAGGATAGGTTCTGGTCCCACGAAGTATGGTCGTTAGCATGGTAGGCAATTAAAGCAGATTTTAGGTTTCGCAAATACCTCTCAGCTATATTACCTTGCGGACGATACTCTGTAGTGGTAATGTGGTTTATACCTAGTTTAAAACACATGTTCCTGAATTCCTTAGACTTAAACTGTGGTCCGTTATCCGACACTAGATGGACTGGAATACCGAAATCTTTAAATAATCTATTCTGTAAAATGCTTACTGTTGTCGTAGCTAAAGCTCGCCTCATGGGGTACATCCAGACGAACTTACTAAACGAATCTACGCAAATTAGTAACATAGTATTTCCTGACTTGGAACGTGGGTAGGGTCCAGAAAAGTCTAAATAAATTTTGGAAAATGGGGTAGCAGGGATCTCAGATATTAACTGACTTATTTGGCTGTTTCTCGCTGGTTTGCTGAGTGCACACAACTTACACCTTTTTACAAAGTTAGCTATCTCACTGTTCATATTTTCCCAGTGATATTCTCTCCGAATACGATGTATGGTTTTATTTATTCCCATATGTGCTCCAATGGTTGAAGAGTGATAATATTCCATTAGCATAGGTTTAATAATATCCGGGGCGATGATTCGCAAATATTTTCCGTTAGCTATTCTACAACATAATACTTTCTTATTTAATATGTATTTTTCAGACTTGTTTCCTTTTTCAAGTTGTTTGATGATCGGACTCAAACGTGGGTCTTGTTGTTGATAATGGGCTAAATCCGTAAATGCAAGAGGAAATTCGGTAATTAACGCATTAATAATCGGTGTCTCTCTACTCTTGTTTTCGTAATTATTACTACTAGGCTGGAACATACGTGACAGGGTATCGGCAACTACGTTTTGGGTGCCTCTAATATGTTGTACTTTGAATTTAAAACAATTTAATCTCAATACCCATCTTCCGATTCGACCTAATTGTTTTGGGTGGTTTAGTAGCCAGGATAAAGCTTGATTATCTGTTTCTAGCAAAAACTCTTTATGTTCTAAAAATGGTTTGAACTTCTCAAACGCAAAAACGATAGCTAAGCATTCTAATTCGTATGCGGAGTATTTCTTTTCTTGGTCCGTCAGGGTGCGTGAAGCGTAACTAATTGGTAATCGAGAGTTATCTACTTCCTGATAAATTACTGCACCTAGGGCTACACTTGAACTGTCGGTTTGCACAACAAACGGTTTACTAAAATCGGCTAATTGTAGTACGGGGGGTGATATGATGCTTTCCTTTAATTTCTCAAATGCGGTTTGGCGTTGCTCATTCCACTCAAATTTTACTCCCTTCTTTCTTAAAGTATTTAGTGGTGCTGCGATTTCGGCTAGATGTGGGATATACTTATGGAAATAATTTATCATTCCTAAAAATCGAGCAATTCCTTTCGCATCCCGCGGTGGTAAAAATTCTCTGATAGCACGGGTTCGCTCTGGGTCTATGCTTACCTTTCCGTTGGCTTTTACGATGTGACCTAAAAAGGAGAATTGTGTCACAGCAAAATTTACTTTACTGGGGTTTACAGTTAATCCAGCTTTCTCTAATCGTGATAATACTTCACGTATATGTGCAAGATGTTGTTCCATTGACTCGCTGTAAATAACAATATTGTCTAGGTAGTGGTACACATATTTAAACTTTATGTCGTGAAATAATTTTTCTAACAATCTGCTACATACAGAACTACCTTGGGATATACCAAAAGGTACCCTTGTAAATTGGTATAGGTTGAAAGGCACGGCAAAAGCGGTGAGACGTTTCGATTCCTCTGAAAGTGGTATCTGATGAAAAGCCTGATTCAAATCCATAATGGTAAAAATTTTTGCTTTCGTAAAATAATGAAAAGCACTGTGGATGTCGGGAAGTGGAATGGATTCAAATTCTATTCGTTTATTTAGTTGTCTATAGTCTACAACTAATCTATGTTTATCGTTGCTTTTGGGTACTAAAAACGCAGGGGATGAATAAGATGAAGTAGAGGGTTCGATGACTCCTTGTTCTAATAGTTTATTAATTTGGTTCCTCATTACTTCCATTTTTGGCGGTGATAACTTGTATGGGGCTAAACGTATTACTTTATTATCACTCAAATTTATCTTATACTCTATCAGATCCGTCAGTCCTAACTTTGGGGTGAGCACATTGGAGAATTGATTTATTAACTTTTGTATGTTACGTCTATCTTTACTTTCCAGATGACCTAATTCACATTCGTGATGTTTTAGATGAGAAGAAGTAGTGCTAGTACTTTCTCTGTTACTTGAATTATCCTCTAAGTTATATTTCCGTGAACGATCGAATCCAAAGTAAAATTTCTTATCATGAATATTCAGAATTATTCCTGTTTTACTGATAAAATTGGCTCCCAATATTAACTCGGGTCCTAATTCGTCGCTTACTAACATTGGAAAATACCACGTCAAATGTTTTATTTTAACTTTACACGTGATGATAAGTTTTATTATTAAGTTTTGTTTGTTAGCGGTTGAGCATTTAATGTTTACAGATTGACTGCGTTTGACTAATTTATGTTTAAATAACTTATTGGCGAGATCATGACTAATTAAACTTCGCGTTGATCCGGAATCAATTAAACCAAGGGTGGATGTTACACCAAGGTCAACTTGTACATAAGGTAATTGACACTTACTGAAATTACACTTATTAATAGCGTTACATTTATCTATAAATTTTTTTACATAGGGGTCTAGTTTTATTTTGTTATTATTATTATTTGGTTTTATTTTGTTGACTCTCAGGGGTTTACCTTTTTTTACGATGCTGCGGAAGACACAGGGTTTTGGATCTCCCTGCCTTACATGTTTTTTGGATAATGAGTTTTTTGATTATACCTTTTTTGTTTACAGTATCTACTGAGATGTCCAGATTTTCCGCAGTTATAACACACATATTCTTTACGTTGTGTCTTACTGGTTTCCTGGAGTGGTTGAGCCTCCTGGGACTTACCATGGCCATTGGTTGATCTTCGAAATGGTATTCTTTCTTGTATACTTCTTGCGTTAGATACTAAGGCATGCATTTCTTTTCTATGTTGTGTAGTGGATACCGATGCATGTCTGTGCTGATCTGCGTACCAAACATTGGAAGAATGAATACTACATTGTTCAAAGTCCGCGAACGTAAGGGGTCTACTTATTAGTGCTAAACGGGAGCGTTCATCAGGAGACAAGCCTACTAGGATCGTATCGACCAATTGTTTTTCAGTCCAGTCGACTTGTAGTATACGTGAAGATTCTCGGATATCCGCAATATAGTGGGCCAGTCTTTCGCGAGCTCCTTGTACTCTAAGTACAGTACTTCTTTTGATATCCTCATAAACTCCAGTGGGGATAAAATATTTGATTACATTCGTATGAAGATCTTCTACTGAAAGACTTGAGTTTAATGTTTCTAGTACACGATCTCGTAATGGTGGTTTACATTTGGGTAATATTACTTGCAGTATTTGCCGATCGTTTAATTGTTGTAGATCTTTTATTTGCAGCAGGTATTTTATAAAAGTTAACAGTATCGTTATACTTAACCCATCGGTGTAAGGAATCTCATTAATTATTTTCTCTACTGGGTGGGAAATCTTTCCGTAGAGTTCAACATTCAAATTTACGTTTTGTATTTCCTTCAAAAAATTAGTGGTCGCATTTTGACTAGTACGAGTACGCTGAACTTTAGGTGGTGGGGGTTCTTCTACAATAGGGGATTGAACAGGGGAGATATATAATTTTTGTAAGTCTTGCTCAATTTCCTCCATTCTCGATTCATCTGACTTTCGACGTAAGTCGTTAATAATTATAGGTAACTGGCGTAATGCCTCGTCTGCAAATTTCTGCACATCGGCGGGGACTACAGTGACGTCGGGCCAGCTTAATAAATTATTTAATCGGCGGGTTAAATGTTCTATACGTTGCGTAACGCGCAAAAGTTCCGTGGGTGATTTCTTGTCTTTAAGGTTCTGAGATAATACTATCAGTTCCCGATATTTTGCATAACAGGTTTCTCGTTTGCCGTCATAATCGAGTTCACGCAATTTATCTAACTGCGAGGTTGTCTCTGATCCGGTTTGGCGTAATGATTTTCGTAATTCAGACACGGTTACATTCACATGTTTTAGACCTCATAAAAGTGCTTCGTAGCATAGCTCATCTTTTACTAATAAATCAGGATTAAATTCAGCCATTTTCGTAAAGTGGCAAGAACTAATTATTCTACGATTAGTATTTACTACTATACAACGCTATATCATTTTACACAAACATAACAATATGAATAAATCGTATTCTTACACGTTTATTAATAAACAATTAAAATGAGATGACAAAGGTTGTCATTTTACATAGAAAGAGAGAGAGAGAAATCTCACACAGTCTTACAGATGCTTACGGCAAAAGATTCCCCCTTCGGTTATCAACACATGAACAGACACGCTTCAAATAACAATACACCACACAAGAAGGGTGACCGATTGTTCTCACTCTAACTGGGGAGACCGACTACGGTAATATTAAACAATCGCCAACAGGAAATTTACATGTCCGAGATTGTCGTGAATGGGGTACGTTTATGAATGGGACTTTTAACAAGTACCTACATGGTTTGTTTACCTTGGATTATATGTTACTCTTACTTTACACATATCATATTTACAAATAAAATTATCTATACTATACTACTATAATATTAATTATTATTTTATCTTATTTAAATTTCTGACACATATTACATTTACACGAGTAAATAAATCAACAGCTTATGAATAGGGACACAATTACTGTTTAACAACACAAGTCGCAAATTTTTTTATTATTAGTAGCAAAATTTAAACAAATTAGCAGAGTTGCGCATCTTATAACCTCTTTTTTAGAGTTATAATGGAGGGAACCCAAAATAATTGGTTCTGCCAATTATTTCAGGCTGCCTTATTCGAGACGAGCTGAAATTTAAATCAGAACAACACACAGTAAGACATACAAGGAATCAGGGAAGGTGAAACTGTTGATTTATATACTCAGTATATGTGTGTAACAAGAAGACTTGCTTTATTAAACATTTGAAATATAACATTTACTCCAAAGAACAGATCCCATGACATTATTAATTAAATTATTAAAATTAAGTGAAATGCTTTATTTAGAATATGGGATCACAACAAATTTATCTAGCTATACCCCCGGATCCGGGTAACCATTGGTATTTAGTCTCTAATCTTTTAATTATATTTAATTCAAAATTCTATCTTGCAAGACTTTTACCTTTTTGCTTTATATATATATACCATTAGAAGAATGGTATTAATAACACTACGTTACGTTAATATCTAAACTGTTACAATTGAATGATACTGAATAGTTACAATTAAATTCTCAAATTTAAGTTTTTATATTCTTATAAAATCAATCGTCTCTGAAAGTCTCTTAAATAGAGTATTGTGTTACAAAAACTATTATCATTATTCCTCGATAGACGTGCTATCGAGTCACCTCTATTTTTGGATGTAGTAATCGCCTCCATGTGGTTCCGTCTTGGGAGTCCTAAAACGTCGTCCTCGTCTTGGTCTGGTCTCTGTTGTTCATGGCTTAATACGTCTGCAGGATAGGTAGAGTCTTCTACGCCGATACTTGTTGATTCTCAGATGTCTCGAACTGCATTATCGGTAGGGTATACTGGAGTTCTCATTTAGATGGTCCATGACCACAGGTCAGATGTTGAAAAGATTCGTCCATCGGTGAAGATTGCAGTCATCGTTTTTTGTTTATTAACACTCGTCGTTTGTAGTTACATCTTTCTTCTTGTTACAAAGTTTTTGGAATTTTCTTTTTGTTAATGTTACATGTTACACTTTTTGTAACAGTTAGTAAAATACAAAATAATAATTAATTAATTCACACTAACAACAAATTGCATAACTTTTGAACAGAGCATTTTGCTCGTGCGTCTGCACTGCTGGGAGTCGTCATCGCAAGAGAGCGATTTTTCGTCCGCTACCCTTGTACATGACGAGAGAGAGTGGGGTGTTTATTCCGCGAGCATATATAGTTCCTGTTTCTCTTTAAATAAACTTTTTTATTTATACTGACTATCGCTAGATAAAAATACATCATTTAAATTAATTGTTTTAGTTACTATCTGTGTCTACAGATACTTTAATTATTAACATTAGTTTACTCTATTATTTTTAATTACAGTAGACTCGGAAAACATGTCGAGTCCGGTATCAACAGGTAGGCGCTTGATAGCAAGCAAAGGGTTAAATACGAACATAATAATTATTTACCATATGCCTTTTCTTTATGGATACTTTGCCCTTATTAATTACTTCTTCCATTCACACTTAGTACCTACATGTTTTTATTATTATTATTATTGTGAGATTTAAATGGTTAATTGTACGTAACCTTAATCAATTAAAATTTTTTTTTATTGAAAATGTCACAATTTAAATCGTCACAAAATGTGAGGATAAATCGGGAGTGCTTGGGACAGTTGGAGCCGTTGGAATAATGCGCAGATAAGTAACCAACAACCAGAAGTCTATTCTAAATTATATAATCATTCAATGGGTCATCAGAATTACAACAATGTATATAGGTTTTAAAGAAAATCATGAGCTCAAAAGGGGGTTATAAGAAAAAGATATCAAATATATAAAGTACGAAAGTGTGCGTGGCTGTGTGAATGTACAGAATATATATAATTAAGGAGTGCTGGTTGCGATAGATTAGATATATATTTAAATAAACTATCTAGTGTAAGTCATTTTGAGAAGAGAGAAAATGTTGATGATAATAATTACTTTATTTGTTTTATCAATTGAGCCTCGTGACCAAATATGTTCAAATGCTTTAAAGAAGGGGTTAAATGTACAAGTGTAGGAGAAAATGAAAATAAAAGGGAATGTCATTGGTAACAAATAAATAAACGAGTTATTTACACCAAATAAACCATTCTGATCTCCTGTTCGCCTAAAATCGGACCTGGCCCTGGTAAGTACCTATTTTTTTTCTTGTAGTTGGTAACACAAGATGACGCCCGAAAAAATCAGAAAGAAGCAATGAATAGAATTAAAATTAATTAAGTTCTAATTATGAATAATAAGTTATAGTACAATTGGCGCTTCCGAACTGGGACATTTATATAAAAATATTTTTTTATATAAATATAGGCATACTTGGGGGAACAGAATGGTTGTTTGAGGTAACTAAAAAGTGTGTAAATGTAAGTAATAAGGTTATGTTGTCTTTGATTATATGTTAGATACACAGTAAGATATTAAAGAAAAATATTTAAAATTTAAATAAAATGGCGAACAATAACGAGAGTGTCAGCCTCACTGACATTGAGAATGAAAGCCAGATAAATGTCGAATTAACTGTGACTGAGTTGCAAATTATGAGTGAAGGAATTCATTCAACGCCAGTCCCGACTGAAAAATCTGAAGATAATGAACTAATAAAAATGATGCAGTTACTTTTTAATGCACAGAGTGTAAAGTTTGATGAGAAGTTTAATAAATTCAATGAGAAATTTGATGAACAGAGAGTAATGGTAAATAAATTTGATGTAAAGTTGGATGAACAAAAAAGCGATTACAATCTGAAATATGATAAAATAAATAATAAATTTGATGAGAAGTTTGACGAAATAAAATAGGAAGTTAAGAAACAAAATTTTAACTTTAACCAACAGATTAACGAAATGAATGCACGTTATGAGAATATGCAAGAAAAAATCATAGAAGCGATAGATCAGGTATTTGATAAACAAATTGCCAGAGTAGGTGACATTATTAATAAATTGAAAACGAATAAAGTAGAGGACAATTCCGAGTTTAAAAGGGGGGTAGAGAAGAGCGGAAAAACAGATAAATTAAACGAAAATGAAAATAAAGACGATAAGGTAAGTAGGGGTGAGAATTATGACAATATAAGTAAAAATATGGTGTTAGAGAATAATGGTGTGAATATTGAGAGTGGTGATGAAATTTTAGAGGGAGTAAAATGTAATAATGGAATGTTAGTGCGTGTTGATGAGTTAGAGAGAAAGTGGAGAGAGAGTATACAGATAGAGGGGTTGCAGGGGGTAAATTTTTCCCGTGATGTAGTTGGGGGTGAAGAAAAGGCTTCACGAGTATATTTGGGAGACATATGGTCTGCAAATAGTTGTCCCTGGATTTTTTGTGCACCTGATAGGTGATGCAGCAATAAAGTTGTAGTGTCCCCTGCATATATTGAGAGAGAGAGTGTGACTTGGGGTTATGATGAGAGATATTTTGAGAGAGAGAGGTATGGTGATAGGAAGATAGAATTGTTTGATGTTGGGAGAAGTTATACAGAATTGAGAGAGAGAGTGAAACAAGAGAGAGATAATGATTATATTCAATTCTTACCTTATGACATAATTGGTGCAGCAGTAGATGACGACAATAATGACGAATTATTAACTTACCTGGTGGTGACAGATAATACTAAAGGTGACAGGACTATACTCAATTGTGACAAATTATATGATATGGTAATATGGAATGATCATATTAATTATAAGGATATGGTGAAGAATATGACAATATAAATAATCATTACATTGATAATAATAATATAATTTGAGAAGAGAGAAAATGTTGATGATAATAATTACTTTATTTGTTTTATCAATTGAGCCTCATGGCCAAATATGTTCAAATGCTTTAAAGAAGGGGTTAAATGTACAAGTGTAGGAGAAAATGAAAATAAAAGGGAATGTCATTGGTAACAAATAAATAAACGAGTTATTTACTGCAAATAAACCATTCTGATCTCCTGTTCACCTAAAATCGGACCTGGCCCTGGTAAGTACCTATTTTTTTTCTTGTAGTTGGTAACACAAGATGGCACCCGAAAAAATCAGAAAGAAAGCAATGAATAGAATTAAAATTAATTAAGTTCTAATTATGAATAATAAGTTATAGTACAACGTTTTCGATCCTTTCATTTATAGTTTCCCTTAATTCTCTGTTGAAGTTCTCAATTTTTTCGTTTATTTGCTTTAAGTTTTGCTCGTTGATTTTCTCGATTTTGTTTTCCAAATTCTCGTTCATTTGCCTATTATATTCCTTCATACTGTCTATTTTTTCATTCGTCAGTTTATTATTCTCCTCATTTCGGTCAAACTTTTCATTCATTTGTCTTAATAAATTCTCATTAGTTTGTTTATTCTGTTCGGCGATGAAATCCATTAATTTCTGTAATTCTGGTGAACTCGGGCCTCCTCTAGCTTCTTCTCCGTCACCCGCCTGTTGTTCCATTTCGGTGTCCAGTACTGTTTCTGTCTCTTCTTCCTGTCTACCTTCTTCCATTTCTTGGTCCTTTGCCAACCTTTTCGACACTCCTCTTGTATGCATTTCTGAACTTATAACGGCCGCCTGCTAAAATTAGGTTGACTATTTTCAATAGCGGTACTACAGTCCGTAATTTTTTCCTAATTCAGCCTCACTGGTTGGACGCCACTCTGTAGTATAACTTTCTTGTTGTTGTTTCTTGTATAGGGTTTATAATGTCGTAAGTTGCCCTCTCTTAAGCCCCGCGATGGGCCGCCACTCTGTAGTAGGCTCGTGTAGTGCAGGTGTGTTGATATAACGTTGTTTAATGTGTTTTAATAAGTCACACCTTGGTCGTGTTACTCTGTAATATAACGTGATGTAGTGGTAGGATGAGAGAGATTGTATTTGTCGGCTAGTGCTTTTTGAATTTTCCCGCACTTCTGGTTAACACGGCGATCGGCTCTAACCGTATTTTGGCAGTTGTAGGTTAATTTATTTCTAGTCGTCGGCGAGGCTATATTCGGCTACGTACCTGCTCGCTCCCACTAATACCTGTGAACAAGCTCTTATCCTATTTGCATATTGAAATGATAACTCGGTTACTGGTAATTATTGGTTTTTTATTTTTCAGCTTATTTGGTTAAACAAAAGTAAATGGTTCGGTCTTGGATCGACCTTGACAAGTTCATATCGATTCCGACCTTCAACGAATTGTAAATAATTATAATGTAAATTTAATAATCTCAGGGTTTGGGTTCTTTGGGCCAGTTAAGAAGTCAGAAATGCTTTTAAAAAGGTGTACAACACATTACAAATACATTAAAATAAGAAATATTAATTATTAGTGTCAACAAGTATGAATGTTATGTTTTTAACTAACTGCATCAACGACGACTTTGTCTGCACTGGCAAATAATGCTACATGAGATGGCCGCCCTGGTCAGTTAACCAAGCGTCATGTGCTTCCTATGTTTTTTTGTTTAAATAAAATGTTATTATTGTTAACCACTGTATTACTGTTCAGTGGTTATTTCAATTATCACTGTAGATAGTTTGTATAGTGTAGTGAAGTTGATCTATGTGTAGTGTTGTAACGGTACAGACCGATGGGGTTTTGTAAGTAAAATCTTTTCAATATTATTTGCAACTAAGAAATTACGGTGAATTAACTGTAGTGTCGAGATGGGTGTGAGTTGGCATTGGTATGTGGAGGGCGCGCCCGCGCTTTCAGCCGCGCACTCGGACGGCCAACTTTCCCAGAGTTTGGTCACGTATTAATATGCATTCTTTCGCTAAGTGCGCAGGAAACTTCGGCAGTCGGCAAAAAACATCTCAAAGCAACGGGCGCGAACAGTGTGCATCCGCCGGCTACCAGTTTACATCTCGTGCACATATATAAAATGTAAACAGTGTCTGTCATCAACAGCTGTGGATCGCGGCCGGGTGAATATATAGGCTGACGAGCCTAAATTTTATTAAAAGTGAATTAGATAAAACAGTGAGAACAATATATATATCAACAGTGCGGATGTGAGCATTTCAGCTCGCCGTCGGCTGCGCCCGCAACTAAAATGTGAACACAAGTATAAAATATAAAATAAACCACTCATAACTTTATCAGAATGCATTAGCACTTATAAAATACATAAATCAGTGAACATTAAAAAAAAACCAACATCCGTAGTGCGCGTGTAAAGATGCGACGTCTTATGGACAGATTTGCGGCTAAGTAGCAAATTTATAAAACAAAATTTTAATATTCTATTTAAAAAAAAATAAATGAGCTCAGTTAGGGAAGTCAATAAAATTGTACTGCGTGATTGAGTGTGTGATTGCGTGAATAATATAAAATATAAAATTAAGCAGTGCTGGGTTGTGAAATATATATATATAATTCTATAAGTTAAGACATGATTGATTATGTTTATATTTTGGTGGGATTATGTTTATAAAATTATAAATGGGAAAGAAATTTTAATTTGATTCAATAACTACGCCTCATGGCGAATAGCAATGTGCTTTGTTTCTGAAATAGAATCGCATGTAACTATGTGTGGTTTGTTAATAAAGGTTAATGTTTATGTAGTAACTTAGAAACGTAGTAAATCAATTCAAATATAAATGCAGAATATTTAAAATGACTTTGTGTCGAGCCACTTACAGAATTTAAAAATGAAAGTTAATAAATAATTAATTAAGCGGAAGTGTACAGCCGCTGTCTTGTTGTAGGTATACGATTCCATTGTAGTGGTGTAACTGTGAATAATGATAATTTTAGAAAAATTAAAACAAAAGTTTTCTTTTCACCATACATGTTGTTAGAGTCTTTATTTCGTACCCCCACACTGTTTCTGGCCTCGCTTAAGAACGAACTCTGGGACCCTAGTGAGAAATGAATAGTGGTAAGTACAAAATATGAAACATTATTATTAATAAATAATAAATGTAATAATTTGTTTTTATACAGTGTTGTTACGAAATTACTTTCGAATTATATTTACGTCCCTTGTATAATCCAACTCTCTCGGATTTTTGATGTTGGTGTTGATTTAAGCTTCCATCGGTCAGTGGTAGTTCTTTTATTTTCTCTATAAGTTTTTTGGTATATTCTCCTCATCTATGGTTTTGTTTATGTCATTAATTTAGTGTAAGTTTGATTTTTTTATCTTCACTCTAAGCGTCAGCTATACGACTTTTGATCCTTTCTATCTGGCGTTCAACAATACAATAATTCATGCTTCTCGTCTTAGTAACGGTTTTTTGACCAGTAAACTCTGTTTTTGATTGGTCAGTTTGCACGAATTTGAGGTCAAGCGGCATATAGTACTGAAAATCATATCCTTGCCTTTCATGTCAAAAAATACTCCTTTGTTACCTTTTGTTTAAATTAAAATTAGTTTACATAGTTTTGTTCCTATTACAAAGATCTACATTTTGATATATAATTTTATATGTGTTAACTTTATATTAGGCGTTTTTACACCTTTACAAGAATTCTAAATCTGGACCATAGTACTGCCCTAACTTTTATTATACAATACTTAATTTTTTGTTGGACTCATTTAATTTTGATTCACAATTATTCTAAAACTTGTCTCTTACTTAAATGTTGGTCCTTCTTTGTTATTATTGTCTTATATTAATTTGGTAACTTAATCATTTCTGACATTATCTTATTTTATATTACATGTTCGGCCTAGGCAAATTTGATTTCAGTATCATGTTCTGATTCACATTAATTATTAACTGTTTTTTTTTTGTTTTGAACCTTTTTGCCTGATTATATTTGTTTACAGCTTATTACATGATTTTTGCCCCTTAACATATTCTAACAATATTTATTAATTAACACAAAATCTCTTAACATACTAACTTAAAATGTTGCCTTCATGGCCAAGATTACATTCATTCATGAACAAACATAACATAAACTATTTAGTTGACCATAATACCAGTTCCATTCCCATACCATTAAACTTTACTAGTGGACCATTAATATATTGTCTACATGGGCCTCTATTTAGGTATCTTTTGGTATTGTGTTGTAACATATACTTTCTATTTTGCCTATAGGCTTAATACACTTCTTCTAATCCTTTACAAGTGATTCATGAATGTTAAAAATTATTGGCATTGGCCTAAATCAAAGAAAATAATCATAGTTAAGCAATGCTAATGCCTTCTCTTTAAAAACCAACAACATGGGTTAAAACAACTACAAAACTTCCAATAACTAATACTACACTACTACAATTGTTTGTTTTCACTCTGGCATTTAGTATGTCTGTTACTTTATAATGCCTTCACGAGTTGTTTTGTCTTGTATCGACCTATTTGGTTTCTTACACTTAATATAATTGGAGGGATCATTGGCCTCCACAGTCTTATCTGTGTGATTAATAATCATCCTCGTTTTCCACTTTTTTCACTTTTCACTTATACACCTTTCACAAGTTCTGTCTTATTCTCTACAGTACATGGTTTCTATTTATTACACTATTGTGTTGTACTTTTATTTTACATGGTTAATTATTTGAGTGTAACGAGGCAATTGAAGGGGAGGAGTTATTTTTTCAATTTAATAATAATTTTAAAGGGTCTAATTTTATTTAATTTAATAATTATTTGGGCACCCTTTATGGTCTCTAAAACTTGATTTGTGTAACACCATGATTTCAACTTCGTGCCAGGCGGTACTAGGTACAAGAAAGATAAAGCGTTGCAATGCGGGGGTGTGCGCGCTCGTTTGCCGCTGTTTATAATCTCAGAACCAAAGTCGCTAACGGAAATGAACAAAACGTAGCTAATTAACCTGCCACGTGAGTGAATCAACGAATCAGAGCGCAAGCTGGCGGATGTGGCATTACTGATGTTTAACGTACCGTCAGGCAGTCGACTTACAGTTTCAGGCCGCACGCGGTCATCAAAATCTTTGCTCGAGCTAATTAGGGTCGACCGACCAACAGATTGTGTATTTGAGATATGTAAAACAGTATAAAAGTTTAAACCAACATGGAACGCAGTGAAATCAAGTGAATTTTTTGTCAAAATTAAAGCAACAACCGTTTTGGACATAGTGTGGGAGAACATTGCAGTACGCGGCACGTGGTCGGCAGTGACGACGCTTCAGAACGTAACTGTATTTCATCAAACCTATTCTTCAATTTTAAACTAGAGATCTCTTATGTTACATAAATGGGGTAAATCAGGAATGAGATTGCGTGAGCAAGCTGGGTTGCTTTGTATTTTAAGTATTTAGATAGTTATCAGTATGAGTAAGTCACCATGTGGTTTTTCTTTCATGTGCCTGTATAAAAAGAAATTATAACAGATCACTAATAGTGTTTAAAAAAGAAAATGACAAGTAATTAAATTTGAGAAAAATATTAAACAGAATGTGAAATAAAATTTAAGTTAATTCACAAGAAATGAGAGTCGAGTACATTACTGTAATAACCCTAAGTCATGCTTATATTTCACAGTTCATGTGCCGTAACCCTGGGCTAAATTAAGGTAAGTTGGAGATATGTATATTAATTTATAAATATGTTAAAGTAGAACATCACATGAGTTCAGTTATTCTGACTTTTTATCATTTGGATTATTTTGTTATTTATTTGGGGCTCTTCTTATGTCACATTACAATATATATATATATATATATATATATATATATATATATATATATAATCACAAGTAGAACTGTCTATTTAAACATTATTTTAATTCATCAAAATAAAAAATACCACAAACCAGCACTTCTTAAATTTACTACCTAATTTTCACCCTCTCACACACACACTCCCACACACATCCCAGGTCCTTTATGAGATCTCATTTTTGGTGATTAAAAAACACTTGTTTCACTAATAAAGTTTAATATTTGATTTTAAATTTTTGTGATACCCCTAAGGTTACTTATCTGTGAATTCTATTGTCCTAAAGAGTCCATCTTCACCACGCAATTCCTATCACTCAACACGTTTCCTTACTTTCACTTTACACCTGAAACGGTTACTTCATTTTATTTGCACAAAACTGTTATTTTGATATAATCATGGTATAGTTGCATTATTATTCAAATTATTATTTTTGTTTTAAAATCACATTTTATTTGTACGGGCCCGTAAATTTGTCCGCGGATTATTGTGGTTTCAACTCGATGTATACGAAACAGGCAAGCACACGGCCCGCATCCACCGTCGCTAGACGTTGGATGATGACTGAAAATTCTACGCCAGACGCAAATTGTTGACGTCGATCTGGTGAGCTAGCGGGACACTCCTGCATTCCTATGTGACGTCTGCTGGGTTTGGTCCTGACATATTATGTTGCTTTGTGCAACATACAAAGTTCGTGGGTCAGATGGCTAAAAATAACTGTCTCCTACGGTTAATCCGTTGGCCTTGAGTCCACATTGTGTACACTATTTATTATCCCATTAACATTTTCAAATTAAATATTTATTATTACCAAAATATCCCTGGGTGAGTTTTCTTGTCCCGTTACAATACCCCCTCAATGAGAGGTTTTATGCCGAAGCATAAAAACTCTCATTGACACTCACATACTTCCTAAAGGGGTCAGTCCAGATATGGCGCCACAACCCCCTCTGTTTTATTGAAAACTCGTGGGTAACTTACCCCTTGGTCCAGTGATGGTGGCCGCACCCGAATGACCTTACTGGACTTCCCTCTTGAGATCTCAACACCGCAAGGCCAGACAGGCACTTGACGCCCCTGCTCTGACGCGCCGGCCAGCACAGGACCGCCGCCACATCATCACCAGACACTGAAACATTAAATCAAATACATTAAATACTGGCCTTGTATAATACCATATCTCCAACTGATCTGGTCCCCTTTAGTTGTGCTGGTTTGCGTTAAGAAGCACTGGTTTTTCGTAACTTCTAACATACATATATATTTAACATAACATGATACAGTTCAAATTTTACTATTAACATTCTGTATGCCCCTTTCTCGTTAATTCTTATCCCAAATTCAAAAATATTTCCCTGATTCCAATCAGAATTTAAATAACCACTTCCCATTACAACATTACAAATATATTTCATTACCCAATTTACATCTCAAAATATTTAACTTCATTACTAAGATTCCTCTTAAACATATTTAAATCAATTACATAATCACAAATTATCTACTTATATTTTTTTCTCCAAATCGTTAATCATCTCCATAATTTATTACCAACATTCATCGTATACAACATTTCATTTATTGGCTACTTTCAAATTAATTCAACTATTTTATCAAACACATTTTTATTACTTTAATTATGAAATTGCTTTAATTACTTTAACAAAATTCACAATGACCGACTGTCAATTATTAAAGTTGATTATACTTCATACAACACCTTAACACAATACATTTAACATCAATACAAATTTATCTACAATTTTCGTCATCTCATTTTATTGTTTACCACACCTCATTACAAAAGTTAGCCAAGTAATTACCATAAACTAAACTAATTAAATGTTAATTCACTATATATCTAACCACTATCATCGAAAATTAATCTTGTTTTATTACAACAAAGTTCATTTTTAATTATTTTTATTTTGTTATTATTATTATAACTATTTAATATTTTAAATTGTTCCGTTGTACCCACATAGTAATTTACTGGGTTATCCCACATTATTATTCTACCATATAACCTGTCTACATCAGTAATTATGGTCCTGTTACCGTCAGTATTATTATCTGTCTCAATTAAGCATTTTATCATCTCCTTATTACCAGAGTCAGCTACGATTAATATCCCAATCCTATGCACAGGTAAGTATTCAGTATAATCATCAACGTTATCATCATCTATTGCTGCACTATTCTCACAAGGTAAATTTTTTATTTTATTCACTCTTAACGCTTATTCTTTCTAATAATTCTTCAAAACTTCTCCTCAACTTGAACAGCTCTATCTCTCTCACTCTCAAAATTGCTTGCACAACCCCATCTTACTTTCTCTCTCTCATTCCATGCAGAGGGCACTGCTACATAAAAACACCTCCTGGCTCTTCCAGGGCAACTACAAAAAATTAAGGGACTACTTGAAGACACCTCATCTTCCTTTAAGGGACTCTTGGCCTTCAAAAACACCTGTGAACACCTTGTTTCACAATAAACCTGGGGAAAATTTACCCTCTGCCCCACTTCCACAAAATAACTCTCTTCGTAGTCCTTTTCTAACTCATGAACACTTATTTCTACTCCTTCACTACCCCCTACTATCTCTATATTCTCATCATCACTATTAATGTTTTCTGTATCACTCTTGGATACTACTTTTTCAACTATCTTACCACTATTTCTTGTTAACTCATTAGAATTATCACTTACCTCGTTAATTATCATTATTTTTTGTCATCATATCACCATTATTTTTACCTGTATTGACACCAATGTCGTCTGTTACTTCATTATTTTCATTTGCACTTAACTTACCCGTAGCTATTCTCCACACTCCCATCCTCTCAATGCTTTGTTCTAATACGTTAAATTTACTATTAATATTGACATTTAGTTGTTTTATTTCGTCTCTGATCTCATTGAAATTGCTTACATTTTTAGTATTTTGTTCATTTAATTTATCATTCAGTTCAGTAAATTTATTATTTTGTTCATTTAATTTGCCATTTATTTCACTAAAATTACTCTTTATCTCATTACTTTGTTCTTTCAACTTTTCATTAAAATTAGTCTTTATTTCATTATTTTGTTCTTTCAACCTTTCATTAAAATTACTCTTTATTTCATTATTTTGTTCTTTTATTTCACTAAAATTACTCTTTATGTTCTCAGACATTTTTCTCATTAGGTTAAACATATCATCCATCGACAACTCTCTTACTCTAGTTGTCGTTGGAGTGGACTCTGCTTCTACATTACTCATTATTACCGATTCGGTAAAACTGCTTTCATTATTTGCCATCTTGATTATTTTTTATTAATCAATTAATACTTAATCATTACTTATAATATAAACATGAATAAGTAATAACCTCCCCAGCACTTTACATTACAACATCATACATACATTTATTTCTATCTTATTTAGTAAGTTTATCTTGTTTAGTTGTTTAGTAAGTTTCTATCTTATTTTGTAGGTTTTCCTCCAAAGTAGGCCTACATTTACATAAATAAGTTTTATATAAATGTCCCTGTTCGGATAGTGCCACTTGTAATGTTCTTTTACTTTTTTTTTAAATTTAAATTGCTATATAAAATTAGCTGTATTTGCGTCCATATTTCTGAAGCCATCTAGCAATACTGCCAACTTTACTTACGGTACTTACCTCAAATTCAACCAAGGTCCGTGAAGGTGTACTTGGGAGACAGAACAAGGTTATTTCCGTAAACAAATTGATTGGTTGTGTTCACATATTACTCTCTTTTATTCTCAATTACTTCAATCATACATTAAACTTTCCCTTAATGCATTTAATCATACCACCATGAAACAAGTTATATAAAAAAGATAAAAACCCATCAATAGTAGTGAACCAATGTTGACATTTTATATATTATAACGATTCATATAGTCGACCTATCAGATCGTTATATGAAAGTGTCAAACTGTGCTAGTCTAGCGGCGTAAGCAAGAGAGAGAGGGAATAATCGCAGCCATCTCTGTCTAACATCGCCACTGCTACTACTGATGCGGGCACAGAAATGAAATTTTATTCAATTAATTTTATGTATTAAAGCTGCAATATCTTCAAAACTAATAAATATACGGCAATTCTGAAACCTGCATAATGTTCAGCAATTAAAACTCTATAAGTAGCCAAAATATCAACTAATATAATTAACATTTAAAGAAGTTATACAGAAGAAGAACGCCAAGAGATATAACTAGAGAATTAGGCTAGGTATGAATTAGGTGTTTTCACACACATACAGAGAAAGACCATAGCAATAATATTCTGTGGTCAGATCTTTGAAATCACGTTTGCAAATACCTGTAATCAAACGGATTGCAAACAGAGGAAGTATGAAATTAGCCAGTAATTCTCTACCATCTCAAACTTGTTAAGGGGCGTTTGACCGACTTGTTCGATATTGTTTCAAGTGGAAAACGCATGATTTATTTGGAACAACCAATCAGAAACGTGTATTTAGAGGAGACGCCAACTCAGAATGAGTGAATTGAGCACTTTTCGTTCGGGCATTAAATAAGCAAGACGTGTGTTAAATACGAGCTAAATTGCACAAACAACGCAAAGTATTTAAATAAACAGTTCGTGAAGTGGTCCGCAGTAGTAGAGGAACTAGTAAGGTTCAATAAATAATCTCGCTGCTTAATAACAAATTAATTAATAAAATAATTAATTAATTAATAATTAAGTAACAGTGAAGTGACCTGTGCACCAGAGTAGCTACAGCATCTGTAATTGTCCAGGATCATCAGTCAACGTTATTGGTCAACATTATTTCTTCTGAGCCGAACCATCAAAAGGAGTATCTCTACTGATTACTATGTACAGTCGACGCATCAATCAGATAAGAAATATATTCATTGATCAATGAACATAAATAACAAACTAAATAATTAAATCAATAAACATTTTTAAAAGATACTAGATAAATTCAAATTTTGTATTTAATTATTAAGATTAGATATAAAGTAATATAGGAGTGTTGAATGGAGAGTGAGGTGTAGTATTGAACATGCAAATTATTGCAGACCCGTTCTTTAGCACTGGTTTGGGAGATATAAATTCCCTAAATAAACCAGATAAGAGCAATTGGTCGTTTGGACGTTTTAATCTTCACTTTTCAAGCACACTCATTAAACAATAAGATTTAGGTAAGCAATAAGTCATTAACTTAGCTTTTAAAGAAATTAATACAATAACAGAATCGCTAATTAAACAAACTTCAACAATTTTTAAGAGTTATTTGTAACGATTCCCCTTAAATTCCACACTCACGGAACGAATCCTGAGATAGTGTGTCTCTATGTTCTGAGCTAAGCTGAATCCGTGTCATTTGTATCTGGGATTTGTTCTGGCGCCCAGGTAAAGAAAAAGTCACGGGTAAGTAACATTTGTTCTATCATTATATATATATATAGAAAGTAGATTGATAGAAAAAAGGGAGTTATATAATTTGTCGCCGCAACTAATGGGCCCGAGTAAACTCGATTAAACCAATATTAACCCAAGTGACTAGTTTTAATTGTAATAATACTTAATTTGAAACGAAGTGGAGAATTGAAGGTTACAAATAACTGTTGAAGGGTTAAATAATAGAATAAAATTTGTTAAATAGTTGTAAAAAAAATAAAATAAAAAATGGCTAAATCACAAGCAGTAGATATGGCAGCAATTGAACAGATGTTCAAGCAGTTGACCACTAAAATGGATGAAAATAATAGTAAAATTGAAAGTAAAATTGAAAATACAAAGAGTCAATTATCTAGTGAAATAAAAGATACAAATAATAAAATTGAAGAAAATAATCAAAATTTAGAAGAAAGTAATAAAAAAAATTAATAAATGATGTTAATAATAAAGTAGAGCAAAGTAATAAATACATATCTAGCAAAATGAAACAAATAAACGAAAATGTAACTAGCCTAATAGAACAAAGTAGTAAAGAAGCTACATTTAAAATAGATGAAGAAATAGCTAATTTAGCTAGTAAAATAGATAGTACCAATAGCAAAATAGATGAGAGTAATCTTAAGTTTGATAAGCATACCAAAGAGGTTAAAGCTACAATAGAGGAATTTAAGAAACAAGTAAGTACTAATTTTTGCCGCCAAGACGATAAACTAAATAAATTTAGAAACGAATTTCATGAGCGGTTAGAACAGAAAGTAACCCTTATTAACCAACAATTCAGCGAAGTATCTGCTGAGTTAAAAACCCAAACGCTTCTAAATAAAGAAGAAATCCAGAGTAGTAGGGTAGAGTGCACCCAACTGGGTGAAAATATTAAGGAGGTTAAGAAACAAGTAGAGAGTAAGGCTGACCGAGACGAAGTACATCAAAAGGTAGAACAGCAATTAAAGGTAATGCGGGAAGATCTGACTAAGGCAATGAAGTCACAGCAAACCAAAGTCATGAGGTGTGGCGGCTATAAGGAAGAACCGGACAACCTTGCATTCTCAGGAAACCCACATGAGAATCCTGTGGAGTTTCTACGGCTGTTTGAGGCTTATGTAACTCGCGTAAACCCACTGATGGACGACGAGGACAAGAAGGGCATGTTAGGCAGATTCCTCAAGAATTGGGCTGGTACGTGGTGGAAAGTCATCTCGGACAGAGTCCAAACCTACGCCGACTTCAGAGAGAAATTCCTTGCTCAATACTGGAACATACAGATTCAAAGAAGGGTGCGTGATCATCTGGAATTTGTTAATTATCACCCGTCCATGAATATCAACCACCAACTATGTGCTAAACGTAATGGCACAAGTAAAGCATTTAACACCACCAATGGAGGAGAGAGACCTAGTGTATAAGCTAGCGCGTCATTTCTCGGAACGCACTTGATTAGCAACCACTACTAGAGGAGTGGATACCCTAGAAAAGTTTATAATGGTTGTGGATGAATGTCAAGACCTAGAGAGGGACCTGAAGCGAGTAAATAATCAGCTGAGTAACCACCCTAGAGGTGATCATCAGGAACCAACTTTCTACCCAACAAAGAGAAGAGACAATGAGCGCCAAAAAGAAAAAAGGTTTACCCCATATCCGGGTAACAAACCCCAATATCGGCAGGAATTGGAAGAGAAGGGTAGAAGTAGGAGCATTGAAATCCGACCAAGTAAAGGGTTTGAGGTATGTAAGACAGTCATATCATCTACCGAGCCACACCATCTACTAGTAAAACGAATACGGGAAACGGAAAGCCACTGCAGGTAGAAAAGAAACAAAACTAAATCTATCACTACCTGCAGTGAAACAACCCATTAATACAGTTAAAAGGAAATTAACAAATAATATAAATCAAGTGAACGATAGGGAGTTCTTGTTAAAAGAAGAGCAACAAGTGGGTAGAAACCATTATCCTGAATGTCCGGAAATAATTTGTGAAATCAGTAATCTACTAGTAAAAGCGTTAATGGACACCGGCAGTGAGGTAACCTGTGTCAGCTCAAAGTTTGTAGAAAATAATAGTCAGTTGCGTAATTGTCCCAGACTACCCGTAAAAAATTGTAATGTAGAGGGAGCCACTGGAGCCAAAATGCAAAAGATAACTGAACAAATTTATTTACCTATCAATATAAATGGTACCCAAACCCAAATTGTAGCTCTTATAGTCCCGAAACTCATGCATGACTGTATTATTGGGGTAGATACGTTACTTGAATGGAAGACAGAAATAAATTTCAAAAGAAATACCATCACGATGGAAATAAATACCAAGAAAATCAGTGTAAACATTAAAGAATTTAAGCATTGGAAGTCGGTAAGTGTCATAAAAGGGTATGGAGAGAAACAGGTAGTTGACGTTTGGAGTGACCAGCACTGTATTGAAGATACTCCAGAAATCAGCATCGGGAATGAGTTGAACAACAAGCAACAAAACCAAATTCAGCAACTTGTCTATGAGTATAGGGATGTTTTTAGAACAGAGCCTGGAAGAGCTAAGTTCTATGAACATCAGTTAACACTTACTGAAAACGCATCATTTGTGCAAAGGACTTATCCAATCCCTTTACACTATAGAGAAGAAGTGGAAAAAGAGGTCCAACAGATGTTAGCGAGTGGAGTTATAGAGAGGGCACGAAGTCCCTATATTAACCCTTTAGTAGTTGTCACCAAGCCGAGCGGGAGTATCCGCTTATGCCTTGATGCCAGGAAATTAAATTCTTTATTAATACCTGATTACGAGTGAGCAAGGAGTGTGGAAGAATTGTTCCAAAAATGTAATGGAGTTAAGTACATGACCAAACTGGACTTAACATCCGGATTTTGGCAAATTCCAATCCGGAAATGTGATAGACAATATACGGCATTTTTGTATAAAAACAAGTGCTACCAATTTAAAGTTGTACCGTTTGGCCTGAGCACCAGCTGCAATGGTAAGGTGTTTAGACAGTGCATTAGGTAATGAGGTAGAGAAGTATACACTAGTGTTCGTAGATAATATTCTATGTGTGTCACAAACATTCGAGGAGCACTTACTACATTTAAGAAATATTTTTGCAAAATTAAGATCAGCAAACATGACGCTGAATCTACAGAAATCAGAGTTTGGTAAGGAGGAAATTAAGTTTTTAGGTCACCGAATCTCAGTGGAAGGAATAACCACGGACCCAGAGAAGGTAAAAGCCATACAAGAATTTCGAACTCCAAAGAACTGCAAGCAGCTAAAGTCATTTCTAGGTTTAGCTAACTACTATCTGAGGTTTACAAGTAAATACGCGGTAAGTACTGTTCCATTGTTGAAGTTGTTAAACAAAGGGATTAAATGGGGGTGGACAAGGGACCACGATGAAGCACTACAACAAGTGAAAAGTCTTTTTATAAATACTGTTATATTACATCATCCGAGGGTAGGAGAAAGATTTTATTTACAAACTGACGCCAGCAATATTGCTATAGAAGCACACATATCAGATAGATGAGAAGGGCCAAAAAGCGGTATTAGGATTTGTAAGTCGCACACTTAAAGGGGCGGAATTAACTTACTTTATGACAGAAAAAGAGCTACTAGCGATAGTGCATAGCCTGTCAAAGTTTAGAAGTTATATTCTGGGTGCTAAACTTACTATAATCACCGACAATAAGGCGTTAGTATTTTTATTAAAGTGTAAATTGCTAGGTGCTCGTCTGACTCACTGGATCTTGGCTATACAAGAGTACCAGTTTGAAATACAATATTGTAAAGCGAAAGACAACTTGGTAGCAGATGTACTTAGTAGAAATCCACCATCAGAAAACAACACGGATACCGTTAACATTAAAAGTAGTAGCAATGATATAGGTATTTACGCGGTAAAGCATGTAGCAAAACCTGAAGTAGTTAGACGACTTAAGGAAATATGGACCTTATAGAATAGAAGAGCAAGTTGCAAGGTACACATACATATTAAAAGACGTTGAAAAAAAAACAAAATTATAGGAAAGTGCCATGGGGATAGTTTGAGGAAATATAAACGAAATATAGAGCAATAAGGAAACAATGGTTTGAGCCAATGAGGTATGTGAATCAAACGTGGTCAAACAAAATTTTAGAAATGTCTTTGAATCAATGTCAATGTTAATTACGAAGTAGTTGAATAAATGTCAGTATTGTTGTTTTGATTATTGACGTCCATCAAGTCAAAATTGTGATTAAAGTATTAATGTTCATATAAATAGCTAATATGTGTATACCATGTTAGGTTAAGTAACATATTGTAATAATTAGCTATAAGGTAGAAGTAAGCTAAATTGTATTAGTGCAAATTTATGCAAGAAAAACCAAAGGTGCAAATTAAAAAAAAAAGTGCAGAAAATTTATATATGCAAAATTTTAATTAGTGTAAAAGTATACAAGAAAAAAAATTATGTATTTCTTAAATAATCATTTTTTTTTATACCGAGTGGGGGTATATATAACGATTCATATAGTCGACCTATCAGATCGTTATATGAAAGTGTCAAACTGTGCTAGTCTAGTGGCGTAAGCAAGAGAGAGAGGGAATAATCGCAGCCATCTCTGTCTAACATCGCCACTGCTACTACTGATGCGGGCACAGACATGAAATTTTATTCAATTAATTTTATGTTATAAAACTGCAATATTTTCAAAACTAATAAATATACGGCAATTCTGAAATCTGCATAATGTTCAGCAATTAAAACTCTATAAGTAGCCAAAATATCAACTAATATAATTAACATTTAAAGAAGTTATACAGAAGAAGAACGCCAAGAGATATAACTAGAGAATTAGGCTAGGTATGAATTAGGTGTTTTCACACACATACAGAGAAAGACCATAGCAATAATATTCTGTGGTCAGATCTTTGAAATCACGTTTGCAAATACCTGTAATCAAACGGATTGCAAACAGAGGAAGTATGAAATTAGCCAGTAATTCTCTACCATCTCAAACTTGTTAAGGGGCGTTTGACCGACTTGTTCGATATTGTTTCAAGTGGAAAACGCATGATTTATTTGGAACAACCAATCAGAAACGTGTATTTAGAGGAGACGCCAACTCAGAATGAGTGAATTGAGCACTTTTCGTTCGGGCATTAAATAAGCAAGACGTGTGTTAAATACGAGCTAAATTGCACAAACAACGCAAAGTATTTAAATAAACAGTTCGTGAAGTGGTCCGCAGTAGTAGAGGAACTAGTAAGGTTCAATAAATAATCTCGCTGCTTAATAACAAATTAATTAATAAAATAATTAATTAATTAATAATTAAGTAACAGTGAAGTGACCTGTGCACCAGAGTAGCTACAGCATCTGTAATTGTCCAGGATCATCAGTCAACGTTATTGGTCAACATTATTTCTTCTGAGCCGAACCATCAAAAGGAGTATCTCTACTGATTACTATGTACAGTCGACGCATCAATCAGATAAGAAATATATTCATTGATCAATGAACATAAATAACAAACTAAATAATTAAATCAATAAACATTTTTAAAAGATACTAGATAAATTCAAATTTTGTATTTAATTATTAAGATTAGATATAAAGTAATATAGGAGTGTTGAATGGAGAGTTAGGTGTAGTATTGAACGTGCAAATTATTGCAGACCCGTTCTTTAGCACTGGTTTGGGAGATATAAATTCCCTAAATAAACCAGATAATTTAAACATTTTTCTTGCCTCCAGAAACGATTAAGACTATAAAATAGGTTAATTACCTTCTGTCAAACGTTTCTTAAAATCCTTTTAGGATGACTCGAGTTTCGACACCATTTGGATAAGAGCAATTGGTCGTTTGGACGTTTTAATCTTCACTTTTCAAGCACACTCATTAAACAATAAGATTTAGGTAAGCAATAGGTCATTAACTTAGCTTTTAAAGAAATTAATACAATAACAGAATCGCTAATTAAACAAACTTCAACAATTTTTAAGAGTTATTTGTAACAATTCCCCTTAAATTCCACACTCACTGAATGAATCCTGAGATAGTGTGTCTCTATGCTCTGAGCTAAGCTGAATCCGTGTCATTTGTATCTGGGATTTGTTCTGGCCCCCAGGTAAAGAAAAAGTCACGGGTAAGTAACATTTGTTCTATCATTATATATATATATAGAAAGTAGATTGATAGAAAAAAGGGTGTTATAATATATATATATATATTGTAACATTACATAAAACAGGCCCAGTACCGATAATAAATAAAGGGATATTAATATCATAATAACATTAATAATTACCATGTCAGAAGTAAGAGTAATCACATCAATGATTACCCTTTCAAAAGTCAGAAATAGTATCATACTATAAAAAAAACCCTTTGTACCATAAAACACTATAGCAGTTTAAAACAATGTGTATGACAAAGAGTGGTGTGTGCAAAGTGGAGCATAGTGTGATATGTGGAAGTGTTAAAAAAAAGGGGCATTTCACAAATTTGTGATGCAAATGCAATCAGCAGTATTATAGTGATAAGCTATAATACTAAGGATAAGTTGTTGTAGTTTTGTGTTGTTTAGGCCACAAAGGCAATATAATTGTAATGTATATATTATTTTTGTTTATGTTTAAAGGAATCCAGGGTTATATATAAAATAATAACAATGGCCAAATAATACTATGTTAGAGAGAGATGGCATGTAAAAAGTAGTGTAGAGTAAGGATACCTTAAATGAATTATAAGTCATAAATAAACCAAAATAACAGGAATTAAATTATAAAATACCAGTAGACAAGTTTAAGTAAAGATATAAAGAAAAACCAGAAATAAATTAAATTTGATTATAGTTAAAATTTGTAAAGGGTTATTTTTTCTAAAAGAAGAAATGAAATAATAATAATTATTATTAGCCTATATACTAAAAGGTATCTAGATTAGCCAATAAAAACCATAAATTTCTTGGTTACTATGAGTAACTAACTAACAAGAAATTGAAATTAATTGTTCAGATATATTGGAAGTGAGCAGTTGAAACAAATGTAATGTTCTGTAAAAATTAAGAAAATTATAACTACTATTCTGAACTAACCATTACAAAATTAATAAATTTAATGAGTGATATCCACCACATCCTAGACATCCTTGGAACAGAATAATTCACGCCAGCAAATTGATGGAAATTGTAAAGTCAGCTATCCACGTTTGAGCCTAGTCTACAGAAATTCAAAATCGTTGGGTGAGATGGTTTCCTTTTAACAAATAACAAAATTACTCATCCACTATAGGTATAGAACACTAGAAACAGCACCATCTCTGTCAATTCATAAGAAAAAAGGTAAACATAATAAACTTTATTTAATTAACCAAAAAATAGAAAACATGTGTAGTCACTAAGAAACAAACAGCGGCCATTTTTCTTACTTCAATTTTCTCGAGAAGACGCAGCCTGCATTCTGGCGATGTAAAAACCAACTTAATGAATCAGCTTTCCAATAAACCAATATTTTGATGTAAAGTATGATACTAATAGTTATGCATTTCTGACTTTCTTAGAGTTCAAAGAACCTTAAATAACCCTGGGAAATATAATTAATTAATTTTTCTTTTAAAAAACTTTGTAATTGAAAACATTTATTGTGTTATGTGTAACATACAATTAATATCGAAATAGTGTTGTGATTTCGAAAAAGAATTGATTGTTAATCCATGATTTGGTGACAAGAATAGTCACTGAATTAAGACAAATTTAATAAATACCTTGTTGTTAGGAAATTGATTGTGTATTATTTCTTGTAGGTAGTAGTTTGTTACAGTGATAGCTGAGAAGAGTAAGAAAAGCAGCCGTCATCAGGATATCGTTAAGTACTGCGAAAATAACATAACCTTAAACGGGTCCGTAAATACCAAACAGCTGGTACAACGAGCGGAAACAATTTGAAACGACTAGAGAAAAATACAAAGAGAGTAATTCTCTCTCGCTATCATTCACTCTCTCTCCTAACTACTTTCAAACAGCGACTCTGATTTAATACTAAATGCAGAGAACTGAAATAATATATTATTCGTAATCACACACTCTCGATTAAAAAACGAGATAAACACGAATAGAACACAAACATATATTTTCATTAAATAGTACAAAGGCGAACATCTCCGCGTGAGACGTCACAAATGGCGCTCAACTTAAAGGGCTTGAATTAGGAAGGAATTTTGAGATATATACAAAAGAATATATAACGAAAAACCTAATTTTTGTCGGCAACTAGAAGAAACCAAGAAATGCATAATACCAGAGGTAGGTCAAAGAAGAGGGCAGAAGAAACGGAGAAGGAAGAAGGTGGACAGGAACAAGAAATAGAAGTAGTCACGGACAGTGAAATAGAACTACAGACAGGTGATAAAGAAGAAACTGAATTAATTATGGACATGGACAAGGAAATAGTTGAAGAGGATGCCCAAGGGGACCAACCAGATAAATCCGCCCAAAAAGAAGACATGAGCATGCAGGAGATGTTGAGACTTATAATGGAAAGCAATAAACAAATAAATGAGGAAAATAAGGAAAACTTGAGGAAACAAAATGAAACCTTGAGCGAAAAATTTGATAAAATAGATGAAAACTCAAGGAAACAAAATGAAACCTTGAGCGAAAAATTTGATAAAATAGATGAAAACTTTAGGAAGCAGGAGGAGAACTTAAGGAAGCAAAATGAAACCTTGAGAAACAGTTTAAAACTAATTGAGAAAATAAACGAAGAAAATTTAAAACAAATTGAGGGTAAGATGCAGAACTTTAATAAGGAGTTAAGGGAAACTCTCGAGGGTAAAGTTGAAAGTGTTAACGAAACACTTAACAAAAAAGTCGAGGAATACAAGGAGGTGGCAGAAAAGAAAATAATAGAAACCAATCAAAGATTAGGTAAAACAGAAGAAACGATGGAACAAATCAGAACAGGAATAGATGCCCGAATGGATCGAGAGGAACAAAGTAATCAAGTTCGTATAATGGCCATACGCCAGGAAAATAATGATCAGTTGGACAGTATAAAAAGCAACATAACTAGTAAATTCACCGATTTTAATGAGACGATAGAAAACGTCAAGAACCAATTTAATAATCAGGGAGAAAAATTAGAAAATTTACAACATCTACAAACAAACATACAAGGGGAGGTAGATAGTATGGGTTTACGATCGACATGCAATGCTCAACATACTATCCAAGATAGTAGAGAAAGTGTAAACTTTCGAGATTATCGAAGGAACCCACTAGAATTTTTAGGAAGAGTGGACGAAGTATTAAACCTGTCAAAAGAAAACCGATGGAACATGATCAAAGGCACACTAGATGAGTGTTTTAAAAATATCAGTGACAACTGGTGGACTGTCATTAGAAACGAGGTGTATGATTACAAAAATTTTAAAAGGTTGTTCAAGCTGAAGTACTGGTCCGAATCAGTGCAAAACATTATTCGAGACGATATTTGTCATGGGAGGTATGACAGCCGTAAAGGACAGACACCTACTGCTTATTTTTTGGGAAAGGTATGTGTGGCAAAGTATTTAGACCCGAAGATCCCAGAAGAGTGTTTGGTGACCAAGATAGCATATCACTTTGAGGAAAAGATTATCAGTGCTCAATTAAGTGGACAAATCAAAACAATTGGAGGTATGGAAACCCTATTAGAGAACTATGAGCAAGAATCATATTACAGGAGGAGTAGATGGAGATCAGGAAATACAGAGGATCAAAGAAATGAACAACTCCGAGACACTCGCCAAAGAGTAAACTATGTGAGGGCCAACAATAATAATTACAATAACCGTTACCAAGGAAGACGACAAAGTTTTAATAACAGAAATTATCAAAACAATTCATATCAAAGAGAAGAAGGTCTGCAAAGAAGTAGGAGCGCAGAACAACACTGATCCACGCCCAGTGAGGAAGAAAGAAGGCATTCAAACGAACCTCAACATAGTGAGAATGTTGAACAATCTTATAATAATGACGGAAGTCGGGGAAACGGGTACCAGCAGTGAGAAAAAGTGACAGCCCGTCACTGCTAGAGACAACCGGGCATAGAATTTACCAAGGTCCTAATAATAAATCAAAGAAACCAATAACAATTATCAGAAACCATTATTTAAAAAATATACAGGTGGAATTAATGGAAGAAAGAGCAATCAAGGAGTCACCATTAAATAATGATATAGATGATATAGTTTATATACAAATAAAATTAAATGGAGTATTAGCAGAAGCCATGATTGATACCGGAGCAAATGTTTCAATTATTGATCAATTAGAGCTTGACCGGATTACTGAATTAACTACCGAACGAATACCAGCATTACCAATTAACAATTTAACAATTATTGGCGCCACCGGGAAACAAAATAAGACAATTAGAAAACAAGTATCTCTGAATGTTACTAACAGTGGGATAGGAATACCTATGGGATTTTTAGTAGCCAAAGGGCTACCTTTTAGGGTGTTAATAAGGTGTGATATGCTACGGCGACACACTGCAGTGATAAATCTGGCCAGTGGTAAGGTTACACTGAGTACAGAAGAAGGTGAGTTATCGGCTGAGATAATTGGTAGCCAAAGTGCCCCTCAGTGTCTGAGCTCATACTATATTAGGGAGAATAATAGGTTAACCCTAGGTAAAAATACTAAAGTAACAGAGTCAGAGATGTGGCAAGGGAAGATAGAAGAGATCATGGAGTTTCAAGATAGGCAGGCCCAGGAAACAATCAGTGTAAAAGAAAAACATCAGCTTATAGAAATTTATAATAAATACAGAACGATATTCTCGGATTCCCCAGGAAAAGCTAATAACTTCCTGTGTGAGTTAAAGTTCAAAGACAATGTCAATTTTAATAAAAGGTCTTATCCCATCGCTCAAGCTTTGAAAGAAGCAGCAAGAAAAGAAATTCAAAGGATGATAATGGAAGATATAATTGAAAGAAGCAATTCACCGTATACCAGCCCGTTGGTAGCTATACCAAAGAAGGATGGTCAAGTAAGATTATGCCTTGAAGCTCGAGAGCTAAATAAGATGCTCATTAATGATCGCACGTCTCCAGGTGAGATTGATGAGATAATGAAGAAATTTTATGGATGTAAGTACATGAGTACATGGGATGCAGTCTGTGGATATTGGCAGATAGAATTGCACCCTAACAGTAGACAATATGTCGCTTTTATATTTGAAGGACGAAATTATCATTTCAAACGTTTGCCTTTTGGATTGGTAAATTCTGTGGCCGTGTTCATTCAATGTATGGACCAAATTCTTGGTAAAGAAGTTTTAGATTTTACAACAGTATATGTTGATGACATATTAATTACTTCGTGTACGTGGAAGGAGCATTGTAATAGAGTGGAAACAGTATTGGATAAGCTGATACAAAATAATATAACATTGAAATTAGATAAATCAAAATTTATCACACATGAATTACCATTTTCAGGATTCATTCTGTCGGCTACTGGGATAAAACCATCACCCGAGAAAGTAAAAGCTATCCAAGATTTTCCGAAACCGAAAAACTTAAAACAATTACAATTTTTTGGGGGAATATGTAACTATTACAGGAAATTTCAACATGGTTATTCAGAAGTGACAGCAAATTTCCAACATTTACTTTCGAAGAAAAACAAGTGGAAGTGGGAAGAAAATGAAAACAATAATTTTAAATTAATAAAGGAGAAATTCTTAAATAGCATAATGCTACACCACCCAAATTACAATAAACGTTTTTTCATCAATTGTGATGCCAGCAATATTAGTCTTGGAAGTGAGTTATATCAGGAAGATGAGGACGTCTATCATTGGGTAATCAGTTTTGCAAGCAGGGTACTGAGTAGTTCTGAGCGAAATTATACAGTGACTGAAAAGGAACTACTGAGTGTTGTGTTTTCATGCTTAAAATTCCGTACGTTTATATTGGGCTACCCCATAACAATAAGGACCGACCATAGGTCAATATCATTTTTGAAAAACTAAGCGTAACCACGGTAGGCTCACCAGATGGGTGTTGATACTTCAAGAATATAATGTAGATTGGGAGTATATCCCGGGGAAAAAGCAATAAATAAGGGAGTAAGATTAGTACTAAGAAGTTGCAAAATATGCCAATTAGTCAAAATAAATAACGAAAAAAGAAATGGAGCCATGATTACAATAACATCAAACGGTAAACTTGAGAAAACCTTTTTAGACATATGTGGACCTTTTCCCAGAAGTGGAGGGAGATATAGATTTAAATATATAATAATTATTTTCAATCATTATACCAAGTATACAAAACTCTATCCAATCAGTAGAGCTACAACAAAGAAAATTTTAGAAGTTATTATTCAGAAGTACCTGCCAGAAGTGGGAAAACCAGAAACCATAATAATGGACCATGGGACCCAGTTTCCAGGAAAGAAGTGGAAGGAGGAATTGTTAAAATTTGAAATAACATATAAAACATCAGTATATCACCCGAGTAGTAATCCTGCAGAACGTGTCTTGAGGGAAGTTGGGAGAATTTTGTGGACCTATTGTCACCAAGAACATAGTAAATGGAGCCAGTACCTTGAACCAGCTGAAACCTTCCTTAACTGGGCATACCATGAAACGATTGGAACCAGTCCCTATCAAGTAATGTTTGAAAAACCACCACCCCGAGAAATCACATCATTAGTGAATTTTCCTCCAGGAGAGAGAGTCGGATTTAATAAAATAGAAATGCACAATAGGTTGCTGCATAAAGCTGAACTTTTATATAAAAAGGAAACGGGAAAGAAGAAAAGAATGAACCCATACCAAGTAGGTGATAAGGTACTAATAAAAAATATACAGTTACCCAGTTCTATAGAGGGTATAGTAAGGAAATTACTATTACTTTATACTGGGCCATACCTAGTAACCCAGGTGAAAGGAAATAATACATATGAAATCAAGTCATTTAATAATAACAAAATAAAAGGTGTATATAACCAAGCAGAAATGAAGATATATTATGAAGATTGATAAAGGAAGGAGAAGAATGAGGAATCAAACAATTTTTAAAAAAAGTAAATAAAAAATAAATCTGTTCTAGTGGGGGAGCTTTATGTAACGTTACATAAAACAGGCCCAGTACCGATAATAAATAAAGGGATATAAATATCATAATAACATTAATAATTACCATTTCAAAAGTAAGAGTAATCACATCAATGATTACCCTTTCAAAAGTCAGAAATAGTATCATACTATATAAAAAAACCCTTTGTACCATAAAACACTATAGCAATTTAAAATAATGTGTATGACAAAGTATGGTGTGTGCAAAGTGGAGCATAGTGTGATATGTGGAAGTGTTAAAAAAAAGGGGCATTTCACAAGTTTGTGATGCAAATGCAATCAGCAGTATTATATTGATAAGCTATAATACTAAGGATAAGTTGTTGTAGTTTTGTGTTGTTTAGGCCACAGAAGCAATATAATTGTAATTTTATATATTATTTTTGTTTATGTTTAAAGGAATCCAGGGTTATATATAAAATAATAACAATGGCCAAATAATACTATGTTAGAGAGATGGCATGTAAAAAGTAGTGTAGAGTAAGGATACCTTAAATGAATTATAAGTCATAAATAAACCAAAATAACAGGAATTAACTTATAAAATACCAGTAGACAAGTTTAAGTAAAGATGTAAAGAAAAACCGGAAATAAATTAAATTTGATTATAGTTAAAATTTGTAAAGTATTATTTTTTCTAAAAGAAGAAATGAAATAATAATAATTATTATTAGCCTATTGAAGCTTTACGAGCTAATTAGTAATTGAAATATTTAAATTTTGTCCCTTTTTGGGGCACCAACTGAAGCTAGACTAGTTTATTAATGTTTAAAATATTGAAGTTCTAGTTACTTACCTTTACCGATAATTTACCAAGGTGTCGTCTGATGTACTCTGGCAGAGTAAAACCACAGGTGAATGCAAATTAACAAACACATGTTTTTAAGATCATATAAGTCATTACTTTATTCCTCTAACATGACATTCATTCATCTCTTTTTTTTTACGTATTTCTATATAATTATATTATGACATACTGGGATAGCCTATTATAGGATGTTATCACTAAGCATATTAAAAGAAAACCAAATGTTGAAAATACACATTATAATCGGTATACCTTAAATAATTAACGCAACCCAGTGTTTTGTTCATTACATAATTTTCACGCTCCCATACATACATATATCTATATATACTACTTCTTTAAATCCCCATTTAATTAATAGCTTTCTTCTTTGTTTTATCAGAATTTAAACAGCTGTATACTATGTTAAAATTTATACAAAATATAGGAAAAGTTCAAAAGTTACTCATCCTCATTGTTAATCCTTTCGCCACCAATTCGAATTTGTTATTTGCCACTCCGATATAATTTTAAATGGTTAACATTGTTATCACTGAATGTCCACTTGTTTCTCACTCCGTTATTATTTTAAACTGTTAACATTGTTATTACTGAATGCCCACTTGTTTCTCACTTCATTATTATTTGAGATACTTTTAAAACCACATTTTACATCAGTCGGCCAACTGGATATTTTGTTCGTGAGCACTGTTTTCTGACCGCGCAGTCAGAGGGATTTCGTCGACTCCAATTTTCAACATGGCCACAGATCCTCAGTGTGTGGCAACTTGCGTCGGGATTGGTGGAGCGCATCTCGAGGAGCTTACGTCATCTAGCACCTGGTGGGAAAGAATTCTTTAAACGTGCTTTCTATCGTGTGACCGTCGGCTTGAATGCGCATGAATTCGCACCCCTTTTGACCATTCACATTCCCAGACGCTTTTAATGGCTTTTGTACCTCGCTCGGCCTGGTACGAGGGGGACCGCAAGGTGTTCAACAATGTCATGCGTTTGTGATCAAAACACATTGTTCAGCCTGTGTGGCTACTACTTTTTACAATTATTGAAGAATAAAATAAAACCCAACAGTTTGTCCCGTTACAATACCCCCCCAATGAGAGGTTTTCTGTCGAAACTGAAAAACTCTCATTGCCTAAAAAAAATCTAAGAAGACCAGCTAGGATATGGCACCAACAACCCCCTTAAATCCGTACTAAAAATCATGGGTAATTTTCCCCCCTTAGTCTGGTGACTGCGCTGCACCTGCACGACTCTACTGGATTTCTCTGTTCGAGATCCCAACACCGTAAAATCAGACAGGCATCCGCCACAGTATCACCAAACTCTGTAACATTCAATCAAAAATATCAATTACGGGCTTTTCAACATACCACATCCTTAACTGACTTGTTTCCTCTTAGTCGTACTGGTTTGCGTTAAGAAGCACTGGTTGCATTTATTCATATATTATTACCATATGTATATTACCTTTGTATATTCAAATAAACATTCTTATTTTACAAAAACCTAACCTCAAAATAAGCGATACCATTTAGGTTAATATCTGATTACAATTTTTTAGCAGTAAATAACTTTTATTTCCATTTCCATTAATTAAATATTTTACCTCCTTGTCTGGTATTATCATTTCAAATCAAAACTAGATTATTCAATCCCCATCATTGCATTTCTATCAGTTATCATTTATTTTATCATTCAAATCAAAAGAAATCCAAGTTCATCATTTTAATTTAATTAGATCATCTCTTTCCATTAATTACTTTAATTACATTATTTGAAGACTTTTACATTAATTAAATCCTCTCACATAAATGTTAATTACCTTATAGTCAAAACTGTAAATTACTTCAAAACAATTTTAATTTATTTAATTTCATATTGCCTTTATTTACTTCATAATAAAATTCATTCATCATTTCTTCCATAACCTTTAAATCCAACTTCCAAATTTACTGCCCAAAATTTCTATCTTTCAAATGAATTTTTATTATAAACATTCATAATTATATATTGACAATTATTAAAACATAAAAAACTGATTATTACCATAAAATCGATTGCAACTACAAATTGATTACAGCAATATAATGTACACAAGATACTATGAATCAGCTGATATCTTATCAAAGTAGCATAACCTCATATAGAGAACATAAAAGCATAATACAATTTTTTTTCCAAAACAAAATTTAATTTCTAAAAAGAATTATTTTGTCAATAAAAATTATTATTCAATATTTTAATTATATTGATTACCAAAAGAATCTACAAATCAATTATAAATCAATCTACATCTCTAACACCAGTCATCAGCTGATGCCTCATGGTCAGGTGAATGACCTTGCCCGAGATACATCTCCAAAAATTATACAATGTAAAAGGCATAACACATATTTATAATTCTTACAACCTAACATAGTACAACATCATAAAACATATTAAACACCTTCTCTCCTAGAATTAATCTTTTCAATCAAGTCATTTATAAACTATCATATAGAACCACACACATTTAAATCAATTACTTCTGAACGAATTATCTACTACAATATTGTCTCTTTAATTAAAATACCATCGTTTAATTAGCTTATCGGCTCATTTAGGTTACATCAGTTTGAGGTTTCAATTCATTACTCCCCTGAGTAACCGCCTTACCACACACTCTATGGCTTCCCCTGGACTGTGGCGTCCAGTTGCGTCCACAAGGACTGAATTTGAGGAGGAATTTTGGCATCTCCTGTCCTTGCTTCGGCGTTACATGTTAAATGGCCAGATATCAAAATATCCGATTTTACATATTTATAACCTTAATGCGGGTCTGTCACCTGTTTTTACTGCTCCTACGCGAACAGAGTGATAGCCGCTGTTCCATAATTTGGTGGTTCCCCTGAGTTACCCCCCTGTCAATTTCTAAATTCACCTTTACAACGATAACAGCTATGGCCAGTTAAGGCAGAACGTGATGCAGTGAGCCCCAACCATAGCTGTCAAAGCTAAACCAATTCCACGGTCAGGGTTCAGTGAGGCCGTGACCGCCCGAAAAGTTGGGGAATCACAAGTAAAAGATATCTTTGTTTATGAATTAGTTACATTTAAATTTACAATTTACATTGCATGAAATTCTTAATATTGATTACGTGCTCGGCCACCACTTTGCTTTCTTATCTTTCCTACTTGTGGCCTTCATTAACATAAAATAGTGATTACAACAAAATATTTACTTATCCATCTGAATTAGTCTATACCTACTTACATAGGCCATCATCAACTAATGATTGAATCTTTAAATACATTTAATAAAATAATTGACCCTTTGATAAAAAGGATTCACTCTCTCACTTCATTAAAATAAACATTTAAACTGCATCTGAATAAAATTACCAACATTTCAATTTTAGGTTTAGTTTCAAACTCCATAACCTCTCCTCCCGTTACATTTTATTATGAACTTCTTTTCATCATTTTCACAGACGACATTAGAAATTTTTATTTGAACACACTGCCTCACTAAAATTCAGATTTTATCAAACTTATTTTGTTTTCTGAAGGAAAACAGCTCCTTGAAAAGTTAAGTATTTAAGTTACATAATTTTGATTGTTTCATTTTCTAAAATTTTTGTAATTTTCTAGTTTCCATTTCTAAAACAAACTACTGTAGTTCGTGGAAAAATACTACCACCTTTTTTTTTTTTTTTTTTTTTTACCTTTCCACGAAACTAGGGGTCCCCCTCCCCGTTCAATGGCAGTGTTAAATTTCTAGTTTACACCAATTTGTGGATTAGGACCATCGTTGATTTCACCCCTTGCGGGGCTACCGTCAACCATGGCCTGCCTCCACTTTTAATATACCATAATGTATGTTTATGTATTAACTTCAAAAATAAATTTAAAAAAATGTCTAACATCACTCAGCTAGATAATATTTTTTTAATTGGGCCACATTATATGTTCCTTTTATTTCTCGGGTTTGCAAATCTATTAAAACGTAAGCATTCTCCATTTTCACTTCGCTAACCTCATATGGACCGTCGTATAATAAGAAAAATTTTTTAATCTCTTTGTCTAACGCTGATGATTGATCATGATTTGTTGTTAATACTAATTGTCCTACCTCGTATTGTATGGGTGTTAAATTTCGGTCGTGTCTTCGTTTACGCTGTTCCGCTTTACTTAGAAGCCGCTCCTTTGCAAGCAACAATTTCCTACCATGTGGCATCTCTGTCCGGTTCAGAAATTTTATCAGTTCTTCCAATATGCGTGATGGCCTTCTCTGAAACATCAACTCATATGGGCTGTAGCTAGTGGATTCATGTAAACTACTGTTAATATATCCTTCTATCTTGCACACAAACGTAGCCCACAATGAATGTTTTTTGTGGCAAAAAGTTCTAAACATTCTCCCTAACTCCCGCATAACACGCTCACTAGGATTTGATTGTGGATGATACACTGATGTATGTTTAACTAAAATGTTTTCCCAACCTAAAGTTTCCCGCCAGGTGTTGCTGGTAAACTGAGAACCATGATCTGATAATACTATTTTGGAATTTGGAAAATTCCAATACTAATTTGGAAATAGAAAATTTCCACAAATACATTAACACTATACACCATAAATTAAAATTCACACTTGAAATAGAACTAAATAATAGCATAAACTTGTTAGACCTTACAATCACCAAAACAAACAACACACACACATACAAAATATACAGAAAACCCACCACATCAGACATTGTCATACATAACACGTCCAACCACCCAACTCAACACAAACATGCAGCATTCAACTACATGCTCCATAGGCTCACTTCAATACCCCTAAACACACATGACTACCAAGATGAATTAAACACAATCAAATACATAGCAGTCAAAAATGGATACAACCCCGAATTAATAAATAAACTACACAAACGAATCCTAAACACAAAAAATAAAACGCATCAGACCAACAGCACACAACCCAGTAAATACATAACACTTACATACTACAATTCCAATACACACAAAATTGCAAACACATTTTGGAAACACAATTATAAAGTAGCCTACAGAACCAACAACACCATTAGAAAACACATAAATAATACTAACAAAGACAATGATACATACAGCAAAACAGGGGTTTATAAATTAAATTGTAATGATTGTCACCAATTCTACATCGGCCAGACGGGAAGATCTTTTTCTTCCAGATTTTCTGAACATTTAAAAGCCCTCACCACAAACTACATACATTCCACATTTGCCACACATTTACATAACGAAAACCACAGTTACACAAACATAGAACACAACATGGAAATATTACACTACTTACCTAAAAGTAGAAAACTAAACACAGCTGAACAATTTGAAATATACAGACATCACACACTACAACCAAACAACATATTAAATGAACAATTACATTATAAATCACATATACTATTCGATACACTGATCCATACACACAATTCGAACCTCAGCGCCAATCCCTTCCCACCATCAACCCCCACCACACACACACACACACACACCTAATTCCGTAACGGTTATTCTGTAATTGACATTCAGTATACTCCCACTGAAGAAGAGGTACATCACCTTGAAACGTTTGGGAAAGTGACAACGAATAGTAAGTTCATATGTGAAAGTTTTATATATATTATTAAATTAATAAGTGAACGAAGAGGATGAATCAACAAGATAATTACTATTTTGGGTTTACCTACTTCCGTAATGTACTCATTTACTATTTTCCTAGCTAATACTGAGGAGGTAGCTTTTTTAATTGGGTACAATTTTACAAATTTGGTAAAAACATCTAACACAACAAATAAATAATTTACCCCTCCTCGACCTTTGGGTAGGGGGCCATATAAATCGACGGCAACTATTGCTAAAAGACTGTCTGGTATTACATGTTGCATTAAACCCTCCTGTTTACGATTGTTTACTTTGGCTTTCTGACAGATTTTGCATATTTGTAATATTTTACGCACCTTTCTTTCCATATTATTGAATTTACATGACTCTTTTAATATGTCACTACATTTCTTGGGGCCTATATGACCATACCTTAAATGACAATCTCTGACACGACTTCAGATATTCTAACTTTAGGGATGCATACTTTCCAATCATCTCCCTGTTCATTTGTATGGTGAAATAAATGTTTATTATACAAACTAAAATGCTTTTCCCACTTGTGAGGTATGTTGGGTATTTGCTTTAAAGCTAACATTATCTTGCCAAGTTCGGCATCTTTCTCTTGGTCGGTCGCTAAGTCATTTATTAATTTTTTCATATCTACTTCCCCCACGTCTTTGGTTATAAATATCTTATACGTATTGGCTAGGTCTACTTCGGTACTGTTATCAAAGTCGGTTCTGGACAGGACGTCAGCTACTACGTTCTCTTTACCCTTACAATACTCGATAGTTAAGTCATATTCTTGTAATATTAACATCCAACGCACTAATCTACCATGCGTTAGTTTGCAGTTCTTTAAGAATGTTAAAGCTTGATGGTCTGATCTTATTATTACTTTATTTCCTAACAGGTATGTCCTAAACTTTCTACAGGCGAAAACTATTGATAACGCTTCCTTTTCTGTGGTTGTGTAGTTCTTTTCACTAATTAATAAGGACCTACTAGCAAAAGCTACCACTGTATGATTACCATTCCCATCTAACTGAAATAATTCTACTCCCAAGGCAATGTCCGATGCATCTGTGTGTATATAAAATGGTTCTAGAAAATTAGGATGAGCTAATATTACCGTTTTTAAAAATTTAATTTTTATTAATTCAAATATAGTTTGCTCTTTTGCATTCCACTGCCATCGATTATCTTTATTCAATAAATGCCCCAATTGTACTGTGAAATAGGAATATTTGTCTACAAACTGCCTATAATAATTACACAAACCTAAGAAACTTTGCAACTGCTTAACATTTTTTGGTATTGGAAAATTCTGTATTATTTCTACTTTCTTAGGGTCTGTACTGATACCCTTTGCTGAAATTATATGGCCTAGAAAATTAACTTGTTCTTTCAATAATTCTGACTTCTTAAACTTAACTGTTATTCCATATTCATGCAGCCTACTTAGCACTCTATCTAATCTTTTGCAATGTGTATCAATGTCTGGTGACGTAATAACTATATCGTCCACATATACAGTTGTAAATTCTAAAATCTCCCTCCCTAATACGTAGTCTAAACATTTAATGAAAATCGCAACACTTACGTTCATTCCGAAAGGTAACCTACGGAATTGGTAGTTCCTGCCGTTGTATAAAAACGCTACATATTGACGGATTCCTCTTCCAGCTCTATCTGCCAGTACCCGGCTGTTAAGTCAAACATTGTTATGTACTTGGTTCCACTGAAACGCTGCAGAATTTCACTCACTGGTTCTGGTGATTCTCTGTCTGGAACAATTATTCTGTTTACTTGTCTCGCGTCTATACACAGTCTTATCGACAAATCTTTCTTGGTAACCACTACTAAAGGGTTGGAATATGGTGAAGTGGATTTTTCTATTATACCTTCCCTTAACATCTTATTTATTTCCTCCTGTACTAACCCCCTCTTGGAGTATGGTACCGGATAGGTTTTAGGCGCAAAAAGTGTTTTTTCTTTAACGACTAATTTACCCTTAAAATGTTTTACTAAACCTGGTTCGTCTGAAAAAACTAACTTATTTTTATTTATTATTTGTACTACTTTTTCCCTATCTTGATAAGTAAATTCCCCATCTTGATATAAGATTTTATTCATTTTTTCATCCCAACTATCTTCAGTTTCCAATAATTCATTATTATTTACCCTCAAGTTACAATAATTAATCATCAAGGGCCTACATTCTTTTATATCGTTATCAGAAATTAACATTCCCTTATTAATTATTTTTAATGCTGTCATTTCTATAGTTTTCTTTTGTATAAATGGTATTTCAATTATATTATTATCATTGATTAATTTCATAGTCTGTGTGTAATAGTTTAACTCCACTTTAAAATTATTTAAAAAATCATTACCTGTTAACTTACGCCTCGTTTCATACATAATTAATAACAATAATACTTGTAAGGTACTCAATTATTATGTAATTTGCATAATCTATCTCACATCCGGAATAACACGTGTTCAGCTCATTTACATGCATTAGGCTTTTGGTCCAGAGTTGCGTTAAGCAGAAAGAGGCAGAGGTTGTCGGGTATTGAAATGACCAGTTACACAACATTAGGTTAATGAATTCTCTTTTATTCAATTATTTGTGATATACGTTATTACACTGAGAGTCAGCAATAATGGTTAGAATTCAAAATGGCGGCGACGTCATTTCCGCCCTTGCCATACGTTCAAGGTTACATGCATGTATTTTTTACTTGATTTAAATTAATTCTTTTAACTCGCTACTGCAATTATTTTCAACTCTTTTTATCTTTATGTTTTTAATGCTTATTCTTACAATTGGTCACAAACCAACGCCTCAGGATAAGTATTTAAGTTGGCCAACAATAACGTTCACACTCTCACTTTCTCTCCCACTCATACTGTAATTTCGCACATTTTTTTAATTATCTTGAATTGAGCTCATTATATTAGGTTTTAAAATTTTGAAAAACAATTTGTAAGCGCTTTCCTGGATATGATGTGGCGTAGATTCCTCAGCAACTTTCCATGGCGGTCGGCAGGTGTTCGGCCAAACCTTTACTGTTGTTTAGTCCACTGAATTTATTTGAATCTCATTTTTGTTAACCACTGACTCTACATACTGTTACTATTAACTTCTGAACATAACTATTTCATTTTTGGTAAATAATTACTGCATTTTTGGCAAAACCTGCCACTGCACAAATTGAGCGTGTATGCTCAGTTGACTGTCTTTGATGAACTGGGCGGAAGCAGACGCAATTGTTATGCAAAGTGTTTGTGTCTGACGTCATTATGTATTGTTCTTTTAGCCAACGCCCGGGTTAATACGTAATTGTTTCATGCCGTCATTGTTGATTTATGACGATCTGGCTTTGTGGACCAATGAAAAGTTCGTATTGTCAATTTGTTTTGCTTATACTGCCATTACACATGTTAAATTCCACTCGTACTCCCATGACCTTGGCTTGTCTCCCCATTGGTGAATCTGCGTATTTAGTGGGACTTGTGCAAAACTAACTTTGCCCTTGTTAACCTTTATGATCATAATAAAATTTACAATAAAAATACTCCTAAATACCATAATCATGGTAACAGGTAATTCTGTACTGTCACAAAACCCCTCAATGAAAGGTTTGGTGTCGAGACACAAAAACTTTCATTGACTCATTCATACGTCTCTAAAAGGATCAGTTCAGATATGTGCCACAACCCCCTGTAGTGTTGATATATAAAAATTGCAATCACTTACCCTTGGTCCTATAGTGCTGATCGTACCTGTCTGACCTTACTGGACTTCTCCGGAGAGATCCCTACACCATAAGGCCATGAGGCACTGAACGCTCCTGTTCTGATGCTCCGGCCAGCTCAGGACCGCGGTCACAACACCACAAAACTCTGAAACATTCAATACAAAATTTTAAAATAGTGGCCTTATTTACCTACATATCCGCAACCGATATGTCTCCCCTTAGATGCATTGGTTTGTGATTTGAGGCGTTGGTTTCCTTTATTCATAAAATTCCAAATAACAGAAAAATTATAACAAGATTTAGACAGATAATCCTTCTACTTTTCCACACTCCTATATATTTTTATCAATTTCTCTGACTCTAGTCAATATCAATTTACTTCTCTCATCATAAGAAATTATACTCTTATACTAAACATAGAACAAATTCTGCTCTCAAACAACAACTACTATCTCTATTCATCTATTTCAAATAACATCAGTATATTTAACTATCATGGCAGCACTTCAAAACTATTTAAACTTCTTTACTCAACTTTCTTTGCGTTAATTTTTTTTTTATAACAATCATTACCAGAGATTTGTTAACCAACATAAAATTTAACATTATCACCGTCACTACCCCTGTAGTAACCTCCTGACCTACTTTACCATCAACATAATAAAACATAATAAAACATTGAACACTAACATTGAACAATTCACATTACTTAATTTATATTTACATAACTTGTACCAAAACTTTATAACACATTACTATTATCAACTCTCTATTCAACTTTTATTATTTAACATTCATTATATTAGATTCTATAAAACAATTTCCACTTTATCATTTACCTTTCAGTTACAATTACCTTCCTACAATGAATTTCTTTTTCTAACCTTTCCTCAATCCTTGTCTAGTTTGGGTGACTCTCTATCATTCACTATTCTCTCTATCTTATTTTGGCATTTGTCAATCTAACCTTACTACCCCTTTTTCCCACTAACAACTGCTTCTAACAATTAACGTATTATGACACCAATATCTCTATAATAACCTCCTTCACTAATCCCATTTAAAACCTCTGGCACCGCTCATTTTTGTACAAGGATGTATGTTACCTACCTGGCCATATCCATTCCTAACCATTTGCCCTCCACCAAATATCGGCAAACACTCTAACCCAAATCTGCTCCACCTGCCACAACGCTGCACGCTGGTCCCTTGCCACGTCGCACGCTGATCACTCCTTACACCGGATCCTTACTACAAAATATCATCATCAACAACAAATATAATTATATATACCATTCACATTACTCACCTCTACATATAATCACTAACCACTGTGTCCCTAAAATATCTAACACCTCTTTATATATTATCTGTATCTCAACATTCTATTTATCTAACTCCCAATAACTCTATTTAACTAACTCCAATGCCCTTATTTATCGCTATACCCAAACTCTTTTACAACATTTCACCTTAATATACCACTAGAAAATTCATCACTTATCTGACAATCCTAAAACAACTCAATATCCAAATATATAATCATTTACTAACCATTGGAATCTAAATCTCATAATTGTTTAAAATCATTGTCAACTTTCTTCAATTATTTAAAATTCTACAATACCTGTTTACATAAAAAATACACAAAATACACAATAGCAAAAATACACAAATATACTGATATTAATACACAAAAATATACAATCCAAAATTATCATTAAATCGTTTCCCATAAATCAGTCATAAACAGTCCATCCTGAAAAACACTGTCCACATAATTAAATGTTCATAACACAATAAAATAATTAGCCTCCATCGTCAAATAACAATCGAATCTAAAAACTATATACATGGTTTAATATTAGGTATCTTATACTAACATCATAAATACATATCCAATTCAAATGTTCATTATTATCCCCAAACTCATTTAACCTGTCACGATTGGTCATTGTCCTGTCACCTCCTGTATAATAAGTCATAATTAGGTATTTTATCAAGTCATTATTCTCATTATCTCCTACTGCTTCAGTTTTACTATAAGGTAAGTACTTGTTATTATTTTCACTTCTCTCTCCACCTAACCTTTCTATAAACTCTTCATAATCTCTACATATCTTAAAAATTTCTACTTCTCTGTTTCTCTCAATATATCTCTCACTATCATACCATCTCTCTCTTTCCACATTTGCATCGGGCACTACTACTCCATAAAACCACCCCCTGGCCTCACCACGTACACTAACACAAAAAACTAAGGGATCATTTGGAGACCACACGTCTCCCACATAAACTCTAGAGGAACCTTCCTCCTCAAATAACAATTTCGGAGTCTTTACTCCAACTATACCACTGGGAAAATTTGCCCTCTGCTCACTATACTCACTTAAACTCTCCTTACCCCCACTTTCACTCTCATCTACAACTGTCACCTCACCATTAACCTCTATTCTCATTAAAATCTCACTATTACTACCAACATCCACACTATTATCTCCTATTACCATATTTTTATTTATTTTATCGTCATTTCCACTACTACTTACCTTGTCATCTTTGTTCAATTCAAATTTGTTTATTACTTTCTCATTCTCTAATTCTATTTTGTCTAACCTTGTACCTATTTCACTTAATCTTTTGTCCAAATTGCAACCTTGTTTCTTAATTTCTTTTTTAATATCGCTAAATTGTACATCAAATTGATTTAGTTTGTCATCAAATTGATTTAATTTATTATTCAATTGACCATTTTGTATTTTCATTAACTGAAAGAGATCTTCCAGTGAAACTTTATTCTTGGATTTCGTTGTCCATGACGTGTCCGTTACTTAACTAAATATCACTATAATATTGACGACTCGGAACACTAAGTTTTTTATAAGTAAAAACGTAAAGTTTTACCTTACAGCCTAAACCGGCTTTCACCTATAGAAGGCTTCATCAGAGGCTGTCGTTAGTAGCGCTGTTCGTCTTGTTGTTGGCGACGAGATAGTGTTTCGAAAGATCGAAGCTGTGTGTGTGTGGTGAGATGTGTTCGAATAATGCGTGCGATTTGAATTGTGTCTGTTCGTTTAGGATGTCGTTTTTATTTGTTTTTGTGTGTTTGTATATTTCTAATTGTTCTAGAGTGTCTAGTTTTCGGCCTTTTGTGTGTACGTGTAGTATGTTCATGTTATTGTCGATGTTTTTATATGTGTGGTTTGCTTCAATGAGGTGGTTTGCGAAGGTAGATTCTGTAGTGGTGTGGAGTGCTCACAAAAGCGCTCCACACCACTACAGAATCTACCTTTGCAAACCACCTCATTGAAGCAAACCACACATATAAAAACATCGACAATAACATGAACATACTACACGTACACACAAAAGGCCGAAAACTAGACACTCTAGAACAATTAGAAATATACAAACACACAAAAACAAATAAAAACGACATCCTAAACGAACAGACACAATTCAAATCGCACGCATTATTCGAACACATCTCACCACACACACACAGCTTCGATCTTTCGAAACACTATCTCGTTGCCAACAACAAGACGAACAGCGCTACTAACGACAGCCTCTGATGAAGCCTTCTATAGGTGAAAGCCGGTTTAGGCTGTAAGGTAAAACTTTACATTTTTACTTATAAAAAACTTAGTGTTCCGAGTCGTCAATATTATAGTGAAACTTTATTGTTTATAATAGGCATTGAGTTCGCCTGTGGTTCGTTCAACACCAATGATTCTGTTGCTGTGTTTTCTATATTACTACTTTCATCGTTATCTGCCATTTTGTTGTACTGATGGTACTAAACTTTGTCTTAATTGTTATACACGTCTCTTTATACCATACATAACCTACATGGATAACCTCTATTGTTATGTTTATTTCTCTACCCGTCTACCTCCGCTTTTCTGCTTATTTATATAATTTTAATTTTATATAAAGTCACCGTTCGGGAGCCATCTGTAAGCATAAAAAAGGCAGAGGTTGTCGGGTATTGAAATGACCAGTTACACAACATTAGGTTAATGAATTCTCTTTTATTCAATTATTTGTGATATACGTTATTACACTGAGAGTCAGCAATAATGGTTAGAATTCAAAATGGCGGCGACGTCATTTCCGCCCTTGCCATACGTTCAAGGTTACATGCATGTATTTTTTACTTGATTTAAATTAATTCTTTTAACTCACTACTGCAATTATTTTCAACTCTTTTTATCTTTATGTTTTTAATGCTTATTCTTACAATTGTTCACAAACCAACGCCTCAGTATAAGTATTTAAGTTGGCCAACAATAACGTTCACACTCTCACTTTCTCTCCCACTCATACTGTAATTTCGCACATTTTTTTAATTATCTTGAATTGAGCTCATTATATTAGGTTTTAAAATTTTGAAAAACAATTTGTAAGCGCTTTCCTGGATATGATGTGGCGTAGATTCCTCAGCAACTTTCCATGGCGGTCGGCAGGTGTTCGGCCGAACCTTTACTGTTGTTTAGTCCACTGAATTTATTTGAATCTCATTTTTGTTAACCACTGACTCTACATACTGTTACTATTAACTTCTGAACATAACTATTTCATTTTTGGTAAATAATTACTGCATTTTTGGCAAAACCTGCCACTGCACAAATTGAGCGTGTATGCTCGGTTGACTGTCTTTGATGAACTGGGCGGAAGCAGACGCAATTGTTATGCAAAGTGTTTGTGTCTGACGTCATTATGTATTGTTCTTTTAGCCAACGCCCGGGTTAATACGTAATTGTTTCATGCCGTCATTGTTGATTTATGACGATCTGGCTTTGTGGACCAATGAAAAGTTCGTACTGACAATTTGTTTTGCTTATACCGCCATTACACATGTTAAATTCCACTCATACTCCCATGACCTTGGCTTGTCTCCCCATTGGTGAATCTGCGTATTTAGTGGGACTTGTGCAAAACTAACTTTGCCCTTGTTAACCTTTATGATCATAATAAAATTTACAATAAAAATACTCCTAAATACCATAATCATGGTAACAGGTAATTCTGTACTGTCACATACCCATGATAGCTCCCATATTTAACTCTGGAATGACCAAAAAAGGCACATTTATTGTGTTTTTATTTACCTTTAGTTGTAGCATTATTTGTTTAATTACCTTTTTACTGCGAACACCCGTTACTCCTATAACACTAATTCCCAGTACTGGTAGTTGTGGAATTGTTTCTGTAGTTTGGCATTTTATGTTTTCAAAAATTGTATCATCTATTGCGGTCAGTTCACTTCCTGAATCTACTAAAAAAATGTATTTAGAATGAAACACTTCAGCTTCAAATTCTGCCATCCCAAAAGTATTGCTGCTCTCCCCCACTTCTTCATCAGATAAATCATTATGTATGTTGGTGAAAAGTGACCCTATTGTCATGTGATTTCTAGACGGCTGGAGGCTTTCTTTTTCAACCGCCCTGATTAGTTTAACTGTATTGTAGGTGGTGGTTCGCTGTAAACCCCCCTGTGATCTCCTCTATTGTTTTGGTTATTAGCAGGTGCTTCTACACCTCAAGTGTCGTTTGGGTTACTAACATATCCCCCTCTACCTCTGTGGTTGAAATTCCCCGGCATTCCCCGATTACTGGTGAAGCCTCTCCCCCTATGACTCCCTCTAAACTCACTATGATTCTCTACTCTCCCTTGAGCACTACCCCTCGGACCCTGACACCTATAACATTGATTCCGCGAACCATTATAATTATTAGCTCTACAACTAGGGTTTGGACATAACCATGCTCCCTCCCCCGATCTACTCATATTATTAACAAAATGGTCTGGTTGTCTTACTTCGGTATTTATTTGATTTGATTCATTAATTCTAAACTGGTATTTATTATCTTCTTCCTCTTTCATACTCTGGTATGCTTCTAGTATTTTTTCTAATTCTGCAATATTAGCAAACTCCCGGGTTCTGATTGTGGACCGTATGTCCTTAGGTAAATGCTTACTAATGTATCTTATAAAAGATGAAAGAGGCATTGGTGGTTCTAAATATTTAACCTGACTGTATAGTCTCGTCACGAACGACGTAATACTCATGTTTAATATTAAAATTACCCCATTCCATTATAGTACTGCGTAAACCCTCTTGTTTTTCTTCTGACCAGTATTTATTTTTAAATGCTTGTTGAAACTCATTAAAATCTACCCAGTTATCGTTATGAGCGTCCGCCCAAATTTTATCATCCCCTTTAAAGTATTTTAAAATTCGTACTAACTTAATTTCTCAACTTTCTTGGTTATATTTGTTGAAACTTTAGAGTTTAAAAATTGTATGGGGTTCACCCCCCTACTTTCATTACTAAAATAACCTAATTCCACTTCCATGTTCACTCTCTCACTCACATTAGTTAATTTTTGGTTAATTGCTACACTTAAGTCTTCTCTGACTTTAATTATTTCTTTTTCGTGTTCTGTTTGTTTATTTTTCAAACTTGTTACATTAATTTTAATTACATCAACTTACTCAAAGTTACTTCTGAATTCATCATTTATACTCTCTTGTATTTTATTTGCTTGTTTAATTTGCTCACACTCATCAATTACACCTTGAACATTACTGTCAATTTTGTCATTCTGTTTTTTAATTTTATCGTTAAATTTATTTGTTAATGCGTCAAATTTTGTATTTGTCTCTAGCATTTTTTCATTTTGTTTTTCGTTAATTATTTTTATATCATTTCTCATGTCGGTTTGTATTTTATTTATATCTATGGTCAGTTCATCTTTCACTCCCGCAATAGTGTTTTTTTCTGTTCTTCTAACTTATTGTCTATTTCTCTTAATTTTTTGTCTTGTTTGTTTATTTCCGTTTTCAGTTCTATGTTACTAGCATTTATTTCTGACTTAATTTCAATCTTAAATTCATTCAAACTCGTTTTTAAATTATCATTTACGTGTTAATGATAAATTCATTTGTTTATTTTTTAAATTCAAATTCGTGTTTTGTCGGTCAAATTTACTACTCATCATTTCCATAAATAATGCTAATTGACTAACAGGGTTCCCACAGTCCTTGAAAAACCTTGAAAATCCTTGAATTTTGTTATATTAACTCGGGGCCCCGAGAAGTCCTTGAAAACGCACATAAGGGGCCTTGAAAAGTCCTTGATTTTTACAAACTAGCCGCTAAGTAAACGCGGGAAATTTTCCCACTTCTTTCCGCGGAAGGAAAAGTAGGGAATTTCTTCCCGATAAAATACACGTGGTCACTCTTTTTCTCCCTTCGTCGCGCGTTGGAAGAAACGCATATTTACGGATTCTACGTAGAGGGGAATGAGGTCGCTTCTCATTGCTTTCAGCGTCACGTGACTTGGCTTGCTTCTAAATGGCGTCAACCAGGTCAGGGTCTTTGTAGTAGGATTTCACTTCTCTCTTGTTAAGACTGCTTTTTTAATATTCTTCGCTAGTGCCGGCTGTAGTGCTAACGTCAGTGCGGTCCAATTTTGTTTTAGCTGGTGCAATAGAATAAACGGGCTGGACAAGAAGACATTTATCGTAAAATGCCGGGGAAGTGCGTGTTTAACCCAGCATGGGTAGAAAATGACTGTTATAAAGTTTGGCTTACTTCTGTGATGTACTGCAAACTATGCTATAAAGAATTTGATATTGGAAAAATGGGAGAATCAGCTTTGAAGTCTCACATGAAAGGTAAGAACTTCTTATATTCTTCTTACAATTATTGTTTATTTATATTTTTTAGTCACTTCGATTTGTGATTTTTGAAATTTCGTACAATTTTTTCTAATTGATGTAAAATTTCCGATACTACAAATCGGAATTACAGAGTTATACAAGGGTAAAAATCTTCCGGGGATCCGTGATTTGACTTGTTAATTCCGCTTTTTTATGTTTTCGTTAATTTCGTTTTTGAACAAAATTGAAATTTGTCTGCTTGAATAATTAGTTTTCTGCTGCAAAATTGTAATTTGCCCTGCTACGAAGCTGCTCCATAAACGTTTTTTTCGGTTTTCCATCCCTGCATATATCGTTAATTTGCTTTTTTAAATTATCAATTTTAAAAAAAGAAGATAATCTCAAAAAAGGCTGCCAAAAAGTGTGTGGTGATGCTGTAAAGTTTATCAAAGGCTAAAACTTTGAAAAAGAAGTGCAAATTCTTTATTATAATTACAATTAATTAATAATTACAAATTCTTTATTATAATTGATTTTAATTAGTTACAAATAACTACCTGCTCAAACTGCATAATATATCTGTATAAATATTTTATATCTGGTTATATTAAAATCTATAATTTTAGTCCATTTCTTGTAGTTTTATACAAATTTATTTTCATTAATTTTTTAGGAGCAAAACACATACAGTGACTAAAGAATAAAAATCAGTACCATGAGCTGGTTCAACATTTTCCACCTGTTAAGCCATCCGCAAGTGCTGTTTCATCTAGTGTTCCATCTGCAAGTGCTAATTCATCTAGCGTGAAGATAGATTCCGAGTCTCTTATGTCGACATATGTATCAAAAGATAATGTGCTAGATGCTGAAATTTTATGGGCTTTGAAGTCCATACAAAGCCATTTTTCGTATAATTCTTCTGAAGGGACTGGTAAACTATTTAAAAAAATGTTTGCAGACAGCAGTATAGCTAATCAGTTCGCCTGTGGAGCAACCAAATGTGCATATATTTGCTGTTTTGGTTTGGCTCCTTACTTTAAAAACTGTCTATTTAAAATGTTTGAATGAAACTGAACATTATTCAGTCCTTTTCGATGAAACATTAAATAAAAGTACACAGTCTAAACAGATGGACTTCCAAGTCAGATTTTGGCATACTGAAGAATGCAAAATTAAAACTTGCTACTTAACATCTGCATTTATAGGACATGCCAGAGCAGATGATTTGTTAGCTGCATTTTATGAATCTGTTGATAGATTAAAACTGTCAAAAATATTACAATTATCAATGGATGGACCCAGTGTTAATTGGAAATTTTTTGATTGCCTTCAAGCAGATTTGAAAAAAGAATATAATAATGAAGCTATTTGTATTGGAAGTTGTGGACTTCACATACTTAACAGTGCCTTCAAACATGGTGAAAAGTCTACTGTGTGGAATATTATGTGGAATTCTAACATCTCTCTATTGGCTGTTTAAAGACAGTCCAGCTCGCCGGGAAGATTTTCAAGCATCTCTAGTGATAAAAAATTTCCAGTGAAATTCTGCAATTACAGATGGCTGGAAAATGTTCCTGCTGTCGATAGGGCCATTCAAATGTGGCCAGATGTTATTCGATATATTAAAAATGTCGAGAAAGGTGTTTTTTCAGCAAATAAGAGCAAGTCGTACATTACAATTTACGACACAATGAAAGATAAATTAATTGTTGCAAAGTTTCACTTCTTTCTACCCATCGCAAAAATTATTCAACCATTTCTTCAGTTTTACCAAAGTGATGCACCTTATTACCCTTCTTTAGTAGTGATATGGTAAAACTTGTTAGGCACCGTGTTGAGCATTTTGGGGCGTTTTTAAAGCAGTGCATTCAGAAAATTTATCATCTGCTATAAAGCTAAGTAAATTTTTCTGATAAAACTGTACAATCCTTCTGACAAAATAAGCATGGGTTTTTCAGCAGACAAGTTAGTGAAACAGTTGTTATTAAAAAAAGATATTACTGACAAAGAAGCTTTTAATTTAAGATATGATTGTCAAAAGTTTGTGGTAGGCATGTTACAAAATCTTACGAACAAAAATCCAATAAATTATTCATTGGTGAGATCATCATCTTGCTTTGATCCTAGAAAAATGGCGTCAAAACCATCCGATTGCCAAAAATCTTTAAAAAAGGTATTGGTGAATTTGATTGAAAGAAATGTTATATCGGATAACAAATGTGATGATATCATTTTGCAGTTCAATCATTTCTTAGAAAATGTTGTTTCAGTAAATCCCTCAGCATTTAACACGTTTGACCCTGAAAAGTCTAGATTAGACACTTCTTCATAAATTCACTGCTCAAAACCTTAATGCATATGATAAAATATGGCATGTAATGAAGATAATTATGACCCTTTCCCATGGTCAAGCTTCAATAGAAAGAGGGTTTTCAGTAAATAAGAACTTAGAAAAAGAAAATTTGACAGAGGAATCCTATATAGCTCAGCGTCTGATTGCTGATGCTATAGGTTCGTATGGTGATGTCTTGGATTTGACCATCAACAAAGAGATGAGAGGTTTTGTTTCCTCTGCTCGTCAGAGGTACATGTTAAATTTGGAAAGAAAACAGAAGGAGAAAATGAGTTCAGATGCAAGTAATAAAAGAAAACTACTTTTTGATGAAATTGAAAGCTTAAAAACCAAAAAACTTTGTTTAGAAAGAGACATTTCATCTCTGGAAAAGGAAAGTGAATCGCTTTCTGTAAAAGCCGAGGAAAAAGTAGAGATTTCTTTATTTATTAAATCGAATTCTTTTAGAAAGGCAGCAAAAGAAAGGAGTGCTGAACTTATTGATGTAGAAAAGAAAATTAATATGAAAGCTGAAGAACTGCGTAAATTTTCATAATTTACTGTATATGTTTTTAAAATGTACTTTTATGTCATGAAATATAATGATGATGATGCAGCCTAAAAAAAAATAGTTAAAAATTTTATTGCTAGATGTGGTATATTTTACTAGAAATCTGCACCCTGTGGCTGACCTTTGGAGTTTTTCTCATTGTCGTGTATTAGGATTTTAATATTCTTGAAAAATCCGTGTAATTATTTTTTTTATATCTTGAATGTGAGTGTATTATAACTAAAGAAAGAAACTTTCATCAAAATCTTATTCTTGAGAAAAAACATACTTTTCATTTGATCTTGGTAATATGTTTATTCTGTGATTCCTGTAATGAAGATGAATACCTGGTATAATTTTGAATGTTTGATATTATTATAGTTTCTAAGTTTTTATATGATAGAATGTTTTAAATGATCAAGGACCAATGTTGCATTCTGTCAACAATGTGTTAACCATGGTTTTATTTCAAAATTTTGTGTTTTGAAAGTTTTGGCTTCAATAAATGATAATTTAAAGTTTGTATCATCTGTTTATTATTATCTGCCCACCTTCAAAAATCACAACTTTTTATACAGGTATAAGGCAGTTATTATGTACAGGTATATTTAAGTTTTAACTTTAATTAATCTATTCATATACCAATAATTTCTATTAATAAGGTAAGTGCATTTAAGTTAATATTTTGATAAAATTTGCTTAATTTGAGTTGTTTAAATATATGGATATTATAAAAATAAGTTCACCAGTTATTTTATTTAAACGCATTAAATGTATGCTGAATAAGGTCCTTGAAAATTTTCATTTTGGTCCTTGAAAGTCCTTGAAAAGTTCTTGAATTTCATTCTGATAAATGAGTGGGAACCCTGACTAAGTACGTCTACATTGTCGATTCTGCTATTCTTAGCGTCTACCGTCTCAATCGTTAATTCGTCTGTTGTATTGTCTACACTCTCGTTAATATTTGTCGATATTATATCGTCTTGCGTAACGTTTAAAATATTGAAGTTCTAGTTACTTACCTTTACCGATAATTTACCAAGGTGTCGTCTGATGTACTCTGGCAGAGTAAAACCACAGGTGAATGCAAATTAACAAACACATATTTTTAAGATCATATAAGTCATTACTTTATTCCTCTAACATGACATTCATTTTTTTTTTTTTTTTTATGTATTTCTATATAATTATGACATACTGGGATAGCCTATTATAGGATGTTATCACTAAACATATTAAAAGAAAACCAAATATTGAAAATACACATTATACATAATACCTTAAATAATTAATGCAACCCAGTGTTTTGTTCATTACATAATTTTCACGCTCCCATACATACATATATCTATATATACTACTTCTTTAAATCCCCATTTAATTTATAGCTTTCTTCTTTGTTTTATCAGAATTTAAACAGCTGTATACTATGTTAAAATTTATTCAAAATATAGGAAAAGTTCAAAAGTTACTCATCCTCATTGTTAATCCTTTCGCCACCAATTCGAATTTGTTATTTGCCACTCCGATATAATTTTAAACGGTTAACATTGTTATCACTGAATGTCCACTTGTTTCTCACTCCGTTATTATTTTAAACTGTTAACATTGTTATTACTGAATGCCCACTTGTTTCTCACTTCGTTATTATTTGAGATACTTTTAAAACCACATTTTACATCAGTCGGCCAACTGGATATTTTGTTCGTGAGCACTGTTTTCTGACCGCGCAGTCAGAGGGATTTCGTCGACTCCAATTTTCAACATGGCCACAGATCCTCAGTGTGTGGCAACTTGCGTCGGGATTGGTGGAGCGCATCTCGAGGAGCTTACATCATCTAGCACCTGGTGGGAAAGAATTCTTTAAACGTGCTTTCTATCGTGTGGCCGTCGGCTTGAATGCGCATGAACTTCTACCCCTTTTGACCATTCACATTCCCAGATGCTTTTAATGGCTTTTGTACCTCGCTCGGCCTGGTATGAGGGGGACCGCAAGGTGTTCAACAATGTCATGCATTTGTGATCAAAACACGTTCAGCCTGCGTGGCTACTACTTTTTACAATTATTAAAGAATAAAATAAAACCCAACAGTTTGTCCCGTTACACTGTATACTAAAAGGTATCTAGATTAGCCAATAAAAAACCATAAATTTCTTGGTTACTATGAGTAACTAACTAACAAGAAATTGAAATTAATTGTTCAGATATATTGGAAGTGAGCAGTTGAAACAAATGTAATGTTCTGTAAAAATTAAGAAAATTATAACTACTATTCGGAACTAACCATTACAAAATTAATAAATTCAATGAGTGATATCCACTACATCCTAGACATCCTTGGAACAGAATAATTCACGCCAGCAAATTGATGGAAATTGTAAAGTCAGCTATCCACGTTTGAGCCTAGTCTACAGAAATTCAAAATCGTTGGGTGAGATCGTTTCCTTTTAACAAATAACAAAATTACTCATCCACTATAGGTATAGAACACTAGAAACAGCACCATCTCTGTCAATTCATAAGAAAAAAGGAGAACATAATAAACTTTATTTAATTAACCAAAAAATAGAAAACATGTGTAGTCACTAAGAAACAAACAGCGGCCATTTTTCTTACTTCAATTTTCTCGAGAAGACGCAGCCTGCGTTCTGGCGATGTAAAAACCAACTTAATGAATCAGCTTTCCAATAAACCAATATTTTGATGTAAAGTATGATACTAATAGTTATGCATTTCTGACTTTCTTAGATCAAAGAACCTTAAATAACCCTGGGAAATATAATTAATTAATTTTTCTTTTAAAAAACTTTGTAATTGAAAACATTTATTGTGTTATGTGTAACATACAATTAATATCGAAATAGTGTTGTGATTTCGAAAAAGAATCGATTGTTAATCCATGATTTGGTGACAAGAATAGTCATTGAATTAAGACAAATTTAATAAATACTTTGTTGTTAGGAAATTGATTGTGTATTATTTCTTGTAGGTAGTAGTTTGTTACAGTGATAGCTGAGAAGAGTAAGAAAAGCAGCCGTCATCAGGATATCGTTAAGTACTGCGAAAATAACATAACCTTAAACGGGTCCGTAAATACCAAACAGCTGGTACAACGAGCGGAAACAATTTGAAACGACTAGAGGAAAATACAAAGAGAGTAATTAATAAATTAACAATTTATTAATTCGTACAAGTGATTTGGTTACCATATTAAACATGAATATTAAAAGAGAGTAATTCTCTCTCGCTATCATTCACTCTCTCTCCTAACTACTTTCAAACAGCGACTCTGATTTAATACTAAATGCAGATAACTGAAATAATATATTATTCGTAATCACACACTCTCGATTAAAAAACGAGATAAACACGAATAGAACACAAACATAGATTTTCAATAAGTAGTACAAAGACGAACATCTCCGCGTGAGACTTTACAATATATATATATATATATTGTAACTCTACTTTAATGCATGCTGTTGTGTTGTGTGAATGTATGAGCACCTACCTGCTGTCCGATCTTGCGGTTTTCTTCCGGCTAGGGCGTGTAGATTTTGGATTTGATTTCGCAAGTATGTAATCTCAAATATATGACAACAGCACACTAAACGTTATTTTGAAAGTGAAGAGTTTTGTGAGGTTGGTAGGCTCTGTAGTACAGCAATAAAAAAATACAATATGGGGTAATAAAACGGTGTTTATTACTCCAATGACACACAAGAATGAAATATTTATATGATCAAATATTCTTATAAACTAAACAATAAATAGATCTTGAATAATGTTTTCTTAATGGTTGATAATTTTCAGATGTTGAGCTTGTTATTTTAAAAGAGTTAATTTTACTGAAATTTTAATTAATTAATTAACTTTAATTTAATTTAATTTAATTTAAGTGTCTTTAAAATTTTATTCAAATGAAATAAAAACAAAACTCTAAAGTTAATTGAATATATTCCAAAATATACTAGGCGTGACAATCTAGTTCACGTCCCTTTATTTACTAGTGACTTGACTCTCGTATACTGTAGTATGAGCAAATTATTTAATTCTTTGTTAAGATTTGTATAGCGCTTTCTGTTTTATCTACTTTTAATTCTTAACTAATGCTTATTAATTATTGATACTGGCTATACAGATTATCACCTATGAATAGTTCTTATTTAACTAGAGTCTTTGATTTGTGGCACCTGAATAATTTATTACAATGATTTTAATTAAAAAAGATAGAAAAATTGACGGTTGAAAAATAGATAACTTGATTTTGACTTTCCTGATTCTGATGTGGATAGTAGAGATGCTCCGGATGTCCCTCGCTGTCCTTGTCCAATCGGCTAGAGATAGTGATCTACTTGAGCGTCCTGGGTTTCGGCGTTGAGCTCGGAAATCAGCAACACTCTCCTCTCCTGGTATTTGTTGAAGTTTTTACGTCTGCGGCTTTCTGCGAGAACTGCTTCACGTCCCTCGTCGATTCACGTTCCACGTCAGCGTGTGTGTGCATCGTTTCGAGTGGTAGTTCTGCTCATCAGCTGATTCGCAATGGTTTAGACGGCCTCTCTGTCGTATTCTTGAAGTAATGTCTTGTAGTCTTGTAGATCTCTTGCGTGCTTATGACCACAGCTTGTAGTGCACAATAAGCTTGTTTGTTGATGTAGAAAGAGTATCTTGACGTGACACTGTAATTACGAATCGTTACAGTTGATCTGTGTTATAATGATCGTAATTATGAGTGTTGACCACGTAGAGTCTTCAGATGAGTCTTCACAAAACTATGGTTTTGAGACTGTTCTTCTTGAATACTGGCAGTAGAGTGTTTCATCAGCCCCAAAACTCCGCGCTGGTTGGGATTTCTTCGAATGATTTGATTGGCTGACACACTCTCCCTACTACACAAAATTTGAATCACCTTAGTCCGTGAGAACGAAGTTAGTTTCCCACAGACGGAGAATTTATATTATTATTAATATTCTAACACAACGGAACTGAATTGTCGTTCCGGATTTCCTGTGGCACTTTTATATTGCAATTATCTTGGTTGCAAACCAAGTTGTGATAATTCGAAAATATACAATTTGTTGTAAATTCTTATAGTTATAACATATTAAAAGCTCTTTAATGTAGCTCTATTATTACAGAAGTTATTCACATAAAATTAATTAACTCCGTTATTATTTAATTATGTTGCATAAAATTCGCACACCCCATTATTAATATTTCGGCAAACATTTTGGCTATAATGGATTTCGCCTGAATTTATTGGTTTCCGAAATATTAACAATTGAAAGTTTGGGTGTGGTCGTATGCATTCCACAGTGAGTTGATTATGTAACAGCCGCGTGTGCGTCTTTTACAATGCATTATTATGATCGCTACAACATATGAGTGGAGTTTCGACTATTAAAATTTATTCAAACATCAATATAATATACTCTCAACATATAACTCCAAATTAATAATATTTGGTCCTGGTATATACTCCTCCACCCATTTAAAAAAAAAAAAGAGTGTAATATTTACAATTATTTTTTTTAAATTATTTTAAATGTACATTGAAATGATTATGCTTGCTACTTACACATTGTATTAATTATCTACGGACACATACATTAGTGTCAATGTTCTTTACATATTTAACTTAATTCTAATTGCACAAAATCAATAACAATATTATACCTGAAACATTGTGTAGTAAATGTTTTTAGGACGGCTAGTAGCTAATTGCAGCGTTTAGGAATGTGAGTTAAGCGGTAGCCGACAGCTGACACTCACGCGCTCCAGGAATGTGCTTCGGTTTGTTTACCGTGTTATCACACACCGCGCGAGGCTAATTACTTGACCTACATTCTAACAGCTGAGCGGTACACATTGTGTGGCATAACAATTTCCGGCTCGTTGGGGTTGGCTTCGCCCGTCCGCGTGTACGCTTGTTACTTACCGCGCAACTACCGAACTATCATTCATACACAATTTATTTACAATTATTATTAATATTATAAAACATTTAATTCATTTTAATTCTAATTATTATTTAATTAAATTATTATTAACTCTATACATTGTATTAAAAAAGTGCGTCCAATATTTTGTAACCGTTTTTATGGGTGGTTGTACAATATTCCTCTAGCCACTCGTTAAGTCCTTGGGCGTCACCGGATATTACAACGATGTCTTCCCAGGCTGATTGTGTGGGAACGCTACCGCTAAGTTCCTGCTCTACCGGACATACAATTGTCGGAGTGCATTGTTGTATTGTATTCACCTCAAACAATGGTTCTGTACTTTCCGGTTGGAATACCTTATTAACCGGCACACAGATTTCTGGACAAAAATCACCTTTCTTAAACCTAGTATTTTTTTTATTTCTACCTATTTTAGCTTTAAATAATTTTGCATGATTTATGGCGCATCCCCCCTGGAGGCGCCTGTTTCCAAGTTTTTTGGAAATTTACTGTTTTTTTTTCTTTTCACTAGGGTCCTTAATGCTTTGCGTATCGCTGTCTTGTGCAGTTGCATCACTTTTCGCTATTTCGACCGTTTGTATAGTTCTCATCTGCGTCCCATCGTTGCCCTTATATTGCCCTTTCGGTCTGCTGACATTTGGCTTACCTTTATATTCAAAGGTCTTATTTGGCGGTTTTGATGGTGTCTGGGGTGGAGTAGAACTTGTACTTGGTCTCTGATCAGGTTGAGGATAGTATTGTACCCGTGTATTTTGTCCGTTGTTATTTCGGCGAAAATCTGGGTTATAACGCCAACCGCCTAAATCAAAAACTGTCTCGCTTTGGGACACGAAAATGAGCAATTCATCGACCGTGCGTATACCTTGCGTAAACACAGCTACCCGTATATTGTGGTTGAAATGATAGGCTAGTTTAGTGACAATGTCGATCTCTGAAAATGCTGGGGTTAAATGTTTTGCGCGCTCGACCTGCTGGATGATATAATTTTCCGGCGTTATACCTAATTTTCGGTCAAAACGTCCATATTCCATTTCGTTGCGTAACAGTCTTTGTGTGTGAGAATTCCAATACCGGCTTTCAAATTTCTCTTTGAATTCCGCGTAAGTGGTCACTTTATCGCGCACAATATTATACCATTTACGCGCCGAGTCACGCATCGCGTTCACTACCCATTGTATTTTATCTTGATCTTCGAGTCTCGAACCTACCCTCGCCATTTCATTTTTACAGGCTAACAAAAATTCAATAGGGTTTTCATTATTTTCCCCTGTAAAATATACACGATTCTTTTCATCGACAGGTCCCTGTACTAGAATATTAGGAGCAGATCTCCTGCGTACTTCCTGTTGTACTTTTAAGATCTCATCATTAAGTGCTTGCAATACACTTTCTTTATTAGAATCTATATTTGACCGCGTTTCTACTATTGAAGCATCAAGTCTACTTACTTGGCGTTGAGTTTCTGTCACATCAGTTTGAATTCTTATCACGAGCAAGTCAACTTTTTTCGTGACATCAGCGGTCTGTTTTTCACACCTACTGATGTGTTCTTTGAACAGGCCCTCCATACGCGTAACTTGTTCGATAAACGATTTTTGCATGGTGGTCTCAAAAACCTTAAACCGTTCGTTTATTTTCGTTTCAACCGTATGTACTTTTTCTCCGATTTCCGTAACTTTAGCGGTTAACTCTTTATTACTTTCTTTAATTTCCGTGACTTTAACATCTAATTTCTGTACGCTTTCATCGATTTTCGCGGTCAGTTCTTTATTACTTTCTTTCTTGCTGTCTGCGATTTCGGTGACTCTAACAGTTAATTCTTTATTAGTTTGTTTTATCTCAGCATTTATGTCCGCGTTGCTATGCTCTAATGCTTCGGTTAAGCTTGATTTTTGCGCGTCAATTTTGGCCGTTAACTCTGCGTTGTTTATTTCAGAATTGGCTGTTATTTGTTCAAATTTCGCGTTCATATTAGCAGTTAAATCCGCGTTTGTTTTCTCAAATTTCGCGTTCATTTCTGCCGCGCTTTGCTCAGCTTTCGCCGCGTTTTGTTTAATTTCTTGCAATAATTGTTTAAGCATTTTCTCCGTGTCCATTTTTACACAATAATTTCAAATACACAATAATTTCAAATAGACGATAATTTCAAATACACTTGACTGCTGTACCACTACCAACCACAAAACTTTTCTTTGGGGATTGTTCAGTTGGACTCCAGCTGTTTTAAAAATTAAAACAGCAAACTTGGTTTTAACGTAAAATTAAATTTAAATTTAATGTAATTTAAATTTATCGAGCCCCACGAAATTGGAGCGCCGTATGTAACTCTATTACAAATGTGGCGTTTCAATTTCGTTGTGATTTAAATTAATTAATTTAATTTCGTCGTGCCCCACATTCCGGGCAAGCCATATGTAACTCTACTTAATGCGTGTTGTTGTGTTGTGTGAATGTATGAGCACCTACCTGCTGTCTGATCTTGCGGTTTTCTTCCGACTAGGGCGTGTGGATTTTGGATTTGATTTCGCAAGTATGTAATCTCAAATATATGACAACAGCACACTAAATAAGTTATTTTGAAAGTGAAGAGTTTTGTGAGGTTGGTAGGCTCCATAGTACAGCAATAAAAAAATACAATATGGGGTAATAAAACGGTGTTTATTACTCCAATGACACACTAGAATTAAATATTTATATGGTCAGATATTCTCATAAACTAAACAATAAATAGATCTTGAATAATGTTTTCTTAATGGTTGATAATGTTCAGATGTTGAGCTTGTTATTTTAAAAGAGTTAATTTTACTGAAAATTTAATTAATTAATTTACTTCACTTTAATTTAATTTAATTTAAATGTCTTTAAAATTTGATTCAAATGAAATAAAAACAAAACTCTAAAGTTAATTGAATATATTCCAAAATATACTAGGCGTGACAATCTAGTTCACGTCCCTTTATTTACTAGTGACTTGACTCTCGTATACTGTAGTATGAGCAAATTATTTAATTCTTTGTTAAGATTTGTATAGCGCTTTCTGTTTTATCTACTTTTAATTCTTAACTAATGCTTATTAATTATTGATACTGGCTATACAGATTATCACCTATGAATAGTTCTTATTTAACTAGAGTCTTTGATTTGTGGCACCTGAATAATTTATTACAATGATTTTAATTAAAAAAAGATAGAAAAATTGACGGTTGAAAAATAGATAACTTGATTTTGACTTTCCTGATTCTGATGTGGATCATAGAGATGCTCCGGATGTCCCTCGCTGTCCTTGTCCAATCGGCTAGAGATAGTGATCTACTTGAGCGTCCTGGGTTTCGGCGTTGAGCTCGGAAATCAGCAACACTCTCCTCTCCTGGTATTTGTTGAAGTTTTTATGTCTGCGGCTTTCTGCGAGAACTGCTTCACGTCCCTCGTCGATTCACGTTCCACGTCAGCGTGTGTGTGCATCGTTTCGAGTGGTAGTTCTGCTCGTCAGCTGATTCGCAATGGTTTAGACGGCCTCTCTGTCGTATTCTTGAAGTAATGTCTTGTAGTCTTGTAGATCTCTTGCGTGCTTATGACCACAGCTTGTAGTGCACAATAAGCTTGTTTGTTGATGTAGAAAGAGTATCTTGACGTGACGCTGTAATTACGAATCGTTACAGTTGATCTGTGTTATAATGATCGTAATTATGAGTGTTGACCACGTAGAGTCTTCAGATGAGTCTTCACAAAACTATGGTTTTGAGACGATCGAAGATATACGTCTGTTCTTCTTGAATACTGACAGTAGAGTGTTTCATCAGCCCCAAAACTCCGCGCTGGTTGGGATTTCTTCGAATGATTTGATTGGCTGACACACTCTCCCTACTACACAAAATTTGAATCACCTTAGTCCGTGAGAACGAAGTTAGTTTCCCACAGACGGAGAATTTATATTATTATTAATATTCTAACACAACGGAACTGAATTGTCGTTCCGGATTTCCTGTGGCACTTTTATATTGCAATTATCTTGGTTGCAAACCAAGTTGTGATAATTCGAAAATATTCAATTTGTTGTAAATTCTTATAGTTATAACATATTAAAAGCTCTTTAATGTAGCTCTATTATTACAGAAGTTATTCACATAAAATTAATTAACTCCGTTATTATTTAATTATATTTCATAAAATTCGCACACCCCATTATTAATATTTCGGCAAACATTTTGGCTATAATGGATTTCGCCTGAATTTATTGGTTTCCGAAATATTAACAATTGAAAGTTTGGGTGTGGTCGTATGCATTCCACAGCGAGTTGATTATGTAACAGCCGCGTGTGCGTCTTTTACAATGCATTATTATGATCGCTACAACATATGAGTGGAGTTTCGACTATTAAAATTTATTCAAACATCAATATAATATACTCTCAACATATAACTCCAAATTAATAATATTTGGTCCTGGTATATACTCCTCCACCCATTTAAAAAAAAAAAAGAGTGTAATATTTACAATTATTTTTTTTAAATTATTTTAAATGTACATTGAAATGATTATGCTTGCTACTTACACATTGTATTAATTATCTACGGACACATACATTAGTGTCAATGTTCTTTACATATTTAACTTAATTCTAATTGCACAAAATCAATAACAATATTATACCTGAAACATTGTGTAGTAAATGTTTTTAGGACGGCTAGTAGCTAATTGCAGCGTTTAGGAATGTGAGTTAAGCGGTAGCCGACAGCTGACACTCACGCGCTCCAGGAATGTGCTTCGGTTTGTTTACCGTGTTATCACACACCGCGCGAGGCTAATTACTTGACCTACATTCTAACAGCTGAGCGGTACACATTGTGTGGCATAACAATTTCCGGCTCGTTGGGGTTGGCTTCGCCCGTCCGCGTGTACGCTTGTTACTTACCGCGCAACTACCGAACTATCATTCATACACAATTTATTTACAATTATTATTAATATTATAAAACATTTAATTCATTTTAATTCTAATTATTATTTAATTAAATTATTATTAACTCTATACATTGTATTAAAAAAGTGCGTCCAATATTTTGTAACCGTTTTTATGGGTGGTTGTACAATATTCCTCTAGCCACTCGTTAAGTCCTTGGGCGTCACCGGATATTACAACGATGTCTTCCCAGGCTGATTGTGTGGGAACGCTACCGCTAAGTTCCTGCTCTACCGGACATACAATTGTCGGAGTGCATTGTTGTATTGTATTCACCTCAAACAATGGTTCTGTACTTTCCGGTTGGAATACCTTATTAACCGGCACACAGATTTCTGGACAAAAATCACCTTTCTTAAACCTAGTATTTTTTTTATTTCTACCTATTTTAGCTTTAAATAATTTTGCATGATTTATGGCGCATCCCCCCTGGAGGCGCCTGTTTCCAAGTTTTTTGGAAATTTACTGTTTTTTTTTCTTGTCACTAGGGTCCTTAATGCTTTGCGTATCGCTGTCTTGTGCAGTTGCATCACTTTTCGCTATTTCGACCGTTTGTATAGTTCTCATCTGCGTCCCATCGTTGCCCTTATATTGCCCTTTCGGTCTGCTGACATTTGGCTTACCTTTATATTCAAAGGTCTTATTTGGCGGTTTTGATGGTGTCTGGGGTGGAGTAGAACTTGTACTTGGTCTCTGATCAGGTTGAGGATAGTATTGTACCCGTGTATTTTGTCCGTTGTTATTTCGGCGAAAATCTGGGTTATAACGCCAACTGCCTAAATCAAAACTCTCGCTTTGGGACACCAAAATGAGCAATTCATCGACCGTGCGTATACCTTGCGTAAACACAGCTACCCGTATATTGTGGTTGAAATGATAGGCTAGTTTAGTGACAATGTCGATCTCTGAAAATGCTGAGGTTAAATGTTTTGCGCGCTCGACCTGCTGGATGATATAATTTTCCGGCGTTATACCTAATTTTCGGTCAAAACGTCCATATTCCAATTCGTTGCGTAACAGTCTTTGTGTGTGAGAATTCCAATACCGGCTTTCAAATTTCTCCTTGAATTCCGCGTATGTGGTCACTTTATCGCGCACAATATTATACCATTTACGCGCCGAATCACGCATCGCGTTCACTACCCATTGTATTTTATCTTGATCTTTGAGTCTCGAACCTACCCTCGCCATTTCATTTTTACAGGCTAACAAAAATTCAATAGGGTTTTCATTATTTTCCCCTGTAAAATATACACGATTCTTTTCATCGACAGGTCCCTGTACTAGAATATTAGGAGCAGATCTCCTGTGTACTTCCTGTTGTACTTTTAAGATCTCATCATTAAGTGCTTGCAATACACTTTCTTTATTAGAATCTATATTTGACCGCGTTTCTACTATTGAAGCATCAAGTCTACTTACTTGGCGTTGAGTTTCTGTCACATCAGTTTGAATTCTTATCTCGAGCAAGTCAACTTTTTTAGTGACATCAGCGGTCTGTTTTTCACACCTACTGATGTGTTCTTTGAACCGGCCCTCCATACGCGTAACTTGTTCGATAAACGATTTTTGCATGGTGGTCTCAAAAACCTTAAACCGTTCGTTTATTTTCGTTTCAACCGTATGTACTTTTTCTCCGATTTCCGTAACTTTAGCGGTTAACTCTTTATTACTTTCTTTAATTTCCGTGACTTTAGCATCTAATTTCTGTACGCTTTCATCGATTTTCGCGGTCAGTTCTTTATTACTTTCTTTATTGCTGTCTGCGATTTCGGTGACTCTAACAGTTAATTCTTTATTAGTTTGTTTTATCTCAGCATTTATGTCCGCGTTGCTATGCTCTAATGCTTCGGTTAAGCTTGATTTTTGCGTGTCAATTTTGGCCGTTAACTCTGCGTTGTTTATTTCAGAATTGGCTGTTATTTGTTCAAATTTCGCGTTCATATTAGCAGTTAAATCCGCGTTTGTTTTCTCAAATTTCGCGTTCATTTCTGCCGCGCTTTGCTCAGCTTTCGCCGCGTTTTGTTTAATTTCTTGCAATAATTGTTTAATCATTTTCTCCGTGTCCATTTTTACACAATAATTTCAAATACACAATAATTTCAAATACACTTGACTGCTGTACCACTACCAATCACAAAACTTTTCTTTGGGGATTGTTCAGTTGGACTCCAGCTGTTTTAAAAATTAAAACAGCAAACTTGGTTTTAACGTAAAATTAAATTTAAATTTAATGTAATTTAAATTTATCGAGCCCCACGAAATTGGAGCGCCATATGTAACTCTATTACAAATGTGGCATTTCAATTTCGTTGTGATTTAAATTAATTAATTTAATTTCGTCGTGCCCCACGTTCCGGGCAAGCCATATGTAACTCTACTTAATGCGTGTTGTTGTGTTGTGTGAATGTACGAGCACCTACCTGCTGTCTGATCTTGCGGTTTTCTTCCGACTAGGGCGTGTGGATTTTGGATTTGATTTCGCAAGTATGTAATCTCAAATATATGGCAACAGCACACTAAATAAGTTATTTTGAAAGTGAAGAGTTTTGTGAGGTTGGTAGGCTCCATAGTACAGCAATAAAAAAAATACAATATGGGGTAATAAAACGGTGTTTATTACTCCAATGACACACTAGAATTAAATATTTATATGGTCAGATATTCTCATAAACTAAACAATAAATAGATCTTGAATAATGTTTTCTTAATGGTTGATAATGTTCAGATGTTGAGCTTGTTATTTTAAAAGAGTTAATTTTACTGAAAATTTAATTAATTAATTTACTTTACTTTAATTTAATTTAATTTAAATGTCTTTAAAATTTGATTCAAATGAAATAAAAACAAAACTCTAAAGTTAATTGAATATATTCCAAAATATACTAGGCGTGACAATCTAGTTCACGTCCCTTTATTTACTAGTGACTTGACTCTCGTATACTGTAGTATGAGCAAATTATTTAATTCTTTGTTAAGATTTGTATAGCGCTTTCTGTTTTATCTACTTTTAATTCTTAACTAATGCTTATTAATTATTGATACTGGCTATACAGATTATCACCTATGAATAGTTCTTATTTAACTAGAGTCTTTGATTTGTGGCACCTGAATAATTTATTACAATGATTTTAATTAAAAAAAGATAGAAAAATTGACGGTTGAAAAATAGATAACTTGATTTTGACTTTCCTGATTCTGATGTGGATCGTAGACATGCTCCGGATGTCCCTCGCTGTCCTTGTCCAATCGGCTAGAGATAGTGATCTACTTGAGCGTCCTGGGTTTCGGCGTTGAGCTCGGAAATCAGCAACACTCTCCTCTCCTGCTATTTGTTGAAGTTTTTACGTCTGCGGCTTTCTGCGAGAACTGCTTCACGTCCCTCGTCGATTCACGTTCCACGTCAGCGTGTGTGTGCATCGTTTCGAGTGGTAGTTCTGCTCGTCAGCTGATTCGCAATGGTTTAGACGGCCTCTCTGTCGTATTCTTGAAGTAATGTCTTGTAGTCTTGTAGATCTCTTGCGTGCTTATGACCACAGCTTGTAGTGCACAATAAGCTTGTTTGTTGATGTAGAAAGAGTATCTTGACGTGACGCTGTAATTACGAATCGTTACAGTTGATCTGTGTTATAATGATCGTAATTATGAGTGTTGACCACGTAGAGTCTTCAGATGAGTCTTCACAAAACTATGGTTTTGAGACGATCGAAGATATACGTCTGTTCTTCTTGAATACTGGCAGTAGAGTGTTTCATCAGCCCCAAAACTCCGCGCTGGTTGGGATTTCTTCGAATGATTTGATTGGCTGACACACTCTCCCTACTACACAAAATTTGAATCACCTTAGTCCGTGAGAACGAAGTTAGTTTCCCACAGACGGAGAATTTATATTATTATTAATATTCTAACACAACGTAACTGAATTGTCGTTCTGGATTTCCTGTGGCACTTTTATATTGCAATTATCTTGGTTGCAAACCAAGTTGTGATAATTCAAAAATATTCAATTTGTTGTAAATTCTTATAGTTATAACATATTAAAAGCTCTTTAATGTAGCTCTATTATTACAGAAGTTATTCACATAAAATTAATTAACTCCGTTATTATTTAATTATATTGCATAAAATTCGCACACCCCATTATTAATATTTCGGCAAACATTTTGGCTATAATGGATTTCGCCTGAATTTATTGGTTTCCGAAATATTAACAATTGAAAGTTTGGGTGTGGTCGTATGCATTCCACAGCGAGTTGATTATGTAACAGCCGCGTGTGCGTCTTTTACAATGCATTATTATGATCGCTACAACATATGAGTGGAGTTTCGACTATTAAAATTTATTCAAAAATCAATATAATATACTCTCAACATATAACTCCAAATTAATAATATTTGGTCCGGTTATAATATATATATAAGCACAAGTAGAACTGTCTATTTAAACATTATTTTAATTCATCAAAATAAAAAATACCACAAACCAGCGCTTCTTAAATTTATTACCTGATTTTTACCCTCTCACGCACACATCCCAGGCCTTTATGAGATCTCATTTTTGGTGATTAAAAAACACTTCTGTCACTAGTAAAGTTTAATATTTGATTTATAATTTTTGTGATACCCCGAAGGTTACTAATCTGTGAATTCTATTGTCCTAATGAGTCCATCTTCACCTCGCAATTCCGATCACTCAGCACGTTTCCTTACTTTCACTTTACACCTGAAACTGTTACTTCATTTTATTTGCACAAAACTGTTATTTTGATATAATCACGGTATAGTTGCATTATTATTCAAATTATTTTTGTTTTAAAATCACATTTTATTTGTACGAGCCCGTAAATTTGTCCACGGATTATTGTGGTTTCAACTCGATGTATACGAAACGGGTGAGCACACGACCCGCATCCGCCATCGCTAGATGTTGGATGATGACTAAAAATTCTACGCCAGACGCAAATTGTTGACGTCGATCTGGGGAGCTAGCGGGACACTCCTGCATTCCTATGTGACGTCTGCTGGGTTGGGCTCCTGACGTATTATGTTGCTTTGTCCAACATACAAAGTTCATGAGTCAGATGGCTAAAAATAACTGTCTCCTGCGGTTAATCCGTTGGCCTTGAGTCCACATTGTGTACACTATTTGTTATCCCATTAACATTTTCAAATTAAATCTTTATTATTACCAAAATATCCCTGGGTGGGTTTACTTGTCATGTTACACAACCTCTTTCTCTTATATTGATATTCTTAAAGGTTTTTTTAGATTGTTTATTGGGTAAATCCTATTCTGTCCATTTCAGTCTGTTGATTTACACCAATCACAATATAAATTCTTCCTTGGTAAACTAGTCTTGGTACTGGTATGACCCTTATAACATCTAGTTTAATTACAATATAACAATATGGATTGATAACATTTTTGTTATCAATTCTTGTCATTATTGATGAAAAATGCTAATTACTAGGTTATGTGTGTCCTATACTGGCTTGCAACAATGAGTTCCATTTTGTGGCTTGTTTCTATACTTTTTCCACAATTATTTAAGTGTATTAATACTATTAATTATTATTTATTGTCTGGTATTTATTTTCCAGCTTCTATTATATTATTTTTACAATAATCTTGGAGATTATCGGTTTTTCTGATATCTCTGTTTCTATATCATTTACATACATAGTAGATAAGCTACAGTGTTGTTGTTATCTTTTATAACTTATTAAATCATATTAGTACAAAGTTTTAATTTCACTCTCCTGGTCATTATATTTTTATTTTAAATTAGAGTTATTGTCACAGTCGAGTCGCTTATAATAGGCTGTTAATGGTTTGAGATCATTGTTAAGTCATTTAATAGGGTTTGTATCTTTGTTTCAAACTGATTCCTTTTTCTCAATCATGAGTATTATTCTCTATTTTGTTTATTTATTTTCTTTTCCAGTTCTGGTTGAGTTAATTCAATTCTTCCATATTTTAACTTAATTCATTAACCTCCTTCAATTTATATTCCTTTGTTGTATGTTTTAGTTATTCTCTCACTGTCTGATCTATTGTGTATATTGGGTCAACGTTGGTCTTGTCTCTAGTCAGTTGTTTTCATTTCTTTTGCCGTTAATTATTTCTTAATGCTGGTCTTTTTCTCTTTTCTTTTAGTTTATTATTTAGTTTTCTTCCTCCTTTAAATTCCAGTTTAGTTGTTCTGATGGCCTTCTATGGATTATTACTGTTGCTTATGACCATTGGTATTTTGGCTCTGATATGTACCATTACATATTGCCTCCCTACTAAATTGATTATTTCTGAATATGCCTTTATGGTATTGAAGAATTTATCATTTGAATAATTTTTTATTCTTCAAAATACTTCTTTAATGATGCTTGATTGTAAGTCCCCTTTGTCCTTTCATTGATGGGGTCCTGGATCTCATAAGTGTTGTTATGATTGTCTTTTGTAATTGTATATGGACCAGTGTAAAGCAGTAGTAGCTTCTTAGCAATACCCTCAATTGTACTCGGTAGTTCTCTGTTTTTCAACAGTACTTTTTCTCCAATTTTATAAATGGTCACTTTGGGTTGTGTTTTCTTGGACTTATTCCGTCGTCTCTCAGCTTGTTCTACTGTGTTATTATAAAAATTCATATGGTCGAATTGGTATTCATAACTTCGAGGAAAATTGATCAATTCTGTAATTTCTATGGGTGGTCTCTTTTCAAACATGGCTGTGTACGGACTGGTGTCTATAGATTGATGATGTGCCAAGTTGATGAATTCCTCGGCTGCTGATAAATACTCCTTCCATTTTCTTTGGTGGTTGTAGCAATATGTTCGGAGAATTCTCCCCACTTCTCTTAAAACTCTTTCAGCTGGGTTACTGCTTGGATGATATACTGAAGTTTTAAAGGTCTTTACTTCATGATCCCACAATGTTTCCTTCCGTTTCCTACCTTTAAATTGAGTCCCGTGATCGGTTATTATTGCTTTTGGCGTTCCCACTTCTGGTATATATCGTTGAATAATTACTTCTAAACGTTTCCTGGTGGTTGCTCGGTTTATTGGATAGAGTGTGATAAATGTAGTGTAGTGGTAAAAAACAATTACTATAAACTTATATTAGCGTCGTCCTCCACTGCGTGGGAATGGACCACAAATACTTTTTCTAATTTATTAGAAGATGTTATTGTTATCATTAACCCCTCCTTTCTATCATTGTTACATTTGACTAACTGGCATATGTGGCAATTTTTAATATAGTTGCGTACTCTTCGATTGATGTCTTTAAAGTATACATGTTCTTCAAGTGCTTTTATCACTTTCAACGCTCCCATGTGTCCATATCTGACGTGATAATCCATGGTAATTTCTTTTTCGATCACTCTCAGGATAACATTGGTTGATAGCTTCTGGTTTTAATGAATAAAAGATTATTGTGTATACAGTAGAATTGTGTTATTCTGTCATCTTGTTCCGTCAATATTTGATAGATTTTATTTAGTTTACTGTCTTTCCTCTGTTGTATTAGTTCGCCAATAATGTTTGCTAAATCGGATCTGTTTTTAATGATGTATATCTTGACTATTGTTTCTTTTTCTCCCTCAAGTGTTTGGTTCTTTGTATTAATTCTTGACAATGTATCTGCTGCAATGTTACTTCTTCCTGGTACGTACTCCCAACTGATGTACTGATGTTGTATTCCTGCAATGCTAATGTCTATCTTTTCAGTCTCCCGTGGCTTAGTCTGCAGCTCTTCAAAAATGATATGGACTTGTGGTCCGTTCTGACCGTTATTGAGTAGCCCAAAATATATGTCCTAAATTTATTGCACGCAAACACTATGCTGAGCAGCTCCTTCTCTGTTACATGGGTAGTTCCATTCGCATCTATTCAACACCCTGCTAGTGAAGTTAATCACAAGGTGATTCCCTTCGTCATCTTCCTGGTACAATACTGACCCTAAACTCACATAGCTGGCGTCGCAATTCATAGCAAAAGCTTTATTGAAATCGGGATGGTGCAGCATTACTGACTCTGAAAATGTTTTTTATTAGCTGAAAGGTGATATCCTGGTCTCATCCCCACATCCACTTGTCTTTCGATGATAGTTGGTGTGAAAATGTTGACGTTAGTTCAGAGTAATTCCTCTGAAATTTCCTATAGTAATTACATATGGCCAAAAATGATTGTAATTGTTTCTTATTCTTTGGCATTGGAAATAATTGAATGGATTCTATTTAATTCTGTGATGGTGTTACGCCGTTTTCTGTTAGATTAAACCCTAGGAACTTAACTTCATCTGCGATGAATTTGGACCTTTTCTAGTTTTAATGTAATGTTGTTTTCCGATAATTTTAATAGTACTTGTTCTATCCTTCTGCAATGATCTTCCCAGTTTGCCGATGTAATTAGTAAATTATCCACGTATATTGTGGTAAATTGAAGCTCCTCTTGTCCCAGAATTTGATCCATGCATTTTACAAACACTGCTACTGAATTTACCAGTCCAAAGGGTAGCGTTTTAAATTGATAATTTCGCCCTTCGAAGATGAAAGCCATATATTTTCGGATTATTGGGATGCAATTCCACCTGCCAATATCCACAAACTGTGTCCCATGTACTAATGAAACGAGTGCCATAAAATTTCTTGAGGATCTCTTCGATCTCTCCTGGTGATGTCCAGGAACCTTTCCGTTTTTCTTAGGTACCGCTACTATAGGATTGGTGTATGGGGAGTTGCTGTATTCGATTATATCATCGTTTATCTGTCTATTAATTTCGGTTCTAACTGCCTCCTTTAGAGAGTATGTAATAGGATATGATTTTCATTTAAATTCTACTGGTTCCTTAAACTTTATTTTACATTGAAAATTTTTTACCTTACTGGGTGTATGTAAAAATACGTGCCGGTATTGATTATATATCTTTATTAATTCCTCTACCTGATCGTTGGTTATTTGTTTGTCACTCTTCTCTGATAGGAATTTTCGAACCTCTTCAATCTTCTCATTCCATAAGATGTCATTTTCATCTTCATAATTTATTTCTTCTATTGGTGTATGATTCCTATAATCCCTATCCTCCCTAACATAATAAATGATCCGGTCCTGAGGGGCTTCTTTGCTTCCAATTAACTCAGCCGTCCATTCAACACAATTTGAGCTCAGAGACACTGTAATGGGGCGATCCTAAGTGGGTATCATTTTGTTCAAAAATAAAATGAAAATATATGAAGTGTTTTAAAAGCAAATATAACCATTGGACGAGTGATCTGCAGCAACGGTGATTCATAATTATGTTGGCCTAAGACATAAAATGTGTGACGATGTCAATAACCAATTGCTGAGCTTGTATAATTTTGTGGCCATATACAGTGTAAAACTACGGTTTACATTTGGCGACCCTGCCAGGATGGGATTCGAACCCACGCGTGCATAATGTAAACTTACATACAGTTCAAACCTGTAGATGCTGCACCTGTAATTTACTTACCTGCTTTGTCAGAAGTGCCCAGGGTCGCCAGAGTGTTTGAGGATGACACTCAACCAATTTACGCATCTGACTTATTAAATATCCCACTCAAAAGTTCCACGGATCGTTTATGCGAACTTCGGAAACAGTGACTAAGAACGCAATAGGTGCGCGCTAGCAAACAAATTGCACAACACCTTACTTGTTATGAAAAATTAATTTTAATGAATTTTTTCTTTGAGGCATTATTCAGTATCTCTTGAATACATGTCTGTTAAGTCACTTTTGACTTTTTAAATTATTTCCCAAAAATACCACACTCTCATTCACACGCTAGATTCCCCAGTACTACTTTCATTCCTTTACTTTCACTCACTGACAAATTATAACATTTCTCTCAGCGCTTTATGATCCAGGGGCTTTTAATTATTACTGATATTGCAAATATTACACTGATTATTGCATATTGCACTGATTATTACCTGTATACTTTTAAACACACTTAATACTGGTTATATGATGGCTGCTTTCACTGACGCCGCGTGTTCATTTAGTCTAGTTTTTTCCAATTTCTCGTCCGAAAGTAGTCCAGGATCTGTGTTGTTATTACTGGTTCTCGTTTTTACTCCCCGCCATCCTGGTAGTGATTCTAAAGTCGAATTTCGATGTAATAATGTTTTAAAACACAACCAGACTTCTGACACGTCTGGTTGTGGGAACGTCCGTTGTTGTAGAGCCTCGAGCTGCCGAATACAAGCTCACGGCTGACCAAATATTCGCCGCTCTCGGCTGTTCGAATTTTCTTCGTTGTAACATAACTGGTTCAAATGTATGTAGAATATATGGTTCTTTGTTACGTATCATCCAGTTTTCTGGGTGGTTCACGTCATTGTTGAGTGACGTGCATAAATATACTATGACGTTTATTACCATATATGGTCACAAAATTATACGAGCTCGGCGATTGGTTATTGACATCGTCACACATTTTATGTCTGAGACCAACATAATTATGAATCACTGTTGCTACAGATCGCCCGTCCAATGGTTATATTCGCTTTTAAAACACTTCATATATTTTTATTTTATTTTTGAACAAAATGATACCCACTTAGGATCGCCCCATTACAACACTTTTGCTCTGCTCATATCAGTTATAGCTGCGTATTTCCTTAATATATCACAGCCGATTAATAAATTAAAGGGTAAGCCATTGGCTACTAAAAATATCATAGGAATCATTATACCTTTATTAGTTACTTCCAATCTGACTTGCTTCCTGACTGTCTTGTTTTGACGTCCCGTTGCTCCTACTAATATAATATTATTTATTGGTAAGGTAGGTATTATTTCCTTATTTTCCTTTTGTATTCTATTTAACTCTGTACTATCAATCAGAGAGAAATTTGCTCCTGTGTCTATCATTATTTTGGTGGGTATTGCGTTCACTTCCGCGGTTATATAAGCGATCTCGTTATTGTTATTGGTTTTATTATCTTCTTCTTCCAGTAGTTCTCCCCTAATATCCTTCAGGTAATGGCTCCTGATTATCATAATTGCCTTGTTGTTTGTTCGTCTGTCTATTATATAGTCGTACACAATAGATCGGTTCAGTGAGGGTTCCTTTGGTGTTTTCACTGCTGCTGTTCGTTTAAAGAGATATCACTCTCTTCATTCCTCCTCTCTGATGGATTCGGTGTGCTATCCTCTCTCCCTTCCGGTCTGTCTCCCATATTATGGTTGAATTCGTTGTTGTGATTTCCCTGTGGGTCTTCACTGCTGCGACTCCTTTGTCTCTCGTACCTGGATTCTCTTCCTTCGTCGTATTGATTGGCTCTGTTGTGATGTTCATTGTAACTGCGGCGTCCCTGATAATACCGCCTTCCGCTGTCATTTTCTTCCGTTCGAACGTAGTTTACCCCTCTGTAATTTCTGTTCTGGTTGATATTATTATCATTTGGTCTATAGTTATTATTATTATTGTTTGGTCTATATTTATTATTATTATTATTGTTATTATTATTCGGTCTATAGTTATTATTATTATTATTATTGTTTGGTCGTTGGTTGTTGTTATCCCGATTATTTTCATTGTAATTATTATTATTATTTGGTCACTGATTTTGGCCGGTATTATTATGATTTTGATTATCGTAATTGCCGCGATAATTGTTACGATTGTTATAATAATAGTTGTTGTTATTTTGATTATCCCTCTCCGCATATCGATCATGCCTCTGGCGGTTCCTCCTGTAATAATTCTCGTGCTCGTAGTTTTCGAGCAACGCTGCCATGGATTGTATGGTTTTTATCTGTCCACTCAGCCGCGCTCGTGCTACGCCTTCTTCGTAATGGTATGCCAACTTTGTTACGAGGCACTCCTCCAGTATTTTGGGTTCGAGGTTCCTCGCCAGGCACACTTTTCCCAGGAAATACGCCATCAGTGTTGCTCCTCTACTGGTGTCGTATTTTCCATTGCACAAATCGTCGCGTACTATGTTTTGCATCAACTCCGACCAATAAGTGGCTTTGAATAGCGTCTTGAACTCCGCGTAGCTCTGTACCTCATGTCCACCAATTGTCGTGGACATACTTGAAGTATCTGCGCGGGAATACCTCTGCGCGCGATGAACCTTTTTAAGGCCGCTAAAAAGGCGTTAGAGGTGAGATCTGATACAAGTTCTAAATGGATGGCCTTTGTGCACATGCATATAAATAACGCGATGTATGCCTTTGACGTGGACTTTGAGCGCTGCCCGCCATGGCGTAAAGGTACGGGACTGGCGTAGTCCACGGCCGCTTGGGAAAATGGCTTTGCAGGCGTGACCCTGGAAGGGGGTAACTGACCTAATAATTGATTCGCGCCTCTAGCACGGTAACGGAAGCAAATGATACACTTATGTATTACTGAGCGGATATAAGATTTGTCGTTAATAATCCAATATTTCTGTCTGAGAGAGGATTGGGTTGATTGCACCCCAGAGTGCAACAAACGGATATGTTCATACTCTATGATTAATTTAGTGAGATGAGAGTGCGGGTGCAAAATTATTTGATGTTTAGTCGCGTAGTTAAGTTGGGAGAGTTGCAGGCATCCACCCACTCTTAAAATACCTGTGTCATCCAGTAAGGGGTTGAGTGAAAGAATTTTACTGCTGCGGGGAATGCAGCGATGTGCCTCGAGCTCCTTAACTTCTATGTCGAAGTGCAAATGCTGAGATTGGCGAACAAAGAACAAAAGTGTATTATGCAACTCTTGAGCAGACAAAAAGGAAGTGCCCCTGTCAACAACCGGGAGCCTAGAGTTACGAATAAATCTGCGGCAATATGCGAAGACGCGAATGAGTCTTGTAAGGGATGAGTAATTTTCAACATAGCTGGGGGTGGAAGAGGCGACAATTAGTGAGGTTTGGATCTGCTTACGACGTTCTTGCTCAAGGTCGGGGTAAGTACAGGGCGTATGAATGTCGAAGGGGCTAATGGGTCATGATGATGACTCATGGGCTAACCAGGATGGACCATGCCACCATTGAGGATGGCTGTGCAAACTACGAGGGAGGCAACCGCGTGATAAAATGTCGGCAGGGTTGTCAGATGATAATACATGATGCCAAGTTCCCCGGTTAATAAGACGCTGTATTTCCGCGACATGGTTGGCTACAAATACCTTCCAGCGGGAAGATTGTTGATGTATCCAATGCAACGCTATCATCGAGTCTGAATAGAGGCATAGTTCGTCAAATTTGTAGTTGACGGCGTCTAAAACCTTAGAAGTTAACTGCGCTAGCAATAAACAAGCACAAAGTTCAAGCCGGGGTAGCGTTATCTGTTTCAGCGGAGCAACCGTAGATTTTGCGCACAACTGGTTTGACAAAATGGCGCCGTTCGAATAGACCGCCCGCACATAAATACAGCACGCGTAACCTTTAGCCGACGCGTCGGCGAATCCGTGAAGCTGTAATGAACTGATTTGATAATTGTTTAGACTCTTAACCGATCTCATAATTTTTAAACGAGTGTCGGAAACTAATTGAGAGTAGAGTTCTAACCATTGATTGGATAATGAGCCAGATAAAGGTTCGTCCCAACTTGTGCCCGCCAACCACAACTGTTGTACAATGCACCAAAACGTAATGGGGCCAATAAGACCCAACGGGTCGTAAATCCCTGCAATGACCGACAACACGCTTCTTTTGTTGAACACGGCCGTTTTGTCATCACCCCGAACGGTATATAAAAAACTGTCTTTGTTAACGTTCCATTGGATTCCCAATGTACGCACGCTTTGACCTTTGCTAAAGTCATGGGAGATGTGGGCGCGAGAGGCCATTATATTGTGGTCGTTAGAAAACCACTTATGTAAAGTAAAACCATATCTGTTTAGCAAATCCACGATGTCGAACCTCATTTTAAATAACATGTTCGGATCGTTCGATCCCGTTATAAGATCGTCAACATAAAAATCATTGGCTATGGCGGAGCAAGCCATAGGGTGGTCAGAATTATTTTCGTAGGCTATCTGAGCCAGACATCTAGTTGCAAGAAAAGAGGAACTAGCAGTCCCATACGTAACCGTCCTTAAAGCGTAATGTTGTAGTTCCTTATGCGGTGCGTCACGCCAAAGGATACGCTGCAAATTGGAGTCCTTTGGGTTAACCATAATTTGTCGATACATCTTTTCTATGTCTGCAATAAGTACGTATCGGTGGGTACGGAAACAAACCCTGATCGAGAACAGATCCTGCTGGATCGTGGGACCGACCATCAGAGTATCGTTGAGGGACAAATTATTTGTCGTTTTAACGGAACCGTCAAAGACAACACGTAACTTAGTGGTTAGGCTGGAGCCCTTAAAGACTGAGTGATGAGGCAAATAAAAAATGTCTGATTTGTCAAGCGACAAATCGTAATCATTAAGTGGAGACATATGACCAAGCTTCAAGTATTCACGCATGAACTCGCTATAGCCCTTGTAAAGGGCAGGGTTCTGCTTGAACTTAAACTCTAGCGACGAACCTGCGGATTGCTCATCCGCTGCTCATGTTGAAAATTACGCATTTGAGAATCTCCCAAATGAGATTTGTCTGACCTGCGAGGCAGGGATGCCACGAATCTCTCTTCGTGGTTGCAGACAGTATTTGTCACAAAATGCGTTTCACACACCGAGTCCTCAGAGTAGGGTCACGACTAGAGATCTCCTCCATTTTCCAGAATTCCTTTAGTTGCGAGGAAATCTGACTATCATCCTTACAGACCATAAAGGACGAAACCGTTTTAGTTATGTCGACATTGAAAGGTAAGTTACCGGCTAGAATAAATCCTAGTTTAGTCTCCTGAATTATAGGAAAGTGCGGGCCGCGCATAAATTTAATAGGTTCAATCAATTGCAGATAATATTGAGCACCGAGTAATACATCGACTTGCGACGAGCAGTGGAGGTGTGGATCAGCTAAGAATACGTCCTTCGGTAAATTTAAAGAGGTGAGATCGAAGGATTCTGCCGGTAAATTATTAGTTATACTGGGAAGTACGGCGCAATGCACGTTTAACGAAAAAGGTTTATAGCGAGAATGTAGCCTTACTCTTGTACTGAAGTCAGCCTGGGACAGTGAGTTGTTTATACCCGTTATGGGCAATTGCAATTTGACCAATTGAAGTCCCATTCGATGAGCAAAATCCATTGTGCAGAAGTTGGCTTGCGAGCCGGAATCCAATAAAATTCTAACTGGGAACTTTCTACCGGCCTGATTAGTTGTCATACATACAGCGGTAGATAACAATATTGACTTATTCGTTCGCAATTTTAGTGAACATTGGTTATTGATGGAAGACCCATCTTTGTTAGGCAAGTGAATCATGGTGTGGTGACGCTTTGCACACTTTCTACAAGAAAATTTTGATGGTCATTGAGAACTTTCGTGACCCAGACGAAGGCAATTTAAAGAAAGTTTGTTTTTTATTATGATGTTTTTTCTTTCAGGGATAGCAAGCAACGTAAACTGTAAGCAATCAGTAATTCTATGTTTCCCGTTACATAGTTTACATAAATTATTTCCGACATGAGAATGAAATGCCCCCCTTGGAGCGTTTATCAGTTTGACTGCCTTGCGATAAGGAGTCTTATCACTGCCATTTAACTTGTTCGTTGAAGTAGTTGCGCTATCAAGATTTTGTAATAATTGTGTGCGTGTGTTTAGGAATTTTATAAAATTATTGAAATCAGGGAATTTATGTTCAGCAAGCTCTCTTTCCACAACCAGAGAGTGTAACTATCAAGTTTTTTAGCTAAATAATGAATAACAATGATTTCAAATGTGTTTACTGGCAAGTTGAGGTTATTTAATGCATTGATATTGGCTGTTATTTCATCAATGAATCTGGATACGCTAATTTGGGATTCTTGTTGAATCGATTGTACGTCCAGGACATTCCCGACATGATGGGTGGAGACAATTAGCTTACTGTCATATCTACTTTTCAACAGATCGATAGCCACTGCGTAATTCTCATGAGTGATTGGTAGTGACTTGATTACGTTAAGCGCCTCACCAGATAATGACGAGTGCAAATAGTGTAGTTTTTGTATGTCCGTCAGGTCGGTTCTGACATGTATTAGTTCGAGAAAGATATGATAATAATGCTGCCACTCAATAATGCTTCCCGCAAACCGAGGTAATTTAATCGGTTCCAACTGAATGGGGGGGGAGTTTTAAGATGCTTACTTTCAGCATTAATTAAGGGTTTTTGGTTCATATGCTCTGCTTGTTCCAACAAGTGTTGCAACTTACATTCTATGTTACAAAAATCGTCCTCAGTTTGGACCCTATCACTCGCTAATGCAAAATCCGCTTCCTCGGATTCAATTTGTGATTGTATTTCATCGTATTTGGTGGATAATTCCATCAAATGCCGAAGTTTTATTTTCAGCGCATGATGATCGCTGGTTTCCAAATCGAAATTGTCCGCGAAGGTGTTTACGCGGGATATCGAAGCTTTAATGGTGCTCGTTTTTTTATTAAAGCTTTTACATCCGCCATGATTACAATTTAAAATATAATTTAGAATAATTTGAGCGCAGAGCAGGTGAACCATAGACTTAAATTTTGATAAATCTGAATACGTTGCGGTAGCTAGCGATCATTAGGCAGATGAATACAATACTTGCTATAACATGCTTACTATCTCTATTAAAACAACCTCTGTTAGAATTTAAGAGTTATTAAAATTATGAATTTAAATAATAATAATACATATAGTCTTGTCTTGATGCTTGAACTCACAATGAGCTGTTAACTAGTTACAAATGTATGTTCAATAATGATAGTGTGTGTTACAAAAGGTGTCAAAAAATAACTGTTGAATATAAAATATTGCTTAGAACGTTATGTCCATACATTATTTAAATATAAGTAAAAGGTTCATAGTCACGTGAAATTCTAGCGTGTTACGAACTGCTGTGGTCCTGTTGGTTCCGATCGGGATCCGTCCGTCAATCCTGTGCTGTTGGTGACCCGCCTCATGCTGGTTTGCTGAAGTCCGTCATCGTATATCAGCGTACATTACAGTTGTGGAATTGCTGCTACTGTCTAACTGCCTTGACGATTCCTGTCGTGTTGACTCAGCCGTTCTGTTGTATTTTGCTAGTCACTTGTTTGAAGTTATTTTTTCGGTAATAAATGGTATGCCACGGTCAGCAATTTAAATTTGAGGGTTTTGGAATTTTGAAGCTATTTCGGGGACTAGGACCTTTGCCTAATGAAATAAGTGTTTTGAAGTAGTAACCCATAGCGTTGCCCATAAGGTGGAAATAAAATCCAATCTAATCTAACCAGAAATGTTAGTGTCTGGGCACTAATCTGGACCAGAAAATGTTGTCGCTTGTGGACGAAAAATAAGAAATCCGGTTCGGTTGGACCAAAAATGTTGCGTGCTGGAAGCTCTCGAAGTTTCTAGAGTTTTCCAAAGACACTAAATGGAAAGGGCTGGTTATGAAATATAATGAAGTGGACTGTATTGAAGCTGTATAAATTCATTTATTGAAAATCTTAAGTTTTCGATGCTATTGCCGACACGTGCGGATGTTTTCTGGCCATAACGCCGTTAATTTAGTTTTAATAAAAGTCAATCCATGATAGATAGACTAAGGTCGTCTGATTAAATTAGTGCAAGTTGCACATGAAAATAATTGAATAATAAGATCCAGAAGCCGCGGCTGGAATAGTAATTTTAACGAGAGTACAGCTCAGAGTTTCTGAAGTAACTGAACTAAAATTGACCACCGTGAGCCCAGCTGACTGCCGGCGGCGCTTGATAAGCAAAGTGACATCATCCGCGCGTGCCGCAATGCGGTGGTTACAACACACAGATAAGAAATACAGTACAAGGTTCGAACACCGTATAACCGAGAGAAAAAGTATATTTGGAATCATTTCTGAGTTGACTAAAAAGTAAACCAAATATTTTTTAAAAAGAAAAATTTTTAAACCAAGAGGAAATAAATACAAGTTAATGGAAAATATCATATCAAGAACAGAAAATACATGTAAGAGGGACGCCATACACTAATAAACACAAGTATAGCGAAAAATCTCTGTTTGAAGTTGAGTTCTAACCAAACTACACACATAATTTACGAATTCACAAACACAAAGGAAACTGCACGAACACTTGAACACAACAACACGGTGAAGGAAAACACATAATTTCAGTGAACACTGTAAATAAACTTAAATATTTTAAAAGGAAAGCTGGGATGATTGAATTCATATATTTGAAGTGGCGAACAGGTGGCAATTTTTTTTTTTTGTCATCACTAGCTCAATCTGAAAACGACGCCATGTTGGTGAAGCCTTTGGCCTTCAAATAAAATAATTACAGTTTATTTTCAAACAGTTTGACATTATTTGTAATAGTAAGTAAGATTTTTAATATTTGTGAGGTATTGTACTTCTTAAACATTTCTGACTTTTTAATAGCAGTATAAAAGGACCCTTGAAAAATTAACAAATTATCAAACCGAAATCTGAAACTGACGAACTGAGAAAAAGAGTCGGATGCAGGCAACCGAATCAGTCGACCTGTGAGTCGTAATATGATTTTTAAAGAATAAAAAATAATTAATTGAATTAAACCAGAGCTTTATTTATAAAAAATTACTTAGTTAAGGAATTTCATGTGGAGAAAGGGGAGTTAATTGCTGAATATCGTCGGAAGGAACCAAAAGAGGTGATAGCCTATATGAGCCAAGTCGACAACCACTTCGAACTGGGTCTTCACGAAACTTTATTTTGAATTAATTTGTACCAAACCAACGAAGGCTGAATAAGAACAAATAATGATAAATACTAATTAATTAATAATAATTAACCAGAAATATAAAGAATTAAATAACGAATTAATACAATTTAATAAAACTGAATATAAAAATAAAAAGAATTTAATTGAGAAAAAAAATTTTTTATTGATAAAATTAAAATAATAAATAGTAACATAAACGGTAAAAAAAAACACATTTGTAAATTATATTACAATATATACGTTTATATTTTAATTCCTAATCTTATATTTCAGTTCAATTGATATGATATGCTAATTTTAACACTTACTAGTGTTCAGTGAATTTTGAGGTGTTTACACCCTTCAACAGGCTGAATGATGTTCTCTTCAAGGGTAAGTTTTCCATGTGTTTCGTATCTACCATAATTGGTATCTTACCTGACTTTTGTGTATCAATATTCCAATAGCAGCAATATTCAAACGAGTCTTATATTGTTCACAAATAGTTCACTTGTCTAATCATGTGGCAGAAGAATCTTGAAAATGTTTATTTACTAAGCAAGCTTCTCTGTCAATTATATTATTACCTATCGATTCCATTTCTCGTTCACTATTCAGATGGAATTCATTTTGATTGTTCTTCAATCCTTGAATATTAAATTAGTCCTCTGTTCTGTACGTGTAGGATGCAGAATCATCTGCACCAGTCTTCTCTTTAACTCCATTCTAAGATTTTCTACTTCAATATTAAAATCTTTGTAGAACGTATTTATCTCACATGGAAAATCCTTTGTTGTTTTGGTAGACGATGGCAGATGAGTAGTTCTGACTTCTAACACTTGTGTCTTACTTATGTTTTCACGTATACCTTTACTGTTTTAAAATCACGCACACAGAGCTTAAAATCATCAGGTGTTCAGTTTAACAAGCTACAGCTTGTAAGCTTTTCCTATACATACACATAGCACTATTTAAAACTATTTTTAACAACTACTCTTAATTATTTACAAAAATTCTAGTGTGGTTAAATATGCAAATGTGTGTGTGTGTGTGTGTGTGTGTGTGTGTGTGTGTGTGTGTGTGTGTGTGTGTGTGTGTGTGTGTGATTCACTATTCAATTATACACACATTTGCTTATAAAAATCTACTATTCTTCCTATGAAGAGTAATGGAATACTGTAATCATACATAGGAAGGTTAATTTTTGCAAGCTGAAAGCTACCTCACAGGTAGAACATGATTTTTAGCACTAGTTTCTACATTTCAGTGTTCGTTATTTATTATGACAGTTGTGTATTCATTTGTTCCAGTGTTACTTATTTACACCCATGAATGATATCTGTGAAGAAGTGGATTCTACTCTGGATTGTGAACTATATAGGGGAAAGTCAATTCAGAATACTCTGGGAGACAATCTGTCATCACACAAGTTAATACATTCTGGCATTAAGAAGTACCAGTGTGATGTTTGTTCAAAATCATTCGCTCAGTCAAGCACTTTGTTAAAACACAAGTTGATACATTCTGGCATTAAGAAGTACCAATGTGATGTTTGTTCAAAATCATTTACTGAGTCAGGCACTTTATCAAAACACAAGTTAATACATTCTGCTGTTAAGAAATACCAGTGTGATGTTTGTTCAAAATCATTTACTCGTTCAGACCATTTGTCAGAACACAAGTTAATACATACTGGCATTAAGAAGTACCAATGTGATGTTTGTTCAAAATCATTTACTCACTCAGGTTATTTGTCACAACACAAGTTAATACATACTGGCATGAAGAAGTACCAGTGTGATGTTTGTTCAAAATCATTTATTCAGTTAGGCAGTTTGTCACAACACAAGTTAATACATTCTGCCATTCGGAAGTATCAGTGTGATGTTTGTTCAAAATCATTTACTCAGTCAGCCAGTTTGTCACAACACAAGTTAATACATTCTGGCATTCAGAAGTACCAGTGTGATGTTTGTTCAAAATCATTTACTCACTCAGGCTATTTGTCAAAACACAAGGTAATACATTCTGGCATTCAGAAGTACCAGTGTGATGTTTGTTCAAAATTATTTACTCAGTCAGGAAGTTTGTTAAAACACAAGTTAATACATTCTGGCATTCAGAAGTACCAGTGTGATGTTTGTTCAAAATCATTTACTCACTTCAGCTATTTGTCACAACACAAGTTAATACATTCTGGCATTCAGAAGTACCAGTGTGATGTTTGTTCAAAATCATTTACTCGTTCAGGCTATTTGTCAAAGCACAAGTTAGTACATTCTGGCATTTAGAAGTATCAGTGAGTTGTTTCTACAAAAGTATTTAATTTGGCTTAGCCTGTTGTGTTATAAATACCATGCTGGCATAAAGTAATAACAGGGTGATGTTTGTATAGATGTGGGCCGGGCAAATGCCCAGTGGCCAGGACATTTATAAATGGGCATTTGCCTGGGAAATTGTCCAAAGCAATTTTAAGCACCCAAAATCTGGGCATTTATAAAAAAAGTATTGCTTTAACTTTTGACTGTTTATAATAATTACTAGAGCTTATAAAATATCATAAAAACCATTATTAAAGGTAGATTTCATGAATAAACTTGAAACAATTGGAATAAAATGAGATTCTTTGTAATCTTTGATATTTTCACTAGGGCGTTTGCCAAAAAAAAACATGTTATAATGCCTTAATATTGCTAATAATTATCATAGCTTCTAAATAGCACCCTAACAATATTATGAAAGATAACTAAATGGGAGAATAATTAAATGGGCTAAGGAAAATATGTACTACTTAGGGCCTATGCAGTTTAAAAATGTTATTAAGATTAACTTACAATAAATTAGATTTATTAGGTAATATACTGGTAACAAAAATATATTAAAAAAAAATATTTTAGATATTAATTATGAGTCAATTATCAGGTAATTATATTTTCATTATGAATTTTAGAAAAAAGAACAGAAATAGGCCTAAACAGAAAACTAACAGAAAAATAACTATAATTTTTATAGGTTTTAAGAAAAACTTTGAATTACTCATCGAGGAGTGGGAAATTAAGCTAGTAGTTGGATTTACTAATAATAGGTGAGGATTTCTGGAGGGGGAGTTGGGGGCAGCCATTTTGTTGTGGACTTGGAGGGGGAGATTGGTGGCAGTCTGGCAGCCATTTAGTTGTGGAATAGGGCTGTCTGTGAGTGGTTGAGTGAGATATGCTAACCCCTTCTTTGTGTTATTTGAAGTGTTAGATTGAATAATTGAAAAATGGTTAAGAAAAAAAGACCTGTTTGGAATTTTTTCAATTTGAAAGGGAAAGGAGTATCTTGTAAATATTGTTTTAAGGAGTACAAACAGTCACATTCCAACAAAATGGAAAATCATATAAAAAAGTGTTTCAAGTGCCCTCAGGATTTAAAAATAGTGCTTGAGTTAAGTACAATGATTGAAAAACCTATTAAAAAGAAAAGCCCTTATAAACCCTTAATAGTTGAAGTGGAGGATTTCAACAAACCAGGACCAAGCTCAGGATCATTTAAATCAAGTTCTTCCAGTGAGTTTCTTCCGCAACCTGTTTCGTCCTCAACTCCAAAAGGAATCCCTTCATTTGTTGACCACATGGATATTCAAACCAATGTAAGTAAACATTTAAAAAATACACAAACATTATTAGACCTACTGCAAATGTTGGCTATAGGCTTTAGAGAAAACTAGGCCTAAGGCCTAGTATATTATCCATCCAAAAGGTTTTACTTAAGTTGTAAATGAACAAACATGAGGTTTACGATGTGCAATATATATATATATTATTATAACAAATTTCTCACTTCTAGATCTAAGCTACCTGGCTACCTCATCCTCTACATATCCTAACCTCATCAACAAATGTTAAAACAAACTAGGCCAAATGTAATTTTAAGCTTTAAGGATGTTTGATGTTTAAGTTAAATAGGCAAGTAGGCCTGTAAAGGAATATTTTTGCTGCAAATTGTTAATGCATGTGTTTACTCGGTACTTGCGTATCATATAGTAGACTACCTTTAGCCTACCTTTCACCGCGGTGGTTAGATTAGGTTAGGATGCTATTTTGTTTAACTAATCTTTGTTGACCTTATAATTTGTTAAGAAGCTATGTTATTTAATGATTGAACTAAGTTAACTAATTTACAACATTAAGACAAGCCTACTTTTTGAGTCTAATGGTATGTTGTATTTTTTCAGGAGATGCTGAACCAAAGCCTCGCCAAGGCCATATTCGTCAGTGGATCTCCCTTGTCCATGGTAGAACATCCACTTTGGATAGATTTTTTCAAAAGCATCAGACCTTCCTTCCAGTTGCCTTCAAGATATCGGCTATCCTCTACTTACTTAGATGCTCAGTACACAGAAACGCAAGGTAACAAATAAGCAACTAGAAGAGGCAAAAAATCTCCATCTGCAGTGTGATGGCTGGAGTAACCTCAAAAATGAATCGATTATTAACTTCATAATTTCAAAGCCTGAACCAATTTTTGTTGAGTTTGTAATGACTAACAGCAACAGTCACAATGCCGGGTACCTTACTCAGCTTATCACAAATTTAATGGAGAAGTATGGACTAGAAAAGTTTCTGGTGGCGATTGGTGATAATGCTGCAAACATGAAAGCTGCATTGAATCTGGTAAAGGTTAAGTTTCCTCATATTGTTCCTCTTGGGTGTCTAGCTCACCTATTAAACAATGTGCTCAGATATTTTAGGCTGTCAAACAATCAAAATTGTCATGGCAAACGCAGTTGAGGTTGTCAAAACAGTAAAACACAGCCACATTTTACAAGCATTGTTTGATGAAATATCAGCTGAAAAAAATTCAAAGATAGGATTTCACTGAAGTTCCCAGGAAAGACTAGGTGGGGGAGCCATCTTTTCTGCCTTGAGAGTTTGCAGTCAAACAAAGTTGTCCTACAAACATTAGTTGTCAACGAAAAGGCGCAATCATACCTGAAGCCTGAAATAAAGAAGAGAGTTCTTGATGATGATGTTTTCTGGGTGAGAGTTGACAAAATGATAGAGCTGATGAACCCAATCATTCATTTGATTACGGCTTTTGAATCCAATAAGCCTCAAGTTCATAAAATAGCCAAAAAGTTCAATGAGTTGGAGGCAATTCTCATCAAGAAGCTACCGTCCTCTCCACTGCAATCTGCAGAAGGAAAGGCAATCTTGGCTAAATTCCAAGCTAGGAAGGAATTTGGTGTATCGTCTATTCACCTTGCAGCTAATCTTCTTGATCCAGCAGCACAAGGTAGTAATCTGAAACCTATGAAGATGCTTGATGCAATAAGCTTTGTTTGTGACACAGCAAAGAACACAGGATTAGATGTTGTTCAGGTTAGAGAGAACTTAGCTGATTACAGGGACAAACAAGGAATTTGGTCCAGACAATTTGTGTGGGAAAGAGTGGGTCTTGATGAAGAGAATTGTGTAAATCCTTTACTGTGGTGGCGAGGTTTGAGAGGAACTTGTGAACTGGTGGAAGTTGCTATAAAAATTCTTGGGGCACCCGTTATGTCTGCTGCCACAGAGCGAACTTTCAGCACTTTTGGCTGGATACATAGTAAGAAAAGAAACAGACTTACATCTGAGAGGGCAGCAAAGTTAACATATCTCGCATACAATTGGAAATTGATGCATGGAACACCTAAGCTCCAGAAAAAAACGAACAGAGTAGTCCAGAGTCTTTTTTCTGGACTCCAGACAAAGACAAAGGGGGAAACCCCCCAGTATCCAATGAAGAACAAATTATAGGCCTAGATTTTGAGGAATCAGAAGAATCTGAGCCAGAACTTCATGACACTTCATCAGAAAAAAGTGATGAAGATCAGGAAACTGAAGAAAGTGATTAAAAAGCGATAATGGACAATTTCATTCATTTTTTTCGCAGTAGATAATCTACCTATCTACGCTACCTAATATAAGACAATTATACTTCACTTCAAATTAATTTATCAACCTAATTTGTTTTCTTTTTTCAATAGTTACTATAGCCTATTATGTATTATTCATAAGCCAATTAAAGTATTGAACCCATTAAAGAAGTAAAAAAGTTACGTTTAGTCCAACATTTTTTTGCCCAATAACAAAACTAACACTCAAGCAACATTTTCAATATGTCTACCAAACCACTAAAGAAGCAATATTGCAAAACAACTTTTCCAATACAATATATCAGCTTAAAAAAAATATAAGCGTTGCTTTATCAATATATCTTTAAAATGAATAAATGCCCGGGCATTTATGGATTTTGGGCATTTGCCCGGGCATTTAACCTGGGCATTTGCCCCAACTTACAAATGCCCGGGCATTTTACATTAAAGCAGTACGAGTTTAAAAATAAATATTAAATTTTATAAACCTGTTTATATAACTGAAACTCTACTTGCTTTTTAGATCAAAATATTCAAATTTGTTCCACTTACCTTCATCGCGAATAAACCAGGGTGTCGTCTGATGTACTTAGGCAGAGAAAAACAACAGGTAATGCAATGACACATATTTTACAAACATAAATAAAATGGTATTTTATTTATATAGCATGACAATTTTTCTGTTTACCTTCCGGTTTAAATTTACTAAAATACGCCTTATGGCTGAATTGTGAAACTATGTCAAATTATGATTTCTACGGTAGTTATGCTTTTTCTACAAATAACCCTCCGAACAATATTTGATTCATCTAGCCATGCTATCAAGATTTATTTATTACTGAATATATATATATATATACTTACGACTAACTTATTTTCTACTCAAAGAACAACCCAGTATATGCTCACTCTCTCCCTCTCATACTGTAAAATTCCCCATAATTTAGATTTAGCGCTTTTAAATTGATTTTAATTGGTTAATAGATGTTTAAATGATTACTTTCCTGAACTTAGATCCATAACGACCACGTGGTGAATTTAGTTCATTGTAGTTTTCCTTGTTGTCTGAATCGAGTTAACTTTTTTGTCCGAAAAGTTTCTGCTGTTAATTTAGATATTCACCAATCACATTTTGCACTACTTTTTTGTTTCTACACTCACATTTCCATAATTAAAATTTTGCTTTAACACGTGGTACTATTGTACAGCCAGCCGGCTATCGGTGTTGACAACGACAACGTAGTTTTTCTAAAGTCTATATAAACCACGCCTTCTTCATCCATGGCAACTATTTCGTCCTGTCTTTGGACTCGCTAAAAAGGTTTATTTTTCCACCAACAGAAAATACACGTATGTGCGCATAGGTTGACATTCCAACGCTGTTATCTTAGTGTGCCAGGCACGACCCGGTACAGAATTGTATACAGGGTGTCCAAACAAACATGTCTGAGTTACCGTAAAGGGTGTCCAAACCGATCCATCCCCAATAATTGATAACTTGAAAATAAAAAATATACTGTTCAAAATAGCCCCACTACAATACCCCCCCCAATGAGAAATCTTCTGTCGAAACAGAAGAAATCTCATTGCTAAAACCCCTAAGAGGACCGGTGAGGAACTGGTGCCAACAACCCCCTTTTGCTCTTACACTTCATGGGTAAACGACCTCCCTGGCTCGGCGACTATGGTCGCATCTGAACGAGATCACTGGACTTCTCTGCAAGAGATCCCAACACCGAAAAATCGAACAGACACGCACCACAGCGCACCTTACCTTCTATCATGCTACCCCAAAAATCCTCAATCCCTGGCTTAGATCATGCCAGATCCTCAACCGATGTGTTCCCCCTTATCATGCACACTGGGTCGCCTTCAGCAATACTGGGCTCATACATATACTTGTTAATCTCTTTTTTAAATTCAAAAATATTTATTGCTAAATCAAACTCATTTATTCTAACATTTGATTATACCTACATACTACACCACACAATTCTATAAAAAACACTAGTACTATACCCAAACAATAATATAATCAGAAGTCAAAAACATCAATTAGATGGTAGGCACAAAATCAAGAATTTTTTTCCCCCAAAAAAAACTCAAAAAAAAATTTTTAATTCAACAATTTTGAATTTATTAAAATATTTTCTTTCCATATTGAAATCATTTAAATATTGTTCAAGTCAACTAAAAACAAAAGTTGGATTTATTTTCTTGCTAAAGGTGTTCAGTATATGACCTCACCCATCAGCTGATCAAAACTGGGTCAAGTTCAAAAACCTTGACCTACATACGTTATACACAAATTACACCTGAAAATACATTAAACATCGGTAAAATTCTATCTTGAAACATAAAACATAATAAAATAAAACATTTAAAAGCACAAAATATTATTATAAATAATCAAATCGATATTTAAATTATTCAAATACACACTTCATAATTGTTTTCAAATTCTATCAAAATTTGTCACCTGTTGCAATTAAGAATTTATATTTTTATTCTAAATCTCTCTCTCTTTGTTATGCTCATTCTACATTACTTTGGGTGATTAAATTATTTATCCCAACTTGATATGCCCCTGGGCATGTATTCATATATAATCTTTCTCCCTCTCTCTCTCTAATACCACTAACAATTTTAGCTTGGACTGATTCAAACGTTTTACTCAAACAATTACTATCACCCAATTTCTATCTGTTACAACCCATTGAACACTTTTAATTATCACAAATTTATTTCATTATTCATTGAAATTCTTTAAACACATTGAAAACTTATTTTATAAAATATTATCCTATTTTGTAATCCTTATTCCTAACATACTACATGCAATTAACACAATAATACACGTCATGGACAACGAAATCCAAGACAATAATACATAATAAACACAATATATGAAGTATCTAGTGCCTCTATTTTGCAAATTAAAACAAAATTATGTGGTTATCTCCGTAGCGAATCGTCATTATTAAAACAACAAATTCCTAATTCGTTACCCCCCTGGGTAACCTCCCTGCCACACACACTATGACCCCCCTAGACTGTGGCGTCTAGTTGCGTCCACAAGGACTGAAATTTTGGAGGAATTTTGACATCTCCGTGTCCTTGCTTCTGCGTTACATTTTAATAAAACTAGATATCCTAATATCTAAACGTTCATATTACATGCCCCTAATGCAGGTCTACCACCTGGCTATGCTGTCCCCACGCGGACAGAGTGGCAGCCGCTGTTCCATAGTTTGGTGATTCCCCTAAATTACCCCCCTGTCAATTTCAAAATTCACCTTTACAACGAAAACAGCTATGGCCAGTTAAGGCAGAACGTGGCGCAATGAGCCCCAACCATAGCTGTTAAAGCTAAACCAATTCCACGGTCAGGGTTCGGTGAGGCCGTGACCGCCCGAAAAGTTGGGGAATCACAAGTAAAATATATTTTATAAAATTAGAATTAACAATTTATATTACATGACATTTCTAGTCTTGGTGGTGTTTTAACACCATACATTTCTTTCTGAACTTTCCCTACCTTGACCTTCATTAACAAAATAATAAGTACAACAAAATATTTACTTGGTCACTTAAATTAATCTATTTACACTAACGATGTTGTTATTACATGAAACTAAACAATTCACTTTTCAGATTTACCAAAATTACATAACTTACACTTTTAATTTCATTTTCAAATTCTATTTACTCATGACCTTATTACATTTTACTACTGCATAATAGATTTTATTACATAAAAGTAAATTTTGTTTGAACACACTGCCTCACTAAAATTATTTATTTATACGCCTAGGCAATGTTGGTATGTGGTAAGGTACACCTAAAGTGTAAAAAAAATATCGTATAACACATACCTTAGGGGTCCCCCTCCCAGTTAAACAGTAGGATTAAATTTCTATTCTCAACCAATTTTGTGGAGCCGGACCATCATCGTTTCACCACACGAAGGAAGTTCCGTCAACCATGGTCCGCCTCCAAGTGCCGAAAACCACGATCAGGACTGGTGAGGTCGTGACCACCTGAAAATGGGGGAGGATCCCTCCTACTTTTAAAATACCATAATATGTGTATAAATAATAATAAAATATTATCATAATAAAATATAAAAATGTTTGTTTGTGTATGAAAATTTTAATAATCACAAAAATATCTATCATCACTCAGCTAGGTAATACTTTTTTAATTGGGTCACATTATAGGTTCCTTTTATTTCTCGAGTTTGCAAATCTACTAAAACATAAGCATTCTCCATTTGCACTTGGCTAACCTCATATGGACCGTCATACAATAGGAAGAATTTTTTAATTTCTTTGTCCAACGCTGATGATTGATCATGATTTTTTATTAATACTAGTTGTCCTACCTCGTATTGTATGGGTGTTAAATTCCGGTCATGTCTCCGTTTCCGCTGTTCGGCCTTACTCAGCAGGCGCTCCCTAGCAATTACCAATTTCCTATCATGTGGTATTTCCGTCCGGGTTGGAAATTTTACTAGCTCTTCTAATATGCGTGACGGCCTTCTCTGAAACATTAACTCACATGGACTGTAACTAGTGGATTCATGTAAACTATTGTTAATATACCCCTCTATCTTGCACACAAAAGTAGCCCACAAAGAATGTTTTTTATGGCAAAAGGTCCTAAACATCCTCCCTAACTCCCGCATAACACGTTCACTTGGATTTGACTGTGGATGATACACTGATGTATGTTTAATTAAAATATTTTCCCAACCTAAAGTTTCCCGCCAGGTGTTGCTGGTGAACTGCGAACCATGATCTGATAATACTATTTTCGGCTTACCTACTTCAACAAGGTATTCATTTACTATCTTCCTAGCCAATACTGATGAGGTTGCCTTTTTAATCGGGTACAATTTTACAAATTTGGTAAAAACATCTAACACAACAAATAAATAATTTACCCCTCCTCTACCTTTGGGTAAGAGGCCATATAAATCAACGGCAACTAATGCTAAAGGACTATCTGGCATTACATGTTGCATTAAACCCTCCTGTTTACGATTGTTTACTTTAGCTTTCTGACAAATTTCACATGTTTGTAATATTTTACGCACCGTTCTTTCCATATTATTAAATTTACATGACTCCTTTAATATATCACTACATTTCTTGGGGCCTATATGACCATACCTTAGATGGCAATCTCTCACTACTTCAGGTATTACAACTTTAGGGATACACACCTTCCAATCATCTCCCTGTTCATTGCCCGATGAAATAAGTGTTTATTAAACAAACTAAAATGTTTCTCCCACTTATGAGGTACGTTGGGTATTTGACTCAAAGCTAATATTATTTTATTAAGTTCGGTGTCTCTCTCTTGTTCTGCTGCTAAGTTACTTATTAATTTTTTCATATCTACTTCCCCCACTTCTTTTACTATAAATATTTTGTATGTATTTGCGACGTCTACTTCGGTATTATTATCAAAATCTGTTCTGGATAGGACATCAGCTACTATATTTTCTTTACCCTTACAATACTCAATTGTTAAGTCATATTCTTGTAATATTAGCATCCACCGCACTAACCTACCATGTGTTAATTTACAGTTCTTTAAAAACGTTAAAGCTTGATGGTCAGATCTTATGATTACCTTATTTCCTAATAAGTACGTTCTGAACTTTCTACAAGCGAAAACTATTGATACGCCTCCTTCTCCGTCGTAGTATAGTTCTTCTCACTAACTAATAGAGATCTACTTGCAAAAGCTACTACTTTGTGGTTCCCACTACCATCTAACTGAAACAACTCTACTCCTAAAGCAATGTCTGATGCGTCTGTGTGTATATAAAATGGTTCTGAAAAATTAGGATGAGCTAGTATTACTGTGTTTAAAAATTTATTTTTTATCAGTTCGAATATATTTTGCTCTTTTAAATTCCTCTGCCATCAATTGTCTTTGTTTAATAAATGTCCCAATTGTACTGTTAAATATGAATATTTATCTACAAATTGCCTATAATAATTGCACAAGCCCAAGAAACTTTGCAACTGTTTAACATTTTTTAGTATTGGAAAATTTTGTATTATTTCTACTTTTTTAGGGTCTGTACTGATACCCCTTGCTGAAATTATATGTCCTAAAAAATTAACTTGTTCCTTCAAAAATTCTGACTTCTTAAATTTAACTGTTATGCCATATTCATGCAGTCTACTTAATACCCTATCTAACCTTTCACAGTGTGTATCAATGTCTGGTGACGTAATTACTATATCGTCTACATAAACGGTTGTGAATTCTAAAATCTCTCTCCCTAGCACATAATCCAGGCATTTGATAAAAATTGAAACACTTACGTTGAGTCCAAAAGGTAGTCTTTGAAATTGGTAGTTCCTACCGTTGTATAGAAATGTCACATACTGCCGAGACTCCTCTTCCAGCTCTATCTGCCAGTAACCTGCAGTCAAGTCTAAAGTGGTGATGTATTTAGTCCCACTAAAACGTTGCAGAATTTCGCTTACTGGTTCCGGTGATTCTCTGTCTGGAACAATTATTCTGTTTACTTGTCTTGCATCTAAACATAATCTTATCGATAAATCTTTCTTTGTCACCACTACTAAAGGGTTGGAATATGGTGATGTAGATTTTTCTATTATACCTTCCCTCAACATTTTATTTATTTCCTCCTGTACTAAACCCCTCTTGGAGTATGGTACCGGATAGGCTTTAGGTGCAAAGGGTGTTTTCTCTTTAACGACTAATTTACCCTTAAAATTCTTTACTAAACCGGGTTCGTCTGAAAAAACTGATTTATTTTTGTTTATTATTAGTACTATTTTTTCTCTGTCTTGGTAGCTAAATTCCCCATCTTGATATAAGATTTTATTCATTTTCTCCTCCCAATTATTTTCATTTTCAACTACTCATTACTATTTACTCTCAAGTTACAATAATTTATCATTAAGGGCCTACACTCGTTTATATCATTGTCAGAAATTAACATTCCCTTACTAATTATTTTTAAAGCTTTCATTCCTACAACTTTCTTTTGTATGAATGGTATTTCAATTATATTATTATTATTATTTAATTTCATAGTCTGTGTGTAATAGTTTAACTCTACTTTGAAATTATTCAAAAAATCATTACCTATTATAGCTCCCATATTTAGTCCTGGAATAACTAAGAAAGGTACATTTATTGTGTTCTCATTTACTTTTAATTGTAGCATTATTTGTTTAGTTACCTTTTTACTGCGAACACCCGTTACTCCTATAACACTAATTCCCAGTACTGGTAATTGTGGAATTGTTTCTGTAGTCTGATTTTTTATTTTTTCAAACATTCTATCGTCTATAGCAGTCAGTTCACTCCCTGAATCTACTAGAAAAATATATTTAGAATTAAACATTTCAGCTTCAAATTCTGCCATCCCGAAAGCATTATTACTCTCGCCCGCTTCTTCGTCAGATAAATCATTATGTATATTAGTAATTAGTGACCCTATTGTTAGGTGATTACTAGACGGCTGGGGGCTTTCTTTTTCAACCGCCCTGATTAGTTTAACGGCATTGGAGGTGGTGGTTCACTGTAAACCCCCCTACTGTTTTGGTTATGAGCTGGTGCTTCCACGCCCCGAGTTTCATTTGGGTTACTAACATATCCCCCTCTCCCTCTATGATTAAAATTTGCTGACACTCCCCGATTACTGGTAAAACCTCTCCCTCTATGATTCCCTCTAAACTGATCGAAACCCCTATTATAATTCTCCACTCTCCCTTGGGCACTACTCTTCGGACCCTGACACCGGTAACATTGATTCCGCGACCCATTATAATTACTAGCTCCACAACTAGGGTTTGGACATAACCACGCCCCCTCCCCTGATCTACTCACATTACTAATAAAATGGTCTGGTTGCCTTATGTCAGTATTTATTTGACTTGATTCGTTAACTCTAAACTGATATTTATTATCTTCTTCCTCTTTCATACTCTGGTATGCTTCTAGTATTTTTTCTAACTCTGCGATATTAGCAAACTCCCGGGGTTCTAATTGTGGACCGTATGTCCTTAGGCAAATGTTTACTAATGTATCTTATAAAAGATGAAAGAGGCATTGGTGGTTCTAAATATTTAACCTGACTATATAGTCTCGTCACATACGATGTAATACTCATGTGTTTAATATTAAAATTTCCCCACCCCATTATGGTACTACGTAACCCCTCTTGTTTCTCTTCTGACCAGTACTTATTTCTAAATGCTTGCTCAAAACTCATTAAAATCTACCCAGTTATCGTTATGAGCATCCGCCCATATTTTAGCATCCCCTTTAAAGTACTTTAAAATTCTTACTAATTTAATCTCCCAACTTTCTTGGTTATATTTATTAAAACTTTTTATAGAGTTCAAAAATTGTATGGGGTTCACTCCCCTACTTTCATTACTAAAATAGCTTAACTCTACTTCAATATTCACTCTCTCACTCACACTAGTAAATTTTTGGTTAATTGCTACACTTACATCTTCTCTGACTTTAGTTATTTCTTTTTCGTGTTCTGTGTGTTTACTTTCCAAACTAGTTACATCAGTTTTAATTACATCAATCTGCTCAAAATTACTTCTAAATTCATCATTTATATTTTCTTGTATTTCACTTGCTCGTTTGATTAGTTCACACTCATTAATTATAGATTGAACATTACTGTCAATTTTGTCATTTTGCTTTTTAATTTTATCATTAAATTTATTTGTCAATGTGTCAAATTTTTTATTTGTCTCTAGCATTTTCTCTTTCTGTCTTTCGTTAATTATTTTTATATCGTTTTTCATTTCGTTTTGTACCTTATTTATATCACTAGTCAGTTCATCTCTCACTCCAACAATAGTCTCATTCATACTTTCCGAACGGCTGTTCATATTTATTTCACTCGCTCTCAATTCGCTCCTCACATTCATGAACTCGTTATTTAAATCGGTAAGTTTAATATTTACGGCATTTATTTCTGATTTGATTTCAGATTTTAAATTGTTATTTTCTGATTTCATTTTCTCATTTTGTTTGTCAAGTTTATCATTGATTTCAGTTTTCATTCCTGACATCATTTCCATTATTAACGCTAATTGGTTAAATATATTTACATTATCCCTTATTTTTGCATCTACTGTCTCAATCGTTGTATTGTCTACGCTGTCGTTAATATTTGTCGATACTAAATCGTCTTGCGTAACATTTAAAATTGACCCCTCCACAATATCTTCACATAAATTTGCACTCTCGCTTTTCTCTGCCATTTTCGATCAGTTTGTAAATTAATTTAACTTAATTTACAAAGTCACTGTAAACGGGCGCCGACTAAAGCAGTACGAGTTTAAAAATAAATATTAAATTTTATAAACCTGTTCATATAACTGAAACTCTACTTGCTTTTTAGATCAAAATATTCAAATTTCTTCCACTTACCTTCATCGCGAATAAACCAGGGTGTCGTCTGATGTACTTAGGCAGAGAAAAACAACAGGTAATGCAATGACACACACATATTTTACAAACATAAATAAAATGGTATTTTATTTATATAGCATGACAATTTTTCTGTTTACCTTCCGGTTTAAATTTACTATTATACACCTTATGGCTGAATTGTGAAACTACGTCAAATTATGATTTCTACGGTAGTTATGCTTTTTCTACAAATAACCCTCCGAACAATATTTGATTCACCTAGCCATGCTATCAAGATTTATTTATTACTGAATATATATATATATATATATACTTACGACTAACTTATTTTCTACTCAAAGAACGACCCAGTACTCTCATACTGTAAAATTCCCCATAATTTAGATTTAGCGCTTTTAAATTGATTTTAATTGGTTAATAGATGTTTAAATGATTACTTTCCTGAACTTAGATCCATAACGACCACGTGGTGAATTTAGTTCATTGTAGTTTTCCTTGTTGTCTGAATCGGGTTAACTTTTTTGTCCGAAAAGTTTCTGCTGTTAATTTAGATATTCACCAATCACATTTTGCACTACTTTTTTGTTTCTACACTCACATTTCCATAATTAAAATTTTGCTTTAACACGTGGTACTATTGTACAGCCGGCCGGCTATGGGTGTTGACAACGACAACGTAGTTTTTCTAAAGTCTATATAAACCACGCCTTCTTCATCCATGGCAACTATGTTCGTGATTGGTTGGTAAAAATCACGTGACGCTTTAATGAGTCGTCACGTGATATCACTTGTGGAGCGAGTATATGTAATTTCGTCCTGTCTTTGGACTCGCTAAAAAGTTTTATTTTTCCACCAACGGAAAATACACGCATGTGCGCATAGGTTGACATTCCAACGCTGTTATCTTAGTGCACCAGGCACGACCCGGTACAGAATTGTATACAGGGTGTCCAAACAAACATGTCTGAGTTACCGTAAAGGGTGTCCAAACCGATCCGTCCCCAATAATTGATAACTTGAAAATAAAAAATATACTGTTCAAAATAGCCCCACTACAACATCACTAGATGTTTGCTACAAAATTTTCTGTTTGTACATGTTTAGTGTAAATTAATCCATTATACTATTACAAACAATTACTGTGTGGTATGTAAGAATAGTTTCTGTTGCCTAAGAAGTTTTAGCAGTGTAACAAAACTTATCAATATAATGTTTTTAAACAGAAACCCTTAAACAAGCATAATTAGACAAATAAATATATGCTGTAATATTGGCCCTGCAAGTATGTATTATGTGTATGATATTTGGCACTACAAAACAGTAAAAAAATTTTACCTTACAAATTAAAATCATTAATTTATACATTGTAGTGTAGTGTGACATTATTGATCCACATTTATCCTGGAATTCAATTTATCACTGCATGAGTTACAGTGATATTTGTATGTTTAAGCTTTGTTTCTTGCCATACGTAGATTATACTTCACACAAAATGTTTGTTGGCTGCTACAGCCTTCACGATGGCTTAACACATCTGCCTTATTGGATGGCAAAATGATCCGCATGGGTATGTCCCCTAAGTTAATGTGGCTTGCCACTTCTCCAAGATTTTTTCTGTTGTATTTAAAGCTCATAGGTTATTTCATCTAGCATACTTTTTCTGATTTCTGCATGCATACTGTTTCTTTACAATTCAACATTAGTTCAGTGCATTACTGACAGATTCATTTGTATCTCAAAACTGCTAATTACCGATTGTTTACAATGTTTTTTAACGGTTCCCTGTTGTGAACTATACATTTGGTATAGTGTTGGCTTGCACAGTGTTTGAATTTTTGAGTAATTTTTTTTTTTGTAATTTTATATTACAAAGTGACTGAAAACTTCTTGACTGAAGACAAAATATGGTAATTTAATTTCAAATCGATCTGAATTGAATAATGTAGAAAATAAAGAGAGATTTTGATCTGACAATACAGGTAAGCCTACATAATTTGGGTTACTTCATCTCACTATTTATACCAGGGTTCCCAACTGGTGGTATGCATATCACTAGTGTGGTACACGGAGGGATCGAAGGTGGTACACAAGAAGACCTAGCTAGGAAAAAAGTATTTACTAAAAAAAGTAAATAAAATTTTATGTTCAAAACAATAAATTTGTATCAGACATTGAAGTCTTTAATACCATTTGTGTCAAATTACCTTTGTGAAAGTGGATTTGCTGAACTCGTTTATGTTAAAAGCAAATATAGGAACAGGATGTATATTAAGTGATATAAGGTTAAAAATAACATCAATAGAACCTGACATTAACTCTTGGATACAAAATAGCAGTAACAAGTTTCACAGTAATTATTTACTTTTTAGTAGATCTGTAATGAAATTAATCAACCTTTTTTTGAAAAAACTACTTTATTATAGCATAGAACCAACATGAAATTAGTTTTAAAAATCAGTCCTCATTTTGTAAATTCTGTGTATTAGATTTAATTATTATAAATAACTGGCAATAATAAGATATGCTGTTTACTTGTGTTTTTTATTGAAAAAACCCCAATAACCTTTAACCCATTCGGTGACTTTGATGAGTGTAGCTCGGATCATTTTACCAGTACCGTGGCAACTTTTGACGAGTGTACCTCGCGCCACTTGTTCAGTTCACTGACGTTGACGGCAAACACTCGCCAGTATTGTTTCAATGTAAGAACTGCTTTGTAATAGTTTTATGAATCTCCAACAGATGTCGGGCAGATGTAAATGCTTTCCACATGTGGTTTTTTTTACTGTTATGTAGCGCTGTTTCTGTGACCATTGTAAACAAACTGTTTGTTTGATACCATCTTCATCCTGCAAGATGAGTTATGTGCGTGATAAATATTTAACCAAATATACTGTAACTCACCGTCTATGGCCTTTCTGTGATGTTGTTATTTCGTTTACATGTTTCGAGGCACTTGCCTCATCATCAGAACTTTATAAAACTAATGCATGTCATCAATGATGACGTGTCAAAACATTAAAACACAATACGGCACTAAACTATATACAAAACTTGTTTTAAAAATGAGCACGTTGATGTTAGATGTGCGTTGCAAGACAACACGTGCCGTACTGACAAAATCTAGACCATATCGCATAGCGGTATCGTACAGTATATTTGATTTATATTGTAATTGGTCGTTCAACACGTGTGGCTTGGTACTGGCGTTGTTATGTGCTTTATAAATCTCATATTCTTCAAGGGCGTTCAAATAACACCCTTTATTGCAGAAATGAAGAGGTATTAGATTCGAGCTAAAATCCGTGTAACTGTGATTATTGTCTATAAGGTGCCTGGCGAAATTTGACTTGATGTTGTCAAAGTTGTAAACTCGGGTAGGGGGTCTATGCTCAGAAAATCTTTTCAAAAAACCCCGACCTGTCTGGCCCACAAAAAGCCTCACAGTGTAACGTTCCGGGCTACGTTACAAATCCAGGGAACCCGTGATAATTGACGCTAGCCAATTATACAGGCTGCCTACGTTGTAACAAACTGAACATCAACTCAACACATAGAACAATAATATTTACTCTAATTATTAGGACACAGGGGAAGGTATTTTCACTGATTTATGCACTCACTTCAACCTGTAATAAGATGACATCTCTTTATTAACAAATTATATATATAGATCCCATTACATAAAAAACTTTATACTGAAATATTTAAAAATTTTTCTGTCAAACAAGGGATCATATTGATCATGTAATTTACCTCGGATCCGAGTCTCTTTAAATCTAGTAAAGACGTCTGAATTTTACTTTGCTTATCAAGGAGCTTGCATGATTACATAAACCATTTGAAGAATGGTATTATTTAGTTAAGGGATTATAACTTATATTTCAAGATTAATGTTACAACGTATGATTTTAGAAATTACAGTTTACATTTCTTTTTGTTTTACTTAATGCTTAGAAAAGATTATTGTCTTTTGAAAAGTCTCTGGCATGTATGAAAAGTTATATTTTAAATGTACATAATTCTCGGTAGGCAAACCACCGAGTCACCTCTCAAATAAGCTTTTGCTGTCCGTGTCCTGGGGCGTGAATCTTCGGAACTCTGGTAGTCGGGGTAGTCATCTGGGTCGTGTTTCCGGTGAAAGTCTTCTAGGTGTATTAATGAGGAGATGGATGTTATGCTGCGTGAAGTCGGGTTGATCCTCGGCGGTTCTGGTAAATGTTGTATAGGTGGTAGTCGTCCGTATGTGCAGTTGAGCACGTCACATCTTCACTGGTGGAGTAGTACTGGAGTTTGCATCTTCTTCTTTTTACATTACTATCTGAATTACATCACTCGAACAATATTCGAGAGATCGTCTTTTAATTAACTTGAGACATCACCTTATATACGAGTTCTTTTTTTTTATTACCACATTTCTTTAACAAATTCCTCACTACATCTTATATATAAATAGAACTAGCTCTCCACGTTTTTAGTGGTAGCTAACACTCATTTAAAAATTTAAAACAAACATTTTTGAAGAGCCCTCGCTTGGAGGTGTTTACAGTCTGATCGCCGCATCGTAACTCTTGCATTGCTACGACAGGTTGATTGCAACGAAGCGGAGTGAGTACTCCGCCATAATATAGTTCCAACTTTTTATTAAATATACATTCTTATAGTAAGACAAAACAAATTATCTAGACTTATTTAGTTTACAGGGATTATTATAACTACTACTTGTGACTTCAAATTATTAATTATTTACATTACGATTTTCAGATATTTATAAGTTACAGACGGTTCGCTATGCACGTGGTGTCCGGAATTAAGCAGGTCAACGCATGATAATTTACTAAAGGGTTAACTGTATTATTCTTAACTTTTTACATTACGATTTTTTTTTATTACTTATTTAGTTAGATTTTCTTAATTTAATCCTCATAACTATTCTGAGTTAGTTCATGGGTATTTGGTTTAATCGTGCGATTTAAAATACTTACTTACTTTCGTTTTCTCTTTTTTTTATTGTTAATTTTTTTAATTACCAATTTAAATCGTCACAACAGTCATTGCAGACTAGCTTATAAACTCCTGTTTTATTTTCAAGACTGGTATGTTCACGGCTGCGGAGATTATTTAAGATGTTATTACTGGTCTTCTAGGAAACAACTATGTCTTGACTTTATTAATGGTTGACTTAAAAATTCCTGGCATGAAATGGTTATAAGGTGCTGTAATGTACTTGCGTGCCTTTGTTTCGAGGTTCTCATTTCTATTATTTATATCTTTATTTTTAATAGCGTTACTCTTCTTTTTCTTTTGTTTTTTAAAAATATTATCTATTATTTTTTTGTTATACCCGTTGTTAAATGCAATGACTTTAATGGTGTTTAATTCTTCGATGTATGGAATGTATCGATGTATCCTATGGAATGCAGCTAATTTCTGTGAAATGGGGTGTAACGATGAGGCATGTATGATAGTGTCAGTCATCGTGGGCTTCCTAAATATATTAAAACGTAGTTTTTTAGTAACAATGTCCTTAGTTACTGTCAAATCCAGAAAATGTAATTGACCTCTATCTTCATTCTCCAAAGTAAACTGTATTTTGTTATTAATGCCATTCAAGTAATTGTGGAGATTGTCAATTTGACGATTTGTGCCTTTATACACCATAAAAGTGTCGTCGACATATCTACCATAGAACACCACATTGTAATTATGTGTAGGGTTTGCAAACAAGAAAGAATTTTCAAAGTAATTTAAGTACACCTCCGCGAGAATACTAGAGAGTGGGGATCCCATTGCCAACCCCTCCAGCTGTCTGAAAAACTGTTTGTTATGTGTGAAGTAATTCTGGTCCAAAATCACTCCCAACAATTCTAATATTTCATTTATGCAATTAGCATCCAGTTTATTGGTGTTGACAAGGTTAGTTCTTAATAGACGTAAGGGTTCACTCACCGGTACATTTGTGTACAAGTTCACAATGTCAAAAGAAATAAGTTAATAGTGGGGTTCAATCATCAGGTCTTTCACTTTTTCAACAAAATCACAACTATTAATCAAACTTCGATTATTATTCAAATGTAAATTGTGTTTTAATACAATTGAATGATTTGGGAGATTTGGAAATTTGGTAATGAATGATAAATTATTTGATGTAAACTAATATATTTGTGTTAAATGTTACAGAGGTGAGGTGAAAAGTATTGTAATATGGTGATTATGTTTTGTATATATCATGTTAAATGGATTGTAAGTATGAAAATTTTATAGTCATGTCTAACAAAAATGTTTACAGGTAACTAAGATTTTAATTCAGTAATAAGATGTTTATTTGAAATAATTGTGTTCAATAAAAATGATGATTAAAAAAATTTTTTTAAATAATAACTGAAAGATAATGGAATTTATAATAAATCTTGATAATAAATTTTGAAAATTTTTAGGAAGATAATTGTTGAAAATTATGAATGATGTAAATGAGTTAAATGATTATTGCTGAAAATATTGTAATGTATATAAAATTTGTAATTAATTAGTAAGTTGCTATTGCGGGGGTGGCCTGTGCTCCCGTAGATAGCGAAATGGGTTGGGGGTAACAGAGAGTGTTACCTCCATCGGAGGCCGAAATGGCGAAAATGTGCGACACACTTTTTTCGTGTAAATTAAAATTTACACACTGATAGACGACCGTGTCGCACATAGTAGTAATGATTGTAACAGGCAGTCTAATTGAAGTTAGATTTCCCCGACTTTTCGGGCGATTACTGCCTTACCAGCACTAATCGTGGATTTGGCTAGCAGTCAGCTATGGTCATATCAAGTCCCTTGACCATAGCTGACTTGAAATTGGTATATATTAGAAATTCAATGGGGGGCGAACATTAGGGGAGATCTCCCGGAACTATGAAACAGCGGCTGCCACTCTGCCCGCTTGGGGGTAACAAAGACAGGTGGTAGACCCGCATTAAGGGTATGTAATTATATAACAAGAATATGTTGATATTCGACAATGTTTAAATGTAATAGCGGAAGCAAAGACACGGAGAGGTAAAACCTGCTCCAAAATATACAGTCTTTGTCGAAGCAAAAGGGCGATACAGTCCTCCATAATTTGAAATAGTGTGTGTGGCTGGGAGGTGACTCAAAGGAGTCACGAATTTAACTTTTACCACATAAAAAATTTTTTTTATGCAAAGTTTGATCAAATAAAAATGCTTGTGCTCTGTTAAATAACTAGCTGCTCAGACACTCAATATAAGGTGTTCATATTATAATTCTAAATGTATATTTTTATTGTTGTATGTTAGATATAGGTGTTGATAAAAATGTGTTTTCATTATGTGTGTATATTTTTTTCTCTAAGCCAATAATTAAATCGTCTAGCAGGCGGTCAACATAAATGATCAGAATCAGAAAAAGGGGAAACAATGAGGTGAGAAATAATGATAAATAAAAAGACATATATTTCATGTAATTTGTTCGATTTTGAGATGTGTTCATTGTGTTAGGGAGATCAGCTGATCAGCAATAATATGTCACTGGTATATTAGTTATAAATGTTCCAAGTAATTGATGTTCAATGTAATGTTTGATGTATTACAGATGTTTTGAAGTAATGGAAAAATAATTTGATAAAATGAGAAATAAAGTAATAATTTATGCAAGTTAACAGGAGATATTTTTTGGGTGATGAGTATTTGGTGGGACATTTAGATCTGTCCAAGTTGAAGTTGAAGAAATAGTAGAGATGCAAATAATGTAATGTTGTTTTGAGTTAATATATGTTATAGAATTTGGAGAAGTATTGATGTTGACACAGTAGTTGTGGAGAATTTATATAGTTTTTGAGTGATATATTTATGTTTATAATTAATGATGTTATTTTGTTGTAGTTGTAGTAAGGTAATGAGATTGAGATTTTTGGGGATGGCAATTTTGTAATAGGGGTAGTGTAATGTAGGAGTCCACAACAAAATGATATGTTGGGACGGGAATTTGTATCGATTTAGTGAGGAGGGGCCGCCTTAGGTAGAATCCAGGGGCCAAATAAGGGAATTGAGTTTTGGGTGGGGGAAACACATATCCTATGTACAAAGGGGTAGAGAGTATTTTTTATATAAGGGTAGAGAGAAGGTGGCGATTTGAGTTCAATGATAAGTTGGGGTCAGAGAGTATTGGGATAGATATTTTGATAGAGATGGGTGTCATGGGAGTTGAAGTTGATGAATATTAGAGTCAAAGGGAGAAAGATTATATATGTAGACAGAGCAAGTAGTTAATTCAATGAGAATAAATAATTTACATCACCCACAGTAGTGTAGAATCAGATCGTTAATAAAGAGAGAGATTTATGATAAAGAATATAAAATCTTCATTTTTTTTAAAAACCAGTGACAAAATTTTGATAGAATGTGGAGATAAAATAAAATTAAGAATTGTTTATTTTGAGTAATATAAATGTCAATTTGCTTACTATTTATAATAATATTTTGTTAATTTTAAATATTTTATTTTATCATGTTTTGTATTTCAAGTTAGATTGTTACAGATGTTGAATGTATTTTCAGAAAGTATACATAACATAGGTAGGTCAAGGGTCTTGAACTTGACCTAGTTTCGATCAGCTGATGAGGCCATACACATACTAAGCTTGTATAGTTGGAAGTCAATTTAATTTGTTTGTTTAATCAATTTAAAACAATTTTCAAATAATGTCTAAATATGAAGGAAACATTTTCATAAATTTAAATTTTCTTAAAAATTTCTTGGAAAATATTTTTTTGGAAATATTATTTTTGAAAAAAAAAAAAAAAAAAACATGATTTTTCGCCTGCCAGCGAATGAATATTTTTGAGCAATGATTATTTTATTATGTGTGTATTAACCATGTTTAATTTTATTGATTTATTTGGGATTGCATTGTATTGTTAGACTTTAAGTATTCACATGTTAGGGTAAGGATATGTTTAACTATAAGAGATGTTTAAATTCACTTATTTCAAGTAAATAAAACAGAAAAACAAGGAAGAGAATTTCTTTTAATAAAGTAGATTATTTTGAATTTTGTTAATTTTTTTATAAATTTTAAAGAATTTGTCAAGGTGTAACATGTAATGTGAGTGTGTGTGAGCCCAGTATCTGCTAAAGGCAGCCCAGCTTGCATAAAAGGGGAAACATATCGGTGGAGGATCTGGCATAATTTAAGCCAGGGATTGAGGATATTTGGGGATAGCATGCTAAAAGGCGAGGTGTGCTGTGGTACTTTTCTGTTCGATTTCTCGGTGTTGGGATCTCTTACGGAGAAGTCCAGTGATCTCGATCAGATGGGTCCATGGTCGCCAAGCCAGGGGGGTAGTGTACCCATGTAGATTAAGAACAAGGGGTTGTTGGCAGCAGTACCTCACCGGTCCTCTTCGGGGTTTATCGATGAGATTTCTTCTGTTTTGGACAGCAGAATTCTCATCGAGGGGGTATTGTAACGTGTCAATTTTGGGTCGTTTTATTTTGTACAATTTGGGGTATTTACATTTTTTGTTATTTCGTTGTTGTGCGGGATTTTATAGAATTATTGTGCAACGTAGTTCATTACTACAGAACATATGGTAGACGAAACAGGGTTGGAACAAAGCATAGATGCAGTTACTGTATTGTGTAACTCGGCAAAGGAATTTGCATCTCCCCGAAATTCTAAGAACTCTGTATATGTGTGGCAATGCACGCACGCCACTACTCAAGTACGCGCTCTGCCAGGACGCCGAGTTGGTTTAAAGCAAGATGGCTTGAGCAAATTTAATTCAGTAATGTGCGTTTGAGCGGCAGGAAGTCATGGCTAAGCCCTGCCCTTTTGTGACGCTAGCCAGTGCCTAGCTGAGATCGTTCGCTACCTTATTTTACAAGACTACATGCTTAGCATAGGACTAAGCTACGGCGACGAAGATCAAGGCAGTGATTTCTGTACCCAGTATGAGATCACCTCAGCAATACCTGTTACATTATCGTTCCCAGTCTACATTAAGCAGAGACACCATACAGTGCACGAGAAACCAAGTACAGCTACAGGCGCTTATATTTTGGTTCGGGCCCGGTTGGTCGAATTTTCACAGATGTAGTTAATTCGATAAGACCGACCGGGACCCAAGAAAGTCATTAACTCATCACAGTTAGAAATTTGTGGCAGTGGAAAAGTGAAAACAAATTACGTACATGTGAATCGGGGACAAAACGCGTGTTCGGCCGGCAACGCGGTAGTGGACGGTTATATCGTAACAATAAAGGAATGTGTAAAATTTAATAAAAATGAGGGGTAAAGTATAAAATGGCATGTGTGTGTGAGTGATGCAGAATGGGCTACCTTAATTAGTACTTAAATATGAACGATAAACATATATTTTATAAACTCGCTTTCTAGTGTCTGTGTTTAACTCATTAAAAATTATTTAGTTTACTTTAAATGTGTTAGTCTAAGTTATTTCGCCATTACCACGTTCTCATTTCTGTGTTGAAAAATTCGTCTAACGAAATCGGGGGTTTTCTGAAATTTTATTATAGTCAGATGGCGGGATTTTTTATAAGGGCAAGAGTGTAGAAGGTTTCGATATTTAACCTTTAGAAAAAATATCGTGGCGACTGGGCAGTTTCAAAAGGCAAGTTTTACGGGGACCATGACGGTAAGTGAAATTCTGGCAGCGGTAAGTAGTATTTTATGATGAGTGTAATTTAGTAAATATAAGAGAAAAAGGTGAGTAACATCACATCCGTGGGGTCAGAGGTTAGCAGGGTGATATTATTATTTGCAATGAAATCGCGTATTTTATCATCATAATCATTTTTATTTATAATAACCAAGGTGTTACCCTTATCTGCCTTAGTGACAAGGGCTTGATCGTCAGATAGTTTTTTCTTTAATGTTTTTAAAATCCTACGTTCAGCATTATAATTGATCATAGAAGGAATAGGAGAAAGTACGTTATTAAGTTGGTTACTTATAATTTTGTTAAATTTGTTATTTATTATGAACCATGCTTCATCCTGTTCTTTTTGTTCATTAATTGCTTTAATCACAGTTTCGGCACTAACAACTTCAGTTAGAATGTGCCTTATGTTGAAGTTCGGCTTATGTAATGGGAGATTGTATTTTAACCCTTTATTTAAAAGATTTTCTTCATCAGTATTTAATTCAATCGAAGTCAAATTACATAGTCGTGTATGGAATACGTATTTACAACTAGCATTACTGGTTTTAGGTATTTGATCGTCTATTAACCTTTGTAACTTGTTAAGCTGTGTCGTACGCATATTGTAAACACCTATTTCTATAATACTGTTTATAAATTCCAGATAATGATCTATTGCAGCTGGATGTACGTTATTAAGTAGTTGTAAGTGTGCTCCATACAATTTAGAATTAAGAAGTGATTTTTTAATATGTAACGACCTCAATTCCTCTTTAATTCTAAAAATCTCTGCGTGTTTTTTAGCTTTCATATCTGCAATAGACGAGCATTTAAACTTTATAATAGCGGAATTTGGAATAACCTTATTTTTCAAACATGCCTTATTAAATCTAATATGCAGAATGGTTTTATGCAATTGTGTTTAATATTCTGAAATCTGCATACTACGTTATGCAACAACATATGAACAACATACATGTAATTTTTTTTTCCAAAACTGGTCCGGGTTATACGGACGTCCGGGTTAAAGAGGTCCGGGTTAACGAGGTTCTACTGTATTGGTATATATGTATAAGTTAATGATTTTGGGGGCAGTTATGACACTAGGTGTCAAACCATTGCGATTCCCTACATTTCGGGCGATCTCGGCCTTACCAACCCAGATCGTGGTTTTGGATGACAATCAGCTGTGGGCAGAGTTATTATAAAACTGACCACAGTTGGTTGCCTTTGAAATTGGTCAAGCATAGAAATTTAACGGGGAACAAAAAGGGAATCTAAGGTTATTTTGAACACAGGCTATTTTCACCCAAATAGGGGTGGTAGACCTTAGGGGCATATGTTAAGATAATAAGTAGGGGTACTTACCCTGAAGTTTTTGTAATGCTGAAGCAAGGATGGGAGTGAGAGAAAAGAAAAAAGTGCTCACTCCTTCCGCCTCAGTCCTTGTGGAAGCAACTGGGCGCCACAGTCTAGGGGGGGGTAATAGTGTGTGTGGTTAGGGGATTGCTAGTTGCTACAGGGATAGCAACGGTAACAAATATTAAGTAAAGAAATAATGTTGATATTGGTGTTGAATACAAAAAATAATTATGATTCTGTGGTAAAGAAATGTTAATCAGAAAAGATAAATAAAGTTTAAATAGTTAGAGTGTGCCTTAAATAAGTTGTGTTTTGAATTTTAGATGATAAGGAGATAGATTATTATTGTTGCTTCTGAAAAAATTAAGGAATTAGAGTACGTGTTGATGCTTAGTATAAGAATATATTTTCTTGTGGCGAAGAGAGTAAAGTAATATTGACTGGAGTCAGAAAGCTTTGATAAATATAGGAATGTCAAAAGGGGAGTGGATTTTCTATCCTAAATCTTGTTTGTTTTTGTTATTTAAAATTTAAGAGCTAAGAAAACCAATGCCTCTAAACATAAACCAATGCAGCTAAGGGGAGACATATCAGTTGTGGATATGGGATTATACAAGGCCACTATTTAAAATTTTGTATTTGATGTTTCGAGTTTAGTGATGCTGTGACGGCGGTCCCGAGCTGGCCGGTGCGTCAGAGCAGGAGTGTTATGTGCCTGTTGGCCTTGCGGTGTTGGGATCTCTCCTGAGAAGTCCAGTAAGGTCAGGCAGGTACGGTCACCATCATTGGAACAAGGGTAAGTGATTGTATTTCTTTTTTATATAAACACTACAGGGGGTTGTGGCGACATATCTGGGCTGATCCCTTTAGGAAGTGTGAATGAGTCAATGAGAGTTTTTATGTTTCGAAATAAATGCAGAATATTCAAAATGACTTTGTGTCGAGCCACTTCCAGAATTTAAAAAATGAAAGTTAATAAATAATTGTAGAAGCGGAAGTGTACAGCTGCTGTCTTGTTGTAGGTCTAAGATTCAATTGTGTGGTGTAACTGTGAACAATGATAATTTAGAAAAATTAAACAAAAGTTTTCTTTTCACTATATATGTTGTTAGAGTATTTATTTCGTACCCCCACACTGTTTCTGGCCTCGCTTAAGAACGAACCCTGGGACCCTAGTGAGAAGTTAATAGCGGTAAGTACATAACTACATATGAAGCATTATTATTAATAAATAATAAGTAACAAATACTATTAGTTAACATAGTGTACTTTCAGGCCTACATGGCTCTAAGTTTGATAGAACATACACGTAGCTAAAACACAAATCTTACTAAAACTATACTATTAATTAACATTAAAAGAGGCAACACGACTGTAATCATCCCCACAGACAACCTACACAAAAAAGTACAAAACTTCATGGAACAGAACAACATCACAGAACTAAAACACGACCCCACCGACAAATACCAAAACACAGTAAAACAACTATTCAACAAAGCCAAACACATAATGACACATAAACAAAAGCCCTACATGAAACAAATCCGACCATCAGCCCCTACCCTCCAAGCGCTTCCCAAAATCCATAAAGAAGACATTCCGATCCGCCCCATTATCAACTACCGTAATGCCCCTGAACACAAACTCGCAAAATATCTAGACAAAATTATCAGACAACACACACAACTAGACAACAACATTGCAGTAAAAAACAACACAGACATAGTAACAAAAATAAAAGACATACACATCCCCCATAATGCCACATTAGCCTCCTTTGACATTAAAAACCTGTACACAAACATCCCCATCTCTGAAACAATCACCATCCTACAAAACAAACTCAAACAGAACAACACACCAGATGAACTTATCAACGAAATAACAGAAACTCTGAACATTATTACAAAACAAAACTACTTTACTTATAACAATAAATACTACACACAGAACGATGGCTTACCCATGGGCTCCCCCATATCCAGCATTCTAGCAGAAGTCTTCCTCCAACACTTAGAAAAAACAAAAATTCTCACAAACAATGACAGACACTCACATAACTCACATAAAATACTATATTGGCATAGATACGTTGATGACATTCTAATACTGTACAGGGGAAACAAAAGACAATGTGAACAGTTACTAACGCACATAAACAAAATACATAAAAACATAACCTTTACTGCCGAATACGAACACAACAATACCATAAACGTCTTAGACCTCTCCATCACAAAACTAGAACACAGGCACAAATTCAGTATATACAGAAAACCAACTACAACTGACACAACACCTCCAATCACCCAATACAACACAAACTAGCTGCCTTCAGAACCATGATACATAGACTTAACAACATTCCCTTACATGAAAAAGACTACAAAGATGAACTAAACACGATAAAATATCTAGCAGAATCTAACGGATATGACAGAACAATAGTCAGTAAACTCCTACACAAAACAAACAACAGACAAAGACAGAAAACAACAAATTCATAACACTAACATACATCAACAAACAAACTGAAAAAATAGCCCACAAATTCAAAAAAGCAGGATACAGAATCGCTTACAAAACTACTAACAAAACAGAACACACACATAAAGCACAAAACAAATTCGATCTACCCGGTGTTTACAAGCTAAATTGCTCAAATTGCAGTAAATTCTACATAGGCCAGACAGGACGTAGCTTGAAACAGAGACACATTGAACACACAAAGGCACTCCACTCCACTACAGAATCCACCTTTGCAAACCACCTCATTGAAGCAAACCACACATATAAAAACATCGACAATAACATGAACATTCTACACGTACACACAAAAGGCCGAAAACTAGACACTCTAGAACAATTGGAAATATACAAACACACAAAAACAAATAAAAACGACATCCTAAACGAACAGACACAATTCAAATCGCACGCATTATTCGAACATATTTCACCCACACACACAGCATCGATCTTTCGAAATTCGATTTCGTCACCCACAACAAGACGGACAGCGCTACCTGCGGCAGCCTCTGAAGAAGCCTTTTAAAGGTGAAAACCAGTTAAGGCTGTAAGGTAAAACTTTTTGCTTTTACTTATAAAAAACCTAGTGTTCCGAGTCGTTAAAGTAATAGTGATATTTAGTTAAGTAACAGACACGTCATGGACAACGAAATCCAAGAATTTAACTCAGCAAGACGAGCTGCAGTCCAAACGTACAAATTCACAATTTTGAAGGTTAGGAAGCTCGTAGCTTACATAACATTCAACAAAACATGCCTAAACAAATCAATAACACCAAAATACGCCCAAATCAAAATTAAATACAACAACCAGGCCGCTCAAATAACACAAAACAACGCACAAAGGACATACATAAAAGAATCCATAAAACAACTATATAAGAAAAAAGACGTTCTCAACCGCAAAGCACTAACGCTACACCTACAGATCGCCAACATATACGGACACAATTACATGACTGAACTAATACATCACACAAATGAATGGACAAAAAACAAATACATAACATACAGAAAAAACACGACAGAAAAATAAAAAACCTGACACCAATCAACACAAATATAATTCCCTCACACAAATTCTACCCACGTACAGTAAACCTCACGAACGTCACACTCACCAAAAACGAACAAACACTCCTTGATAAAGGCCTAAAACATAACATACATTACAAACATAACAACCAAACACTAACAAAGCTCATAGTTGACACTGAAACAAATATACAAAACACAGCACCAGAACATCAAGACACACTAAGACATAATATAAACAATATAATAGGAGCACATAAAACACCAGACAACAACAACCACAACTCAGAAATACACACAGCCATCAAACTGAGGGAAAAGACACACAAACACAACATCACATTTGTAAAAGCAGACAAAGGCAACACGACTGTAATCATCCCCACAGACAACCTACAAAAAAAAGTACAAAACTTCATGGAACAGAACATCACAGAACTAAAACACGACCCCACCGACAGATACCAAAACACAGTAAAACAACTAGTCAACAAAGCCAAACATATAATGACACATAAACAAAAGCCCTACATGAAACAAATCTGACCATCAGCCCCTACCCTCCAAGCGCTTCCCAAAATCCATAAAGAAGACATTCCGATCCGCCCCATTATCAACTACCGTAATGCCCCTGAACACAAACTCGCAAAATATCTAGACAAAATTATCAGACAACACACACAACTAGACAACAACATTGCAGTAAAAAACAACACAGACATAGTAACAAAAATAAAAGACATACACATCCCCCATAATGCCACATTAGCCTCCTTTGACATTAAAAACCTGTACACAAACATCCCCATCTCTGAAACAATCACCATCCTACAAAACAAACTCAAACAGAACAACACACCAGACGAACTTATCAACGAAATAACAGAAACTCTGAACATTATCACAAAACAAAACTACTTTACTTATAACAATAAATACTACACACAGAACGATGGCTTACCCATGGGCTCCCCCATATCCAGCATTCTAGCAGAAGTCTTCCTCCAACACTTAGAAAAAACAAAAATACTCACAAACAATGACAGACACTCACATAAAATACTATATTGGCACAGATACGTTGATGAGATTCTAATACTATACAGGGGAAACAAAAGACAATGTGAACAGTTACTAACGCACATAAACAAAATACATAAAAACATAACCTTTACTGCCGAATACGAACACAACAATACCATAAACGTCTTAGACCTCTCCATCACAAAACTAGAACACAGACACAAATTCAGTATATACAGAAAACCAACTACAACTGACACACTAATACACAACACCTCCAATCACCCAATACAACACAAACTAGCTGCCTTCAGAACCATGATACATAGACTTAACAACATTCCCTTAGATGATGAAAAAGACTACAAAGACGAACTAAACACGATAAAATATCTAGCAGAATCTAATGGATATGACAGAACAATAGTCAGTAAACTCCTACACAAAACACAAAACAAACAACAGACAAAGACAGAAAACAACAAATTCATATCACTAACATACATCAACAAACAAACTGAAAAAATAGCCCACACATTCAAAAAAGCAGGATACAGAATCGCTTACAATACTACTAACAAAACAGAACACACACTATCAAAACACACATAAAGCACAAAACAAATTCGATCTACCCGGTGTTTATAAGCTAAATTGCAGAAAATTCTACTTAGGCCAGACAGGACGTAGCTTCAAACAGAGACACATTGAACACACAAAGGCACTCCACTCCACTACAGAATCCACCTTTGCAAACCGCCTCATTGAAGCAAACCACACATATAAAAACATCGACAATAACATGAACATTCTACACGTACACACAAAAGGCCGAAAACTAGACACTCTAGAACAGCTGGAAATATACAAACACACAAAAACAAATAAAAAACGACATCCTAAACGAACAGACACAATTCAAATCGCACGCATTATTCGAACATATCTCACCCACACACACAGCATCGATCTTTCGAAATTCGATTTCGTCACCCACAACAAGATGGACAGCGCTACCTGCGGCAGCCTCTGAAGAAGCCTTTTAAAGGTGAAAACCGGTTAAGGCTGTAAGGTAAAACTTTTTGCTTTTACTTATAAAAAACCTAGTGTTCCGAGTCGTTAAAGTAATAGTGATATTTAGTTAAGTAACGGACACGTCATGGATAACGAAATCCAAGAAATTAAATAAGAATATTTTATTCAGTTCAAATTGTTTTTATATCATTTCATTCATTATTGTTTTGTTCTCACTTATGGCATCCCCTTACCTTGTACATAGTTATTGGCCTATAGGTTTTGGGGACTTGGAATATAAATTCCCACTGTGGCAATAGTTTCTCACATGCTTTATATTTGCATTTTAGAAAAGGAAAAACACTATTTTCTTGTGTTATCGCTAGTTAACATTTCACTGACGTGGTTTTGTTTGTCACACAATTAGATAAATGTGTTCACTCATTTTTTTTTTTTTATATGGCCCAATCCTGGTCACCTCCTTATGTAAGTATGATTCCAATTTTAGTTACATGTCTTATATCTAACACTTTTCCTTAACCTAAGGTACATTGTTTCATTCTTTAATAGTATTGTACTTTTTGTTATTTTATAATGGGTTTACTCTTATTTCTATATTATTTTGTTTATTTGGTATATATTTTCTTTATGTACTGGGAAGGAATGTCACGTTACAATATTCGAAATTAATGATAGGAAATATACAAGATGTGGGTAGAAAAAAAAACAGAAATGTCAGTTTTCTCAAGTTAAGTCTTAAATTATGATCGATTTCTCATTTAAAAAAATGATTGATAGTAGAGATTCAGTGTTGTATGTACTGTGTGCAGCTCCAGGTTTAGTACTGCATTTGGTGCCCAGCAATATATGGAAGATTTGGACACTCAAAAACATTAGACAACCATACAGTGTGCAAATATAAGTTGAACTGTAGACTCTTTTAGAAATAAAGTGGTAAAGACTGATCTCCTTGTTATTGCAGAAAAATAAACCACATTTTCATAACACAATGTAAGACATGAACAGAATTTCAGATCTATTGGCTGTCAGTGTAAGCTTATCACCAAGTTGTATGACCAAAGTATAGCAGTCCTAGGACTATCTCTGAGGCCAGAGCAGTTAATGTCCTTGCTTCTAATTGTTTGATGATGTCAGATCTGAACTCAACAAAGCCAATTTTGAAACTTTACAATAGATTTGTTTAACAGTAAGTAGGTCAAGTTGGTGCCAGTTACGTGTAGAATTTTAAATATGACATAAGGTATTAAGGTCAGGATTTTAGAGGTTGACAATGTCAGTACAGAAACAGCAAAAATGTTGTCAGATTATAAGTTAAAATGTTAAAGAACTATGGTTTAGAACAAAAATTAGTTTGTTTCTGTTTGGACAACCACAAATGCAAATTTTAGAGGAGAACAAAAAAAATGTTCACAAATGAGTTTAAAAGAAGTTTGGTAAGAGAATATTAGGCATAGGATGTGCACCATGTACGGAACTTCAAAAAAAAAAGGACTAATTTCATTTTCTGCCTTCCAGGTACTTCTGCTACAACTCAAATAGTCTTTTCTGTACTGAAACATTTGGGGTTCTAAGAAAGTACAGGTGATAGTAGACTAGGTGAAATCTTGACTGTTTCTTAAAATTAGTTCTGAACTTGAATTTAGTTGTCTTGATTATTCATCTCTTCTTTCACAGCACTAACACTTAACTAAAAATGAACTTTTTTCATGTGAAAAACTTACTATTTTATTGGACGCGTTTCGGCTTAGTATCCGCCTTCTTCAGCTTTGGTAACAGACTGCCAGCATTTTGTAACAGTTGTGTGGAAGGTGATCTTCACTTCCTCCACACACCACCCCCACTTCACCTTCCACACAACCGTTACAAAATGCTGGCAGTCTGTTACCAAAGCTGAAGAAGGCGGATACTACGCCGAAACGCGTCCAATAAAATAGTAAGTTTTTCACATGAAAAAAGTTCATTTTTAGTTAAGTGTTGAATTTAGTGACTTACATACAAAAAATACAATAAAGGAAGATAAGACTCTTTGATGAAAGTGCCCCTTTTGCAAAAATATGACTGGTGCAAGAAAAGTACTGAGGTTGATTGTTATGTAAACTTTATTTAAATTTAAAATATGTCTATAAATCTTTTAGTTATTTGCTTTTATTATAATGAACAATGATTTACATTAATAATACTATTATACCAAGAGTAATAAATATTATAATACAATTTTACACTGTAGAGTTTGTAATTTTAAGTACCTAAGGATGAAAATTTGTCTGCAAAAAATATCACTCCCCTGCTAGGAATCTAACCTAGTATGCTGATGTCCTTACTTTGTTCACAGAAATGTCGCCAACCCTGTAAAATGGTTAATAGTTTTACAGGTTTTTGATTATTCATTCACAACTGGTGTTTTTTAATAATGGCTTTTAGGAGAGAGTAGGCTACATAATTATAATAAACAGAATGAATGTGTAAACTTATTGACCATGAATGTGTTACCCATAGATTACCATAAAACTTGGGCATTAGGTTTTGACGGCCAATATCTTGATTTGTACGAAATTAAAAATTCCACTACTGAATAAAATTAATTAGAACTCTGTGATTTACAAAATCCGCCAAAAATCAATGGAAACTCGATTATAACTAAACTTATTTAATTACGTATTTGATTGTATTCTGTGACTAAATAAATCTTATTTGCATTATAAGCCATTTCGCTCGACTTTGATTTCATGTGTTTGCTAAACATTTTGCGTCTGGGAGAAATGGGACTATACCTTCTGTTTGTGTACACCTTGTTGTTATATGCAGTGAGATGTAATAATTTTATGCTGTAACGCAGAAGCAATTAGACGACTCTTTAGCTAGATCTGACCGTAGACATTGTTCCGTTATTTATTTATATAATTACGCGTCAGATTATGCCGAAAAACTTTTAGTTTCTATGTTGGAAGCTATGTTGTTTGTACGTAAGTTCGCATTGTGTGATTTGTATGGCACTGAATTTGAATGTGTTAATATGGTGACAACTACGGTTTGTATTTACATGTTCATCAATTAATTATTGTTACCGTGCTTTCGAAAAGTTGCAGCGGTGTATTGAATAGTTTATGTTAGTGAAACTAAATTATAGCAGCCGTAGTATACTTACGAAGGTCTAAGGTAATTTACTTATTTAAAGATACGTTAAGGTGGAAACAGCGAGTAGAAGAGACAGAAGAATCTCTTCTATTTGCTATGGTGGAAATAAGGATAACTCATTGATGGGTGTGAAGTATACTTACGGATACCTTCATTTGTAATGTAATGCAGACTCATTATCAAAAATTAATTTCAATTTGGATGTGGTTCTTCGTTGTGTGTTAATGAGATTATCCATAAGCTAGAAGAATTATTCGATTGTACGTGAAAATATCTTCCGTTACAGTAAAAAGTTACCAAGGTTTCCTGTTTACTTTTTATTTCCGTTTTAATGTCTGAATTAATAATTCCAACTTTCGCATCAGCATATATAAATGACAAACTTTTTTCAGGTCTGCATATGCTGTAAACACAACACAATGTCATAAGCTAGGACGGTTGGTAGCTCTAAAGATACCACTAATTTAATGAATGTGGATTTAGCCAGTACAAGAGTGCATTAAAAATGTACTGAACGTAATGGCATAGTCAAATATTGTTATATAACGTACAGGACAAGTTGAAGACTAAATGTAACATTATTATAGCTTGCATAACCCACACCTGGGCAAACATAACCTCATCTTGCCTGCATAACTGACTACTACCATAAGGTGACTAATAACTATAACTTTTACTTAACTAAAAATGAACTTTTTTCATGTGAAAAACTTACTATTTTATTGGACGCGTTTCGGCTTAGTATCCGCCTTCTTCAGCTTTGGTAACAGACTGCCAGCATTTTGTAACGGTTGTGTGGAAGGTGAAGTGGGGGTGGTGTGTGGAGGAAGGGGATTGGCGCGGGGATTCAACTTACTGTTTGTTTTCTGTATAATTGTGTCAAAAAGTGTATGTGATTTATATTGTAATTGATCGTTGAGTATGTTGTTTGGTTGTGTTGTGTGGTGTTTATATATTTCGTATTGTTCAGTTGTGTTGAGTTTTTGACCTTTGGGTATGTAATGTAAAATTTCAAGATTAGTGTCTATGTTGGTGTAACTGTGGTTTTCTGTGTGTATGTGTGTGGCAAATGCAGAGTGTATATTGTTGTTGGTTAAAGCTTTTAAGTGTTCAGAATAACGGGATGAAAAAGATCTTCCCGTCTGGCCTATGTAGAAACTATTGCAGTCATTACAATTTAATTTGTAAACACCTGTTTTGTTATATTTGTCTATGTCTGTGTTTGTATTACTGATGTGTTTTTTGATGGTATTGGTTGTTCTGAATGCTATTTTGTATTTGTGTTTTCTGAATGTATTGGCGATTTTGTGTGTGATGTACTTATTGTGTTGTGTGTTGATGGTATTAAGTGTTTTGTTGTTTTTGTTTTTGATGCGTTTGTGTAGTATGTTTATTAAATTGGGGTTATAACCGTTTTTTATTGCTATGTATTTTATTGTGTTGAGTTCATCGGTGTAATCTTGTTTATTTAAGGGTATTTTAGTTAGTCTATGGAGCATATGGTTGAAGGCCGCATGTTTATGTTGTGTTGGGTGGTTTGATGTGTTGTGTATAACCATGTCGGTTGTGGTTGGTTTCCTGTATATTTTGTACGTGTGTGTATTGTTAGTTTTGTTAATTGTTAGGTCTAGAAAATTTATACTATTGTTTTGTTCAGTTTCCAGTGTAAATTTTAATTTGTGGTGTATAGTGTTTATGTATTTGTGGAAGTTTTCAACTTGTCTTGTGTTGCCTTTGAATAAAAGTAATATATCATCTACATACCTGTGCCAGTATATAATTTTGTTAGTGTATTTGTTGTTGTTTATTATGTGGTTCTGTTCAATGTTGTGTATATATATTTCTGCTAGTATTCCTGATATGGGGAATCCCATCGGGAGTCCTTCTGTTTGTGTGTATATTTTGTTACTGTATGTAAAGTAATTTTGTTCAGTTATTATTTTGGTAAGTGTGATGATTTCTTGTATGTGTGTTTCAGGTGTGTTGTTTTGTCTGAGTAGTTGTTCTAGTGTTTGTATGGTTTCTTTGATGGGGACATTAGTGTATAAATTGGTTATATCAAAAGATGCCAGAGTTGAGTTATGTGGGATGTGTATGTGTTCAGTTTTCCTGACTAGGTCAATGTTGTTTTTGATAGAGGTGTTGTTGCTGAGTTTTATGTTTTCTCTGATTATTTTGTCTAGTTGTTTTGCTATTTTGTGGGAGGGGGCCTGTGTGTTGTTTATTAATGGTCTGATTGGAATGTTAGGTTTATGTATTTTTGGTAATGCATTTAGTTTAGGGGGGCTAGGTTTTATTTGTTTAAGGTATTTGGCGTTTTCTGGTTTGATTATATGTTTGGTGTTGTTTATAAATTTATTAATCTGTTTATGAAATTTTAGTGTGGGGTCTTTATTTATTTCCGTTATATTATTTTCGTTGAAGAAACTTTCGATTTTAGTGTTTAATTGGTGTTTGTCCATTATGACGCTAATGTTACCTTTGTCGGCTTTTAGGATTGTTGTGTTGTGTTCGAGTAACTTGTGTTTTACACTATTGAGTGTTTTTATTTCATTGTTGTGTATTTTTGGTTTTGTATGTGTGTTTTGAAGTTTTCTTTTTATGTCGTGACGTATCGTGTCTTGGTCGTTGAGGTGCGTGTTTTGTACAGCCGTTTCTGCGTCTATGATGATGTCGCGTATGTGTTTATTGTGATTTTTTATGTTAGTTGTATTGGTATTCAAATATCGACACAACAAAAAAATAACTAACCTTACAACACACACAATTGAATCAATCCCTGAACCGGCACACATATTCCACGCACGCGTAGTTAATACAACACACATTAATTTCACAAAAGATGAAATGAATTTATTAAACAAAGGACTGAAATATAATTTGAATACCAATACAACTAACATAAAAAATCACAATAAACACATACGCGACATCATCATAGACGCAGAAACGGCTGTACAAAACACGCACCTCAACGACCAAGACACGATACGTCACGACATAAAAAGAAAACTTCAAAACACACATACAAAACCAAAAATACACAACAATGAAATAAAACCACTCAATAGTGTAAAACACAAGTTACTCGAACACAACACAACAATCCTAAAAGCCGACAAAGGTAACATTAGCGTCATAATGGACAAACACCAATTAAACACTCAAATCGAAAGTTTCTTCAACGAAAATAATATAACGGAAATAAATAAAGACCCCACACTAAAATTTCATAAACAGATTAATAAATTTATAAACAACACCAAACATATAATCAAACCAGAAAACGCCAAATACCTTAAACAAATAAAACCTAGCCCCCCTAAACTAAATGCATTACCAAAAATACATAAACCTAACATTCCAATCAGACCATTAATAAACAACACACAGGCCCCCTCCCACAAAATAGCAAAACAACTAGACAAAATAATCAGAGAAAACATAAAACTCAGCAACAACACCTCTATCAAAAACAACATTGACCTAGTCAGGAAAACTGAACACATACACATCCCACATAACTCAACTCTGGCATCTTTTGATATAACCAATTTATACACTAATGTCCCCATCAAAGAAACCATACAAACACTAGAACAACTACTCAGACAAAACAACACACCTGAAACACACATACAAGAAATCATCACACTTACCAAAATAATAACTGAACAAAATTACTTTACATACAGTAACAAAATATACACACAAACAGAAGGACTCCCGATGGGATCCCCCATATCAGGAATACTAGCAGAAATATATATACACAACATTGAACAGAACCACATAATAAACAACAACAAATACACTAACAAAATTATATACTGGCACAGGTATGCAGATGATATATTACTTTTATTCAAAGGCAACACAAGACAAGTTGAAAACTTCCACAAATACATAAACACTATACACCACAAATTAAAATTTACACTGGAAACTGAACAAAACAATAGTATAAATTTTCTAGACCTAACAATTAACAAAACTAACAATACACACACGTACAAAATATACAGGAAACCAACCACAACCGACATGGTTATACACAACACATCAAACCACCCAACACAACATAAACATGCGGCCTTCAACCATATGCTCCATAGACTAACTAAAATACCCTTAAATAAACAAGATTACACCGATGAACTCAACACAATAAAATACATAGCAATAAAAAACGGTTATAACCCCAATTTAATAAACATACTACACAAACGCATCAAAAACAAAAACAACAAAACACTTAATACCATCAACACACAACACAATAAGTACATCACACTCACATACCACAACTCATACACACACAAAATCGCCAATACATTCAGAAAACACAAATACAAAATAGCATTCAGAACAACCAATACCATCAAAAAACACATCAGTAATACAAACACAGACATAGACAAATATAACAAAACAGGTGTTTACAAATTAAATTGTAATGACTGCAATAGTTTCTACATAGGCCAGACGGGAAGATCTTTTTCATCCCGTTATTCTGAACACTTAAAAGCTTTAACCAACAACAATATACACTCTGCATTTGCCACACACATACACACAGAAAACCACAGTTACGCCAACATAGACACTAATCTTGAAATTTTACATTACATACCCAAAGGTCAAAAACTCAACACAACTGAACAATACGAAATATATAAACACCACACAACACAACCAAACAACATACTCAACGATCAATTACAATATAAATCACATACACTTTTTGACACAATTATACAGAAAACAAACAGTAAGTTGAATCCCCGCGCCAATCCCCTTCCTCCACACACCTCCCCCACTTCACCTTCCACACAACCGTTACAAAATGCTGGCAGTCTGTTACCAAAGCTGAAGAAGGCGGATACTAAGCCGAAACGCGTCCAATAAAATATTAAGTATTTCACATGAAAAAAGTTCATTTTTAGTTAAGTGTTAGTGCTGTGAAAGAAGAGATGAATAATCAAGACAACAATAACTATAAATATGAAATGATGAAACATGCAGATATTCAACAGAATACAGAAAATTGCTGTTAGTGGCATTTATGGAAAGTATCAGTAGATGAATATATTTTTAGGCATGTGAATATAAGTAAATATGTGATGATTTGTCAAAACTATGCTTTTGTGATAATGTTTTCACAGTGATTCAATGCACATAAAAAATAGAATTGTAGTTACTCAGGTTAACGACACTTTGAAATGACAAATGAAAACAAGAAAATTATGATTCTTACTATATTATTATTGAAACGATTTATTATATAATTTGTATTGAACTGAACTAAAGCAAATAAAACTTTGGTAATTATCGACTTTCTGGGCCGCGCTGGTATTGCAGTGACATATTCTTTTTTCTATTCTTCTGTGTTATATAAACACGCGAAAAATAATTTTAAACAGCGGTCGAACCTATTTACGGAGAAACAAAATAAAATAATTACTCCCATAAGAACGCATGCAAAGGTGAATGAGCGCCATATTAACTGAGTAGTTAGTGGGATCACCACTACATTTTGCCTTAATGTAATTCAATTGCCTACAACGCAAAGCATTACATTTCAGACTCGTGGGTGGCCGACTCATCAGTTTCCTACAGTATCCACCGCTGAGAGTGATTTTGGGTAGCTGGCTCACCGCACATGCTTTAGTCTACGGCGCCTCCGAGGTTACTAATAATAAACTCGCGGTGGGCTCAACGCAAAGCTTTAAACCGCCGTTTGGGCTCAACGCAATTTTGAACATGTAAGAATCATGTAAATTTTGTTTTGGAAATGCATCAACATGATTTCCAGTCAAATTCGGCTCACCGTCTACACAGTCAATATGGCGCTCATTCACCATTGCATGCGTTCTTATGGGAGTAATAATTTAATTTTGTTTCTCCGTAAATAGGTTCGACCGCTGTTTAAAATTATTTTTTGCGTGTTTATATAACATAGAAGAATAGAAAAAAGAATATGTCACTGCAATACCAGCGCGGCCCAGAAAGTCGATAATTACCAAAACGTTTTGTAGACTTCCAAAACCAAATAAAACTTTCAGATTTTGAACACTTTTTGTTTAGACATTATTGTTCCATTGTCCATTATAGTGTGTCCAGTCATTAAACATTATAATTTCTACACGATTTCTAATATTATTTGTCAAAGATTTTCTGGTTAAGACCAGATTAAATTAACTGCACCCTGAAAGCTATAAATAAGATGAAAGGTGTCTTCAGACTAGATAAAGCAGAACAAATATTTCAACTCTTTAAATCTGTCAAACGCTTCAAACTTCCGTTATAAACAACAGTTTGCTAGTAGTATTGCAGTGTATTCCCACAGCTGTCAATTTGGAAGTTATGTGAAACAGTGTATACTGTGTAACTTCTGCAAACATTTTGACTCTTGAGGTTTCATAAAAATTTTAGCATTCAATTGATAAGCAATTGTTCTTTCCTTCTCAAAATAATTCTAAAATTATGTCAAAAGTCTTATAATTTCTGGTAAATAGGAATTTAAAAACAAAGTCTGTGTCAAAATAAGTAACATGGTATGATGAACTGATAAAAAAAATTGTGGACACGTTTGTATGGCTTCAAAGAAAAGTGTACCTTTATGGGGAAAACATTTTCCAGGAATCATCAGTATAGTTTGTGAAGAAACAAACATTTATAAATTAAAAAAAAATATATATACTCTGCCAGAATCTTACCTTGCGATCTTTTTTCGCTGACTTACCTTTTGTAAACACCAACAGACGTTCAGGGCCGCCAACATATTTTGAAGTTGAAATATGTAAACTTTTATACTCTTCCGTAATTAAAACACTAGACAATTTTGCAATCTGACTACCCACAATGACTGCATGGGAGAAAAAACCACACAAATATATCACCGCAACATACACCAATTTTATGCCGAATATTTTAAAATCACTCATAAACAAAAACAGTGATATTGTAGTCACTTACAAGACTACAAATAATATCTTAAATAATCTTCGCACCCACGAATCCACACCTTGAGAATAAAACGGGCGTTTATAAATTGTCATGCAATGACTGTGACGCTTTCTATGTGGGCCAGACGGGCCGTGGTTTCCTCAAAAGATTTAACGAACACAAACCACGCACTATCTGTCGCAACTATGATACCATCAAATCAAAATTTGCCAAACATCTTATTAATGAAAATCATAATTACACCGATTTCGGAACCAATTTAAAACCCCTCCACTTTTGTAGTAGAGGACGTTATATGAACGCACTCGAGGAATTTGAGGTGTACAAAGCGTTCAGAGACACTAGTACCAAGCCACACATCTTGAACGACCAGTTATTATTCAAATGTAATATATTGTACGATACCGCGTTGAGATACTAAGATAACAAGACTCATTTGCGGTTAATGCGCGGTGGGTCGCTGCGCAGTGTACACTGTTTGCCCGATTCATGTTACAAAAAGTATATAGTTTATATGTTAAATTGTCCTATTTATGGTTTTAACATTTGAGAAGTATATCAGTGAATGATATGTGCTAAATATTTTATGCTTTGAAAATGAGACAAGTGTCTCGAAACATGTCGCAATAAGAAAGGACATCATACGAGAAGTCACAGACGGTTAGTCAAATTTTAACGTCATTTAATCGTCACTTCATTGTTTACCACTTGTTGTACATTTTGTACTCCTTGGTAGGCCTACTTTAATACTTTTTCGGCCTACCAGGGACTCATCCGAGACTATGGTTGAATTAACGACTGTACAGGTTGAAGACTGGTTTTCAATTGCTCGGCGACGACTGTGTGAACATCGTGCGCACGGTTGCCTACCCGCCAGGTGTTTACTCGTTCTGTGATTGGTTCTTGCCATCACATGTTCGGCTATGGAATTTCTGTACATGATTTTCACATTGGGAAAAGGCGGCACACCCGCGCGCTCGTACGCACGAATACGAACCCTTCTGACAATTAACATTCCTGTGCTTTACCGTACCTGTTACGGTGCTATAGTCGGTGACCAAAAGTACACTCTGGGTGAATAAAAGATTACCTCTAAGGTTGTCAACAGATAGTTCAAATGAATTTACTGACATTACAAACCCCTTTTATTTTGTCCCGTTACAATACCCCCCCCCAATGAGAGGTTTTCTGTCGAAACAGAAAAACTCTCATTGCCTAAAACCCTAAGAGGACCAGCTAGGATATGGCACCACTAAACCCCCTTAAATCCTTATTCAAATCATGGGTAACTTACCCCCCTAGTCCGGTGACTATGGCTGCACCTGAACGACCTTACTGGACTTCCCTCGTCGAGATCCCAACACCATAAAGTCAAACAGGCACGTCACCACAGTATCACCAAACTCTGTAACATTCAATAAAAATATCAATCACTGGCTTTTCAACATACCACATCCTTAACTGACTTGTTTCCCCTTAGACTACTGGATTGCCTTTAGCAAAGTACTGGTTGCGTATATATTGTAATAAAACACAAAATCTGTTTGTTAATGTTATCTAAAATTCGAAATAAAAATTTTAATTTATTTCAAAAAGAAAAAATTTCTGAAAAATATTTTTTGTATAAATTTTAATCCTAATATTTAAAATTTAATCGTGGTTATTGTTTGTGAGTAGAAATTAAATGGTATTATGTTTATTAATGTAATAGTGTTACTTTCTGTAAATTTATTTAATGACAATCTGGTTAACTCAAAATCTAGTCGAAAGACGGCTCTCTTCTTCTTCTTCTTCTTCTTCTTCTTGAAGCGTTCGTTGTTTCGTGTGTACCGCCTTTCGGTTAGTTGGTATTCTTGATTAATTTATTTGTTAAGTTTTTTTTTTTAAAGAAAAATTAAATCCAAATTACATAACAGAACGTTTATTAATAAATTAGTTAATTTGATCGATAAGAATCGATGTTACAAAGCAGTATCGACTCACTCAGGGCCGGTCGATATAAAAGTTTACATTGGTAGTATATAAAAATATAGTTCTTTGAACGGTTATTTAAGAATAGCCAGAGAAGGGTATGGACAGGAAAGTATAACACTTACAATGATAAATGCCTTAATATTAAACAATACAATGTTATAATTAAAAAAATAAAAGTTTATACATAATATTTATTCAAACCAAAAGCAGCAGAGATTCGTTTCTTTACAGCTGGAGTAAGAACAGCGATGAATCAAAATGGCCGACTGGCGCATGCGTGGTGGAGCATCTAACCTTGACGAAGGATTTGTTTAAATAAAGATGTCTTTTCTCCGTTTAAATGGTCTCAGCAATTGTGTATGATAGTTCTAGAGTTAATTGAGTGTCACTGGTGTATGGTTTAATAGTTCACTTGGTGTAAATTGTTGTTATTGTGTCTATCTCATTTGATCTATATGTGTCGGGTTTAACCTTGATTGTTCGTCTGTAAATTGTGTGGTATTGGTGTTATTTCAATTAATTAGGCGTATGTGGTTCTGTTTATTGGTGATACACTGTTCATATTTTAATTTTACCGGTTCACAATTAAAAAAATAACTCTTTACTGATAGTTCGCCATTATAGGTTATTTCGAGCAAATAATCACATTAAGTACACTCGTCAATGGATAATAATGAACTGTTCTCATTTCCTTCGTCTCCTGAAAATCTTAGCCAATTTAATGTATATTATATATTGTTTCAAATTATCTTAGATTCCGATACGTTTTATTTTATTACATTATACTCGGAAAAAAATTTCGTTATGAATTAACTGTATGAAATACTAAATAAATATTCGGTTTCTTTATTCTATTCTGCTTATTTTGATACTAATTAATATAGTTTTACAAAGTTTTCATTAAAAAAAATTATATTTCTTACATTTTGGAAGGTAGGCTTAATATTGTATTTCCTGTTCTCTAAGCAAATAATAGCCATTTTCCCTGATATAATTATTATTTTATTAAATCTGAAATTAATATAATTGTCTATTCTTACTTAATTTCTTGCAATTTAGTTTATTAATGATTGTTTTTAAATACAATTCATTTATCTATGACTCCTCCCCTGATAATGTCAGTTGGTACATTCCATTTTTATGTATAATTTTACTTATCTGCTGACCATATCTTTATAAAGTATTATTTACATGGTATTACTATATGTTGTGTCTATCTTACATAAATATTATCAGTTTAACTGGTTTATAGGACTAGATTTGTTAATTATTCTGTAGTCTAAATTCATTATATGTCCTATATTTGATCTGTTGCTATTTGCAAAATTTTTACTAATACAGTTAGTTTGTACCCTTCTCTGACCTTCTATTCTGATTTAATTTATTAACAATTTGTTCTTTGACTATTATAACATTGAACATTGATTTTACAATTAAAATACAACACTTATTTACTATCAAAACTGGTACCTTGAATAATACCTTTTATGTGTACTGATTACACCTAGTAACATAATAAAAAACATTTTATAATGTAGGAATGGTATCTACATTTAGATATGGCATTCTTAATTTAAAATAATAACAAAATAATATTTTATAACTATAATATTGCTTAATTCTAAATCTTATTTATACAGTTAATATTGGAAATAGGAACATAACATATTCGTTCCATTAAATGGTTAACACCTTCTTAAACTATTTATTTACAGTCTTATCTGTACCTCCCAATTTTAAGGATGTATTCCCCGTCACTTTATGTATAACACAAGCTCGCTGTTTATATTATTCATTCTATGGAATGTTCTTATAAACAGTGGCATTTTATTAGAAATATTATTCCTTCATATCAAATATGATACTGTTCAAAAACACTTAAAGTTATTTACTGGCACGGTAACTCATGTACCTTTTCAAAGTTTATTGATTACAATTTAATAACTTACACTTGTCCCTGGTTATTTATTGATATTATCACTAGTTATTTTCTAGCCTTAGAACATGAAATATTTAACCATGGGGGGACTGTTAAGGTTTGTCTATATAAACTACACAATAACTTTTTTGGGTGCACTGTTACTTAATACTCTAAACACTTTTGGTTTTTATCAGTTTTACATTGGTATATGGTTTTTTGGGGTGTTATACTTTCTCTTGGGACATTCATTTATTTTTGGGGTTTTTTGGTTTTCTCCCTATGGGGTTTCTATTTGGTATTGGTTGTTTCACTTCCTTTATCTAGTGGATCTACACTGGTTTCTTATTCTTCAGTACCATTTCGCTGTATATTCCTTTGTTTACGATGGTCTGTCTTCTTTGTCAGTTCATTTGGTCTGGGTATCTTCATTGCCTGCTTCTATCCTACCTGGGTAATTTTGTTATTCAAATTTTAGTTTTCTGGGTTTTTAAATTTGTAGTATATATATTATTTGCAGATTTTTTCTTTATGTTTACTTTTCTTGTGATTATAATAATTCATAGTGCTTTTTAATTGATTCTCATTAGGATATTCCATATATTTGAGTTTTATTAATGATCATTTAGTAATTGATTTATGTGGATTATCTGTCATGCTACAGATTGCTCTCTTCCAGAAGTGATTAGTTCAGATCATATTTAGTTTGTCTGAAATAATTGCTTATGATATTTTATTATAAATTATATTTCTTTACCTCCTTCATATTTCTAAAAAAAAATTTTTCTTTATTTTTGAGCTTATCTGTATTTCATTATTAACTGGATTTTTCTTGATAGTAATAGTCATCTTAGGGTCGTTATTTTTTATTTTTCCATTTTCTTCTTAACTTGGTTCTTTATCCTTGGGATATTTATTCCCTAAAATTCCCTAATACGTTAGCTGGGGCAGTTCAGAGGGGCTCTGTAGGCTACACTTCTCTGCTGGCCATACTACGTCATTTATTGATTACAGAGGCAAATCATCTCTGATCAGTACATAATAATACTGCTGGACTTATCTACAGACAGTTATTAATAAAAATTACATAAGAATAGTCCACCTTATGACTATAAAAAAAAATTAAATATCTTTGGATACTTCACTTCGTATATGAACAGATCTATTAATATTTCTATCTTAGTTAATTTCTATCTCAGTTACTTTTCTCAATGGTTAGCTCTGTTGGCATTTTATTTCTCCTTATGGTTAGAAGCTGGTTTAATATAATTATGACTTGTTATTCAGTGTAAAGTTTTTATTTATTTTAATTCTCTGTCATATTTTGACTGCTATTACAATCTCCTTCTGGTCATTGGTAGCATATATTTTGGTATTATATATTTTTTTTTTTCTTATGAATCGTTCCACTAGTATTATGTTCTTGCAATTACTCTTTTAATTGTCCTTCTTATAATTGACATTTATTTTATGATCATATTTTTCCTTCTTTTTCAAAATTTTATTCTGCTCTTGCTTTTTATCCAAATGCACTCTTTAATTATTAATTCCATGTGGTTATTGGCTCTGCTTATTTTGCTTAAAAGTCTTATTTATTTTATTTCACAATAAGTTTATTCATTTTAATTGTATCAGTGGTTTTTATTGCCATTTCTTGATTCTTGAAATTTTTTCAGAATTGGTTCCATATATACTTGGTTGTAATGTGAACTTACTCTTCCTTTTGAATGTTGTGGTTATTCTTCAAAATTCCTTTTCTTTTCCTTTATATTCCATGATTTGAGTTTCGTAGATGTTGGGTATTAAGTTGTGCTTACTTGGTTTTTAAATTTATTTGTTTTTACCAAATTCTTTTCCTTTAGTTATTTCACAAATAGTTTCATAAATATTTAGGTAGTAAGTAGTGCTTACTTTGTTTTGGAATTTTTTATATTTTTATTCCAAATTCTTTTTCTTTGTCACTAATCCAAAATTCGTTTCAAATATTAGGTAGTAAGTTGTGCTTACTTCGTTTTTGAATTTTTTTATATTTATTCCAAATTCTTTTTCTTTTTCATTAATCCAAAAGTCGTTCCATAAATGTTTGGTAGTAAGTTGTTTACTTTGTTTTTGAATTTTGATATTTTTATTACAAATTCTTTTTCTTTTTCACTAATCCAAAATTCGTTTCAAATATTAGGTAGTAAGTTGTGCTTACTTCGTTTTTGAATTTTTTTTTATTCCAAATTCTTTTTCTTCTTGTTCATTTCTAAAAGTTGGTTCAAATATCAGGTAGTAAGGTGTCCTTACTTTGTTTTAGAATTTTTTTATATTTATTCCAAATTCTTTTTCTTCTTGTTCATTTCTAAAAGTTGGTTCAAATATTAGGTAGTAAGTTGTCCTTACCTTGTTTTAGAATTTTTTTTATATTTATTCCAAATTCTTTTTCTTCTTGTTCATTTCTAAAAGTTGGTTCAAATATTAGGTAGTAAGTTGTCCTTACTTTGTTTTAGAATTTTTTTATATTTATTCCAAATTCTTTTTCTTTTTCATTAATTCAGAAGTAGTTCAAATATTAGGTAGTAAGTTGTCCTTACTTTGTTTTAGAATTTTTTTATATTTATTCCAAATTCTTTTTCTTCTTGTTCATTTCTAAAAGTTGGTTCAAATATTAGGTAGTAAGTTGTCCTTACTTTGTTTTAGAATTTTTTATATATTTATTCCAAATTCTTTTTCTTTTTCACTAATCCAAAATTCGTTTCAAATATTAGGTAGTAAGTTGTGCTTACTTCGTTTTTGAATTTTTTATATTTTTATTTTATTATACTCAAAATTCAATCTTCTATACATTCAATTACTCATAATATTTTTTCATGGAAGCCTGGTTATATACACCCTTTATCCTTTCTGAATCTATTTCCTTTATTTCATAAGTATTATTATTTTTTACATTGGATATTACATATGGTCTGGTGTATAACAGCAATAACTTCTTCGTTATTCCTTCCAGTATGCTGGGTAGTTCACGATTTTTTAATAAAATTTTTTCTCCCTTTTCATAAATTATTAATTTACCACTAGCCTTTTGTACTTATTTTGTCGTTTTACCTGGTCTTCTGCCACCTTGTTGTAGAATTCAGCTTTGTCAAATTTGTACACATGGTTTATCGGGAACTCGAGGATATCTGCAATCTCTCGTGGGGGTGGTTTTTCGTACATAGCGGAGTATGGGGTTATCCCTATAGCTGGATGGTATGCTAAGTTGAGGAATTCCTCAGTGGCTTCTAGATAGTCTTGCCACCTTTTTTGTTGATGGTGACAATAAGTTCTTAGGATCCTCCCCACTTCTCGTAACACCTGCTCTGCCGGATTACTGCTCGGATGGTAGACCGAGGTCTTGTATGTACGAATGCCCATTGGCAATAATGTATCTCGCCATTTTCTACCCTTAAACTGGGTTCCATGATCAGTAATGATCGAAGATGGTTTCCCCAGGTGTGGGATATACTGTTCCGTTAATATCCCCAGAATTTTCCGGGTAGTCGCTCGATTAGTAGGGTATAGCTTAACATACTTCGTGAAGTGGTCCATTATGATGGTTAGGTATCGATATTGATGTCGACCTCCACTACGGGGAAATGGTCCGCAAATGTCTAGGAATACCTTCTCCAATTTTGCTTGGGAGGTGATAGGAATCATAACACCTTCTTTCTTCTCATTATTTGTTTTTACAAGCTGTCAGATTTTACAACTTTTTATATACATTCGGACCTTCCTATTTATGTTTTTTATCTGGCAGCTCTCCTCCAGAGCTTTTATTACCTTGAGGGTGCCCATATGCCCGTAACGTATGTGGTAGTTTACTATTAATTCCTTTTCGATCTGTGTTGGAATAACTATCTTCCAGGTCTCCTCCTTCAGGGATGTTTTAACGAACAATATCTGTTTATTTAGTTGGTAATATTGAGCAACGGTTTCGTCTCCTTCTTCTAATCGAGCTTTAAGGGTTCCCAATTTCGGGTCCGCTTGTTGGTGGGTGCTCATATTGGTCAATATTGTTGTTAAATTGGCTCTGTTGCTAAGAAGATGGTAGATTTTTAGCACGCTTTCCTTCTCCTCTTCGAACGTTTGTTCTTCCACATTGATCTGGGATAACACATCAGCTACGACATTCTTTTTACCTGGGATGTATTCCCAATTTAGATGGTATTCTTGAAGGGCAAGTATCCACCTCGTTAGCCTGCCATGGTTCAATTTGCAGCTTTTCAAGAACGAAATAGAAATATGGTCTGTTCGGACTGTAACAGGGTATCCCAAAATGTAAGTGCGGAATTTACCGCAAGCAAATACTACGCTCAGTAATTCTTTTTCAGTCACCGTGTAATTCTTTTCGCACTGGTTCAAAGACCTGCTCGCGAAGCTAATTACTTGATGTTGACCCTTCTCGTCCTCTTGATACAGTGTCGTTCCCAGACTGATGTTGCTGGCATCGCAATTCATGAAAAATGGTAATTTAAAGTTTGGGTGGCGAAGTATTATAGTTGCCAGGAATTTGTCTTTAATTTGTTGGAAAATCATATCCTGTTCTCTACTCCATACCCATTTATTCTTTGACGACAATTGAGGTTGAAACTTTGCGGTTAATTCCGAATATTGTTCCTGGAACTTTCTATAATAATTACAGAGTCCCAGGAACGACTGTAATTGCTTCCTGTTTTTGGGTGCCGGGAATTTCTGGATCGCTTCTACTTTTTCTGCCGACGGTGAGATTCCTTGATCGTCCAAGTTAAACCCTAAAAATTGCACTTCTCTGGCAATAAACTTGGATTTTTCTATCTTCAGCGTGACGTTACTGACAGATAATTTCTCAAGCACGTGTTCCACATGGTAGTAGTGTTCCTCCCACGTTTCGGATGTTATTAGTAGGTCATCGACATACACTGTGGTAAACTGAAGTGCTTCCTGTCCCAATATCTGGTCCATGCAGGTCACAAAGATGGCAACTGAGTTTACCAATCCGAAGGGCAATCTTTTGAATTGGTAATTGCGTCCCTCGAATTTGAAACCCAGATATTGGGGACTCCGTGGGTGTAACTCTACCTGTCAGTAACCGCACACCGTATCCCAGGTACTGAAGTACTTGGTACTGTGGAAACGTTTCAGGATTTCTTCAATCTCCCCGGGCGATGTTCTATCATTGATGATTTTTTTGTTTATTTCCCGTGCATCCAAGCAAAGCCGAATTTGGCCGTTTTTCTTGGGAATAGCGACAATAGGGCTGGTGTATGGGGATTGGCTATGTTCTATAATATCGCTATTAATCATTCGGTTTATTTCCGCTCTCACAGCCTCCTTTTGTGAATGCGCAATAGGGTAGGATTTTCTATTAAACTCCACTGTATCTCTGAACTTAAGGGTACATTGGTAATTTCTTACCTTGCCTGGCTCATCTGAAAATACTGAGCGGTACTTCTCATAAATCCTTATCAACTGATTTGCTTGAGTAATGGGCAATTTTTCTTTAGTAATTCCGCTCCGGAAATCTCTTATCTCCTGTATTTTTTGGGACCATAAATCTTCGTCCGTGTTGTCGTATATTATTGGGTTAGAAAAGGTGTTATTATTCGTATAATTAATGTGACGAATTTGCTGGTGGATACTGCTGGGAAGTGTTATCTCGTTACCGACTAAATCGGCCGTCCAGGTCAGACCTCCGGTAAACAGCGATACCTTCTCCGATCGTAAATCGATGATAGCAGAGTTCCTTCTCAGCACATCACATCCCACTAATATGTTGAAGGGTAATCCTGCCGCAATTAGGAAGACCATGTTTATTGCTATACCCTTACTAATCACATTCAACGACACTTGCTTTCTTATTGTTTTGTTTTGGCGACCAGTGGCACCGATTAATACTATGTTATTTATAGGTCAGGTCGGCAATAACTTACCACATTTCTCTTGGATTCTCTCCAATTCTGTTGAATTAATTATAGATACATTCGCACCTGTATCGATCATTAGCTGTGCGAATGTTCCTTCGATTTCTGCATTAATATAAGTTATTTCGTTGTTTATACTATGGAGGCGAGTGTCGTCCTCCTCCATTAGTTCATTTCGAATCTTTTTTAGATAGTTACACCGAATGATAGTAATTTTGTTGTTATTATTTCCTCTTGGCAATTCTTTTATATACCCAGGCGACAGAAGCAGCAAAAAGGTCCTTATCATTTAATACTGCCTACTCCCGTTTAAATTCTCCTCATCCTGATTATTAATTGGACCAACAGAGGCGTCAGTTGGGAAACCTTGAGTAGGTTCCAGCCGTTCCGTTCGCTGTTCGTATGTATGTTCCCTATTTGTATGCCGCTCTGGGTCATCTAGGCTGGTACTTCGCCTTGCCGGATTATATCTGGAATTGTCCCGTTCTCGGCTTCTGCGTCTATCTTCGTACTCGTGGAAACTGTTCCGCCGTTGATGGTTATACCTGCGTTGGCTGTTTCCTTCTGCGCGTATAAAATTTACCCGGGGTCGGGAGAACCTGTTGTTGTTGTTATTGTTATTACCTTGGTAACCCCCTGTTGTTATTATAAAACCGCTCGGTGTTATGGGTATGGTTGGGGTTTCTCTGGCTATTTACATTATTCTTCGGGTAATAATTATTTCTATTACTGGAGAATCCGTTATTAATTCGGTTAATGTTCGGATTTGCATTACCGTGGTTATTGTTGTTATTATTACCGTTGGTAGGGTGCTGATTATGGTAATTTGGATTATACCGGTTCCCCTGGTACCCACTGTTGATCTGTTGATTATTATTATTCGAGGACGGATTATTTTGAAATTCTGGCCGCTCATTTCTTCTTCTACTTTGCCTGTAATATTCTTCATTCTCATAATTTTCTAATAGCTCCGTCATCGCCTGGATGGTCTTTATCTGGCTACCTCTTCGAGCTCTTATGACCTCTTCATCATAATGGTAGGAAAGCTTATTCACCAGGCATTCCTCTGGTATGGCCGGTTCCAGGTGCTTGGCCAGGCACACCTTCCCAAGGAAGTACGCAGTCATGGTATTGCCAAATTGGGTTTTGTATCGGCCATGGCAGATGTTGTCCCTTATTAAATTCTGGGTGGTCTCCGACCAATACTTGGACTTGAACAAATTTTTAAACTGCTGGTAATCATCTATTCGCTCCTGTTCGCCATCCACCAATTGTCCGTCATTTCACGGAATCATTCGTCCAATAGTTCTCGATTATTTGACCATCTATTATTTCTATGTTTGGCCATATATTCCTCAATACGGGCCAAGAACTCCATCGGCTTCCTTTTATATTGGCGGAAGTTAAGCCATTCCCTGTTTTCATTGATGGGGATATTCGTGAAGCTGGTTGGTCGGTTCCGAATTGCTTCCATTTCCTCCTGGCTCTGCCCCACTTGACCAGTGATGTTAGTCATCGCTTCCTCCATTCCGTCACATCTTTCCGTAATTTGAGTTCGTACTTTACTGAGTTCTTCCTGGCTTTCCTTTCGGTTTTCTTCTGCCTTCTTGCGACTAGATTCTTCAAGATTTGTGACCTTGGTGTTTACCACTTCCTTGAACTCTTGTACCTCCACTTCGGTCAGCCGACATCTTTCATCAACTTCTCTTATCTGTTGATTTATAGTTATTGTTTCATCTTCCAGCCTTTTAGTCATAGATTTCTTATTATCTTTGAGTTCTTTGTTCATTTCCTTTCTTAATAGTTCCATTCGTTCGTCTAACTTGTCTAAATTCTCTTGGTTAACTTCTCGTAATTCTTCCCGTAATAGTTGGTTATCCTCTCTTAACTCTTCCAACCTTTCCCCCATCTTATCTTCCATTTTCTTGTTATTCTCCTCCAATTTTTCTTCCATCTTTTTGCTGGTTTCCTCCATTTTCTGATTAGTTTCATCAATTTTCTGGCTTAAAGATCGGTTGTCTTTCTTCATTTCCTTGCTGGTTTCCTCTATTCTCTTATTGGTGTTTTCAATCTTTTTACTCAATTCTTCCTTTGTTGCTTGGTTGTTCTTCTTCAATTCTTCTTGGTTGTCCTTCAATTCTTCTTTTGTTGCTTGGTTGTCCTTCCTCAATTCTTCTTTTGTTGCCTCTATGTTCTTATTTATATCACTCAAATCTTCCTTTGTGGCATCCATCTTCTTACTGGTCTCTCCTATGTCCTTCCTTAATTCTTCCTTCATCTTCTTGTTGTTTTCTTCCATTCTCTTGTTATTTTCTTCCATGTCCTTACTCAACTTTTCACTACTTTCCTTCATTGTCTCCATCATTATCCTGAGCATCTCCTGTATGTTACTATTCTCTGCTCGTGATGGTTTCTCGGGTTGTTCTATTCGTTCCTCCCGGACATCGATTTCCCCTGTTTGTGTGGGCATTTCCGGTTGTTCCTTTGGTTGTGCTGGTGGTTTTGGTTCCATTGGATGTAATAATGTTTCTACGTCCTCCACTGGTGTCGCCTCCTTATCCTCCGTATTAATTTCTTTTTCGGCTTCCGCCGCTCTTTTCTTTGATGTGGCACGACGTTGCATCTTTCCTGGTTCTCTGGCTGGATAACCGCTGCCAAGCTGAATTAGAAATTGGGTGAGTTATTACAGCCTTTCAATCCCTAATTACAGCCCTTTAGTTGGACGCCAATTTTGTAATAAAACAGGTAATGACTGTAGGAATGTTGATAATGTTCCACTTTGGAAACGCCAATTTTGTAACGTTCCGTGTGTCTTCGTTAAGCCCCCACTGTTGGGCTAGCCAATTTTGTAATAAAACACAAAATCTGTTTGTTAATGTTATCTAAAATTTGAAATAAAAATTTTAATTTATTTCAAAAAGAAAAAATTTCTGAAAAATATTTTTTGTATAAATTTTAATCCTAATATTTAAAATTTAATCGTGGTTATTGTTTGTGTGTAAAAATTAAATGGTATTATGTTTATTAATGTAATAGTGTTACTTTCTGTAAATTTATTTAATGACAATCTGGTTAACTCAAAACCTAGTCGAAAGACGGCTCTCTTCTTCTTCTTCTTGAAGCGTTCGTTGTTTCGTGTGTACCGCCTTTCGGTTAGTTGGTATTCTTGATTAATTTATTTGTTAAGCTTTTTTTTTTTAAAGAAAAATTAAATCCAAATTACATAACAGAACGTTTATTAATAAATTAGTTAATTTGATCGATAAGAATCGATGTTACAAAGCAGTATCGACTCACTCAGGGCCGGTCGATATAAAAGTTTACATTGGTAGTATATAAAAATATAGTTCTTTGAACGGTTATTTAAGAATAGCCAGAGAAGGGTATGGACAGGAAAGTATAACACTTACAATGATAAATGCCTTAATATTAAACAATACAATGTTATAATTAAAAAAATAAAAGTTTATACATAATATTTATTCAAACCAAAAGCAGCAGAGATTCGTTTCTTTACAGCTGGAGTAAGAACAGCGATGAATCAAAATGGCCGACTGGCGCATGCGTGGTGGAGCATCTAACCTTGACGAAGGATTTGTTTAAATAAAGATGTCTTTTCTCCGTTTAAATGGTCTCAGCAATTGTGTATGATAGTTCTAGAGTTAATTGAGTGTCACTGGTGTATGGTTTAATAGTTCACTTGGTGTAAATTGTTGTTATTGTGTCTATCTCATTTGATCTATATGTGTCGGGTTTAACCTTGATTGTTCGTCTGTAAATTGTGTGGTATTGGTGTTATTTCAATTAATTAGGCGTATGTGGTTCTGTTTATTGGTGATACACTGTTCATATTTTAATTTTACCGGTTCACAAGTAAAAAAGTAACTCAAAATAAAATTGTATGATAATTTTCACCGAACTCTGTTTACTGATAGTTCGCCATTATAGGTTATTTCGAGCAAATAATCACGTTAAGTACACTCTTCAACGGATAATAATGAACTGTTCTCATTTCCTTCGTCTCCTGAAAATCGTAGCCAATTTAATATATATTATATATTGTTTCAAATTATCTTAGCTTCCGATACGTTTTATTTTAATACATTATACTCGGAAAAAAATTTTGTTATGAATTAACTGTATGAAATACTAAATACATATTCGGTTTCTTTATTCTATTCTGCTTATTTTGATACTAATTAATATAGTTTTACAAAGTTTTCATTAAAAAAAATTATATTTCTTACACTTTGGAAGGTAGGCTTAATATTGTATTTCCTGTTCTCTAAGCAAATAATAGCCATTTTCCCTGATATTATTATTTTATTAAATCTGAAATTAATATAATTGTCTATTCTTACTTAATTTCTTGCAATTTAGTTTATTAATGATTGTTTTTAAATACAATTCATTTATCTACGACTCCTCCCTTGATAATGTCAGTTGGTACATTCCATTTTTATGTATAATTTTACTTATCTGCTGACCATATCTTTATAAAGTATTATTTACATGGTATTACTATATGTTGTGTCTATCTTACATAAATATTATCAGTTTAACTGGTTTATAGGACTAGATTTGTTAATTATTCTGTAGTCTAAATTCATTATATGTCCTATATTTTATCTGTTGCCATTTGCAAACTTTTTACTAATACAGTTAGTTTGTACCCTTCTCTGACCTTCTATTCTGATTTAATTTATTAACAATTTGTTCTTTGACTATTATAACATTGAACGTTGATTTTACAATTAAAATACAACACTTATTTACTATCAAAACTGGTACCTTGAATAATACCTTTTATGTGTACTGATTACACCTAGTAACATAATAAAAAACATTTTATAATGTAGGAATGGTATCTACATTTAGATATGGCATTCTTAATTTAAAATAATAACAAAATAATATTTTATAACTATAATATTGCTTAATTCTAAATCTTATTTATATAGTTAATATTGGAAATAGGAACATAACATATTCGTTCCATTAAATGGTTAACACCTTCTTAAACTATTTATTTACAGTCTTATCTGTACCTCCCAATTTTAAGGATGTATTCCCCGTCACTTTATGTATAACACAAGCTCGCTGTTTATATTATTCATTCTATGGAATGTTCTTATAAACTGGCATTTTATTAGAAATATTATTCCTTCATATCAAATATGATACTGTTCAAAAACACTTAAAGTTATTTACTGGCACGGTAACTCATGTACCTTTTCAAAGTTTATTGGTTACAATTTAATAACTTACACTTGTCCCTGGTTATTTATTGATATTATCACTAGTTATTTTCTAGCCTTAGAACATGAAATATTTAACCATGGGGGGACTGTTAAGGTTTGTCTATATAAACTACACAATAACTTTTTTGGGTGCACTGTTACTTAATACTCTAAACACTTTTGGTTTTTATCAGTTTTACATTGGTATATGGTTTTTTGGGGTGTTATACTTTCTCTTGGGACATTCATTTATTTTTGGGGTTTTTTGGTTTTCTCCCTATGGGGTTTCTATTTGGTATTGGTTGTTTCACTTCCTTTATCTAGTGGATCTTCACTGGTTTCTTATTCTTCAGTATTTTTGTTCATTCTATATTTCTTCTTTCTTCGTTCTTCAGTACCATTTCGCTGTATATTCCTTTGTTTACGATGGTCTGTCTTCTTTGTCAGTTCATTTGGTCTGGGTATCTTCATTGCCTGCTTCTATCCTACCTGGGTAATTTTGTTATTCAAATTTTAGTTTTCTGGGTTTTTAAATTTGTAGTATATATATTATTTGCAGATTTTTTCTTTATGTTTACTTTTCTTGTGATTATAATATTTCATAGTGCTTTTTAATTGATTCTCATTAGGATATTCCATATATTTGAGTTTTATTAATGATCATTTAGTAATTGATTTATGTGGATTATCTGTCATGCTACAATATGTACCTTCTTAACATAGACATATTATGTTCATAATCGAATAAACATTCCTATTTCACAAAAACCTAGACTCAAAAGACATCACTAACCTCAGGTTAACATAAAACATTTCATCTCTGAATCTAAATAAAATTCCCTAGCATTACACAACTTTTAATTTCATTTTCTATTAATTAAACATTTTAACTGTTTATCTTGCATCATTACTTCAATTTTGTTTTTATATTCAAAATTTCAATCATTGCATTTTCCTCAGTTACCATTTACTTTACAATTCAAATCAAAATAAATCTAAGTTCATTACCAAAATTCACATTTTAAATTAATTAGACCATCTCTGTTAATTAATTACTTTAATTGCATTACTTAAAACCTTTTACATTAATTAAAACTTCTCACAAGTTTTAATTACCTCATAATCAAACACTGTAAGTTACTTCAAAACGATTTTAATTAATTTAATTTCATCTTGTATTTATTACTCTTCCATAATAAGATTCATCTGTCATTTTCTATAACCTTCAAATCAAAACTTTTAAAATTTACCACCAAAATTTCTATCTTTTAAACATTTTACATCGACTTCATTGTCATTATTGAGATTCCTTACTACATATTGACAATTATTCAAATACAAAATTTTTTACTATCATAAAATCACTTGCAACTATAAATCGATTACACAAAATATAATATACACATAACACCATGCATCAGCTGATATCTTATCAGCATATGAACATAACCTTACTTTAAGTACCTTTAACACGAGTAAACCAAATACAAAATTATCTACAATATACTTTTCAAACTCATTTAATTTCATTCTCAAAACATCAGTTTCATTATAAAATTCATACTGACATATGGTCAGTCATTCAATCAAATAAAAACATGATCACTGCCATAAACTCAAAACTATAAACATTTATCGCAACAAATATAATGTACATAACCATATGTACCTTCTGATACATTATAATAACAATATGACTCAATACGTAAACACATTCTGTTTAATCATTTACTATTTATTATAAAGTCTAAATCTCAGAAAAATCATTTTAATTTATTACCAAAATTCATCTATCCAACATTTTAAATTAATTAATTCATCTCAAATTAATTCAACTATTTTATCAAACACATTTTAATTACTTTACTTATCAAATTGCTTTAATTACTTTATCAAAATTCATAATGACCGACTGTCAATCATTAAAGTTGAGTATACTTCATACACTATGTTGTATTCTCTGTTACCTTATCATTACAATAACATAACCTTACTCCATACGTACATTTAACATCAACACAAAAGTATATACAATCCACATTTATTATCTGTTATTGTTTACCACAAATCATTTCATAATTCAGTCCATTTCAAAAACCACTACACTCACATAATTAAATGTTCATGAACAATACTATTTACCCTCCATCATCAAACAATAATCTTATTTTATGTATACCCAATTCATTTTTAATTAAATACATTATATTATTACCATTAATATAATAACCCTTCCATTTCTCAAATTGTTCCATTACACCAGAATAATAATAACCCCCCGTATTACTCCATATTATTCTCTCATAAAATCTGTCTACATCAGTATGCTTGGTTAAGTCTCCTTTGTTATCATTTGTCACAATTGAATAGTTTCTACTATCAGCATCATAGTAATCAGCTGTTACCAGTACGCTAATTCTCCCAACAGGTAAGTGTATATCATCATCAACATCAATATAATCATCGTTTACTACTGTGCTAATAACTTCATAAGGTAAGTACTGAATATTACTAATTCTCTCCATATTTATTTTCTCTATCAACTCTCCATAACCTCTTTTTAACTTAAACAACTCTAACTCGGCCTACCAGGGACTCATCCGAGACTATGGTTGAATTAACGACTGTACAGGTTGAAGACTGGTTTTCAATTGCTCGGCGACGACTGTGTGAACATGGTGCGCACAGTTGCCTGCCCGCCAGGCGTTAGGCGTTGCCACATGGCGTTAACTCATTCTGTGATTGGTTCTTGCCATCGCATGTTTGGCTATGGAATTTCTGTACGTGATTTTCATGTTGGGAAAAGGCGGCACACCCGCGCGCTCGTACGCACAAATACGCACCCTTCTGACAATTAACATTCCTGTGCTTTACCGTACCTGTTACGGAGCTATAGTCAGTGACCAAAAGTACACTCTGGGTGAATAAAAGATTACCTCCAAGGTTGTCTACAGATAGTTCAAATGAATTTACAAACCCCCTTTATTTTGTCCCGTTACAAGTTAGCACTGTAGGTTGAATGCTCTTCTGTACGTTAGCTCATTCCAATTACATATGGAGAAGTAATGTGAGTTTTCCTCTACAAAAGTGGTCTCGGTATCTCCTTTCAACCAAGAACACTTTATTGTATTAAATGAAGTACCTTGCCCACACTAAGATATGGCATCCTCATAGGTTAAACTCAGGTCTGACAATGGGAAGCCATTATTTATTAATAAAGGTGTGTGCATTTAATCTAAAAGTGTCCTTAATCAGCTGTTATTCTTGTGCTAACTTGTGAGTGATGTAGATTTAGTGTTCATTGACTGCCAACTTGTTTTCATTTGTTTCAGGTGTTAACAAGATCAATTTATCCTTCATCTGACAAATGGAAGGGATCAAATTTGAGGACAAGGTATAAAGTTTAAAAATAAAAATATATTTTTTGCTGTTTAATGTATGTATTAAATTGATACACGTGTTATATACGCACATTCATTTCTTATATTAATAATAGTTTATTTATCATCATATTGATTTGTAATTAATTGCTGTACAGAATATGATTTATACATGTATTCTTTTGTGTAGGGTTCGCATTGACAATATTCATTTTCCATAACCTCCTAACTTTCAAGCAATTCTCTTCCTCCCTCATCCAATTTAGACTTGTAGTCTGTTTGATAGTTGCAAAGTAGCTTTAAAACTTATTTTTTGTTCTGCCAGTCTTTGTGTTGGCCAATTATGTCAACATACTCATACTATTCTATCGTCACTCATTCTCTTGTGTTGTCCACTCTGGTAGTCCTGTCCTCTGCAAGTCTTCCTGGTATTCTCCTGAACTCCATACTTGTGACATCTCATTTCGCTGTTTTGACTTGCATTGTCTCACTTCCATTTTCTGCAGAATACATCAGTATTAGATGTATTATGTCTTATGCTATACCTTATATGTATTATTATTATTATTGTATGTCTAAAAGTCAATATTAGACATATAATTGATGTACATATTCATACCTTTGTGTTTTGTCTCAAATGTTTGTTAGCCAGATAGTAAGAGCCACAGACACCAAATAGTAAGAGGCACATAACTGACTATTCTATGAGTGATGATGACTTGCATTTTAATTTTTTATCTGACCACCCGCTCATGTGCCAAGTGGGTGGGAGGGGGGAGTCAAAAATTCACCATTTATTGCCCACTTTTAATGTTGTAACCATTAGCTATACAATTGCTTCCTTCAGATTTTATGTACACGACCTACCCGTTCGTGGGGAGTGAGGTTAACCCTTCTTACTAACCCACTGCTCTCAAGATTAGTTATAAACAAGTCAGTTAATCACACAGTAGGCATACTGCTTTTAACTGTATAATTAACAAACTATTAATGTAGAAAGTGTGTTAATAAGTTTACACTACAGTAGACAGTAGATAATTAATTACATTTGATGTACTTAAATTGTTATCTTACTGTAATATCATTAAAGTTCATATCACCTCATCATAATTAATAATCTTTAATGCAACAATATATAATTGAAATCCGTTTGAAACATGGCTTTTCGTAGATAAGATCATTTATCCTTTCGTATACCTTACACGTATATACTATGGTAATTTGAAAAGTTCACGACCTAATAATAAAAGACTTACCAGTATTTTTTCGTTTTGGAATCACTTTTCATATTTCAGCATAGTCTCCATGTAGTTGAACATATTTGGTTTAGTGATGCTCCAGTGCTTTTATCCCATTCAGAAGTTTGATTGTTCTAGGTCCTCTGATAACCGTTTACTGCCGCTTTCAGTCATCTCCAGAAAAATCCCTCCCTCACCAGGGAATTTCTGAGTTTTGGGAATAATTAAAATTAAATGGAGATAAATCAGGCGAGTAAGTGTGAATGTTGCAGCAGATTGTAGTTCAGCTCAGCGATTTTTTGGCTTAAAAACAATGCTTGTCTGGTCTTCCATATCCTACTACAAAATTGTCTATTTATATACTAAACCTGGCCCTTTTTTACAAGTATTTTCATTTATTAGGTCCAAAAGATTAGAATATGGCTCTATTTTTTGGCACATCCATGGTAATCTCTTAACAACATTCTCTTAGCCACTCAGAAAATTAAGTCATACCTTCCAACAGACAAAATTGACTTTCCTTTTTTTTACATGACTAATTAACAATACTGCTGCAGACCAACATGTTGCTTTACAGCAGTTCATGAGGCAAATGTGGTGTCACCTGATGTCTCTGACTCGGTTCTCAGACTCAGTATCTTCTTCTTCTTTTACTCTTCCTGAACCACCTTCTTTATCTGTGAGAGCTTACAGATAATTTGTTTTCTAATTACTTTGTCCATCCAGTATATTTTGTAATCTATTACTTTTTATCGTTTAATTAATTATTCGTATCGGGTGTTTAAGGTTGGGTTTAGTATGACAAAAATAGAAAAATACAATAGTTATGTTCTATTTACCATATTTAAAGTAATCATAAATGTACCATGATTGTACCATCACAATTTTTACTATTCTCCTACAGCAGCAGATTTCAAATGCTGTGGTTGTGTCTTTCAATTTTCCCTATTGTCTAGGTTTCACATGCAGCTTCTATAATAGCATGCTGCAAACATATAATTTGAGGAATTTCTTCTTAATTTGAATCCAGTATTTGACAGAAGCAAATTTGTTTCTCCATTTGGCCTGTGCTCTGACACTGATTCCTCTCAGTTATCTCTACCAGTTTTAATATTTACCTATTTTTGTTCCTGACTCCTCTTCCCCCAAATAATTTTTTATAATATTCAATAGTGTTCTCAATTTACCTTGTTTTCTGTTAGTATAAACCATACCATCAGTAAAACTCTTAACTCTTAACATCAGTAACTCTTAATTCTTATACTCTTTCCATGAAATGTTATTACGGTCTTGAACATCTTTATGGTTTTCTTTATAGCCTCTTATAAAGCATTCTCGTATAATGGTAATGAATTTGTTTGAAAGTAAATTTTAATTCCTTGTTATTTGTAGGATGTTTTAACGGTCAGTATAAAGAAAGAAGCAGATCCAGAAGAGGCTGAGACTGAACAGGTAATGTGCATAACCATTATTTAGCCCATAGGTTAGGTTGTTCTGTGTCATGTACCACTAGAGATTTGGATCACATTCGTTTGTAGATATGTAATTAAAAATCAACAGTATACACAAACTGTATCATAGTGTTGTATACATATAAACTACATGAGATTAAGTAAGTAAAATCGCCCACTTGTGCGAGCACGCGCGTGCACACACACCATGTAGGTACAGAGTATGGATATTTATTGCAAAAATTGATAGGTGATTCTATATATTTCATATTTAGTATTGATCACCTGTTTATATACTCTATAAATCACTGAGAAGACTAAGCAAATTTTATAGTTGTTCAATTTTCAGGATATATTGCCAGTTACAAATTCTGTCCTAAAAGGAGAACTGCTTGTAAAAGAAGAAATCATCAAAGAAGAGAATGAACAGTTTGTTGATCAGGTATAGTACATAGTTATACATTTGTTTATAGGGTCATTCCATGTCAAACCAACCAGTGACTCAACCTGACCATTTTTAAATTTGATGACACTTGCAGGATTTATTCTATCTATGAATGTAAGTACAAAAATATTTTTTTAAATTTTTATGTGACCCCATTTTTTAGTTTTTAATTTTTTAAATTTTAAAAAAGTTCATTTTTTTTGGCTTGCGGAACAAGCTTTAATGTATCATAACTTTTGTTCTATAGGTCCTACAGACTTGTTCTTGGGCTCTTATCGCAACAAACTGCACACTGTTTTTTGTGATGTTTCACCATTTTTGCTACGAATTGGTTCAAATCCTGACAAATATTATTATACACTCCACTCACTGTATATTCGTATCGGGTGTTTAAGGTTGGGTTTAGTATGACAAAAATAGAAAAATACAATAGTTATGTTCTATTTACCATATTTAAAGTAATCATAAATGTACCATGATTGTACCATCACAAAACCCCCTCAATGAAAGAGTTTGTGTCGAAGCACAAAAACTTTCATTGACCCTTTCATACTTCCTAAAGGGATCAGCCAGGATAAGTCGCCACAACCCCCTTACAATTTTATATAAAAGAAAATTACAACTCACCCTTGGTCTGGTGGTGATGACCGTAACTAGATGACCTTACTGGACTTCTCCTGCGAGATCCCAACACCATAAGGCCACTTAGGCTCTTAACGTCCCTGCTCTGACGCGTTGGTCAGCTCAGGACCGCTGTCATATCACCAAACACTGAAACAATATTAAAATAGTGGCTTAATAAATCACTCCATCCTCAACTGATCTGGTTCCCCTTAGCTAAATGCTGGTTTGTGCCAATAAGCACTGGGTTGGCTTAATATAGTTATAAAAGAATTAGAAATATATATTTCTCAAGAATTATAAAGAATTTCCTTTCTTCATATTACAAACCCTGAATTGATAAATGGTTTCGATTCCTATCGATAATATTTATCTTCTTTCTTTTACAATTACTGTAATTGTAACATAAACATTGATATAATAAAAATTTTAACTCTACTTGAAAATAGAAAAATTTACACATTATAGATCTCCCAAACCTAGAGAAAAACAAATGATAAAAGAATCGATAAATTGGTATATTTATTTATTTATAACTCTTATTGAATGATAAAACTAAAAAATTATTATTATTATTATTATTATTATTATTATTAACAGGTAATAATCTGTTATTAACAGCACCATTTCTATTTATCCCTTTTACACATTATTTCCATATTATAAAATCATGTTGAAATTTCTATAACATAAATACATAATACATTTTACATCATAATACATTGATAATTAACACTGATACATTTAATACCTTGACATGATTGATTCATTTTTAATCTTGATTTGCATATTCCATCTAAGTTGCATTTAATTATAAAATTACAAATTCAATTAAACTTTCATTAATTATACATCAATTTATTTGTTTATAAAATTCATTTTAAATTTATTATTAATATTCATATTATTAATATTATTACTTCATTACCTTTCTATTCTGAATTTTCTACCTCACTGACTACCTAACCTTTCACCTTCTACTTATTTTTCTATATAATCTGGGTAACTCCTATATTCGCTATACTTCTACTTATTATAATCTTACTCACCTTCTAATTGACCACCAAATTTACCTATCATGACACCAATATCTCAATCATAAACACCATTTCTAATTTCATTTAAATTCTATGGCACCGCTCGTATTTGCAATGGGTTGGGTGTTCCCTAACTGGCTATATACATCCATAATATTTTGCCCTTACAAAAATTTCGGCGAACACTCCCTTAAACTACGCTAATACCTGCCACAACACTATTGGTTGGCTACTCTGTATCACCTCACCCCCACTACAGAATTCATCAACAACAATTATATGTTTATACCTTTACTTAAACACCTTTACTAATAATCACTAACTACTGTGTCCCTAACTATCTAATAATTCTTTGTATTATTTTCTTAAAATTTCTTACCTTTCTAACTCAATTTACATCAATTAAACTCACCTGCATTGTATCTATCCCCAGGCTCTATCCCTGTTTAAATATTTACTTTACTGTAATCATTGACCATTGTCTTCTATAAAATTCACCTCTCACCTACTTTTAACAATACATCTTACCTTTCAAATATATATATTCTTATTTAATCATCTATTTAATCATCAATAATTACCTTCATTACCAATTAAAAATTAAAATTATTATTATTAAACATGTTATGTATGTAAAATATATAATAATAATACATACTGGTGTAAATATACCTGTAATACATAATACATAATATACATCAAAAATACATTGATAGATAAATACAGTTAATACAATGAAAAATATACACTCCAACTCATTAATTTATTATTTACCAAACTCAGTTCATAGCAGCCCAATTCAATACCACAGTTCACATTTATTTATTTTTTTTTTAATGTTCATACACAATTGACACAGTCTATCCACCATCATTGAACAACAAACGAATCTTAGGTCTATTTAAATTCTTATTTAATAAATATATTTTATTATCTGCAACATTATATTCATACTTCTTTATGAAATTGTTATTTACCAAATATTTCCAGTCACGATCAAGTAGGGTTCCGTTTATCTCAGTATCATATGTCATTAATCGGTTATTATCTTCATAATATTCCACCACAGGTAAATACTTAATACCTTTATTCTCATTTCTTGTTATTTCCAATTCATTATTATTATCAGGTAAGTATTCATCATTTTCATATACCACATCTAACCCTAACCTCTCTAACAATTGTCTGTAATTTCTGTTTACTTTAAATATTTCTGTTACTCTCTTACTCTCACAATATCTCTCTATACTTTCTCTCTTAATACATTTCTCTCCATGACACCAAATTACACTTTCTCTCTCCAAATATGCAGGGGTCCCTATCATAAAATTATCCCTAACATAAGTGCACCACTTATTAGGTACACCAAAACACAAAGAAACTTTATTTGTAGGCCTTTCGTCTACTAAATATAAATTAAAGGAATTCTTATCCTTATAACAATTACATGAAGACTTGTCTTCACCTCCTAATACAACATCAAAAGAAAATTCTACCCCCTGCACTCCTTGTACTAAAATACTTTCTCTCAACTTTCTTTCTGACTTAATAAATTCAAACATTTCATTTTCACTAATTATACTTTCATTATCATTTTTATCCTTTTCTAACACCACATTCTTACTACTTGTAATATTTGAGTTATTTGTACATTCATTATTTGAATTATTATTTTTAAATATGTTGTTATCCAGTACAGCATTTTGCTGGGTACTCCTATTTAGTACTTTCTGACTTTCTACTTTACTTTCTACCAAATTAAAATTCTCATCTAGTTTGGTGATGAGCTTGTCACATTTTTTAATAAGGTGATTATGACCTAATTTTATTTCATTCCTTAGTTCATTGAACTTGATATCAAAACTATCAAATTTGTCATTCAAATTTGTGAATTTAATATCAGAATCGCTTTTCTGCTCATCTAGTTTTTTATCTAATTTTAATAGTAATTGCATCATTGCATTAGTTTCATCCTTATTACTATCTGACTTAGTTGAAATGTATGTATTGACTTTCGTTATCTCTACAGATACAGGCGTATTTGCCTCGTCAATCTGACTAGTTTGAGGTGTTTGTACATCCATCTCACCAGTCAAATTTACATCAGTTGTACTGATTTCTAACGTAATATTGTCATTAGTACTCATATTGTATTATTTTAGGTTACTAAAACATATTTATTTATAACCTAAAATGTAACCTTACCTTGCGCATGCTTTGCGAACTATTACGCTATTACTTCAAGTAACTGTTTCACATACCAGTAGGTGTACTCTCCATAAATTTTCATTTTATGTCGAGTCCCTGTTCGGGCGCCATTTGTAATCTATTACTTTTTATCGTTTAATTATTTATCGTAAAAAATGTATTTTCGTATGTACTAGTAAATAATCTCGAGTGCCATGTTTGTACAAGGTAACATGATCTAAATTTATTTTTTCGGGCCAGAATTCGTGTAACACGAACCAGTCTTGTGAAACAAATTACCTGAAATAAAAACATACACCAAATAACATATATAAAATACTTTATTAATATTGAAACTGGTAGTTACTACATAGTGAAATATATGCGATCCACATATTGCGCCAGAGGCGTTTCAAAAATCAAATTACCCTCCAAAATCCTTACATATACTAAAAATGTTTTGTATTAGATAATTATAATAGATATATGATAAATATAGATATACATCTTTATTTAGATTTCCGCACAACCCAGCACTTAGAAATTACAACACACACGCAATCTCTCTTTCTTTCACACTCATGGTACAAATTTAGTAGAAAATGATACAAAATTTTATTAATGTTGGAGCTCCTTTTCTGTCATTGAAATTTTAAAATAAAATTTTATACTGGGAAACCAAAATAATGATTTAAAATACACAAGGAACGTTCTCACCCATTTCGTGTATGTTCCTGGTTGTTATAGTTTCGGTGCGGTAAAACTTCGCGTAGGGTACCGTGAGTTTTACGTGTACACGTTACGGTCACATTTTGTTGACGCACTGTATTTACTATATTTATACTGTTTATTAACCACCCACAGTGGTCTAAAAATGAAAATTCACTTAGGAGTGAAAGAGTTGCCGGCCGGCGTGGATCACTGCTGCAGATGAAATGAACAAGAATCTTTGTTAGATTTTGCTGAGGTGGGGTGAACCTACGTCACATTTTCTTTGTTACAATTGTTGACAGCATCGTTGTTGATGTAAACACATTCTCAGCCTCTGACGTAATTAAGGTTCGGCTCTCTTATCGCAACAAACTGCACATTGTTTTTTGTGATGTTTCACCGTTTTTGCTACGAATTGGTTCAAATCCTGACAAATATTATTATACACTCCACTCACTGTATATTCGTATCGGGTGTTTAAGGTTGGGTTTAGTATGACAAAAATAGAAAAATACAATAGTTATGTTCTATTTACCATATTTAAAGTAATCATAAATGTACCATGATTGTACCATCACAATTTTTACTATTATCCTACAGCAGCAGATTTCAAATGCTGTGGTTGTGTCTTTCAATTTTCCCTATTGTCTAGGTTTCACATGCAGCTTCTATAATAGCATGCTGCAAACATATAATTTGAGGAATTTCTTCTTAATTTGAATCCAGTATTTGACAGAAGCAAATTTGTTTCTCCATTTGGCCTGTGCTCTGACACTGATTCCTCTCAGTTATCTCTACCAGTTTTAATATTTACCTATTTTTGTTCCTGACTCTCCTCTTCCCCCAAATAATTTTTTATAATATTCAATAGTGTTCTCAATTTACCTTGTTTTCTGTTAGTATAAACCATACCATCAGTAAAACTCTTAACTCTTAACATCAGTAACTCTTAATTCTTATACTCTTTCCATGAAATGTTATTACGGTCTTGAACATCTTTATGGTTTTCTTTATAGCCTCTTATAAAGCATTCTCGTATAATGGTAATGAATTTGTTTGAAAGTAAATTTTAATTCCTTGTTATTTGTAGGATGTTTTAACGGTCAGTATAAAGAAAGAAGCAGATCCAGAAGAGGCTGAGACTGAACAGGTAATGTGCATAACCATTATTTAGCCCATAGGTTAGGTTGTTCTGTGTCATGTACCACTAGAGATTTGGATCACATTCGTTTGTAGATATGTAATTAAAAATCAACAGTATACACAAACTGTATCATAGTGTTGTATACATATAAACTACATGAGATTAAGTAAGTAAAATCGCCCACTTGTGCGAACACGCGCGTGCACACACACCATGTAGGTACAGAGTATGGATATTTATTGCAAAAATTGATAGGTGATTCTATATATTTCATATTTAGTATTGATCACCTGTTTATACTCTATAAATCACTGAGAAGACTAAGCAAATTTTATAGTTGTTCAATTTTCAGGATATATTGCCAGTTACAAATTCTGTCCTAAAAGGAGAACTGCTTGTAAAAGAAGAAATCATCAAAGAAGAGAATGAACAGTTTGTTGATCAGGTATAGTACATAGTTATACATTTGTTTATAGGGTCATTCCATGTCAAACCAACCAGTGACTCAACCTGACCATTTTTAAATTTGATGAAACTTGCAGGATTTATTCTATCTATAAATGTAAGTACAAAAATATTTTTTTAAATTTTTATGTGACCCCATTTTTTAGTTTTTAATTTTTTAAATTTTAAAAAAGTTCATTTTTTTTGGCTTGCGGAACAAGCTTTAATGTATCATAACTTTTGTTCTATAGGTCCTACAGACTTGTTCTTGGGCTCATTTTTTTAGCTCTTTTTAGTGGCTTTAATTTGATATATAACTTGACACATTTTATAAAAAAAAAAGGTTTTTTTGAAAAAGAAAACTTTGTTGTTTCTTTTTTAATATGAGTGTTCTTTAAAAATTAAAAAAAAATATATTATTCTACTGTTTATTATCTACATTTCCTGAAAATTTTAAAGTGGGATCACTATGGGATCACAAGATATGGACAAATATATAAGATACTTAACTGTACCTTTCGTAACTACATAGCGTTTAGGTAAAAAAAACTAGTTTTGTTTAATTAAACCAAATGTATTATATAAACTAATGAAAACATACATGACTGAGCTCTTTTAAAGTGGCTATGGTTTTAAAACTGTCCGACTTGAGTAAGCCAATTAGTTTTTATTTCTTCTTTGAGCAAGAATTTTGCTGGCTTTTTCCATTTCATGAGTTGTAAGTTTATAAACTCTTCAAGTTTGTGTTATGGGATCAACTTTAGTTAGGACATCTGATCTACTCACACCCAATATGTCTGGAAACTGGGGGTACTTGAATGAAGGGGAAGGGCCGTGTGGTTCCATAAAGCTTATATTTACGAACTCATTCTCGATCCTGAGCACAGCCTAACCACCACTGATTTGAATAGTTACAAGTCACAAACCCAACTATTTCACTAAGTTCTAACTGCTCATTTTTTTCCTCAAGAGACACAGTTTCTTCTTTTGTTTCAGTTGAAAAACTGTATTCCTTAACGTTACGTTTTGTAGTACTTCCGACAGGTATAAAAGAATGAAGCTGTTGGGGTCCCTTTGATGGTTTTAGCATTCACCAGTCGTTGTTCCAAAAAGGTGTTCTCAGTTTCATGGTCTTCTTGTGTTGTATAGAGGAAGTTAACAGATGGAATATTCTCCTTTGCTCAATCATAAAGCTGGCGAGGAATCATTGCTGGTGAGGAATGTGATCATTGTAGACCATTCGCAAACTAGCTTGGGCAGCGAGGCACTTAACCGTTCACCCTACCCCATCACAAACATTTTTCCCATGTGATGAAGCGAAGAAATTCCATTCTGCTTCTACATCAAAGTCTACCTTATGAAAACTAAGGTTGAGGAAGTTATACTTATTTTTGTATTGGGATGCTGCTCCATCTGAGAAATAATGAATTTTTTTGCGGGTGTGATGGAAGTTTCTGCTTTAAAAGTCAATCATCATGCGTTGAAACAGGTGCACAGCTACTGTATTGTGAGACATACAACCACTAATGATAACTAGGTTTATGTGTTCAAGCTTTTCTTTATCTTCACCTCTATAGTATATGATGATTGGATGAATGGTTGCTTGTGCGTTGTTCCAGTGAAATCCGTGTACAGCATCTTGTAGGACAAAAGAATAATTTTCAGCAAAATCGCATATCACTATGTACTCATCTGGCAGGATATTATCCTTAAGCTGCTTCAAATAAGCTGATTGTTGTTTGGCAATGAAAGAGTGGCGTAGCAGTTTTGGCAAACTTTCAAATAATCTGCCCACAAAATCATTAACTGGCATTGTTACTGTTTCTAAAGTTGTTTTGTTGTCAATTTGCATCCATTGCTTGAATGTCATGTTTTCAATACACTCCTCCTCAAAACAATTTTGAAAATGTTTTTAGCTTTTCACTACCTGGGCACTTTTCACATTTGACAAGTGGCATCTAGGTGTTGAATCTTTGCAAACGATGCTGGAAGTCAAATCTTTATAGGTCTTTATTGAGGGCTTTCCTGAAGTTACTTGGGGTATTTTGCACTGGTCCATCATCAGCTTGGCATTTTGGTGAGTCATACACACGCATACTGAATGTGTTCCACTTGATCCAGCTAGGACACATTGTTTTGGCCTAAGTTCGCAGAACTTTGTAAATCCAATTTTTCTTTCCAGATATCTTTCCTTGAACAGTACATAAAGTTCTCTTAGAGTACAAAGAAGTAAAAACTTTTGAACATGAGTGCGCTTTCCATCTATTTTGACTGATACAAAGTCTTTCAGTCCGGGCATTTGATGGCTAACCTCATCGTTTTCATAAAACTCTTTTACTAACTCGACGGTTGCTAGATCTAGAGTTTTTCCTGGGCGTGGATCTGGTGATGACATTATACCCTTTTCCTTTACAAGTTTTTTTTACTTTTCTTGCAATAAAGTTAGATACACCAAATTCAGTTTCAATCTGGATCGAGGTCCAACTTTGAGGTAAAGTAGTCAGAATTTGCATTTTTAAGCTTTTGTCAGAAGTACTGTGAAATTTTTCTTTAAGCTGATTTATCATTTCTCTACCTATATCAGGTTTTTCTTCAATCAGACTGCATGGACTAAGGCTCATAAGTGTGGTTCTGAAAGCTTCAGATACTTCTTTAGTTTTTCCTCAGGGTACTTCTTCTCTGTTAAACGCTTTTTTTTTATTGGAGTTTCATCAATTGCAACTAAACTTATGTTTACTGCATCAATAGCTTCTTGCTTCTGTGGAGTTGATATTTCTATTGTTTCAACATTGTTATCATTGTCTTCATATTCTGAGCTGTCAGACTGCCATTCTTCTACCTCATCCAGTTTAGGCAACTTACGTATTGCCGTGCAACAACTATCACATATTCTATCCCCAAGCTTAATAGTATTAGAACGGCTGACAATATTTTCATTAACAGGTCTTAAACTCTTTTTAAAATAATCATGGTTTGATTTTTTGAGTGGATTGCAACAATATACTTGAAAACTACCTTTAGATGGGGTTGCTTTAGCCTCTTCCGTGTTTTCTTCTAAGTTTGAATTTAGTTGCAGTAACTAATATACCTAATAGCTAGACCTATAAAATTTTAATGCTTGAAAATGTTCAGAGGGTTTTAAAAAAGTTTTACCTTATTAATTCCAATGACAAAAACCACTAACAAAATTTTACAAAAATTTTTAAACCACTTTTTAAAAATATAGAAACACTAAAAAAATGATAGTCACCTAAATTTATAAAACTAAAAACACTAAAATTGGCTACTTCACTAACACTGTATCACTACGATTGGAAAGCAACTGAAGTGAACTGAGCATTCAAGCAGACTGACTTGGCTGACCTGTGTACCTAGGCTTACATGTACTGACAGGAACCAAGCCTGTTGAGACTTGCGCATCTAAATAGCTGCTGTCTAGTTACTGTGAAACTCAATTCATTTAGGAATTGGAAAATTATTCCATCTAGTTTTACACAGTTTATTTATGATTAAAGTTTATTTATTTAAAATTTTAATTTAGTTAATTAAAATTTTAAAAATATATATTTGTTTAAATGTATTTATGTCTTTTAGAAAAACAAATTCTTACTTAAGTGTATTGTTTTAGTTTTTTAATTAAAAAAAAATTATATGATTGAAAACTTACTAAAAATTCTCTGAAGTACATTAAACACACAAATATAAAAAGCCAAAATTAATTTGGTATTGATTTGTTAAAAAAAATTCTTGTTTAAAGAGGAAATAAAAACTAATTGGCTTACTCAAGTCGGACAGTTTTAAAACCATAGCCACTTTAAAAGAGCTCAGTCATGTATGTTTTCATTAGTTTATATAATACATTTGGTTTAATTAAACAAAACTAGTTTTTTTTACCTAAACGCTATTTAGTTACGTACAGTTAAGTATCTTATATATTTGTCCATAACTTGTGATCCCATAGTGATCCCACTTTAAAATTTTCAGGAAATGTAGATAATAAACAGTAGAATAACATATATTTTTTTTAAACTTTTAAAGAACACTCATATTAAAAAAAAAAAGTTTTACTTTTTTCAAACAAACTTTTTTTTTATAAAATGTGTCAAGTTATATCAAATTAAAGCACTAAAAAGAGCTAAAAAATGAGCCCAACAACAACTCTGTATGACCTATAGAAAAAAAGTTATGATGCATTAAAGCTTGTTCCGCAAGCCAAAAAAACGAACTTTTTAAAAATTGAAAACTAAAAAAATGGGGCCACATAAAAATAAAAATAAAATATTTTTGTACTTACATTAATAGAGAGAATAAATCCTGCAAGTTTCATCAAATTTAAAAATGGTCAGGTTGAAAATAATTATTTTTTGGTTGGTTTGACATGGAATGACCCTATAATGTATAATTTTAATGTATAAACAAATGTATAGTTATACAAGCACTTATTGTTATAATGAACAGCATTGTTGTTATTTGTAAACTTATCGGTTAAAACTGTTGGAGACTGTTTGGTGTCCCATGGAAGTCATTTTTATGTGCAATTTCAGTCCATACGATTTAGGGATAACATGTACCAGTACCACATGGCAGGAAATTTGAATTTTATGATGTCAGGGGTGTGAGTACGACGTGACCATGGTGGGGGTAGAATGTGACTGAAGTAGGGATATCACGTGACCATGGTGGGAGTACCATGTGACAGGCACCATGTGGGGATGCCACAGCACTGGTGCAAAGTGTAGTGATGTTTAATATATGTGTAGTGTAGTGATGGCCATGTTTAATATATGTCACATCATCAGCAGAATCAGTTGTGATTGGTGTGTTGAATGGCAGTAGTCGGTGTGGCCAACATGTGATAATTGAGAAGAAAATTCCCTCTAAAAGGGAAATAGGTTAAAGAAGGATGTGTGAGGGAAAATTTAGCGTTGCCACTACCACCAGTGTGTCTACGTCATGGCGGAAACGGATTTGTGTTCCCTTAACAAGTGTATCCAGCATGGCCGTGGCCTTCTTGTCCTCTGCTTGTCTTGATTTAATAGGGCGATGTTGTGTGAGGCATAAAATTGTGTAACTTAATGTATATGTGTGTATGAAAGAAAAAGTGCCCAGTTCCTGGTTTCTTCTTCTTGTCTTGGTTTTTCTATGTTCATAAATAAGGTTAACGTTCATGCACACACGTGTGTGTGTGTGTGTGTGTGTGTGTGTGTGTGTGTGTGTGTGTGTGTGTGTGTGTGTGTGTGTGAAGTAAAACACTGTCTTGACTGCTCTTCACGTCTTTGTTGTCGCAGGTTTTTTTCTGTGTTCAAAAGTAAGGTTAACCATGCAAATGATTAATGAGTGTTGAGGAAAAAGAAATGTGTATATGGGCGCGTTGTCTGTCTGTGTAGAGATAAAATGTGTGTGGGTCGGGTAGCCTTTGCGTAAAAGCACCTTGATGTGTATGTGTGCACATAGGTTTTGTGTATTGTTGTAACCTAATGAAAACAATCATTCTCCTCGCTCACAGTGGGAAACAGTATGTGTGAAATAAAACACGACATCAATCATGTGTATAAGTATAATTACACCATCAAAAATGGTACAATAAATATACACAGATACGCATTACATAATGCAATAAAAACACACATACATGCATAAAGTACCTATAGAATTGTCAGATGGTTTTAACATCAACAGTGAATCCGTAACAGACGTCAATGTACAGAATTAGAGAGTTACAAATGAAACCACTGTAGAATGAATAAATATAAAATCACTAGGGCTTACCTTATAGAAAAACAAATGTAAAACTTCATGTTGACACGATATTTAACAATGTAGTAAGTGTGGAACCGAGCTAAGAAATACTGTCCACACCGCTCCATTTCTCGAATACAAATGACCATATAGCAAATCACTTCCTCCTCCACTGCACTGTAACAAGTGCACAACAAGTTAGGTAAGTTCCAAACGATTGTGGAAAAATCAATGTATTTTTAGAAACAAGGTAGATCGAGATGCAAAATTAAAGTTTTACAAAGTTGTGGGAGTCCCTGTACTATGTAAAGGGACACACACTATGGGTGTGAATTATAGGCAACAACGAAAAACAAGACGGTAAAATACAGACCTCGGAAATGGCATTCTCAAGAGGAGTTTAAAAGTGTTCTAAACTTGACCTTATAAGAAATAAGGCCATAAGAGAAGAGTTAAAAGTTTTTAACTTGAATGAAAAATTAAAAGATTACAAACAAAAGTGGAAAGAACACTTAGAAAGAATGACAGATTCCAGACTGACCAAACAAGCCTGGAATTCAAACCTATAGGACACAGGTGGGCAGCACCTTGCCTATGGCGTGTTGTGAAGATGATGATGGTGTATCAAGAATGTCAGTAAATCTGCTTTTTCTATGCTAACAGTTTATCTCATATTTTAACACGTCCCTGTTGTGAGTTGGTTCCAAGTTAAGGCTTTATAACTCGCACATGTTGTTAGTTGTTTCTTTTTTACCTTTAGCACTATTGTACTTATCCGTGCTTTCTCCTTACTTCACAACATTACATAACCATAGTGGCAACAACAGTGCAGAATGGCCCACGTGTTTACCATGAGTCAGCTGACAGGCAACTCGCTTATTTTATTGTGTTGATAGCATTTCTATGCAGAACCTTGAGACTGGGTTTGAATGTTTTTTTTTTAATTGAGTTTACAGCATGTGGGCATACCGTCATCCTTGCTTAAGGTCCAAATGTACCTTACACATTCATAAATACCTTATAAATGTACCGTCATGCTTGCTATGACAGCCAAATGTACACATATCTTTGTTAATGAACATCCTTTGTTCTAATATTATGTTGATTTAAATGGAATAAATCCTATTGTAGTCCCAAGCCACGTGTTTGTTAACCAAATACACTGTACTCACCGTCTATGGCTTTTTTCCTTGATGTTTTTTCCAGTTTACATGTTTCAAGGCACTTGCCTCATCATCAGAACTTATAAAATCAATCTATGTCATAAATAATGACATTTGTCAAAATATTAAAAACACAATACGGCAATTAAACTATGTACATAAATTCGCTTTAAAAATGTTCGGTGTGCCTTGCAAGACAACACACGCCGTACTCTTGAAAACATCAAGCAAAAAAGCCATAGACGGTGAGTACAGTGTATTTGGCTAATATTATGTCCTTCACTCTCATTGATTATATAATTTACATTAAATAAATTGACTCCATAATTCTGCAACTGCCCTATAGAAGTACTATTACAGCAAGTAGATTCACAATTGTAAACTCCATACTTCTTCATAGCACTGTTCAGACTCAGACATCTGACCAAAATTTATCTACCGTACCTAGAGAAATTTATTGAATATTTGTAATTTCTTTGCCTCAAGTTGTATTTTCCTATATTTGCAACATGTTTTCGGGAACCCTATTGTTCCCATCCTCAGCCTTCCTAATTTTGTATCTTGTGGAGTATTTGTGTTTTGGTTGGTTGTTGTTATGTTTTCCTGTTAGTTTTTGGTATTTTATACTGGTATTATTGTATGTGATTGTTGTGTATATAATATTAACTTTTTGAGTATTTTCGATGTTGAGTGCTTTGAAAATTGTGTCATGTTGTGTATTGATTTGTGCATTTTTGTTTTATCGTTTATCATTTAGTTTTGTGTATGTATATTTATAAATAGGTTATAACATCTTGAGGTAAAGAAATTATAAATATTAAATACATTATATATGCATCAACAAATAGACTGTAGCAAAAAGTGTTTGATATGTGTGTATGTGTGTGTGTGACCAATGCAAACAGTAGCAGTAAATGTTTATAGTTTGTTAAAACAGCCGTAAAGGCAGTATTTCATTGGGGAAAATAATAATTTATTTTTTGTTTTAGGGTAGATATTTTATTTATATTTATTTTGTTACAGCATTTGCAAGACATCACTACAGTTATAAAGGATGAAATTGTTTTAGAAGTGGAAAAAGAAAAGAATACACAAGAGGTAAAGTTTTTTTTGTTTTTTGTTTTTTTTTATACAATCAATCTTTCATCTAGAAGTAGGTAAGATTCATGGTAGATCAGTCTTCCATTGAAGGCTGTCACTTTATTAACAAAATATTTTTGAAGTTGAACATTTATAGTTGAAAATTAGATTCAGTCTTAGCCTTTCCGGTGCTCTGGGTGGGTATACACACGAAATTTTTATGTCCGTATGTGGTAAGTCGCACGTCGTTTTAAATTGGGAAAGTGACACATGGAACAAGCATTGTGCGTACAAGGTCAACGAATTGTCTGTAGTTATGAGTCAGCTGTTGAAACAAAGACAGTTCATTCAGTGTGTCTGGTGTCATGTAGACGTTGAGATAATTCACAGATCCTTTACAACTGATTCATGAATGATAAAAATTATTGGCATTGGCCTAAATCAAAGAAAATAAACATAGTTAAGCAATGGTAATGCCTTCTCTTTAAAAACCAACAACATGGGTTAAACAACTACAAAACTTCCAATAACTAATACTACACTACTACAATTATTTGTTTTCACTCTGGCATTTAGTATGTCTGTTACTTTACTTGTTTTGTAAACGCTGCTATTAAGTGATATTATAAAGAGATGTGATTCTCTCTCTCTTCTTTGAATTAAAATCTTCTAGTTCTATTATTAGTATATATTTTTGTTAGTTATTTTATTAATAATTTGTTCAAAAAATAAAATTCGATCTTGATTAGAGTGGTGAAACTCTTCTTATTTATTTGGAAAAAAGTGTACACTTGTATTTTGTAATTCGACGTTCTTCAGTTGATGAGATGAATCGGCTAAGTTGACTTCTCACTGAAGGTAGATTTAATTCATTAGTGGTGTACTTACTTGGAGTGAAATCCTGTTAAATAAGCAGAGTTGAGATGGTAATTTAAATTTTGAAATAATTTAAACTATCTCAATTGCCGCTACCAAAAGTACCACCTGTTGCAGGCTGTCCACCTAACCTGTAATTGTCTAGTCTACTGAAATAATTTTGTTAACTCCTTTTATTGGGTAATAAGTTGTTTATTGATTGATAATGCTGTAACATGACCAAGTGTTATATAACCTAGACATATACCCATAGAATTAATAAATACACGAAAGTAATGTAAGTGAATAATATGATGATGAAAGTAGCGAAGAAGAGAAGGACCAACGAAGAAGAAAGAAGAAGAAGTACCACAAGAAGCAGTAAGCAATACACTGCTTGACACTACAACCAATACTATAACTGACAATAACTAATGGACAAGCCAAGTTCACTATAAGCTGTCAAGCGAGCCAATGAATGACTTAGATGTAATTTCACATGTTAATAAAAGTAATTAAAGAATGACCCAAAGAATAATACTATCAGCCGCAGTATTTGGGCTGAAAATAAATAAACAATGACCAGTAACTATCAATGCCTATGACTAAGACTAGCTATGGCCACAATATAAAATTGAAACTTATATTACAATCCCAAATGTACTCATAAGAAGTAAGGATAATTGTAAGAGGGAACCTTATATGAATAAGTTACCTCATCAATGTACCAAATGTAACTAATGACCATAATTAAGGCATAAACCCGATGTGAAAGGTATGCCTAGGCTACGCCTAAAACAAACGATTGTCAGTAATGTGATAAGTAGAAAGGACTACTAGTGTAAATAACATACACTGAACAATCATTATACCAAGTGTAACAGTGACTATTATTAAGATATTATAAATGTAACAACTCCATTATTAATGGGTAGCATAGAGTGAAATAGTATAGACAAAATGTAATTAGGAAGTAAGGATAGTTCGTAGTAATGTATCGCCCTAGTTAGTTAAGATTTAATAATTATGTTCACTAAATGAGTATTAAGTATAAAGACGGATGTATTAGTGTTCCGACACAGACGTTTAAGTGAAAACGCGATGTGAAACACAAATAATTTATTGATAAGAAAGAATCGTGGCTGGCGTCACTAGCAGACGACAGCGCGAAGCCATGTATCTGAACGTTGTTTATTTAGAAATGTCAGAGAAAGTGCGAATAAAACCAGTGTCAAACTATATCAAATTAAAGCGCAAAAAATATCCTTTAATTTGATAGCGATACAACCCCGATCGCCACTATAATAAGTGCGTGACATGCGTTAGCATCATTTGTAAATAGAAAGTAAGGAATTTGTTAGTCAATACTAACAACAACGTTAACTGTCAATCATCTTAGCCAAAAGACGGTTAATGACGGTTGGAAAACAATGCGTCATTTTCGTAACGTCTGGTTGAGCCAATCAAAAACTAGCTTACTAAATGAAACAATCGCCTAAACCTCATCAAGACAGGAGGTATATAACGGGAATGCAAGTAATTCCGTTACACTTTATTGTCATTAGCGAGGGCGACAGGTTGACGCTCGTCGCCTCAAAATACGTTATTAACTTATAGTATCATGTAATAGTGCATCCATTGAACCATTTCGGCAACACCAAGTAACTACCATACAGTCTACCTATAATCAGTGCATCGATGTGAAGTATTTATTTTATTTAGTGCGGGATAAATCGAACAAGAGAAAATAATTAACCAGTAGTTCAAGTAGTCCAATTTAGTCAGAAGAGGACAATTATTCTCTGTTCAAAGTGCGTGTGCAGTGTAATAAACCAGGGTCACTATAATCCGACCGCTGGAGTGTTCAATTAAATTTTAATCTATGAGATTAAAATAAAGAGGTAACATCGTGACAATTTATTCCATTAATCTGAGTGTACTGATATATTTTTTCAAAACAAAATTTGTACTGACGCATAACACCAAAACTCTTTATATGTTACACAGTGACTGAATTTATTTAGTGGATTTGTTAATCCTACCTAAACTTGATTCTAGTCTTAAGTAGTATATATAATATTTGTGAATAATTAAGCAAGCGTGACGAACGCATAACCTATAAATAGGTTTGATTTTTTTTAAAGTAAACAACAAGGCCGTATTAGTAAATATTGTTTTATGAAATAATTAACTTCTGTATAGGCATGAACGTTCTTTCTTGTGTTTAAAAGAATTTACGCCCGAGATATATAAAATTAATGTTTAAATTTTATCTGGGAATAACCAGAAAAGTTGTGTATGCTTTGAGCTAGCTAGTAGGGTAAGTAAACGAAGTAATTTCAATTGTATATCAATGTATTTTCTTACTTATGTTTGTTGAATTCATTTTCAAGGGTACAAATGAAACCCAGTTATTAGCAGCATAACTTTGACTTAATTTATTTCAAAAAGTAAATAAATAATTAATTCAGAATAACTGAAGTAACTCTTAGTAGAGATCATACGTTGTTAAATTTGAATTGCCATAAGGGCAATAAACATCAATGTCAGTTTTTTTAAAGAAACAACAATTATTTGATTCTATTAATTGGTTTTACACGGGATTTTCCTAAAATAAACCTGTGTGGCGCCCGTTATTAAACAAGGAATAACCTAACCTTGTAAGTAAAGCAAGCTGGTTTTGGAAACCGTCTTGGCAGCTTATTAATTTATAAAAAGTGAACTTCCGAACTTCCAGAATCACGACCAGGTATGTGGAAGTGTATTTTTATTAAGTTTATTGTCCAGACTTGACTTGACTTTACGTACTTAGACGACGGTTAACCTGGAGGAGGAGTTTCACTGCCAGAATCGACGCGACGGCTATCTTCATCAATCGACCAGCTAGTACGCTTTATTCATTAAATCAAGCAACATTATTATTCAAACAATATTACTGCAATTATTTTTATTTTTATTTAAAGGAGTTCTTTTAAGATAATTATAATTTTTTCGATTCACCATAACTTGTAATTTTAACTTTGATTTTCAATACTAACCTTTATTTATAAAACTTATAACGCACTATTTAACTCCAAATACTACATTTTAAACATTATCTAAACCTTATAATTGACCTCAATTAAATTTTAATCTCGTCATACAAATTGGCGACCAGCAACGTGAGGATGAAAAAATATTAAACAAAAATATTTTTAATATTTATAATAAGCCCGTGTTAAAATACTGATTGTGTTGATTATTAATAAACGTATCTTTCTGATAATTATGTGTGTCTTACTGTATTTACATAATCTGAACCACACCTTTGGTGGAAACACGTGCTCAGTTTTACAAAGTACATTAGGCTTTTCGGGTCCAGAGTTGCGTTAAGCAGAAAGAGGCTGAGGTTGCTGGGTATAGAAATAACATAATACACCAGATAAGGCTAACGAATTTGGTTTTATTTTATCACATATGTGGCAATTTGATACAAGCATAACCAACAATAATTATTCAGATTTCAAAATGGCGGCGATGATATTCCGCACTTGATCTTGTTCAAGGTTAATTAAATATACTTTTTGATTTTATGTAAATTACTTCCTTTAGTCTTGTTAGTATCATCATTAACAAAATTATAGTTTTCTTTATATTTTAATCATAATACTGGTTAACCATCATCACAAACCAATGCCTCAGGTGATATTACGTTGATCAACACAGACTTGCACACTCGCTTTCTCACTCTCTCACTTACTTGAATTTAAACATATTTGTGAAAATTGAGCTCATTTGGTAATTTTGAATTTAGATATTATTAATATAGGGCTTTCCTGAAACTGAAGTGGCGTAGATTCCTCCTTAGCGGCTCCATGCGGTTGGCAGGTGTTCGGCCAGTTTTAGTGTTGTCATTTTACCACTGATTCTACTTTAAATACATTTTTAGTTAAGTACACTGCTTCTAATAAATGTTATTGTTAATTCTGATACTGATTATATCATTTTATAACATAAATGTTACATTTTTCGGCAGAGAACTGCCCTCTGTTAATGGCAAGCGTATGTGCTCGCTGACTGCTTGTGAAGAACTGGGGTGAGGCCGACACAATTATTATGTAAAACAGCGGTGTCTGACGTCATGGTGCATTGTTCTTTTCGCCAACGCCCGGTATAACACGTAATTGTTTTATGTCGTCATTGTGTTTTGGTGACGATTTGTTTCAGTGGGCCAATGAAAAGTTCGTATTGTCAATTTGTAGCGCCTAAACCGCCATTACAATTGTTTAATTTCACTCGTACTCTGCTGACCTTGGATCGGCTCCCCTCTGGTGAATTTGCGTATCTGCTGGGACTTGGGTAAACTAACCTTGCCCTTGTTAATATGTATGAACACAATAAAATTTACAATGACAATATGCCTCATACCATTATTCTGGTACAGGTAAATCAGTACTGTTACAAAACCCCCTCAATGAAAGGTTTGGTGTCGAGACACAAAAACTTTCATTGTCTCATTCATACTTTTCTAAAAGGATCAGTTCAGATATGTGCCACAACCCCCTGTAGTGTTAATATAAAATATTTTTTCAATCACTTACCCTTGGTCCTATAGTGTCGATCGTACCTGTCTGACCTTACTGGACTTCTCCTGAGAGATCCCTACACCATAAGGCCATGAGGCACTGCACGCTCCTGTTCTGACGCTCCGGCCAGCGCAGGATCGCGGTCACAACACCATAAAACTCTGAAACATTCAATACAATATTTTTAAAATAGTGGCCTCATTTACCTACATATCCGCAACTGATATGTCTCCTCTTAGATGCATTGGTTTGTGATTAGAGGCGTTGGTTTTATTTATTTATAAAAATTCAAACAACACAATAAAATATAACAAGATTTAAGATAGATCATCCTTCTTCTTTTCAACACTCCTACATATTTGTATCAATTGCTCTGACTCCAGCCAATATCAATTTGCTTCTTTTGTCATAAGAAATTATACTCTTATACTAAACACAAAACAACTTTAACTCTCAAACAACAACTACTATTTTTTACTCATTTATTTCAAATAATATCAGTATATTTATCTATCATGGCAGCACTTCAAAACTATCTAAATTTCTTTACTCATTTTCTTTACTTTAATTTTACACTTTTATAACAGAATCATTTTTTAGAGACTTGTTACTCTAACATAAAATTTAATATTATTATCGTCACTACCCTTATAGTAACCTCCTGACCACACACACTATTGCTTTATGATGGATGAACTGTGACGTTCATTTGCTTCCACAAGGACTGTATTCCTTTAGAGGAATTTATCGCCTCTGTGCCCTTGCTTCGGCGTTACATTGAAAAAGTTAGGTATCAACATACCCCTGTCATATATTTACATGCCCTCAAAACGGGTCTACCACCTGGCTTTGCTGTCCCTCCGCGGACAGAGTGGCAGCCGCTGTTCCATAATTCCAGGGGATTTCCCCTAATTTCACCCCCCATTAATTTCTACTGTTAACCAATTTCAAATCAGCTATGGTCAAGGGACTTGATCTGGCCATAGCTGATCGCTAGCCAAAGCCACGATTAGTGCTGGTGAGGCAGTAATCGCCCGAAAAGTCGGGGAAATCTAACTTACTTTCAAACTTGTTCTACATTATATTATAGTCGTACACTGCACGGTCAATAATTACATATAACACAAGATTATTTTAAACTTTGTGCAGTGTACTTACGCCTCATGAAGGCCTCCGATGATGGCAACGGTTTGTGCGTTACTCATCAACCCACTTCGCTAGCTACAATAGCACATACCACTACTGCACTAGCCCGTTTACTTCTAACTTAATCCCACCTACATATACTGTTCATACAGTCTATTTTGACTTACTTTTTCTAACACCAAACAACTATAAAACACCCTTTTACCTTGCTCAAAAACAAGTTCGTTAATTATTTAAAAAATTTTTTCACATAGCACTTTACAAGTTCTAGCTTTCACTATCACTGACAACTTCTTTTACTGTAGATTATACAACAATGGATCACTTTATAAGATTACATAAAACAAAGCATATTTTCTTCCTCTCTCTCACACTTTTTACCCTCATTAATATGCAAATCTTGTCTAAACTCTAATGTGACCAATATAATTTTAAGTTTGTGGCATTGTGCGTTCCTACTACCTTCCCTGTATCCATGTCCTGCAACACATATGAATTTTTCATCTTTATCCCTACTATCTCGTAAGGTCCTTCATAAAGCAGAAAGAATTTCTTTATCTCCTTTTCCTGAGCACTCGACAGATCGTGCCTCCTCACTAATACCAACTGTCCGATTTCTTACTTTACCCACCTACCTTTTGTGTCGTGTCTATGTTTCCTGCGTTCGCCTTTGCTTAACAAATTCTCGTTGGCCAACCGGATCTTAATGCTCACATCCGTCCGCTCGCTCTCCTCTGGATAATCAAACAGCTGCTCTAAAATTCTTGGGGGGCGTGTTCCCTTTACTAACTCATGAGGTGTATAGCCGGTGGACTCGTGGGTGGTACTGTTCAGCCAATTTTCTACCTTCCTTATGTACAACGGCCACTCGCTGTGTTTAGCGTGACAATAGGCTCTAAAGATCCTGCCTATCTCTCTCATTACACGCTCAGCCTGGTTTGACTGGGGATGATACACAGCCGTATGCTTCGTGAGGATTCCTTCCCATCCTAAGGTCTGGCGCCATTTCCCACTGATGAACGTGGCCCGTGGTCCGACAAAATCACCTTCGGCTTACCCACGTGAATCATGTAGTCCTTAGTCACCTTCTCACTCAATACCTTACTGGTAGCTCTCTTTACGCTATACAATTTCACATTCTTCGAAAAAGTGTCAAGTAATACAAAAATATACACAACTCCGCCTCTACCCTTTGGCAATGGTCCGAACAAATCTACCGCAACTAAATCAAATGGTCTCTCTACCCTTATAAAATTTAACTCACCTTCAACCCTATAATTTACTACTTTTGATTTCTGACATAAATCACAACTCCTCAGTAATTTCCTCACTCGTCGCTCCATATTCCTGAAAACACATGACTCCTTCAATACATTAACACACTTCTTCGCCCCAAAATGACCGTATCTAATATGACAATCCCAAATAATCTTCTTTTCCAATCCTTCTGGTATCACTAACTTCCAATCACGCTCACCCCCTACTACCCTTTTAAATAACAATCCCTTGTAAATCTGGAAAAACTGGTTATACTCTGATTCCTCCAATTCCGTTTCTAAGCTGTTTATTATCTTACCCGACTTACCATCTGCTCTTTGCATGGTGCTGATATCTTTTAGCTCTTCTCCAAAGATTTTATCCTTCCTAGTTATCTTGAAAATCTCGATCTCCTTTATGTCCCTACCTGTCCTGTTATTCTCACTGTCTACTCTGGAGAGAGTGTCAGGTACCTTATTCTCTGTCCCTCAGATGTATTCCCACTCGAAGTTGTATTCCTGTAGCACGAGCACCCATCGTGTGAGACGGCTGTGAGCAAGCTTGCAAGTGTTCAAAAAGGATAACGCCTTGTGGTCCGTTCGTATGATGGTTCTGTTTCCCAGAATATATGTTCTAAATTTTCCAACGGCAAATACAATACTCAATAACTCTTTTTCTGTTGTCGTATATTTTTCTCCGCTGGCAGCAAGGATCTACTTGCAAAGGCTATAGTGAGGTGCTCCTTTTCCTCATCCTCCTGGTACAGCTCCGCCCCGACGGCTACATTACTGTCGTCTGTCTGTAGATAGAACACTTTCTCAAAATCCGGGTGGTTCATCATGATCATTTCACTGAATTTCCTTTTAATCTCCTCAAAGGCTCCACGCTCTACGTCGCCCCATTTCCACTGTCTGCTCTTTTGTAGTATTATACTTAACCTTGCTATCACGTGGGCATAGTTCCTTTGAAATTTTCGGTAGAAATTGCAGTCCTAGAAAACTTTGAAGTTGCTTTATGTTCCTCGGTTCAGGGAAGTGCATGATTGATTCGACTTTGTCCGGGTTTGCAGATATCCCTTTCGGTGTAATAATAAAACCTAAAAATTTAATCTCTGTTTGTAAAAATTCTGATTTGTCCCAATTCACTGTAAGTCCTCCTGCCTCAAATTTCGTCAATACATATTTTATATGTTCCAAATGCTCCTCGAAAGTCCTGGATGCTATTAAGATGTCGTCCACATAAACGGTCAAGAAATCCAAATCCTTGGGTCTCAAAATTTTGTCTAGGCATTTTATGAAGCTTGCCACACTGGTATTCAATCCAAAAGGTAGTCTCCTGAACTGGTAATTCTTTCCGTTGAATAAAAATGCGGTGTATTTTCTACTTTCTTCTGCTAATGGTACCTGCCAATATCCTGCAGTAAGGTCCAGCGATGTCATAAATTTCACGCCGCTGAATTTCTGGAATATCTCATTTATCGCTTCTGGTGACTCTCGGTCGGGTATAATTATCTGGTTTATCCTTCTTGCATCCAAACACAGTCTGACTCTGCCGTCCTTGATTACTACCACCAAAGGATTCGAGTAGGGCAATACTGATCTCTATAATTTTACCTTCCAGCATTTTGTCTAACTCCTCTTGCACCGCTCGTCTTTTGGAATAAGGTACAGGATAACTCCGTTGCATGAATGGTGTATGTTCTCTAATCTGTAAGGTACACTCATAATCTTTTGCCCTTCCCGGTACATCGGCAAACACTCCCTTAAACTGCTCCACCACCTGCCATAACGCTGCACGCTGGCCACTTCCAACACCGGACCCTTCACTCCGAAACTTATCTGCCCTTATCTCCCACACTGCATCATTAATATTGCTCGTTTCGTTATCATCGTAAATATACTCCGCCTCTCTACACCAATTGATTCTAGTATCGATATTTTTCTCATCTACTCGTTTTTTCAATAACTTTACCCCAGTTGTTTTAATTTTATCTAACACCCGTTCAAAATTTATCTTCACCGACCGGTCACCCCCGTCTAACTCTATCACCTTTTCTTTAAAATTTATCACCGCTCTATTCCTTTGTAAAAAATCGTTACCCAAAATAATGTCCAAACTCAAACCCTTAACTACCAAGAATGTACTATCAAAATCTATACCATTAATCAAAAAGTTCAAATGTATTTGTTTCGTCACCCGCTTACTCCTTACCCCAGTGACTCCTATCACCGTAACCCCTGCTACTGGCAAAACTGGAATATTTTTATTAAATAGAAATTATGAAAATATATATAACTAAATGGAAAAGTAGCGCGAGCACAAGCAATATCTACTCTTTCCATTAAAAATTTTTGGCCGTCATTACACTTACTTTTTATATTTAAATCCAATCTGTTTCAAAATTCGCTGCACTGATTTCTTGGAGCCCCTAAAATTTATTTGTTCAGCCAACTGCTGTTGGATTTTTCCAGATGTTGGGTATTCTCCACGTTCATAAAAACTAAAAACACATCTTCGCACAACATCTTTGTCGAAGTTGTCCAAATTTGTTATTGTCGGCTTCTTTTTAAAATGCTTCCGCGGCGTACCAAACTTAGGTTCATTTCCTTCACACTTATCTGCGTCTCGCTTTACGCCTTGAACTGTCGATCGACTTACTCCACAAGCTTCGGCAGTCAACTCTTGAACCCTTTTAAAAGTCAACGTTTCAACCTTTTTTGGATCGTCCGCGAGACTCTGTAAAAAGTTGTAAACATTGGCAATGATGTGTTTTCCTTGCTTCCCTAAGTCCTTTTTACCAGATCTTCCTCTGTTTGATGACATTGTAGGAGTTTGAGGAGCCTCAACAATTTGTAAATTATTATCATTCATCGTGAATAAGCCTTATATAATTATTAAATAACGGCAATAATACAACATAACAAAAATAATTAATAAAAAGTTTAAACGCGTAATCCTAGAGCTACTGAATGTAATATGTACGTGGGTAATGTTGAGAAGATGGAGATGTTTATCATGTAGCAAGTGGAATGACATGTCAATGGAATGTGAAGTGTTTGCAACAGACCTCCTCTCCCCACCGTTACCTACGCATACCATGTGTAACACGCGACAACGCTGTAGGGCGAGGGGCGGGGAAGAGCTGTTACTATTGCGTCACCTCGAAGCTTACAATAATGTGTCCCGTACTATAGTAAGGATAAAAGGGTTAGAAAAAGAAAATTCATAGCAGGAAGGTAATGTAACAGAAAGGTAAGGATAAATTTGAAATTGTTGTATAGAATATGATATAAACAAATGTTAGATAATAAAAGTTAATCGAAAATTGATGATAAAAATGTTATAAAGTTTTGGTACAAGTAATGTAAATGTAAATTGTTTAATGTAAGATAAATGTAACAATGTTAATGTGTAATGTTCAATGTTTTATGATGTTTTATTGTTATTGGTAACTACGGTAACAGATGTTAAAAGATAGTAGAGTTTGGATGCTAAAAGTATAAAATTAACAATGGTGTTGAGCAGAAAATATAGTATGATGTCATTTGCAAAAGACATAAAATGATTATAAGGTTGAGTGATAAAATTTGAATGTGGAGTAACAAAATTTGAATAATACACTTGTCAGCCATAGTAGTTGTAGGTTGAATTTTATAGAAATAAATAGGTGATGGTGTTTTGGGGAATATTAAAGAATTGTTTATGTATTGTGTTATTTGTAGGAATATATATATTTTTCTCTTATAAGGAAGAGATCGAGTTTGGTGGTGGTAAAAAATCAGTCTATGTTGGATTCTTGTTGTTGTTGTGTTGAAAATTTTAATTGAACAAACCAATGCCCAGACACAAACCAATGCATCTAAAAGGAAACATATCAGTTGTAGATATGGGAGTATATCAGACCACTATTTTAAAATTTTGCATTCAATGTTTCAGAGTTTTGTGGTGTTGTGACCGCGGTCCTGAGCTGGCCGGAGCGTCAGAACAGGAGCGTAGAGTGCCTCATGGCCTTATGGTGTAGGGATCTCTCCGGAGAAGTCCAGTAAGGTCAGAGGGTGCGATCAGCATCATTGGACCAAGGGTAAGTGATGATAAATTTTGATATATAAACATTACAGGGGGTTGTGGTGACATATCTAGGCTGATCCTTTTAGAACCGTATGAATGAGTCAATGAAAGTTTTTGTTTCTCGACACAAAATCTTTCATTGAGGGGGTTTGTAACAGTACATAAAGGCCCAATACTTTAATTATGGGATCTGAGGTTATTTTTCAATGTTTTATTGTATAACTGTTAAATACAGAATGGTTAGGTCCATTGTCCCTCTGTAAAAAGGAACAACGCAGATTCAGTGAGAGTAGTACAATGCCAAGGTCATCGTTGGACGAGCGAAAGCCAGTAGAGGTAATGGCGGTGTATATGACGACGGACTATAAATAAGAATTGTGATTGGGTTATAAAGCTGTTTCGTCATAAACAAAAGACAATGACGCATGAACCACAACGTATGTAACTAGGCGTTGTCCCATCGAACAAAGCCTGATGACGTCAAATGCACACACACAAGCAAAAATTTGCATATGCCTTTTTCTCAATTCAGCGTAGTACTCCAAAGGGTCAGCAGCGATAACTGGTCAGTTTTGCCACAAAAGTTTAACATAATTATATTATAAAATAAAATTGTGATAGTGGAGCGGTAGAGGCTCAAGTTTGTTAACAGTCAGAAACATAAAATGTAGACTCAGTGCACAATATATATTAAAAAACAACAAAACATGAGGCGAACACCGGCCATACACCTGGAACACAGCCAACAACAGCGAGGGAGCAACTCAGACCACCGTTGAGAGAAGTTGAACTTTTATCACTTTTGTTTTCTTAATTAATGAGCTCATTAACAGAAATTCGATAAATTTGATCAAATGTATTTGCAATAGGGAGAATGTATGTGAGTGTGAGTGAGTGAGCACATGGCCATGACTATCTATGCCGAGGGCATTGGTTTGTGTATCAGTGAAGATACAATTCAGTAAATAATTAGAGCTGCAGCTAAAAAATAAAAGTTTATAATGATATTAACTAGAGTCACGAAAATGAGAATATTATGACTGAATAGGGTTGATTAAAATAGCCACCATTTTGTTTTGTAACATTGTATACGACGCCATTTTGAGACCTTGTTATATATTTATGTTTCTCTGGTTAAGACAATTAAAATTCAGTAATTGCACTAAGTTACCTGTCAGTGTTATTATTTCTATCACCTTTTTGTGTTTCAATCTCACTGAGAATGAACCCTGGCCCCTTAGGAAGAAATTTACAATAGATAGAAAATCACGTGCTCTCACGTACCCGAATTTGGTAAGAACATGTGTACCATATAATAGTCATATTTATATGTATATAAATATAAATATTTGTGTGTATAAAAGTGAGTTAACAAGTTGTATTGTTATTATGAGGTGAGTGATGAATTTTCTGAAGTAATTGTTAATGATTATATTAAGGTGAAATGTTGTAAAAGGGTTTGGGTGATAATGATAAATAAGGCATGCGAGTTAATCAGAGTTAATTTTAATGGGAGTTAGAGAGAATAAGAAGTTGAAATACAAATAATGCAGAAAGAGGGTATTAGATATTTTAGGGACACAGTAGTGTTAGTGATTATATGTAGAGAAGGTGAGTAACGTAAATGGAGATTAAATAGGTGATGGTGATATTTTGTAAAGAGGGTGGTGTGGTAAGGAGTCATCAATGACAGGCATTATGGCGGGAGGTGAAAGATTTAAAGAGGGTTATGGGTTACCTGGAAGGATCAGGAACCGATAAGGGAATGAGCTGGTAGGTCGGGTACACACATCCTAGGTACAAAGAGGGTATATAATTGGAGAATAGTTTAAGTGGAAGTTAGAGAATTAGTGGAGGTAAATATTTTGGAGAGATTGGTGTCATGCTATATAAGTCCGTTAGCAGTTGTTAGTAGGAAGCAAGGTGAGTAAGGTTAGATATGTGTAAATGCCTATTCAATAAAGAATCATGGAGAATAACTGAGAGTCACCCAAACTAAGTGATGATCAAAAGGTTAGATAACAGAAAATTCGTAGGTTGAAAGGTAATAATAACTGAAAGGTAATGCAAAATAAAGGTTGATAATAAATTTGAATTTTTGTGGAGAATTAAATGGTAGTAAATGTTAAATAATTAAAAGTTGATATAAAAGAATTGTTAATAGTTAATAGAATTTAAAGATAAAATAAAGCTGTAAAGTGTGTACATTTTGATCAAACTGAAATGTGAATTGTTTATTTTAAAGTAATGACAACAATATTAATTATGAGTGTACTATGTTTTATTATGTTGTATTATGTTTGTTAGGGTGTAGGAAAATTAAATGATAATATAACCAAACATATAATGGTTTGCCTTCTGTGAATTGCAGTAGCAGTGTAAGTGTAAACCTTGTATGTCTTTTAGTAGTTTCCCCTACATTTCAGGCGTTCACGGCTTCACCGAACCCTGACCGTGGATTTATAATGTAAATATATTCTAAATAGGTGAACTTAGAAATTAACTGGGGGGTAACTCAGGGGAATGTACTTAACTATGGAACAGCGGCTATCATGGAAGGTGGTGATAGTGCCGTATTAAGGGTGTGTGAATCATTATAGTAGGATTACTGGTGACATCGGACATCAGTAATGCCGAATTTTTATATAACGCTGAAGCAAGAACGGGGTAGGCAGCCTCTACACCATAATTACATTGCAGTTCTTGTGGATGCAAATGGGCGCTACAGTCCACCATAAACAAACAATAGAGTGTGTGGAAAAGGAGCTGGCAGTTACAAGCCAGGGATAGAAACAATAGAATGTTTATGCAACCAGGTAAATGCCTTGCACGGTTTATCTGTGAGCCTATTTACCTAATTGTAACTGGGATAAGGGGGGATATTAGATATTGATGGAGAAGGAGGTTACTAAACTGTTAGTAATGAGTTATTGAATATTAGATTGAATTATGTAAATGATGTAGAATATGTAGTTGATTTTATAATGTACTTAAATGATTTTGTGTTGATTTGAGATGTTTTGATGGAGATGATAAACAAAGTTGAGAAAGATATAAGCAAATAATTTGTTATTGTGTAGTTGATTTAAATGTGTTTAAGAGAAATTTAACAAACAATTTAAATATTTTTAGATGTAATTTGGGTGATGAGTGATATTTGTAATGATGTAATGGGAGGTAGTTATTTAAATTCTGATGGGAATCAGGGCAATAATTTTGAATGTTGGGATAAGAGTTGTAACTATTCGTGTTGGTTACAAATAATTAATTTTTTATTCGTATACAAAAATAAAATAAAAAATTTTAATTTAATTAAAAAAATTAAAAAAAAAAATTTTATGTTTGGTTTAGTGTTTAAATATTTAATAAATAATTCTTGTAATGTGATCGTGTTGAAATTTTAAATTCTTTTACGTTATTTTTGGCAATTATATCACTTGTGGTTTGCTGTAAGTAAATTCAGCGTTAATTGGATTGGTCTCGTTCACTAATCGATTTGCGATTATTCTTCTTTCTCCAATATATTACTTTCACTGGAGTAATGGCTGCCTTTCTTGCAGCTGAGGTTGTTCACTAAACTCTATTTATAGTTTAGAAATAAATATTATACCAAAAATGTTGAATTACTATGTTTTAATAACAATTATTGAAAAAAGATCGATTAAAAATCGATTAGGTTATATTGTTCGACTCTTTCACAGGGCGAATCGAGTGTTGATACATATGTTATTTGATATAAATATTTTCAGTAGGGATGTGTCGGTTCTCTGTACCGATTCTCGGTACCACCGGTTCTTGGGGTTAGGTACCGGTATCGAGAACCGGTGCTACAAAGTCGGTACCACTACTTTTACATGTTTTATCCTTCGTTTTTGCATTAGACCATTTTCATAGTCATTAGATTGTCGGTACTTTTAAAACTTTCACACTGTACACGGAAAGCGGTTTGGTGATTCGGAAGTACCACGGTGGCGTTATTTAAACACCACAGGTCATGGTCGGATTCAGCCCAGTCGATGTAAATTTCAAGGAAATCGCAACGCGATGGCTGGAAACACGAAAAAATGCAAAAAACCGAAGCCAAGATTCGTAGGTTAGAGCGTCGCCAATGGAGCACGAGGTGCGTGTTTGACACGGTCAGGCAGTTATACAGTGTTTGTATAATGTATGCGTGTGAAAGCAAACAAAGTCAGGTAGGCAAAAGCGTTGCCACAAATAGCACTGCCACAACACAATGCTTTTATCCTAAGGTTTGCACGGATTACAGTAATAAATCTAATCCCCCATTCTGCGAATCGGCAAGCCACATGCTACAATAGCCTCGTGTTTAGACTTCGTGGTAGGAGCAGCAGTTCAGTTGCTTATCTGCTTTGTGAGAAGTACACGTTATTAGTTTGTCTTGTGCGAAAAATATTTTACCAGGGACTTTTCAACTCTGTCTAACTTTAAGTTATATATCCATCTTAATTACTGTATTCTGTTAAGTATCTGTAAGGCTATATTCCGCTGTACTACAACATTGTTTATCGCATAATACAAATAAGGAATTTACACGGAAAAAACTACTTAAATTAACCAACAACTTACATAGTTAAAACTGTAGACTAAATATCGGCGAAAACAATATAAATATAAGCTTATTTTAACCGAAAATATCTGTTAATTTTAAAAATGATTTTATTTTCTTTTGACCTTTTGACATGTAATGGTTATGTGTGTATACAAATGGTAGATTTAGGAATATCGAATTAGTAAATTCTAGTCACCATTTGCAGATTTTAGTTCCTACTCCTAGATTCAAGGAACGTCTATAGTAAACTTTGGTTTTGCTAGTATCTACAGAATTAAGGAGTCAAAATTCACTAATTTAAGCAGAAATTTTGTAGAATTAAGTAGTTTTATTTTTCCGTATAGGTTATGAAGAAAACTCGTGATGTGTCCTAAATTGGGGAGGTCTCGGGTTCTCAAATTGGGGAGCAAACTTTGCCCTATTAATGGTTTCAGTTTAGATAAGTTTAATATTTATAATTATTTCGAATTTTATAATATTTTTAAGAGATGTTATCCCAGGTTTGGAAGTATTTTAAAATTGATGCTGCCGATAATCGGTTTGCCAAATGCAATATCTGCAGTAAATTAATTTCGAGAGGAGGTGGAAGTAAGAGTACTTCAAATTTAATGAAACATTTTAAAACGCATTCTAAAAGTAGGCCGAATGCTCCTACTAATAGAGAGCCAGCCAAAACTCTTGAGTATACCCAGTGGATCCACTTTAAGCAATTATTTTAGTAAAAATACAAATTTAGGCAGTAAAACTTCCAGCCCAGATATGGGCTTAAATGTAGAAGAAATAAGTGATGATAATTTAAGCCTAAGTGTTGATGTTTCGGATACAGATGATCCAAATCCTCTGATGACTTCTCCAAATTTATCTGCTGTGTCACCAGCATCAACAACAGACCTAGGTGATAGTTCTGAGATTCACACTTCACCTAGATTCAGCCCTTACCCCAAAACCATTCATAAAAAGTTTTTTACTTTAACGTCATTTTATAGGTCTACTCCACAATTAAACGCATTTTAGAATTAATTTTTTTGATGTTTTTCTTTTCCCTCTAGCCCTAAAATACATTTTTAATTTTTGTTTTTAGGTACCGGTACCGAGAATCGGGAATCGATTCTTATGGAATCGGTACTGGTACCGGGATCGGAAAAATTTGGTACCGACACATCCCTAATTTTCAGGTTCTTTCAACGGTTATGTTATATAGTCAGAGAAGGGGCAAGGCTCGAAAGTATAACATTACAATAAAAAATCTTAATAGTTAATAATTACAAATTTAGTTATGATATATAATGTTTATTAAATAAAATATCAGACCAATTGGCTGTGGCTACGAATCTTATTCCTTGTGGGCGCTTTGCATGCTGGGAACCATCATGGCCGCTCGCTCGTTGACGAAGTAAAACAAGAATGGTATTGCTGGATTTTCTTTAAATAAAGATGCCTTCACAGAGCCTCCAGGTGGTCTAGTGGCTAACGTGGGCGATTGATGTGCTCGTGGTCCCGGGTTCAATTTCCGGTGGAGGCTCCATACGGCGTGCACTCAGCGTCGTGAGGCAAACTGAGTAGGCGCTGAGATAACAGCGCCGCCTCCTGGCCGTGAATACCGCAACTAGCGGCTGGTGGCGCGTAGTACTAGCCATACACCGTCACACTAACACAAAAACTGCGCGGTACGCCTTGGTCCTTAACGGACTGTGGAGCGGAGGTTTTTTAAATAAAATATCAGACCAATTGGCTGTGGCTACGAATCTTATTCTTTGTGGGCGCTTTGCATGCTGGGAACCATCATGGCCGCTCGCTCATTGACGAAGTAAAACGAGAATGGTATTGCTGGATTTTCTTTAAATAAAGATGCCTTCACAGCTGCTTCCTCGTCTCTGCAATATTGAATAACGTTTCTGGTGTTGTTAGATTATCACTCGTTCATTGTTCTGTTGTTAACTCGAGAAAATGTGCATTTTATTTTTAAGATATGGTGTTGTAAAAGTTTGTTTCAGTTGTCTGGAAATTATTAGTGTTGGTGGTTCAAATTGTCATTTCACTAGTTTATGTTGTGTACTCACTGGTTTCTATGTGTGTAGTTGTTAATTTTTCACTGCATTTATCATTTAAAAGTGTTCTGTCCAAAATCTCAAAATTTATAGTAGGCTATGTTTCAACTGTTATCCGCCATTAATCGTTCCGGGATACTGTTATTAGCACGAGCTTAATTCACCCGTACTCTTCGAATATTAATTAAGAACTGTTTTACTTCCTTCGTTTCTGAAATCTCTTAGCCGATTTAATATTAGAAAAGTATTGTTCAAGCTTTATCCACTTCCGATGCATTCAATTAAAGTACATTATATCATAGAATATATTTTGAGTATTAATTAGTTTCATGTAATAGCAAATACATAATCGGTTTCTTTAACTCCTTCTGCTTAATTTGATATACAATGATCCATCTTTATAAAGTTTTTTATCAAAATTGCTATATTTCTGTCATTTTGGAAAAGTAGGCTCAATATTCTGTTTCCTGTCCTTGTCCAAAATTTAGCCATTTTATGTGTTATAATTATGATGATAATAAATCTCAGATTGGTATAAATGTTTATCTTTCATCAATTTCTTGTAAATTTATCAATTGATCATCCTTTTAAATATAATTAATGAAATTCTGATTCCCCCTCTGAAATTGTTAGGTATTATTTTTGCAAATTTTTGAATAATTTTATACATCTTTTTATATTATTCCTTTAAAGTATACCTTTAGTTATAGTATTTGGTGATTGATTCACCTTATATAAATCTCAACAGTTTACTTGGTTTATTTTAACTTAATTACTCCAATATAATGTTATTGAAATTTCCTATCTGGCCTAGATTTTATGGTTTTACATATACTGTTTTTTGAATAATACTATGTCTATACCCCTTCTGACTTTCTGAAGTTAATATAGTATTAAATACAATCTCCTTAAATAACTATTGGAACATGTAGCATTGTATTCATGCTCATAATACACAAACAATATTTAAAATTAATTATTGGTCTTTAAAGTCGGACATTTTAGTTTCAATTATTACTAATAACACATAACAACATTTTATAAAATAGTATGGTATTCATACTGATACATTTTAGTCTGTACTAACACTGTAAGACATAATAAACATTTTGATAATAATAATAATTCTTATTCTATACACCACCTTGAAATATGGTGTTGAAAGGCTTTAACACAAACATAATCAGCCATTTAATTTTATTTTCCTTAAATTTAATTTGGTTACGGTCCTTTCTGTTTATTTTTTATTATTACATTTTAATCCCATTGTCACTGTATTTATTCCCCACCTGCTCTCTCTGTCATTCACATTTTAAAGAATGTTTTTTGATAAAAAGTGGCATCTTCTTTGAAACATTAGTAATGTTTTCATAAGAATACTTCCTAACATTTTATATTGGTATTTATAGCAAACATTAAAGTTGTTTAATTGTACATAGTTGAAATATCAGTTACACTTATACTTGAAGTTTATTTATTATATTGAAATAACTTGCACTGGTTCACTTATATTTTTGGTTCTTATTTACAGTTGAGTTTTACAATACTCCAAGACCAAACTCTTAAGATAAGGGACAATGAAGATTCATTTATTTCATTACATAATAACTTTAGTGGGTGCACTTCTATTTACTACCCTAAATACTTTCGTTTATAACTATTTTATACATTTATATGAGGTTTTGGGTTGTTATACTTTCATGGGTGACATTTAATCTTTTTTGGGGTTTGTTATTCTTTGTAATAGGTTTTCCTTTGGTATATCTTGTAGTTCTTCCCATTCTACATTTTCTTCTCTTCACAATTCTTCCATCTTGGGTTCTCCAAGGTAATCTGGTTTTATGGTTCGTTTTTTTGTTCGGGGTATCTTCTTTACCGGCTCCTATCCTACCTGGGTATTATCCTGATTTTATTTTAGTTTTTGTAGGATTTATTTCTCTTGATACATTTTTGTTGCATTATGATGATTAACTTTTATTTTTTTATTTTATGGTGGTATTTTACTTCGACATTTAATTATTTTCATTTGAATTTTTTTTTTATTTAATGTAATTTGTATTAAATTATGATCAGATTGGAATTATGATCTAGTGGATAATCTGTAATGCTACAGAGTAAACAAGAGAAGGGTATATACAGTGTAGAATGATGTTAAGGAAGTTTACAAATGTATCATGTTATTTTAAGTGTTCATATATACATGTGTGTTAAGAATGAAGAAAAACCAGTGCTTCTTAACGCAAACCAGCACAACTAAGGGGAAACAGATCAGTTAGGTATATAGTAATATACAAGGCCACTATTTGATATTTTTGATTTGTTGTTTCAGTGTCTGGTGATGCTGTGGTGGCGATCCTGAGCTGGCCAGCGCGCCAGAGCAGGAGCGTTAAGTGCCTGACTGGCCTTGCGGTGCTGGGATCTCGAGAGAGAAATCTAGTAAGGTCATTCAGGTGCGGTCATGGTCACTGGACCAAGGGTAAGTTGGATATTTTTTTTTTTGGTAAACCGTAGAGGGGGTTGTGGCGACATATCCTAGCTGATCCCGTTAGGAAGTATGAGTGTGTCAATGAGAGTTTTTATGCTTCGGCATAAAACCTCTCATTGAGGGGGTATTGCAACGGGACATTTAGGCCTACCTGGGATAATATAAAAGATTATTATGTTTTGATAAAAATAATATTTCCTTATGTAATAATAATTTTGGGGAGGCATAAAAGGTAATATGAAATAATAATTTTGGGGAAAAGTAAACAAACTTTATTTCATAAATTATACAATGCAACAAATAATGAGGAAAATTGTGCCAAGGTCAACTCCAGTGACAAGCAAAACAGCTATTTTTAGAAGAGTGATAAACATATTATGTAATTTAACAGATCGTACGAGGTTACGTCAGTTCATACGTCACGCTGGTATACGAGGTGTGTCAGTCCACATCACATATTGGTGTAGTGATACAAACAAGAACAATAAGAATTGGTCACATAACCCACGACCACTTCAGAAAATAGCGCAGTTCCGCTAGTCCCAGTCTGCAATAACAACTCGCGCGAGTAACACCTATAAGTTCCAGAACTAAAATCGCGGGCGCCCGCATGCACGTAAAAATGTAAAAAGTGAAGGAACAAAATTTTAACATAAATGTGGATTAACAGTATTTTGTTTTGAAATAGAACGTTAAAGGTAAAAGAGAAAAAAGTGAAATGTGAGGATAAATCGGGAGTGCTTGGGACAGTTGGAGCCGTTGGAATAATGCGCAGATAAGTAACCAACAAACAGAAGTCTATTCTAAATTATATAATCATTCGATTGGTCATCAGAATTACAACAATGTATATAGGTTTTAAAGAAAATCATGAACTCAAAAGGGGGTTATAAGAAAAAGAAATCAAATATGTAAAGTACGAAAGTGTGCGTGGCTGTGTGAATGTACAGAATATATATAATTAAGGAGTGCTGGTTGCGATAGGTTAGATATATATTTAAATAAATGATCTAGTGCAAGTCATTTTGAGAAGAGAGAAAATGTTGATGATAATAATTACTTTATTTGTTTTATCAATTGTGCCTCGTGGCCAAATATGTTCAAATGCTTTAAAGAAGGGGTTAAATGTACAAGTGTAGGAGAAAATGAAAATAAAAGGGAATGTCATTGGTAACAAATAAATAAACGAGTTATTTACTGCAAATAAACCAGTCTGATCTCCTGTTCACCTAAAATCGGACCTGGCCCTGGTAAGTACCTATTTTTTTTCTTGTAGTTGGTAACACAAGATGGCACCCAAAAAAATCAGAAAGAAAGCAATAAATAGAATTAAAATTAATTAAGTTTTAATTATGAATAATAAGTTATAGTACAACGTTTTCGATCCTTTCATTTATAGTTTTCCTTAATTCTCTGTTGAAGTTCTCAATTTTTTCATTTATTTGCTTTAAGTTTTGTTCGTTGATTTTCTCGATTTTGTTTTCCAAATTCTCGTTCATTTGCCTATTATCTTCCTTCATACTGTCTATTTTTTCATTCGTCAGTTTATTATTCTCCTCATTTCGGTCAAACTTTTCATTCATTTGTCTTAATAAATTCTCATTAGTTTGTTTATTCTGTTCGGTTATGAAATCCAGTAATTTCTGTAATTCTGGTGAACTCAGACCTCCTCTAGCTTCTTCTCCTTCACCCGCCTGTTGTTCCATTTCGGTGTCCAGTACTGTTTCTGTCTCTTCTTCCTGTCTACCTTCTTCCGTTTCTTGGTCCTTTGCCATCCTTTTCAACACTCCTCTTGTATGCATTTCTGAACTTATAACGGCTGCCTGCTAAAATTAGGTTGACTGTATTTTCAATAGCGGTACTACAGTCCGTAATTTTTTCCTAATTCAGCCTCACTGGTTGGACGCCACTCTGTAGTATAACTTTCTTGTTGTTGTTTCTTGTATAGGGTTTATAATGTCGTAAGTTGGCCTCTCTTAAGCCCCGCGATGGGCCGCCACTCTGTAGTAGGCTCGTGTAGTGCAGGTGTGTTGATATAACGTTGTTTAATCTGTTTTAATAAGTCACACCTTGGTCGTGTTACTCTGTAATATAACGTGATATAGTTGTAGGATGAGAGAGATTGTATTTGTCGGCTAGTGCTTTTTGAATTTTCCCGCACTTCTGGTTAACACGGCGATCGGCTCTAACCGTATTTTGGCAGTTGTAGGTTAATTTATTTCTAGTCGTCGGCGAGGCTATATTCGCCTACGTACCTGCTCGCTTCCACTAATACCTGTGAACAAGCTCTTATCCTATTTGCATATTGAAATGATAACTCGGTTACTGGTAATTATTGGTTTTTTATTTTTCAGCTTATTTGGTTAAACAAAAGTAAATGGTTCAGTCTTGGATCGACCTTGACAAGTTCGTATCGATTCCGACCTTCAACAAATTGTAAATAATTATAATGTAAATTTAATAATCTCAGGGTTTGGGTTCTTTGGGCCAGTTAAGAAGTCAGAAATGCTTTTAAAAAGGTGTACACATTACAAATACATTAAAATAAGAAATCTTAATTATTAGTGTCAACAAGTATGAATGTTATGTGGTATTCTTTTATTTTCTCTATAAGTTTTTTTGTATAATCTCCTCATCTGTGGTTTTGTTTATGTCATTAATTTAGTGTAAGTTTGATTTTTTTTTATCTTCACTCTAAGCGTCAGCTATACAACTTTTGATCCTTTCTATCTGGCGTTCAACAATACAATAATTCATGCTTCTCGTCTTAGTAACGGTTTTTTGACCAATAAACTCTGTTTTTGATTGGTCAGTTTGCACGAATTTGAGGTCAAGCGGCATATAGTACCGAAAATCATATCCTTGCCTTTCATGTCAAAAAATACTCCTTTGTTACCTTTTGTTTAAATTAAAATTAGTTTACATAGTTTTGTTCCTATTATAAAGACCTACATTTTGATGTATAATTTTATGTGTTAACTTTATATTAGGCGTTTTTACACCTTTACAAGAATTCTAAATCTGGGCCATAGTACTGCCCTAACTTTTATTATACAATACTTAATTTTTTGTTGGACTCATTTAATTTTGATTCACAATTATTCTAAAACTTGTCCCTTACTTAAATTTTGGTCCTTCTTTGTTATTATTGTCTTATATTAATTCATTTTGTTTTAATTGTCTCCAAGTCACGTTACTAAATATTTAGAATTAATATTAGGCAATTACCTGTATTAACTTCCGTCTTGTGACATTTGGTTTTTTTCTTAAAACGACGCGTTTCGAGAATAAATTCTCATCATCAGGTTCAAATTCTATAAAAACATCAAATTCACCCAAAAGGGGTTGTCAACTAGTTAAAATACACAAACACCACACATAATGGTGTGCCGTGACTGTGTCGGTGTTGAATTATGTGTGGTGTTTTTGTGTTTGTGTATTTTAACTAGTTGACGACCCCTTTTGGGTGAATTTGATGTTTTTATAGAATTTGAACCTGATGATGAGAATTTATTCTTGAAACGCGTCGTTTTAAGAAAAAAACCAAATAAGTCACAAGACGGAAGTTAATACAGGTAATTGCCTAATTTTAATTCTAACTATTTATATTAATTTGGTAACTTAATCATTTCTGACATTATCTTATTTTATATTACGTGTTCGGCCTAGGCCTAAAATTTGATTTCAGTATCATGTTCTGATTCACATTAATTATTAACTAGTTTTTTTTGTTTTGAACCCTTTTGCCTGATTACATTTGTTTACAGCTTATTACATGATCTTTGGCCCTTAACATATTCTAACAATATTTATTAATTAACACAAAATCTCTTAACGTACTAACTTAAAATGTTGCCTTCATGGCCAAGATTACATTCATTCATGAACAAACAATAACATAAACTATTTAGTTTACCATAATACCAATTCCATTCCCGTACCATTAAACTTTACTAGTGGACCATTAATATATTGTCTACATGGGCCTCTATTTAGGTATCTTTTGGTATTATGTTGTAACATATACTTTCTATTTTGCCTATAGGCTTAATACACTTCTTCTAATCCTTTACAAGTGATTCATGAATGATAAAAATTATTGGCATTGGCCTAAATCAAAGAAAATAAACATAGTTAAGCAATGCTAATGCCTTCTCTTTAAAAACCAACAAGATGGGTTAAACAACTACAAAACTTCCAATAACTAATACTACACTACTACAATTGTTTGTTTTCACACTGGCATTTAGTATGTCTGTTACTTTATAATACCTTCACAAGTTGTTTCTCTCGTATCGACTTATTTGGTTTCTTACACTTAATATAATTGGAGGGATCATTGACCTCCACAGTCTTATCTGCGTGATTAATGATCATCCTCATTTTCCACTTTTTTCACTTATACACCTTTCACAAGTTCTGTCTTATTCTCTACAGTACATGGTTTCTATTTATTACACTTTTGTGTTGTACTTTTATTTTACATGGTTAATTATTTGAGTGTAAAGGGGCAATTGAAGGGGAGGAGTTATTTTTTCAATTTAATAATAATTTTGAAAGGTCTAATTTTATTTAATTTAATAATTATTTGGGCACCCTTTATGGTCTCTAAAACTTGATTTGTGTAACACCATGTATTCAACTTCGTGCCAGGCGGTACTAGGTACAAGAAAGATAAAGCATTGGAATGCGGGGGTGTGCCACTGTTTATAATCTCGGAACCAAAGTCGCTAACGGAAATGAACAAAACGTAGCTAATTAACCTGACACGTGAGTGAATCAACGAATCAGAGCGCAAGCTGGCGGATGTGGCATTACCGACGCTTAGCGTAGCGTCAGGCAGTCGACTTACAGTTTCAGGCCGCGCGCGGTCATCAAATTCTTTGCTTTAGCTAATTAGGGTCGACCGACCAACAGATTGTGTATTTGAGATATGTAAAACAATATAAAAGTTTAAACCAACATGGAACCCAAGTGAAATCAAGTGAATTTTTTGTCAAAATTAAAGCAACATTTTATCATCTCCTTATTATCAGAGTCAGCTACGATTAATATCCCAATCCTATGCACAGGTAAGTATTCAGTATAATCATCGACGTTATCATCATCTGTTGCTGCACTATTCTCACAAGGTAAGTTTTTTATTTTATTCACTCAACCATTATTCTTTCTAATAATTCTTCAAAACTTCTCCTCAACTTGAACAACTCTATCTCTCTCACTCTCTCAAAATTGCTTACACAACACCATCTTACTTTCTCTCTCTCATTCCATGCAGAGGGCACTGCTACATAAAAACACCTTCTGGCTCTTCCAGGGCAACTACAAAAAATTAAGGGACTACTTGAAGACACCTCATCTTCCTTTAAGGGACTCTTGCCCTTCAAAAACACCTGTGAACACCTTGTTTCACAATAAACCCAGGGAAAATTTACCCTCTGCCCCACTTCCACAAAATAACTCTCTTCGTAGTCCTTTTGTAACTCAGGAACACTTATTTCTACTCCTTCACTACCCCCTACTATCTCTATATTCTCATCATCACTATTAATTTTTGACATGATAATGTCTTATGGCTGGGGGTCATTTGAAAATTTCTGTAACGCATCACGCTGCATGACGTCATCATTTACCAGCCGGGAATCGTTAACTAAAACCGCGACCGCTAACGTGCTAACGTCCGTCGCAGATTAAAGACCTAACAAGCAAACAACACTGCATAGCTGTAGATAGGTATGTAACCAATCAGTCAGTCAGTAACCATAATAATGTTGCGTTTAGCTGGCGGCTGAAAGACATTATCATGCTCTTAAGCTTTTACCATTTGGTAAACGGTACTTTACATTTTTCTGTATCACTCTTGGATACTACTTTTTCAACTATCTTACCACTATTTCTTGTTAAGTATAGAAACAAGCCACAAAATGGAACTCATTGTTGCAAGCCAGTATAGGACACACAACCTAGTAATTAGCATTTTTCATTAATAATGACAAGAATTGATAACAAAAATGTTATCAATCCATATTCTGTTATATTGTAATTAAACTAGATGTTATAAAGGTCATACCAGTACCAAGACTAGTTTACCAAGGAAGGATTTATATTGTGATTAGTGTAAATCAACAGACTGAAATGGACAGAATAGGATTTACCCAATAAACAATCTAAAAAAACCTGTAAGAATATCAATATAAGAGAAAGAGGTTGTGTAATGTGACAAGTAAACCCACCCAGGGATATTTTGGTAATAATAAATATTTAATTTGAAAATGTTAATGGGATAATAAATAGTATACACAATGTGGACTCAAGGCCAACGGATTAACCGCAGAAGACAGTTATTTTTAGCCATCTGACTCATGAACTTTGTATGTTGGACAAAGCAGCATAATACGTCAGGAGCCCAACCCAGCAGACGTCATATTGTTGGGTTGTGTTTTCTTGTACTTATTCCGTCGTCTCTCAGCTCGTTCTACGGTGTTATTATAAAATTTCATACGGTCGAATTGGTATTCATCACTTCGAGGAAAATTGATCAATTCTGTAATTTCTATGGGTGGTCTCTTTTCAAACATGGCTGTGTACGGACTGGTGTCTATAGATTGATGATATGCCAAGTTGATGAATTCATCGGCTGCTGATAAATACTCCTTCCATTTTCTTTGTTGGTTGTAGCAATATGTTCGGAGAATTCTCCCCACTTCTCTTAAAACTTTCAGCTGGGTTACTGCTTGGATGATATACTGAAGTTTTAAAGGTCTTTACTTCATGATTCCACAATGTTTCCTTCCATTTCCTACCTTTAAATTGAGTCCCGTGATCGGTTATTATTGCTTTTAGCGTTCCCACTTCTGGTATATATCGTTGAATAATTACTTCTAAAAGTTTCCTGGTGGTTGCTCGGTTTATTGGATAGAGTGTGATAAATGTAGTGTAGTGGTAAAAAACAATTACTATAAACTTATATTAGCGTCGTCCTCCACTGCGTGGGAATGGACCGCAAATGTCTACAAATACTTTTTCTAATTTATTAGAAGATGTTATTGTTATCAATAACCCCTCCTTTCTATCATTGTTACATTTTGACTAACTGGCATATGTGGCAATTTTTAATATAGTTACGTACTCTTCGATTGATGTCTTTAAAGTATACATGTTCTTCAAGTGCTTTCAACTGTGTCCATATCTGACGTGATAATCCATGGTAATTTCTTTTTCGATCACTCTCGGCATAACATTGGTTGTGATGGCTTCTGGTTTTAATTTTTTTTTTTTTTTTTCCCGGCAGGGCAGGTGAAAATCTCTATAGACACACTAGAGCCCCGTAGCTCCAGGTAGTGTGGGACTCTAACCCACTAAAAACACCTCCCTTTGCAACAACTGAGCGAGCCCAACAAGTTGCTTTTCTTTAATATTACAGTCACGGTTTATGGGGTAGAAGCCCACTGGCTGTTCCCCGGGTTGAGATTATTGCCTTTCTCTCTTTTAGAGTTTTAAAGATTTAAATGCACTAGTGTGTCACCAAATCTTGGGGCTTCAATCTTTTAAGCCTTCTTAACGTGTGCGGAGCTTCTTCCACCACGCAAAGCATTTCTGGATTTATATGAGTCTGAATTCTCCTGTCATGGTTAACTGCATATTTTGTTACGATTTCACTGACATATTCTACTTTGAGATCTTTGTGCAGATTGTCATTCCTAATATACCAGGGGGCATCAACAGTACTCCTAAGTACTTTGTTTTGAAAAGTTTGGATCATTTGAATGTTAGATTTCATGGTGCATCCCCAGAGTTGTACACCATAAGTCCACACAGGTCTCAGCACTTGTTTATACAACAGCAATTTGTTTTCAACTGTTAGTTGTGAATTCCTACCTAACAGCCAGTACAATTTCCTGAATTTTATGTTGAGTTCCTCTTTCTTTTTTTTCACATGCTCCTTCCATTTAAGCTTTGCGTCCAGAGTCATACCCAAATACTTAGCAGTGTTAGAGTATGGCACTTCTTGTTCATTAATGTAGATCTTTTGTATTTCTATTTTTCTGTTGGTAAAATTGGTGTGTATTGATTTTGTTTCATTGAGTTTGATCCTCCAGCGTCGAGTCCAATCCCATACCTCTGCGATTGAAGTTTGCAGTTTATTGGCCGCTGTGTCGGCATCATTACCTACCGCCAGAACAGCAGTATCATCCGCAAAAGTCGCAACGGTTGTTTCCTCACTGTTTGGTAAATCTCTCGTGTATAACAAATACAAAATTGGACCCAATATGCTCCCTTGGGGAACTCCCGCTGATATTTTCTTTAAAGTTGAATATTCATCCTCATGCTTCACCCTAAAGTATCTTTCTGAGATGTAAGACTTTAGTATCAGATAGAATTCCTCTGGGAGATCCCTATGTAACTTGTACTCAAGCCCATGATGCCAGACCTTATCAAAAGCTTGCGCTACATCCAGGAAGACGGCTGAGCAAATGTTCTTCCCTTCAAGAGCCTTTTCAATAACATGGGTGATTCTTTGTACCTGGTCAATAGTGGAGTGCTTTTCTCTGAATCCGAATTGATGATCCGGCAACAGGGTTCTTTCCTCTAACAAAGGCTTTAATCTCTTCAAAAACAGTTTTTCAAATAGTTTTGAGATCACCGGTAGCAGGGAGATTGGCCTGTAGGACTTTTTATCTGTTGGTGCTTTGTCAGGTTTTAGAATCATGATAACCTCTGGTTTTAATGAATAAAAGATTATTGTGTATACAGTAGAATTGTGTTATTCTGTCATCTTGTTCCGTCAATATTTGATAGATTTTATTTAGTTTACTGTCTTTCTTCTGTTGTTGTATTAGTTCGCCAATAATGTTTGCTAAATCGGATCTGTTTTTAATGATGTATATCTTGGCTATTGTTTCTTTTTCTCCCTCAAGTGTTTGGTTCTTTGTATTAATTATTGACAATGTATCTGCTGCAATGTTACTTCTTCCTGGTACGTTCTCCCAACTGATGTACTGATGTTGTATTCCTGCAATGCTAATGTCCATCTCGTCAGTCTCCCATGACTTAGTCTGCAGCTCTTCAAAAATGATATGGACTTGTGGTCCGTTCTGACCGTTATTGAGTAGCCCAAAATATATGTCCTAAATTTATTGCACGCAAACACTATGCTGAGCAGCTCCTTCTCTGTTACATGGTAGTTCCGTTCGCATCTATTCAACACTCTGCTGGCGAAGTTAATCACAAGGTGATTCCCTTCGTCATCTTCCTGGTACAATACTGACCCTAAACTCACATCGCTGGCGTCGCAATTCATATAAAAAGCTTTATTGAAATCGGGATGGTGCAGCATTACTGACTCTAAAAATTTGTTTTTTATTAGCTGAAAGGTGATATCCTGGTCTGATCCCCACATCCACTTGTCTTTCGATGATAGTTGGTATGAAAATGTTGACGTTAGTTCTGAGTAATTCCTCTGAAATTTCCTATAGTAATTACATATGGCCAAAAATGATTGTAATTGTTTCTTATTCTTTGGCATTGGAAATAATTGAATGAATTCTATTTTATCTTGTGATGGTGTTATGCCGTTTTCTGTTAGATTAAACCCTAGGAACTTAACTTCATCTGCAATGAATTTGGACTTTTCTAGTTTTAATGTAATGTTGCTTTCCAATAATTTTAACACTTACCTGGCTGAGCGATTCTGGGTCTGTCCATCTGTCATGTCTGGCCATTTTTTACACATTTTGACATAGTACATAATCAACAATATAGTTATAAGTAATTCAAACTTTATTTTATTTTTTTTTTTTTGTAAATTCAACTATTCTCTAAAACACTATATAAAAGTGAAACTTTTATTTTAAAAGTTTTTTCTATGAAATTATAAAGTTTCCATGTTTTTGCAACTAAAAAAAGTTGAAATATTCCAGTTAGGTTATACCACAACATATTGTCACAAAAAAACTGAAACTTGTCTTCTGAATATTCACTAATATTGTTAGTATACACTATATACACAACTTTGTTTACATTGACTAAACATTTTTTTTGGTTTTGAACCACTTACACATTCGACTACAAAACCATTTACCGAATACAAAGCATACGTGAACAGAAATGTACATACTTCTGCGATCTAGGTGCAAAATTGTGAACTACTAATGTCAGTCTTTATGGTTACATGATTACACATCGTCGAAAAGCTTAAATCAACGGCTTTTGTCATGTAAAACAGAGCTATACGCGAAGACGTACATTTACGTCTCTCGTCAAAACTCGGAAGTTATGTAAGCCGTACATGGACGTCTTTCGCCAGCAAAGTGTTAATAGTACTTGTTCGATCCTTCTGCAATGATGTAATGTAGTCATGTGTACGGCTACCGTTTTATTCTGTAAAATGTGAATCAGATTTTGGTATGTGTGTACCGGGTGTAATGTGTCTTCTCTATTCGTCGTTCAAGTGAATGCAACTTCCGCAGATTTCGTCCGTTGCGAACGTACGAATAACCAGGTCTCGTTCTTACCTGTTGTTCATTAGGGGTGTGAAAATCCCGGTGGCGCCAAATTGTTTTATTAAAACAATTAAAAAAATTTAAATGTGTATGGCCTGCACCGCTCAGGCGGTTTGAATAATTCAAATGTTTCCGCCTGTCGTGGCCGTCTGTATCGGCCAGTAGTTCGTTGCGTCGGCTGTGTGGTCGCTAGTCGTCAACACTTCTTGTCTGCTAAAATGTCATAAATTATTATCCACCTCCCAATGAAATCATAACACCGGGGTTACCACTCAATACTTATTTATTTTTTGGTTAACAATTAATTATTCACTTAATACAAATTATGTTTCCTTTTGTAATACAATTGCTCCGGTTATATGAGACACCTCTACAGGGTTTGACAAATCGATATCTGAACTTAATAACAGACTTTCAGTAATGGCGTCTGTGGAAATTATTCACAAAATTATTATTGTTCGTTTGTCACGGGTTCTTGAGATTACGTTAAAAGGATTACTAATGTTTAAAACAATAAAAATACACACCCTTACATCAGTTAAACTTAAATAATATACTGTGTAGGTATAATTTGTTTATTGTAGTGTAGTAAAAGTGTTACAAGCTATCGGTAATTAATAACAGGTTATCTTTGCCAGTTTATAAATTTTCAGTGACTTAGTTTTTTAATCTTTGAAAGTAATTATGTTCAATTTAGTGAGAGTTCGGCCTTTAGTGAGAAATAATTAACGTGAGTTTATTCAGAAATTTGGGTAATTTAATAGATACTTATCACTTCAGTAGACAGGACGAACTCATTTGATCTGGTATTAAGGAGTTAGGCTGCAATCATCTTTAATTTTCTTTGGTTCAGGACTTCGGGCATCTTTTCCAAGTTAATCGGCAGGATATTACTTTCTTTTTTTCTTTAATTCGGCTTCGACATTAGTTATATGGTTTCAGACTTCATCTTCTCCCTTGGGGTTCACTTACTAGTAATTTCATTTGGTATTTTGACGTTTTAATTAACAATTTTGATCATTCCAAAACTAGCATCTATTCAACCAAAAGCGTCATATATCGAGTAAAGAAATCTAACGGTAATTAGCAACCAAACGACTGTTGTCATAGTAACCATTTAATCCCGATTAGATAATTCTGAAGTAGCCTATTGTTATCAATATTATTATATATAAAAAACTTTCACAAATGAACTTACTTTTGTTCTCACTATCACAAACGTTTCAAGGTGTTGTGCCTCTTCCTCAGTGTGATTAAATACTGAAAGTCATTGTTGCAGAATAACGGTTATGGACTATAGGTGTGTGTGTGGTGGGAATTGATGATGGGAGGGAATTGGCGCTGAGGTTCAAATTTTGTGTTTGGATCAATGTATCAAATAGTGTATGTGATCTGTAATGTACTTGTTCATTTAATATGTTGTTTGGTTGTAATGTGTGATATCTGTATATTTCAAATTGTTCAGCTGTGTTTAATTTTCTACTTTTTGATAAGTAGTGTAATATTTCCATGTTGTGTTCTATGTTTGTGTAACTATGGTTTTCATTTTGTAAATGTGTGGCAAATGTGGAATGTATGTAATTTGTGGTGAGGGCTTTTATATGTTCTGAAAATTTGGAATAAAAAGATCTTCCCGTCTGGCCGATGTAGAATTGGTTACAATCATTACAATTTAATTTATAAACTTCTGTTTTACTGTATGTGTCTGTGTCTTTGTTAAAATTTATATGTTTCTTAATGGTGTTGTTGGTTCTGTAGGGTATTTTATAATTGTGTTTTCTAAATGTGTTAGCAATTTTGTGTGTATTGGAGTTGTAGTATGTAAGTGTTATGTACTTACTGGGTTGTGTGTTGTTGGTCTGATGTGTTTTATTTTTATTTTTTGTGTTTAGGATGCGTTTGTGTATTTTATTTACCAAATCGGGGTTGTATCCATTTTTAACTGCTATATATTTGATTGTGTTAAGTTCTTCTTGGTAATCATGTGTGTTTAGGGGTATTGAAGTGAGTCTATGGAGCATGTAGTTGAATGCTGCATGTTTGTGTTGAGTTGGGTGGTTGGATGACCACCAATCAATTGTTATCAAATTTTGAATTTTTATTCAAAATAGCTGTATATCTTCTTATTGATTATATTCTTCTGTCCTCTTCCCTACATATTAAATATTATCACCACTGTTATTATTTCCTTTCAAAGATTAATTTGGTATCACATAATGTATGGTTTTATGAAATATCAATGTTTGTACACATCTGTTAATATTTGGTATTTACATTTCTCCTTTAAACTACGTTCTTATTCTAATATTTTTCCTTTAAACTGATTTACAAATTATTCTTGGCTATTTACTTGCCTTGAATTTCTTAATTTCCTGATTGTTTTTATACAGTTTGCAGTTATTTGTCAGTGACAGTTATACATTTCCTAGGCCTTAGTAGCCATTGATTATTTTGATTTAATTTATTCTAATTATATTTCATTTCATTACAAAGTGTTTTGTTCTGTTGTTATAATTGATTTGTTTAGTGGTTGTTGTGTCTTGAGTTTGTTTTTGTTCTGATTATATGTCAAGATTATTTCCTATGTCTTAATACTTAAAATATAACAATTAGGCCTATGGACTGTAAGTTCCTTTCAGCCATATCCTCTTCATAACATTGAAACAAACAATTCTTTACAAGTTATTAGTTACTGTTGGTTTTAACATTAATTTCATTCTTTGCTACTACTTTGAGTGATAAACATCATCACTTCTTGTAAACTTATTTAATTTAATTTCCCTTATAACATACGGTATTTATCAATTATATATTTAATTGCTTAAATCTTTACTACTCCTTTTCTACATTCCATGTTAACACAAACAGTTTATTTTACCTGGGCTTTCTCCCCTGAATAATATTGTATCCTTTATCTATTTCTACTCTAAACACTATTTCTAATTACCCTTAACTATATAATTTTTATAATCCCACTCTTAAATCCTTCATTGGTCCATCATTGATTTATTAAGTGTTTACTTATCTATCACTATCTTTTTAATCGTACTATTGTTTACAATATCCATTTTCACACATCACTTTCACTGTTATAACTTTTTATTTTACACGTTTATTGGTGGGTAAACCCTATTATTATTTTTCCTTGTCACTTAGTTACTCTCATTATATTTCTCACTATCTCACTATCTTTACAAATTTTATTTATATCTAATAAGTTCATGTCTTTTTCTAGATTTCTTACATATACTACTAATTCGTGGGTTAGTGTATTTTTATTCAATGGGTTTTTATTAATTATGAGTTACATTTGTCACTTAGACAATACTAATATTTCTTTTTTATATTGGTTATTCACCGGTTTCGTTTCCTTTATGATATTTGATGGTATCATCTCCCCCTTCCCTATTCTACACTATTTGTCTGTGTTTTATCACCTTGGTTCACTTTATTTTCTTTATAGTTGGTTTGTTCCATTTTTAATTTCATTTTTCTTCTCCTTCCCTTCCATCTTGTTTCGCTTCATTTTGGTTATTATCTGGCCAATCTCTGGGGTTGGGTCAATGTCATTTGTCTGTCAGTCTAGTTTGTATTTCTTATTTAATAATCACCTTTGGTTTACTATTCTTCCTCCTTCACTCTTAATTATATTTACTATTTTCGTTCTCTTTATTATTTATTTATTAAAATATATTATTTCTTAGCATTTTTTACATACTTATTGATATCAAATATGATCTGGGTTTGGCAATGTTATATAATGTGCTTCCACCAAAATTGATCATTTTATAAAACGTGATTCTAAGTTTGATGAAATTATCAGTTGTGTTGTATCATCTTTTTTTTCAAAATTCTCCTACTTCTCATTCATTTTTTATGGTTAATTCTGTATCTTTTATTTCCATTCTTCTTAGTCTCTTCATTATTTTCTCATATTGCGAACTGGCTTATTGATTTTTTATTAGAAATTATTCCCTATAAATCTTATTTTCCCTAACTATCTCTACCTTGTAGTTGCAATCGATTCGGATGGGCTCTATTGGCTTACCTAACTCCGTCGTTCAAAACTACTCTTATCCTGAGATCAGGGGAACATCATCCCTGCTCAGTTAAATGATTGCTGGACTTATTCAACAGACAATCTCAATTAATGACTCTTAAATACAGTCAACTCATGACTCAAAATAATAATAATAATCATAATATTTGTTGGGAATCTTTTACTTTTATATTTCATTATTGCTCAGTTCGAGTCATATATTTTTTCATCTTTCTTTATAGATACTACTTGATAATACTTGAAGCATTGCTTTTTATTGATACAATTCACATTTTTATTCATTTTTAATTACTTTTTGTTTCATCTCATTTCACATTATAACTCTTAGAATGTTTATTTTATTTATTTAGTTTTTTGATCATTGGTTTGTGTAATTTTACTTCCCATCTTTTCTAAATAGTGGTGGAAGCTGATCATTTTGATTGATACTTTGTTTTCATAATTTTTTAAATATCATAGTAAGTTAGTGCTTCTTACTAGTTAGGAATTTTTGTAGTTTATTCCTTTATAGTATGTTTTGCCTTTTATGCCTCATTTTTTGGCTAAAGATTATGGTAACTTAATCTTATTTTGTAGGAATGTTTTGTAACTTCACTCCTCTATTATTATTTTTTATTTAAATATTGTAGTAAGTTGGTTGCTCTTACTTTATATGGATTCCTTGTAACTTTTATCTCTCCATTTTTAATTGTTCTAAAATATTCACGAAATATTTGTGTAAGCTGTCCTTACATAACTTTTTTGAATTTTGAAATTCATTTGAGATCTTTTTCTTTATGATATTGGCAAAATTGTTCGTTTGTCACGTTATTTTTCTTTATTTAAAGTATTTCTGTTGGTTTTTTACTTTAAGTTTTTTCAGTCATTATTGATCGTCATAATATTTCTTAATTGATGCCTGATTGTATACACCCTTTATTTTCTTAGTGACGGGGTGAGTGATCTCATAAGTGTTATTGCCCTTGTCTTTTGTTATGGTGTATGGTCCTACGTATAATAATAGTAACTTTTTAGTAATGCCTTCTATGGAGCTGGGTAATTCTCTGTTTTTTATGAGTACCCTTTCTCCTACATCGTATTTAATAGTCTTTTTCTGGTTCTTAGAGTATTTATTCTTTTGTTGCTCTACCTTTTCAGCTATTCTGTTGTAGAATTTTCTTTTCTCGAATTGATATTCGGTGTTGGTGGGAAATTGAATCATATCAGTTATCTCTCTAGGTGGTGGCCGCTCAAACATCATTGTGTATGGTGTGGCTTCAGTGAAGTTGTGGTAAGCTAGGTTTATAAATTCTTCAGTGGATTTTACGTAATTGTGCCACTCTTTTTGTTTATCGTGGCAGTAGGTCCTCAGTATTCGACCCACTTCTCTAAGTACTCTCTCAGCTGGGTTACTGCTGGGGTGATAAACGGATGTTTTGTAAGTTTTAATATCATGTTCCCAGAGTTTATTTTTCCACAAATTTCCTTTAAACTGGGTTCCATGATCGGTTATTATGGCCGTCGGTTTTCCCACTTCAGGTATAAACTTGGTTAAGATAATCTCAATTATTTTCTTTGTTGTTGCACGGTTAATGGAGTACAACTTTGTATATTTGGTGAAGTGATCGAACATGATGACTATGAATTTGTATCTGTGTTTTCCTCCACTGTGAGGAAACGGACCACATACATCAAGGAATACCCTTTCTAATTTCTGACTTGATATTATAGGTATCATCATACCCTCCTTTTTTGAATTGTTGCATTTTACCTTTTGGCAAATATTACATTTTTGAATAGTTTTGTTTACCTTTCGATAAATATTTTTTATATAAACTTGTTCCTCTAAAGCTTTTATCACTTTTATGGCCCCCATATGGCCGTATCTAATGTGGTAGTCTAGTATCAATTGTTTTTCCACCGTAGATGGTATTACTAGTTTCCATTCTCCGATATCAGGATTGTTTTTGATAAATAGCAGGTTGTTACGTATTTTATAATATTGCATAATAGTTTCTTCTTCTTTTAACATTCTCTCCCGGATACTCATTATTTTTGGATCCACATTTTGACATCTTCTTATTTCCTGGGTTATTTTTTCTAGATCTATTCTGTTTTTGATAATGTTATACACCTTAACTAATTGTTCTTTCTCACCCTCGAAAGTTTGTTGCTGGACGTTGATACGGGATAATATGTCAGCAGCTATGTTTTTCTTCCCTGGTATGTGTTCCCAGTTTATGTGATATTCCTGTAGCAACAATATCCATCGGGTTAATCTTCCGTGGCTGAGTTTACACTGCTTGAGGAATGAAATGGATCTATGGTCACTTCTCACGGTTATGTCGTATCCCAGAATGTAAGTCCTGAATTTGTTGCAGGCGAACACGACACTAAGTAGTTCTTTCTCCGTGACGTGATAGTTTCGTTCGCATCCACCTAAAATTCTACTTGCAAAACTTATGACCATATGTTGCCCCTTCTCATCTTCCTGGTATAATACCGTACCTACACTGACATCACTCGCATCACAATTCATGAAGAATGGCTTTTTGAAGTCTGGAGATCACGGTGTTTAAAAACTTTTCTTTTATTTGGTTAAATACTTCATCTTGTTCGGGCCCCCAAGTCCACTTATCCTTAACTGATAATTGTTTTTTGAATTGTGCTGTTAGTTTGGAATAATTATCTTGAAATTTACGATAATAATTGCAGATTCCCAGGAAAGATTGAATTTGTTTTTTGGTGTGGGGAATCGTTGTATCGCCTCAACTTTTTCTGACGAAGGAGATATGCCTTCCTATGCTAGATTGAATCCTAAAAATTGTACCTTTCAGGCTATAAACTTTGACTTGTCCAGCTTAAGGGTTACGTGATTATCTGATAACTTTTTTAGTACGGTTTCCACTCTAGCACAGTGCTCTTGCCAATTTGATGATGTTATCAGCAGGTCATCTACATACACGGTGGTAAAATTCAGTACATCTTGTCCCAGTATTTGGTCTATACACTTAACAAATACTGCGACCGAATTTATCAGTCCAAATGGCAATCTTTTGAACTGATAGTTCCTCCCATCGAACAGGAATGCTAAGTATTGTCTACTGTTTGGATGTAGCTCCACCTGCCAATATCCACATACGGTGTCCCACGAGCTGATGTATTTTATACGGTGAAACTTCTTAAGGATTTCTTCGATTTCACCCGGTGATGTTCTATCGTTCACTATCATTTTATTGATCTCTCTTGCATCGAGGCAGATTCTCACCTTTCCGTCCTTTTTCGGTATCGCCACTATTGGACTTATATAAGGTGATTGACTTAATTCGATGATATCGTCTTCCATCATTTGATTGATTTCTGCCCTCACTGCATTTCTTTGTGAGTAAGCGATGGGATAAGATTTTTTCTTAAAGTCAACGGGTTCTTTAAATCGTATCCGGCATTGATAGTTCTTTACCTTGCCTGGGGCGTCAGAAAAAATGTGTTTATATCTGTTGTATATACTTATGAGTTCCTCTGCCTGTTGCACACTAATCTGTGGATCTTGTTCTTCTCGTTGGAAGTTTCTGATCTCCAGCTTGCTTGACCATAATTCTTCATCCTTCCAATCTTTCAATATTCTTTCGGGTGATTGTTGGCAATAATTGTTTTGGATCATGTTGCAGCTGTTTGTTATTAATGGTAACTTGCCACTGTTCACTAGATCGGCTGACCATATCCCTTGTTCTGTGGTTAGTGATACTTCTCCTAGCCGCAGGTTAATTATGGCAGAGTGTTGTCTGAGTACATCACACCCAACAAGTATTGAGAAAGGTAGGCCGCTGGCAACAAGAAATGGCATAGTTACTATTATACCTTTGCTATTAAGTTCCAAAGATACTTGTTTCCGGACGGTTTTATTTTGTCGGCCGGTAGCACCAATGATAGTTACATTGTTTATGGGCAGGGTTGATATGGGTATAATACTACTTCCCTGCTGTAGTCTATTTAATTCTACTTGGTCGATCAGAGAGATATTAGACCCTGTATCGATCATTATGGTTGATAGGATTCCATTTATTTGGGCACTTACATACACTATTTCTAATAGGCATCATGTTATCATTTTCTTCGATTAAATCGTCCCTTATATTTTTTAAATAGTTAGTACTTATTATGGTGATCTTCTTGTCTGTTGTCGTCTTATATTCCCCAAGAGATTGGTCCAGTGATGGGCTGTTCACAGTTCTCACCGACCTTATTCATTTAAATGAGGGCTATCCTCATTGTTTCTGACTTCATTTGTGTTTATTGGTTGGCTCGTTGATGGTTCCTGTTGGTGGTTTGTGTTATCACCATCATTCCTGACGTTTTCCTCGAAGGTGTGGACCCTTGTGTTTGGTACCTGGTTATAGTACGTTCGTCGGTTGTTATTTGTCTGAGAATAGTTTCTTACTGGACTACGCTGTGCTTGACATCTCACATAATTCACTTGCGGTCGGTATCCTCGGTTGTTGTAGTTGTTGTTACCGTTTCCTGGACAGTAATAATTGTTGGGACCATTCCGTTGTTGATTCCCTCTGTAATCGTTTCTGAAATTACCATTATTTTTATTGTTTGGGTGATAGTGCCTGGGCGCATCATTCCCACGTTGATTTCCTTGATAGTTATTGGTGCTGTTCGGTGGTGGCTTATTGTCACCCTGTTGGTTTGGTGGGGATGGCCCTTCATTTGGTTTATTATTTCGGAAACTCGTGAATCTGTTCTTACGGTACTGCCATTCGTGTTCATGGCTCTCTAATAAACTAGCCATGTCCTGAATTGTCTTGACTTGACTATACATACGGGCTTTCTGGATCGCATCATCATAGTGGTACGATAATTGTATGACTAAACACTTCCGGAATGCGTGGTTCCAAATTCCTGGCCATGCAGATTTTTCCTAGAAAGTATGAGGTTAGGGTTTTTCCGTTACTTAAATTGTTACGGACCATGTTCTGGGTTGACTCTGACCAGTATTTTGCTTTGAATTGGGTTTTAAATTCTTGGATGCTCTGGATGTCTGGTCGTGTGGCGGTCCACCAGTTGTCATATGTTTCCTTAAACATGTCATCTAACATTCCCCTCACAGCTGTCCATCGTGTTTCACGGTTCTTTATTATCAATTCTTCCACCCTTTTCAAAAACTCCATCGGATTGCGTTTATAGTTGCGGAAATTTATTGTATCTCGATTGTCACTGTTAAATATTTGGTTATGTTTACATGACCGGTCACGCCAGTTGTCCACTTCTTCCTGTAATAATTCTTCTCGTCTATGCATCTTTTCAATTCTTTGTTTATTTTCGTCCACTTTACTGTCAATTTTATTTAAATTGCTGTACACTCCTTCCATTCTTTCTCCCAGGTCTGTTCGTACCACTGCTGTCTCCTTCTGATTCTCTTCCCGGACTTGATGCATGTCCTGGTTCACTTGTTCCCACCTTTTGGTTGTTTCTTCGTGACATTCCTCAACTCTCCTTTTAGTTTCTCCTTCGAGGTTGTTTATTTTATTGATTACCTCCTCACGGACTTCTGAAACAGTTTCGTTGGTTTTCTCCAGTTTCTCCGTCTCCTCTAATTTTCCATTTGTTTCAGTGATCTGCTGTTTTGCTTCTTCTCGGTACTCCATTAATTGGTGTGCCATCTGCAGCTTCATTTCTTCTTTATTTTTCTCGTGGTCCTCCTTCAGCTGTTCCCTCAATTCTTCCTTCAATTCTTCGTTTCTTTGCTGAATTTCCTCCATCAATCGTTGTTGTAATGTTTCATTATTTTGGTTGACTGTTTTTCTCAATTCTTCCTTAGTACTTTCATTTGTACTCACTATTTTCTCATTGATCTGTTTCAGATTGTCATTGGTTTCTTTCTTCATCTGTTTCAGACTCTCCTCGTTCTTGTCTAATTTTCCATTAATCAACTCCCATAATTTTTGTAAATCCATTCCTCCTCTGGCTTCCTCCCTATTTCCAGCCTGTGGTTCCATTTCTTCATCTTGGGTTGGTTCTGTTGTGGTTATTGCTGTTTCCACCTCTTCAATTGATGTTCCTTCCTCTTCTTCCACTCTATTTTCTTCCATCTATTTCTCCTTTGCCAACTTTTTCGACAATCCTCTGGTGTGCATATTGTAACCTTTCGCAATCGCCGCTAGAATTTCGTATTTCCCTCTCTTCTAGTCCCACCGGTTGGTCGCCAATCTGTAATGTATATGAGACGTCCGCCTCGTTCAAGCCCCGCGATGGAAGGCAATCTGTAATGTGATCGAGTGCGGGGCGTCCTCGTTTACAGCCCCGCGTTGGGTTCGTCAATCTGTAATGTAGTCGTGTGTACGGCTACCGTTTTATTCTGTAAAATGTGAATCAGATTTTGGTATGTGTGTACTGGGTGTAATGTGTCTTCTCTATACATCGTTCAAGTGAATGCAACTTCCGCAGATTTCGTCCGTTGCGAACGTACGAATAACCAGGTCTCGTTGTTCTTACCTGTTGTTCACTAGGGGTGTGAAAATCCCGGTGGCGCCAAATTGTTTTATTAAAACAATTAAAAAATTTTAAATGTGTATGGCCTGCGCGCCGCTCAGGCGGTTTGAATAATTCAAATGTTTCCGCCTGTCTCGGCCGTCTGTATCGGCCAGTAGTTCGTTGCGTCGGCTGTGCGGTCGCTAGTCGTCAACACTTCTTGTCTGCTAAAATGTACATAAATTATTATCCACCTCCCAATGAAGTCATAACACCGGGGTTACCACTCAATACTTATTTATTTTTTGGTTAACGATTAATTATTCATTTAATACAAATTATGTTTCCTTTTGTAATACAATTGCTCCGGTTATATGAGACACCTCTACAGGGTTTGACAAATCGATATCTGAACTTAATAACAGACTTTCAGTAATGGCGTCTGTGGAAATTATACACAAAATTATTATTGTTCGTTGGTCACGGGTTCTTGAGATTACGTTAAAAGGATTACTAATGTTTAAAACACACCCTTACATCAGTTAAACTTAAATAATATACTGTGTAGGTATAATTTGTTTATTGTAGTGTAGTAAAAGTGTTACAAGCTATCGGTAATTAATAACAGGTTATCTTTGCCAGTTTATAAATTTTCAGTGACTTAGTTTTTTAATCTTTGAAAGTAATTATGTTCAATTTAGTGAGAGTTCGGCCTTTAGTGAGAAATAATTAACGTGAGTTTATTCAGAAATTTGGGTAATTTAATAGATACTTATCACTTCAGTAGACAGGACGAACTCATTTGATCTGGTATTAAGGAGTTAGGCTGCAATCATCTTTAATTTTCTTTGGTTCAGGACTTCGGGCATCTTTTCCAAGTTAATCGGCAGGATATTACTTTCTTTTTTTCTTTAATTCGGCTTCGACATTAGTTATATGGTTTCAGACTTCATCTTCTCCCTTGGGGTTCACTTACTAGTAATTTCATTTGGTATTTTGACGTTTTAATTAACAATTTTGATCATTCCAAAACTAGCGTCTATTCAACCAAAAGCGTCATATATCGAGTAAAGAAATCTAACGGTAATTAGCAACCAAACGACTGTTGTCATAGTAACCATTTAATCCCGATTGGTTAATTCTGAAGTAGCCGTTGTTATCAAATTTTGAATTTTTATTCAAAATAGCTGTATATCTTCTTATTGATTATATTCTTCTGTCCTCTTCCCTACATATTAAATATTATCACCACTGTTATTATTTCCTTTCAAAGATTAATTTGGTATCACATAATGTATGGTTTTATGAAATATCAATGTTTGTACACATCTGTTAATATTTGGTATTTACATTTCTCCTTTAAACTACGTTCTTATTCTAATATTTTTCCTTTAAACTGATTTACAAATTATTCTTGGCTATTTACTTGCCTTGAATTTCTTAATTTCCTGATTGTTTTTATACAGTTTGCAGTTATTTGTCAGTGACAGTTATACATTTCCTAGGCCTTAGTAGCCATTGATTATTTTGATTTAATTTATTCTAATTATATTTCATTTCATTACAAAGTGTTTTGTTCTGTTGTTATAATTGATTTGTTTAGTGGTTGTTGTGTCTTGAGTTTGTTTTTGTTCTGATTATATGTCAAGATTATTTCCTATGTCTTAATACTTAAAATATAACAATTAGGCCTATGGACTGTAAGTTCCTTTCAGCCATATCCTCTTCATAACATTGAAACAAACAATTCTTTACAAGTTATTAGTTACTGTTGGTTTTAACATTAATTTCATTCTTTGCTACTACTTTGAGTGATAAACATCATCACTTCTTGTAAACTTATTTAATTTAATTTCCCTTATAACATACGGTATTTATCAATTATATATTTAATTGCTTAAATCTTTACTACTCCTTTTCTACATTCCATGTTAACACAAACAGTTTATTTTACCTGGGCTTTCTCCCCTGAATAATATTGTATCCTTTATCTATTTCTACTCTAAACACTATTTCTAATTACCCTTAACTATATAATTTTTATAATCCCACTCTTAAATCCTTCATTGGTCCATCATTGATTTATTAAGTGTTTACTTATCTATCACTATCTTTTTAATCGTACTATTGTTTACAATATCCATTTTCACACATCACTTTCACTGTTATAACTTTTTATTTTACACGTTTATTGGTGGGTAAACCCTATTATTATTTTTCCTTGTCACTTAGTTACTCTCATTATATTTCTCACTATCTCACTATCTTTACAAATTTTATTTATATCTAATAAGTTCATGTCTTTTTCTAGATTTCTTACATATACTACTAATTCGTGGGTTAGTGTATTTTTATTCAATGGGTTTTTATTAATTATGAGTTACATTTGTCACTTAGACAATACTAATATTTCTTTTTTATATTGGTTATTCACCGGTTTCGTTTCCTTTATGATATTTGATGGTATCATCTCCCCCTTCCCTATTCTACACTATTTGTCTGTGTTTTATCACCTTGGTTCACTTTATTTTCTTTATAGTTGGTTTGTTCCATTTTTAATTTCATTTTTCTTCTCCTTCCCTTCCATCTTGTTTCGCTTCATTTTGGTTATTATCTGGCTAATCTCTGGGGTTGGGTCAATGTCATTTGTCTGTCAGTCTAGTTTGTATTTCTTATTTAATAATCACCTTTGGTTTACTATTCTTCCTCCTTCACTCTTAATTATATTTACTATTTTCGTTCTCTTTATTATTTATTTATTAAAATATATTATTTCTTAGCATTTTTTACATACTTATTGATATCAAATATGATCTGGGTTTGGCAATGTTATATAATGTGCTTCCACCAAAATTGATCATTTTATAAAACGTGATTCTAAGTTTGATGAAATTATCAGTTGTGTTGTATCATCTTTTTTTTCAAAATTCTCCTACTTCTCATTCATTTTTTATGGTTAATTCTGTATCTTTTATTTCCATTCTTCTTAGTCTCTTCATTATTTTCTCATATTGCGAACTGGCTTATTGATTTTTTATTAGAAATTATTCCCTATAAATCTTATTTTCCCTAACTATCTCTACCTTGTAGTTGCAATCGATTCGGATGGGCTCTATTGGCTTACCTAACTCCGTCGTTCAAAACTACTCTTATCCTGAGATCAGGGGAACATCATCCCTGCTCAGTTAAATGATTGCTGGACTTATTCAACAGACAATCTCAATTAATGACTCTTAAATACAGTCAACTCATGACTCAAAATAATAATAATAATCATAATATTTGTTGGGAATCTTTTACTTTTATATTTCATTATTGCTCAGTTCGAGTCATATATTTTTTCATCTTTCTTTATAGATACTACTTGATAATACTTGAAGCATTGCTTTTTATTGATACAATTCACATTTTTATTCATTTTTAATTACTTTTTGTTTCATCTCATTTCACATTATAACTCTTAGAATGTTTATTTTATTTATTTAGTTTTTTGATCATTGGTTTGTGTAATTTTACTTCCCATCTTTTCTAAATAGTGGTGGAAGCTGATCATTTTGATTGATACTTTGTTTTCATAATTTTTTAAATATCATAGTAAGTTAGTGCTTCTTACTAGTTAGGAATTTTTGTAGTTTATTCCTTTATAGTATGTTTTGCCTTTTATGCCTCATTTTTTGGCTAAAGATTATGGTAACTTAATCTTATTTTGTAGGAATGTTTTGTAACTTCACTCCTCTATTATTATTTTTTATTTAAATATTGTAGTAAGTTGGTTGCTCTTACTTTATATGGATTCCTTGTAACTTTTATCTCTCCATTTTTAATTGTTCTAAAATATTCACGAAATATTTGTGTAAGCTGTCCTTACATAACTTTTTTGAATTTTGAAATTCATTTGAGATCTTTTTCTTTATGATATTGGCAAAATTGTTCGTTTGTCACGTTATTTTTCTTTATTTAAAGTATTTCTGTTGGTTTTTTACTTTAAGTTTTTTCAGTCATTATTGATCGTCATAATATTTCTTAATTGATGCCTGATTGTATACACCCTTTATTTTCTTAGTGACGGGGTGAGTGATCTCATAAGTGTTATTGCCCTTGTCTTTTGTTATGGTGTATGGTCCTACGTATAATAATAGTAACTTTTTAGTAATGCCTTCTATGGAGCTGGGTAATTCTCTGTTTTTTATGAGTACCCTTTCTCCTACATCGTATTTAATAGTCTTTTTCTGGTTCTTAGAGTATTTATTCTTTTGTTGCTCTACCTTTTCAGCTATTCTGTTGTAGAATTTTCTTTTCTCGAATTGATATTCGGTGTTGGTGGGAAATTGAATCATATCAGTTATCTCTCTAGGTGGTGGCCGCTCAAACATCATTGTGTATGGTGTGGCTTCAGTGAAGTTGTGGTAAGCTAGGTTTATAAATTCTTCAGTGGATTTTACGTAATTGTGCCACTCTTTTTGTTTATCGTGGCAGTAGGTCCTCAGTATTCGACCCACTTCTCTAAGTACTCTCTCAGCTGGGTTACTGCTGGGGTGATAAACGGATGTTTTGTAAGTTTTAATATCATGTTCCCAGAGTTTATTTTTCCACAAATTTCCTTTAAACTGGGTTCCATGATCGGTTATTATGGCCGTCGGTTTTCCCACTTCAGGTATAAACTTGGTTAAGATAATCTCAATTATTTTCTTTGTTGTTGCACGGTTAATGGAGTACAACTTTGTATATTTGGTGAAGTGATCGAACATGATGACTATGAATTTGTATCTGTGTTTTCCTCCACTGTGAGGAAACGGACCACATACATCAAGGAATACCCTTTCTAATTTCTGACTTGATATTATAGGTATCATCATACCCTCCTTTTTTGAATTGTTGCATTTTACCTTTTGGCAAATATTACATTTTTGAATAGTTTTGTTTACCTTTCGATAAATATTTTTTATATAAACTTGTTCCTCTAAAGCTTTTATCACTTTTATGGCCCCCATATGGCCGTATCTAATGTGGTAGTCTAGTATCAATTGTTTTTCCACCGTAGATGGTATTACTAGTTTCCATTCTCCGATATCAGGATTGTTTTTGATAAATAGCAGGTTGTTACGTATTTTATAATATTGCATAATAGTTTCTTCTTCTTTTAACATTCTCTCCCGGATACTCATTATTTTTGGATCCACATTTTGACATCTTCTTATTTCCTGGGTTATTTTTTCTAGATCTATTCTGTTTTTGATAATGTTATACACCTTAACTAATTGTTCTTTCTCACCCTCGAAAGTTTGTTGCTGGACGTTGATACGGGATAATATGTCAGCAGCTATGTTTTTCTTCCCTGGTATGTGTTCCCAGTTTATGTGATATTCCTGTAGCAACAATATCCATCGGGTTAATCTTCCGTGGCTGAGTTTACACTGCTTGAGGAATGAAATGGATCTATGGTCACTTCTCACGGTTATGTCGTATCCCAGAATGTAAGTCCTGAATTTGTTGCAGGCGAACACGACACTAAGTAGTTCTTTCTCCGTGACGTGATAGTTTCGTTCGCATCCACCTAAAATTCTACTTGCAAAACTTATGACCATATGTTGCCCCTTCTCATCTTCCTGGTATAATACCGTACCTACACTGACATCACTCGCATCACAATTCATGAAGAATGGCTTTTTGAAGTCTGGAGATCACGGTGTTTAAAAACTTTTCTTTTATTTGGTTAAATACTTCATCTTGTTCGGGCCCCCAAGTCCACTTATCCTTAACTGATAATTGTTTTTTGAATTGTGCTGTTAGTTTGGAATAATTATCTTGAAATTTACGATAATAATTGCAGATTCCCAGGAAAGATTGAATTTGTTTTTTGGTGTGGGGAATCGTTGTATCGCCTCAACTTTTTCTGACGAAGGAGATATGCCTTCCTATGCTAGATTGAATCCTAAAAATTGTACCTTTCAGGCTATAAACTTTGACTTGTCCAGCTTAAGGGTTACGTGATTATCTGATAACTTTTTTAGTACGGTTTCCACTCTAGCACAGTGCTCTTGCCAATTTGATGATGTTATCAGCAGGTCATCTACATACACGGTGGTAAAATTCAGTACATCTTGTCCCAGTATTTGGTCTATACACTTAACAAATACTGCGACCGAATTTATCAGTCCAAATGGCAATCTTTTGAACTGATAGTTCCTCCCATCGAACAGGAATGCTAAGTATTGTCTACTGTTTGGATGTAGCTCCACCTGCCAATATCCACATACGGTGTCCCACGAGCTGATGTATTTTATACGGTGAAACTTCTTAAGGATTTCTTCGATTTCACCCGGTGATGTTCTATCGTTCACTATCATTTTATTGATCTCTCTTGCATCGAGGCAGATTCTCACCTTTCCGTCCTTTTTCGGTATCGCCACTATTGGACTTATATAAGGTGATTGACTTAATTCGATGATATCGTCTTCCATCATTTGATTGATTTCTGCCCTCACTGCATTTCTTTGTGAGTAAGCGATGGGATAAGATTTTTTCTTAAAGTCAACGGGTTCTTTAAATCGTATCCGGCATTGATAGTTCTTTACCTTGCCTGGGGCGTCAGAAAAAATGTGTTTATATCTGTTGTATATACTTATGAGTTCCTCTGCCTGTTGCACACTAATCTGTGGATCTTGTTCTTCTCGTTGGAAGTTTCTGATCTCCAGCTTGCTTGACCATAATTCTTCATCCTTCCAATCTTTCAATATTCTTTCGGGTGATTGTTGGCAATAATTGTTTTGGATCATGTTGCAGCTGTTTGTTATTAATGGTAACTTGCCACTGTTCACTAGATCGGCTGACCATATCCCTTGTTCTGTGGTTAGTGATACTTCTCCTAGCCGCAGGTTAATTATGGCAGAGTGTTGTCTGAGTACATCACACCCAACAAGTATTGAGAAAGGTAGGCCGCTGGCAACAAGAAATGGCATAGTTACTATTATACCTTTGCTATTAAGTTCCAAAGATACTTGTTTCCGGACGGTTTTATTTTGTCGGCCGGTAGCACCAATGATAGTTACATTGTTTATGGGCAGGGTTGATATGGGTATAATACTACTTCCCTGCTGTAGTCTATTTAATTCTACTTGGTCGATCAGAGAGATATTAGACCCTGTATCGATCATTATGGTTGATAGGATTCCATTTATTTGGGCACTTACATACACTATTTCTAATAGGCATCATGTTATCATTTTCTTCGATTAAATCGTCCCTTATATTTTTTAAATAGTTAGTACTTATTATGGTGATCTTCTTGTCTGTTGTCGTCTTATATTCCCCAAGAGATTGGTCCAGTGATGGGCTGTTCACAGTTCTCACCGACCTTATTCATTTAAATGAGGGCTATCCTCATTGTTTCTGACTTCATTTGTGTTTATTGGTTGGCTCGTTGATGGTTCCTGTTGGTGGTTTGTGTTATCACCATCATTCCTGACGTTTTCCTCGAAGGTGTGGACCCTTGTGTTTGGTACCTGGTTATAGTACGTTCGTCGGTTGTTATTTGTCTGAGAATAGTTTCTTACTGGACTACGCTGTGCTTGACATCTCACATAATTCACTTGCGGTCGGTATCCTCGGTTGTTGTAGTTGTTGTTACCGTTTCCTGGACAGTAATAATTGTTGGGACCATTCCGTTGTTGATTCCCTCTGTAATCGTTTCTGAAATTACCATTATTTTTATTGTTTGGGTGATAGTGCCTGGGCGCATCATTCCCACGTTGATTTCCTTGATAGTTATTGGTGCTGTTCGGTGGTGGCTTATTGTCACCCTGTTGGTTTGGTGGGGATGGCCCTTCATTTGGTTTATTATTTCGGAAACTCGTGAATCTGTTCTTACGGTACTGCCATTCGTGTTCATGGCTCTCTAATAAACTAGCCATGTCCTGAATTGTCTTGACTTGACTATACATACGGGCTTTCTGGATCGCATCATCATAGTGGTACGATAATTGTATGACTAAACACTTCCGGAATGCGTGGTTCCAAATTCCTGGCCATGCAGATTTTTCCTAGAAAGTATGAGGTTAGGGTTTTTCCGTTACTTAAATTGTTACGGACCATGTTCTGGGTTGACTCTGACCAGTATTTTGCTTTGAATTGGGTTTTAAATTCTTGGATGCTCTGGATGTCTGGTCGTGTGGCGGTCCACCAGTTGTCATATGTTTCCTTAAACATGTCATCTAACATTCCCCTCACAGCTGTCCATCGTGTTTCACGGTTCTTTATTATCAATTCTTCCACCCTTTTCAAAAACTCCATCGGATTGCGTTTATAGTTGCGGAAATTTATTGTATCTCGATTGTCACTGTTAAATATTTGGTTATGTTTACATGACCGGTCACGCCAGTTGTCCACTTCTTCCTGTAATAATTCTTCTCGTCTATGCATCTTTTCAATTCTTTGTTTATTTTCGTCCACTTTACTGTCAATTTTATTTAAATTGCTGTACACTCCTTCCATTCTTTCTCCCAGGTCTGTTCGTACCACTGCTGTCTCCTTCTGATTCTCTTCCCGGACTTGATGCATGTCCTGGTTCACTTGTTCCCACCTTTTGGTTGTTTCTTCGTGACATTCCTCAACTCTCCTTTTAGTTTCTCCTTCGAGGTTGTTTATTTTATTGATTACCTCCTCACGGACTTCTGAAACAGTTTCGTTGGTTTTCTCCAGTTTCTCCGTCTCCTCTAATTTTCCATTTGTTTCAGTGATCTGCTGTTTTGCTTCTTCTCGGTACTCCATTAATTGGTGTGCCATCTGCAGCTTCATTTCTTCTTTATTTTTCTCGTGGTCCTCCTTCAGCTGTTCCCTCAATTCTTCCTTCAATTCTTCGTTTCTTTGCTGAATTTCCTCCATCAATCGTTGTTGTAATGTTTCATTATTTTGGTTGACTGTTTTTCTCAATTCTTCCTTAGTACTTTCATTTGTACTCACTATTTTCTCATTGATCTGTTTCAGATTGTCATTGGTTTCTTTCTTCATCTGTTTCAGACTCTCCTCGTTCTTGTCTAATTTTCCATTAATCAACTCCCATAATTTTTGTAAATCCATTCCTCCTCTGGCTTCCTCCCTATTTCCAGCCTGTGGTTCCATTTCTTCATCTTGGGTTGGTTCTGTTGTGGTTATTGCTGTTTCCACCTCTTCAATTGATGTTCCTTCCTCTTCTTCCACTCTATTTTCTTCCATCTATTTCTCCTTTGCCAACTTTTTCGACAATCCTCTGGTGTGCATATTGTAACCTTTCGCAATCGCCGCTAGAATTTCGTATTTCCCTCTCTTCTAGTCCCACCGGTTGGTCGCCAATCTGTAATGTATATGAGACGTCCGCCTCGTTCAAGCCCCGCGATGGAAGGCAATCTGTAATGTGATCGAGTGCGGGGCGTCCTCGTTTACAGCCCCGCGTTGGGTTCGTCAATCTGTAATGTAGTCGTGTGTACGGCTACCGTTTTATTCTGTAAAATGTGAATCAGATTTTGGTATGTGTGTACTGGGTGTAATGTGTCTTCTCTATACATCGTTCAAGTGAATGCAACTTCCGCAGATTTCGTCCGTTGCGAACGTACGAATAACCAGGTCTCGTTGTTCTTACCTGTTGTTCACTAGGGGTGTGAAAATCCCGGTGGCGCCAAATTGTTTTATTAAAACAATTAAAAAATTTTAAATGTGTATGGCCTGCGCGCCGCTCAGGCGGTTTGAATAATTCAAATGTTTCCGCCTGTCTCGGCCGTCTGTATCGGCCAGTAGTTCGTTGCGTCGGCTGTGCGGTCGCTAGTCGTCAACACTTCTTGTCTGCTAAAATGTACATAAATTATTATCCACCTCCCAATGAAGTCATAACACCGGGGTTACCACTCAATACTTATTTATTTTTTGGTTAACGATTAATTATTCATTTAATACAAATTATGTTTCCTTTTGTAATACAATTGCTCCGGTTATATGAGACACCTCTACAGGGTTTGACAAATCGATATCTGAACTTAATAACAGACTTTCAGTAATGGCGTCTGTGGAAATTATACACAAAATTATTATTGTTCGTTGGTCACGGGTTCTTGAGATTACGTTAAAAGGATTACTAATGTTTAAAACACACCCTTACATCAGTTAAACTTAAATAATATACTGTGTAGGTATAATTTGTTTATTGTAGTGTAGTAAAAGTGTTACAAGCTATCGGTAATTAATAACAGGTTATCTTTGCCAGTTTATAAATTTTCAGTGACTTAGTTTTTTAATCTTTGAAAGTAATTATGTTCAATTTAGTGAGAGTTCGGCCTTTAGTGAGAAATAATTAACGTGAGTTTATTCAGAAATTTGGGTAATTTAATAGATACTTATCACTTCAGTAGACAGGACGAACTCATTTGATCTGGTATTAAGGAGTTAGGCTGCAATCATCTTTAATTTTCTTTGGTTCAGGACTTCGGGCATCTTTTCCAAGTTAATCGGCAGGATATTACTTTCTTTTTTTCTTTAATTCGGCTTCGACATTAGTTATATGGTTTCAGACTTCATCTTCTCCCTTGGGGTTCACTTACTAGTAATTTCATTTGGTATTTTGACGTTTTAATTAACAATTTTGATCATTCCAAAACTAGCGTCTATTCAACCAAAAGCGTCATATATCGAGTAAAGAAATCTAACGGTAATTAGCAACCAAACGACTGTTGTCATAGTAACCATTTAATCCCAATTGGTTAATTCTGAAGTAGCCTATTGTTATCAAATTTTGAATTTTTATTCAAAATAGCTGTATATCTTCTTATTGATTATATTCTTCTGTCCTCTTCCCTACATATTAAATATTATCACCACTGTTATTATTTCCTTTCAAAGATTAATTTGGTATCACATAATGTACGGTTTTATGAAATATCAATGTTTGTACACATCTGTTAATATTTGGTATTTACATTTCTCCTTTAAACTACGTTCTTATTCTAATATTTTTCCTTTAAGCTGATTTACAAATTATTCTCGGCTATTTACTTGCCTTGAATTTCTTAATTTCCTGATTGTTTTTATACAGTTTGCAATTATTTGTCAGTGACATATATACATTTCCTAGGCCTTAGTAGCCATTGATTATTTTGATTTAATTTATTCTAATTATATTTCATTTCATTACGAAGTGTTTTGTTCTGTTGTTATAATTGATTTGTTTAGTGGTTGTTGTGTCTTGAGTTTGTTTTTGTTCTGATTATATGTCAAGATTATTTCCTATGTCTTAATACTTAAAATATAACAATTAGGCCTATGGACTGTAAGTTCCTGTCAGCCATATCCTCTTCATAACATTGAAACATTTATGAGTTACATTTGTCACTTAGACAATACTAATATTTCTTTTTTATATTGGTTATTCACCGGTTTCGTTTCCTTTATGATATTTGATGGTATCATCTCCCCCTTCCCTATTCTACACTATTTGTCTGTGTTTTATCACCTTGGTTCACTTTATTTTCTTTATAGTTGGTTTGTTCCATTTTTAATTTCATTTTTCTTCTCCTTCCCTTCCATCTTGTTTCGCTTCATTTTGGTTATTATCTGGCCAATCTCTGGGGTTGGGTCAATGTCATTTGTCTGTCAGTCTAGTTTGTATTTCTTATTTAATAATCACCTTTGGTTTACTATTCTTCCTCCTTCACTCTTAATTATATTTACTATTTTCGTTCTCTTTATTATTTATTTATTAAAATATATTATTTCTTAGCATTTTTTACATACTTATTGATATCAAATATGATATCAAACACAATTCTTTACAAGTTATTAGTTACTGTTGGTTTTAACATTAATTTCATTCTTTGCTACTACTTTGAGTGATAAACATCATCACTTCTTGTAAACTTATTTAATTTAATTTCCCTTATAACATACGGTATTTATCAATTATATATTTAATTGCTTAAATCTTTACTACTCCTTTTCTACATTCCATGTTAACACAAACAGTTTATTTTACCTGGGCTTTCTCCCCTGAATAATATTGTATCCTTTATCTATTTCTACTCTAAACACTATTTCTAATTACCCTTAACTATATAATTTTTATAATCCCACTCTTAAATCCTTCATTGGTCCATCATTGATTTATTAAGTGTTTACTTATCTATCACTATCTTTTTAATCATACTATTGTTTACAATATCCATTTTCACACATCACTTTCACTGTTATAACTTTTTATTTTACACGTTTATTGGTGGGTAAACCCTATTATTATGTTTCCTTGTCACTTAGTTACTCTCATTATATTTCTCACTATCTCACTATCTTTACAAATTTTATTTATATCTAATAAGTTCATGTCTTTTTCTAGATTTCTTACATATACTACTAATTCGTGGGTTAGTGTATTTTTATTCAATGGGTTTTTATTAATTATGAGTTACATTTGTCACTTAGACAATACTAATATTTCTTTTTTATATTGGTTATTCACCGGTTTCGTTTCCTTTATGATATTTGATGGTATCATCTCCCCCTTCCCTATTCTACACTATTTGTCTGTGTTTTATCACCTTGGTTCACTTTATTTTCTTTATAGTTGGTTTGTTCCATTTTTAATTTCATTTTTCTTCTCCTTCCCTTCCATCTTGTTTCGCTTCATTTTGGTTATTATCTGGCCAATCTCTGGGGTTGGGTCAATGTCATTTGTCTGTCAGTCTAGTTTGTATTTCTTATTTAATAATCACCTTTGGTTTACTATTCTTCCTCCTTCACTCTTAATTATATTTACTATTTTCGTTCTCTTTATTATTTATTTATTAAAATATATTATTTCTTAGCATTTTTTACATACTTATTGATATCAAATATGATCTGGGTTTGGCAATGTTATAATGATTTCCTAGTTTGCCGATATAATTAGTAAATCATCCATGTATATTGTGGTAAATTGAAGCGCCTCTTGTCCCAGAATTTGATCCACGCATTTCACAAACACTGCTACTGAATTTACTAGTCCAAAGGGTAGCCTTTTAAATTGATAATTATGCCCTTCGAAGATGAAAGCCATATATTTTCGGCTATTGGGATGCAATTCCACCTGCCAATATCCACAAAATGTGTCCCATGTACTAATGAAATGAGTGCCATAAAATTTCTTGAGGATCTCTTCGATCTCTCCTGGTGATGTCCGATCATTCATAGTGATCTTGTTTATTTCCCTGGCGTCTAAACATAATCTTACCTTTCCGTTTTTCTTAGGTACCGCTACTATAGGATTGGTGTATGGGGAGTTGCTGTATTCGATTATATCATCGTTTATCTGTCTATTAATTTCGGTTCTAACTGCCTCCTTTAGAGAGTATGTAATAGGATATGATTTTCATTTAAATTCTACTGGTTCCTTAAACTTTATTTTGCATTGAAAATTTTTCACCTTACCGGGTGTATCTGAGAATACGTGCTGGTATTGATTATATATCTTTATTAATTCCTCTACCTGATCGTTGGTTATTTGTTTGTCACTCTTCTCTGATAGGAATTTTCGAATCTCTTCAATCTTCTCGTTCCATAAGCTGTCATTTTTATCTTCGTAATTTATTTCTTCTATTGGTGTATGATTCCTATAATCCCTATCCTCCCTAACATAATAAATGATCCGGTCCTGAGGGGCTTCTTTGCTTCCAATTAACTCAGCCGTCTATTCAACACTATTTGAGCTCAGAGACACTGTAATGGGGCGATCCTAAGTGGGTATCATTTTGTTCAAAAATAAAATGAAAATATATGAAGTGTTTTAAAAGCAAATATAACCATTGGACGGGCGATCTTCAGCAACGGTGATTCATAATTATGTTGGCCTAAGACATAAAATGTGTGATGATGTCAATAACCAATCGCTGAGCTTGTATAATTTTGTGACCATATACGGTGTAAAACTACGGTTTACATTTGGCGACCCTGCCAGGATGGGATTCGAACCCACGCGTGCATAATGTAAACTTACATACAGTTCAAACCTGTAGATGCTGCACCTGTAATTTACTTACCTGCTTCGTCAGAAGTGCCCAGGGTCGCCAGAGTGTTTGAGGATGACATTCAACCAATTTACGCATCTGACTTATTAAAATATCCCACTCAAAAGTTCCATGGAACGTTTATGCGAACTTCGGAAACAGTGACTAAGAACGCAATAGTGCGCGGTAGCAAATAAATTGCACAACACCTTACTTGTTATGAAAAATTAATTTTAATTAATTTTGTCTTTGAGGCATTATTCAGTATCTCTTGAATACATGTCTGTTAAGTCACTTTTGACTTTTTAAATTATTTCCCAAAAATACCACACTCTCATTCACACGCTAGATTCCCCAGTACTACTTTCATTCTTTTACTTTCACTCACTGACAAATTATAACATTTCTCTCAGCGCTTTATGATCCAGGGGCTTTTAATTATTACTGATATTGCAAACAGGTACCTGTATACTTTTAAACACACTTAATACTGATTATGTGATGGCTGCTTTCACTGACGCCACGTGTTCATTGAGTCTAGTTTTTTTTTCCAATTTCTCGTCCGAAAGTAGTCCAGCGGCATCTATGTTGTTATTACTGGCTCTCGTTTTTACTCCCCGCCATCCTGGTAGTGATTCTAAAGTCGAATTTCGATGTACTAATGTTTTAAAACTCACAACCAGACTTCAGACCCGTCTGGTTGTGGGAACGTCCGTTGTTGTAGAGCCTCGAGCTGCCGGATACAAGCTCACGGCTGACCAAATATTCACCGCTCTTGGCTGTTTGAATTTTCTTCGTTGTAACATAACTGGTTCAAATATATGTAGAATATATGGTTCTTTGTTACGTATCATCCAGTTTTCTGGGTGGTTCACGTCATTGTTGAGTGACGTGCATAAATATACTATGACATTTATTACCGTATATGGTCACAAAATTATACGAGCTCGGCGATTGGTTATTGACATCGTCACACATTTTATGTCTTAGGCCAACGTAATTATGAATCACCATTGCTGCAGATCGCCCGTCCAGTGGTTATATTCGCTTTTAAAACACTTCATATATTTTCATTTTATTTTTGAACAAAATGATACCCACTTAGGATCGCCCCATTACAACACTTTTGCTCTGCTCATATCAATTATAGCTGCGTATTTCCTTAATATATCACAGCCGATTAATAAATTAAAGGGTAAGCCATTGGCTACCAAAAATATCATAGGAATCATTATACCTTTATCAGTTACTTCCAATCAGACTTGCTTCATGACTGTCTTGTTTTGACATCCCGTTGCTCCTACTAATATAATATTATTTATAGGTAAGGTAGGTATTATTTCCTTATTTTCCTTTTGTATTCTATTTAACTCTGTACTATCAATCAGAAAGACATTTGCTCCTGTGTCAATCATTATTTTGGTAGGTATTCCGTTCACTTCCGCGGTTATATAAGCGATCTCGTTATTGTTATTGGTTTTATTATCTTCTTCTTCCAGTAGTTCGCCCCTAATATCCTTCAGGTAATGGCTCTTGATTATCATAATTGTCTTGTTGTTTGTTCGTCTGTCTATTATATCGTCGTACACAATAGATCGGTTCAGTGAGGGTTCCTTTGGTGTTTTCACTGCTGCTGTCCGTTTAAAGAGATATCACTCTCTTCATTCCTCCTCTCTGGTGGATTCGGTGTGCTATCCTCTCTCCCTTCCGGTCTGTCTCCCGTATTATGGTTGAATTCGTTGTTGTGATTTCCCCATGGGTCTTCACTGCTGCGACTCCTCTGTCTCTCGTACCTGGATTCTCTTCCTTCGTCGTATTGATTGGCTCTGTTGTGATGTTCATTGTAACTGCGGTGTCCGTGATAATACCGCCTTCCGCTGTCATTTTCTTCCGTTTGAACGTGGTTTACCCCTCTGTAATTTCTGTTCTGGTTGCTATTATTATCATTTGTCTATAGTTATTATTATTATTGTTTGCTCTATAGTTATTATTATTATTATTATTATTATTATTATTATTATTCGGTCTATAGTTATTATTATTATTATTATTGTTTGGTCGTTGGTTGTTGTTATCCCGATTATTTTCATTGTAATTATTATTATTATTTCGTCGCTGATTTTGGCCGGTATTATTATGATTTTGATTATCGTAATTGCCGCGATAATTGTAACGATTGTTATAATAATAGTTGTTGTTATTTTGATTATCCCTCTCCGCATATCGATCATGCCTCTGGCGGTTCCTCCTGAATAATTCTCGTGCTCGTAGTTTTCGAGCAACGCTGCCACGGATGGTATGGTTTTTATCTGTCCACTCAGCCGCGCTTGTGCTATGCCTTCTTTATAATAGTATGCCAACTTTGTTACGAGGCACTCCTCCGGTATTTTGGGTTCGAGGTTCCTCGCCAGGCACACTTTTCCCAGGAAATACACCATCAGTGTTGCTCGTCTACTGGTGTCATATTTTCCATTGCACAAATCGTCGTGTATTATGTTTTGCATCAACTCCGACCAATACTTGGCTTTGAATAGCGTCTTGAACTCTGCGTAGCTCTGTACCTCATGTCCACCAATTGTCATGGACGTACTTGAAGTATTCTTCCATCATTCCTCTGATCACTGTCCATCTGTTTTCTCGATTTTGTGCGATGTTTTCTTCTACCCTTTCGAGGAATTCCATTGGGTTCTTCTTGTACGTTCGAAAATTTATTGTTTATCGTCTATCCAGAGGTTGTATTCCTGACTCTGAACTGGTTGACTCTGGAACACATTGAGTTCTTCCCAGAAGTTGTTAAACTCTCGCTGCTGTATCTCTGCCATCCTTTCCTTGTCACTGTGAACCTGGTCTCATACGTTGTTCACCGTGGCGATTATTTCTTCGCATCTCTCCTCGAAACTCGTCTGTACACACGTCAGATCTTCTTGCTTTTTCTTTATTGAATCGATTTTCGCTGAGCTATTTTCTTCAAGGTAGTTTATTCTGAAGCTGATGTCTTCCGTGGCTTGCAGCAACTCTTGACTGGTCTGTTCACATCTCTCGTTAACTTCAGAAATTTCTCTTCTAACTCCGGTTATCTCCTCTTCTATTTTCGTATACATTTTCTTGTTGTTCTTCTCTATTCTTTTACTCATAAGTTCCATATTTTCCTGCATCTTCTTAATTATTCTTTCGATATTTTTATTTTTATCTTCTATCTGTCATCTATCTTCTTACTTAATTCTTCCTTTATTGACTCTATGTTATCGTCTATTTTCCGATTTAACGATTCTATATTTTTATGGTTATCTTCTTTTCCTTGTTGTTATCATCTTTTTTCTTGCTTAATGTTTCGTTGAACTCTCCCATAATCCTTATTATATCTTGTAAGTTCACGCTTTCTGATTGTGCGGGTCGGTTAGGTTCAACGGGAAGTAATATCGCTTCTATATCTTCAACCAGTGTCGCCTCCTTTTCGTCAATGTCTATTTCCTTCTCCGTGTCCGCTGCGCGTTTCTTTGATGTAGCTCTCCATTGCATCTTGTTTTTTGTATTGCAGCTGCTGCTAAAATTACGTTATTTAATTTTTTATTATTATTTATTAAGTTTGCGTTTTTGACCTAACTCGAGCCTCTAACGTTGGTGCGCCAATTTATAACGAGATGTGATTGTCTCTCTCTTCTTTGAATTAAAATCTTAAAGTTCTATTATTAGTATATATTTTTGTTAGTTATTTTATTAATAAGTTGTTCAAAAAATAAAATTCAATCTTGATTAGTGTGGTGAAACTCTTCTTATTTATTTGAAAAAAAGTGTTCACTTGAATTTTGTAATTCGACGTTCTTCAGTTGATGAGACGAATTGAAATCCTGTTAATTAAGCTTAGTTGAGATGGTAATTTAAATTTTGAAATAATTTAAACTATCTCAATTGGCGCTACCAATAGTACCACCTGTTGCGGGCTGTCCACCTAACATGTAATTGTCTAGTCTACTGAAATAATTTTGTTAACTCCTTTTATTGGGTAATAAGTTGTTTATTGATTGATAATGCTCATGAATTTACTTTAAAGAATAATTAAAATTGACATTTTTGTCCATTTTTTACAATAATAATTAGCTTTATGAAAATCTTTTATCTCAGGGTTGGTTATTCTGACTCTTTGTATTCATAACATAAAACGTTACTTTTTGGTTAAAAGTTTATCTGAAGTGTAGGTCCTTTTAGACTGCAAGATACAAAAAACAAAACTAGAATTTTTATACTACTATAATCATCGAGTAGTAGGAGAGTGATTACATGAATAAATACATCTTAACTAATAACATAAAAATTCACAGACACGTTGTGTCAACATTTGGCGTACTGAACTGTGGTCAGTGAACCTTAAAATTAATAATACTTTTTCAACAACACTTAAAATTATTAGTTTAATAAAGTTATGAAACTCTTCAGTGTTCATAGAGAATTCTCTGATTCTTCATATTGGATGAATTTGATTAGGTAAATTAGGTAAACTAATAACTCTGGTAAGCATGTTCGGCTTACTATTAAATTTTTTAACTAGGAACAAATTGATTAATGCAATACTGTTTAACTCTTTCTTAAAGTTCATTATAAATTATTTTATTTAGTTATCTCTGATAATTAAAGTTTATCATGTCTGTGGGTAATTACTAAATTTATAATTAGCTTTCGTCACACTTCTTAAATTGTTAATATATTAATTGAAATAATATCAATTACCTATTAATAAACATAACATACCTATCAGACCGCTCGTGAACTTTACCACTGCTCCTGGCTTCAAAACTGCAAAAGCACTAGTTCGTTTGATAAAAGATAATTTACAATTACGTAATAATCATCGTATTTAGAACAACAATAATTTTATTAATGATATTAAATCTGTTGAACTGCAACCTAACCACAAATTGGCGTCGTTCGACATAACTAATTTATACATTTATACACGAACATCCCAATCATAGAACATTACAGATTTTGAGAAACAATTTATCTGACAATAGTTGCATGGACACACAGACAATAAATGAGTTAATTAATTTACTCGAGGTTATTTTGAAACAAAACTATTTCACTTTTAATGGCTCTTTTTACATTCAAAATGATGGCCTAGCAATGGGCTCACCCCTTTCCGGCCTACTGGCCGATATTTATTTAAATTATTATGAGAATACTCACTTGTTGAACAATAATATATATGCAAATAAAATAATATTTTATGCACGGTATGTAGACGATACGTTTTTAATTTTTGATGGTACTATAAGACAAATCGAATTATTTAAAAACTGTCTAAATAAAATAAATAGAAACATCCAGTTTACTCTTGAAACAGAGGTCGATAACAAGATAAACTTTCTAGATTTAACCATCACTCGACAGATGAATAAACTAAAGTTCAACATTTATAGGAAACCGACTACCACTGACACCACAATACACGCAGACTCTCATCATCCTCTTTCACATAAAATGGCAGCGTACAATAGTTTCATTCATAGATTATTGACGATTCCTTTGGATGATAATGACTTCCGTGATGAGCTAAATGTCATAAAATATATCGCGGTTGCCAATGGTTACAGTAGTTTAACCATTGACAAACTGTTGAGAAAACATGAAAAAAGAATGCTTAAACCACGAATAAACAACAACACGCAAAAAATTTTTATATCTACTAATTACACTAGCTTTATGCCTAAGGTTTTGTATTCTATATTGAATAATAATAGTTTCACTATTTCATTCAGGACTAATAATAAGTTACTGGACATTCTCAAACCGAAAAAACACACGCCTCCAGAAGAAAAAACTGGCATATATAAGTTAACATGTAATGATTGCGAGTGCTTCTACATTGGACAGACTGGGAGAGGTTTCCATAAACGATTTCGAGAACATTTACCTAAGAAAAAAAGAAACATTGACAACATCAAATCAAGTTACGCCCGACACCTGACTTCACACAATCATAATTACACAGATTTTAGTTCCAATTTAATACCGTTACATGTGTGTAAGAAGGGCCGTTTCATGAATGCCTTGGAGGAATTTGAAATTTACAGTGCATATGCAAACCCAATGAGTCGCGATATCGTGTTAAATGACCACCTGAACTTTGTATCCAACCGATTGTACGATACTGCCTTGAGTCTGCTCGCGGGGGCTACGATAAGGTAGCAACCGCTCAGTGGCAGAATGAACTTGAACGGGTGCGCACCCAAATCCGCGTACGGTTCATATGCAAATCTTGACATTTTAACTTTTTAACGATCTCGCAAGAGTGACAGTTTTAACTTTTTAATATCTGATGATGGAGCATACGCTCCGAAACGCGTCATAGACGAAGCATAAGAAATCACACGGCGGATAATTAAGGTAATTAATTTATTAATTCGTACAAGTGATTTGGTTACCATATTAAACATGAATATGAAATAATAAGGTTCATTGCACCCTTAGTGTTCCTATGAAAATGTTTCCTTCATCACTTTTGATGAAGTCTATTAAATAAGTGAATAACTTTTATACATAAAATCAACTGTCGCTAACTCTTTTAGCAATTAATGAATTAATTAAATTGATAAGGTCCCATATTCCTTAGGTTTTCGTATTTAATTATCTTCGATTTATTCAATAAGTCTTATTAATTATACTCAAAACCAGTCAAAAGACGCGTTGAAGTCGTCTATTTTGCCGAGATATACCGAAGGGTCACAAAAATTAAGAAAATTAATCAATCAGCGATCATCATCGGACACAGTTCATCACTGTACTTCGATGGAGAGGCCACGCCGCTCCTGAGACCAAATTTTAAGAAAATAGCCTCAACCAGTAATCGATAACCTCAAAAAAGTAAAAGTTTAGGCCAAAAGTAAACAATGTTGAGTTAACCTTATATCAGTGTCTATTTGCGGAGTATGTGCGCATAGGAAGTGAACTAAATATTAATAAAAAGGCTAAAAGTGCAATTAAGTAAAAGGAAATACAAGCAAGTATAGGGACAATTAAACTATAGTTAGAGGAATTAAGACTTGCCACTATAAAAATTTTTTTTATGCATGTTCACACTTACACTGGTATTGTTAACCTGATTAGGATTGATTATATTTTGGTTTGTTTACTCACCATTTCACTTTTATAATTAATCTCACTATTATTCCATTTTAATGTAATTGCTTATTATCAATTACATTCGTTTGAATACACTACACTTTGTAGTGCATCTTCACAGGTAGATAGAGCACCTTCAAAAGAAAGGTATAGAAATCATTGTTATATAGCCTCTTCCTACAAAGCAAGTAAATGTGACACAGTATACCGTCAACGGAGAACAATACGTCCAAAGAAAGATGGCAGAATTTTGTATCCCACCATGGCAGTGTTTACTATGTTTGATTAATTTTTTTGTATAAGAAGCAGTTTTAAAACCTATTGTTATGTGAATAATTACATATGTGAAGATGTAAATAAAATAGTAATACCATTCACATCCAATAACACCTGGGGAATATATGCAACAACACATATATTTGCATATTTAACCATGGGAGTATTTTAGTAAATAATTCATAGAGAGAAGTTGTTAGAAATAATTTTAAGTAGTGTTTGTGTATGTACAGGTAAAAATTACAGGCTCTAACCTGTCAAAAGTGATAACTTGTCGATTTTATGCAGTATTTATGTGGTCTATTAACACAAGCAGGTATTGTGCTCCAAATGGGGACGATCTCTGTGTACGCATGTATTTTGCTTGGTTAGAGAACTACTGATCAGACATGAATGAATTAATGACAGTAATTAAACATGCTTATTTAATCAAAATTGAAGTCTACAAAACACATTTTGCAATTCAGACAATGCCATAGGAAGAAATGCACTTTCTTTACACTGCCACTGGAAGACGCAAATTACTTACTCATGGGGCCACACTTGGGGTTTTATAAGCGACAGGAAATTGGCATCAGCAACATCATCATCGTTGTCATCGTCTCATATATCCAGAAGCTGCACACATACATGCACGCGTGCGTGCGCACACATACACACACACACACACACAGAAGTAAAAAATAAACAATTATTTTGTTCAAAACAAAAAAACAACTCACAAAGAACTGAAGTATAAGCTAGTGAAGTAAAATCAATATGAAAATGTAAATGGTTGAAGTAAAATAAGTAATATGGAATTTTAAGTTTTATTAAAAATAATTTTTCTAATCAATTTAGAATGGGTGCTGTTTATAATAATTATGTTTACTTAAAGTAAATATTACTTTATTAAAATATTAATAAACTTACAATTTGATTTAACAAAAAGTATAATACTATTTTTGCAGATTATATGCTAAGATATAAAATTTTAATAATGATTCAAAGTTGATATTCCTGTCAGAAACCCAAGAAATTTACAATTGTTTTTTAATGTGTTTTATGTTTTGATGTTATAGATTATTATTATTTTGTGCTACACATAAGAGTGTAGCAAACTATACACAGTGGAGAAGTGCCACTACATGTAAGGATTTTACAGCAAATCATTTCAAACAGGTTTATCTGTCTTCATTTCAGATAATATACTGAGCTCCCACTGTTTTTGTGAAGGTATAACTTGTGCATTGTGTAGGCGCTTCATTCCTCCAATTAGTTGTACCGACTACTGCCCATTTCCCTGCTGCTTAACAATGGACCGACAATAGTAATTATAACCACTAATACAACTTTCTTAATTAAAAATTCCCTATATTTTGTTCAGAAATGTAACAACTGTATAATAAGCACACAATACAGGCTAAAAATTCTAAACATCTAATTTGTGTTAAAATATTCTTTAGTCTGACCATGGCCGGATTTTAATAATTTTTGATTCCATTCTAGGGTGCTGTTACAAATTTGTATTCCAAAATATTGAAATTTCTAAAGCTCACCACTACATTAAGATTTTAGTTAATATTCCCTTTGATATGCCACATGCCATATGCCCAATAATCCCTTTGAATTTTTGCAATTTTATCAGAATTTTCCCTCACTTTTTAGCCCAAAATTTTGAGATTTTAAAAAATGAAGCTACATTCATAATGTTTAAAGTTCTCTTTAATTCGATATTCCACATGGGCTTTGGTGATTTTTTCCAAATTTTCACCCTCACACATTTTTGTCACTCTCCCACCTACATTTTGCGGGATCAGTGTCAAAAACAATATGGTTCTGTAGGGTAGAGTTACAGACACACAGGCAAGTTACACACGTAAGTTTATAAAAATCATTTGATGCATTGAAAAGTAATCGTGACACATGCCTCAACAGACAATACATTTTGCGGGATCAGTGTCAAAAACAATAGGGTTCTGTAGGGTAGAGTTACAGACACACAGGCAAGTTACAGACATAAGTTTATAAAAATCATTTGATGCATTGAAAAGTAATCGTGACACATGCCTCAACAGACAGAAAGACAAATACCAAAAAAAGATAGAGTAAAAACGAAATTCGATTCGTTCATTCAATTATTGATGTATTCACAACATATTCATATTAAGTGTTGATAACATTATCAACCTACCATTGTTCACAAGGAACAAAAGTGTAGCAGACAACATTCAAGTGTTTCACTGGTATAGGAAATTCAATGTTATTGTATAAACTAACAACTGAAATAGAATCACCAACCCCAAACAACTAGCACTCAGCTTGTTAGGTGACAGCACCAATGGAAGACATCTCAGGTGTCTCCATGTTTTAACCTTTTCACTGCCAACACGTGTGAGCGGTTATGATTTGCCCATGCACCATATTTTCAGCAGCAGTGTGAGTATATATGCGCAGAGCACTCTACCGTTTACAAAATGGGCCGCAATAACAATTATACATGTAATTTACTGCAAAGATTACACAATCTCAAAACACTCAACTGTCAATTGCAGATGTAACTAAAAGGAACTTGACACAACAACAAATATACATATTGTAACGGTACATATCATAGCCAAAATACCAACGGTCATAAGCAACAGTAATAATCCATTAAAGGCCATCAGATCAACTAAACTGGAATTTAAAGGAGGAAGAAAACTAAATAATAAACTAAAAGAGAAGAAGAAAGAGACCAGCATTAAGAAATAATTAACAGCGAAAGAAATGAAGACAACTGACTAGAGACAAGACCAACGTTGACCCAATATACACAATAGATCAGACAGTGAGAGAATAACTAAAACATACACCAAAGGAATATAAATTGAAGGAGGTTAATAAATTAAGTTAAAATAGGGAAGAATTGAATTAACTCAACCAGGAGAACTGGAAAAGAAAATAACAAATAAATAAAATAGAGAATAATACTCATGATTGAGAAAAAGGAATCAGTTTAAAACAAAGATACAAACCCTACTAAATGACGTAACAATGATCTCAAACCATTAACAGCCTATTATAAGCGACTCGACTGTGACAATAACTCTAATTTAAAATAAAAATATAATGACCAGGAGAATGAAATTAAAACTTTGTACTAATATGATTTAATAAGATATAAAAGATAACAACAACATTGTATCTTATCTACTATATATGTAAATGATATAGAAATAGAGATATCAGAAAAACCGATAATCTCAAGGATTATTGTAAAAATAATATAAAAGAAGCTGAAAAATAAATACCAGACAATAAGTAATAATTAATAGTATTAATACACTTAAATAATTGTGAGAAAAGTATAGAAACAAGCCACAAAATGGAACTCATTGTTGCAAGCCAGTATAGGACACACGTAACCTAGTAACTAGCATTTTTCATTAATAATGAGAAGAATTGATAACAAAAATGTTATCAATCCATAATGTTATATTGTAATTAAACTAGATGTTATAAGGGCCATACCAGTACCAAGACTAGTTTACCAAGGAAGGATTTATATTGTGATTGGTATAAATCAACAGACTGAAATGGACAGAATAGGATTTACCCAATAAACAATCTAAAAAACCTTTTAGAATATCAATATAAGAGAAAGAGGTTGATATCAGTAGAATCAATAATATATAATATCACTACCAATAGAATATGAACCAATAATTAGTAGAATAAAATTGAGTCTTAATAATGAAAATTAAAAGTACTTGTCAAGTAGCGCTAGATGCAAGAACTGGTGATAAATTAACAGCAAGGGAGAAAATACTGGTACAGCCCAAAACATTGTCAAACTTTGTAGTTATTGTAATGACCAATTATGTAAGAACCAGTGACTTAAAAAACAATTATGTAATTTCTAATGAAAGTAATACATGTAACACACTAGAGTACAAAACTAGGAGTGATTATAAAGACTAAAAATGAACAAAATAAGAACTAAAACTGAGGCAATCAGAAGTTGTAATGATCGTTTCAGAGTAATTGTGTCATAATAGAAATGGTTAAGAAACCACTATTAAAAGACAATAGGTAAAACTAATTGATAGTATCATAGGCCAATATGCCTAGCCAAGTTATTTGTAATGTTAATTAGAAAAAAGTATTTTCTTATGTCATGAATAATATAGTAATGGTGATAAGAAGTTGTAAACAACAATTATGAGTAATAAGGTTGCAGTAAAAGTAAGGAATAATAATGAAAAGGTGTAATTAAAATATAGTAACTAATATTGAATTAGGCCTAAACAGCCAAAGACAATTTTTATCAAAATACAACCTTATAAATGATTGTAAAGAGTTCATACTCCACTGTTAGCGAGGAATACTCACTGTTTATTAAAATTTAATAGTCAAAATAACTAAAACAAACATTATAATATATAAAAAGCTAATAAGAGAGATTAGTAAATTTATTTTTGTTAATAATGATCAAACTCATATGGTGTGGGGATCCAAATTATTCGTCTCAGAGAATCCTGAACAATGGTAATAATGAATTGTTAATTAGAGCAAAGATAAGGGAATAATGTTAATTATAAAGATTTAATAATTTGCCAGCCTTTGGGCATCATAATGTAAACCAATTTATTATAATCATGGACAAAACACATGATAACACAAATGTATTCAAAACCTACTATCACAAATTAAGTGGTAATGAAAGTATAGTAGAGAACAACTTTAACATTGATAATTAATTTTTCCCCACACCCCTGAACACTTTAGAATATTACTATGAAAGTGAAGAACAATTGTCGTTTCATGGTAATCACAAAAGTGAATAAAAACATTCATAAAGGAATGACAAATGAACCTAGTTAGAAATAACTAAACATTAGAAAGGTAGAAGGAGTTGAAAGGAGTTTGTTTTGTTATTATGTTAATTAATTATATAGAGTTACCAATGTTGTGGGTTAACTAATGCAAAGTTAGTTTAAAAGTTGAATTTTATGTTAGTTATTAAGTAGCATACAAGTCATGGAAACATGATTCCAAGTTAAAATGTTTATAATTTGTTTTAGGGTAATAAGAGGATAAGAAAAGATATACAGTAAACCCTTGGTTTAACAGACTTCGGATTTAACGCGGGGAAAATAAAAAAAAGCAGCATGATAATGTTGTTAGGCTTTTGAAACATATAATGTGCATAAACTGCAGACTACTGTTCTGGCGATATTGCTTGGCTATCGCAGCATTATTTCGTTTCTTTTCTTCTTGTTTCTTGTTTTGAAACACGCAAATTTTCTCATCTTCAATTGTATTTGATGAGAACAGAGTATTCATCAAGAATTCATTTAATTCTTCACGATCCCTGTCTTTGCGTTGTCGTTGACGCAGCCGCGCACACGTTCAGTGGAAGACATCACGACGACTAACACTGAACAATATACACTGATCAATATAATATCTTATTTCACTGTGAAATATTCATCCATCGGCTAATACAGCAAGCATTACAATGGCACGTAATTTTTCATTTCCCGTAATCTTTATTGTTACAGATTTGGTCCCCTTTTAGTCCACCGTAAATATACGTAAATAAAAAATATAAAATACGGGCTTTCATCGGCATTTCTTATGTGTTCAAGTGATTCAAGGCCTATTTGATTTAAATATATCCTCAAAAAACAAAACTTGCGATTTAACGGACTTTACGGACACCCCTCAGCCCCAATTAGTCCGTTAAATCGAGGGTTTACTGTAATTCAAATGTAATAAAACAGTTAAGCATTAGTAGTATGTAACAAGTTTACTAACAAAAAAGAGATTAATGAACTAAAGTGTAACCTAGTAATTAATGTGAAACCATGTCAGGCCACTGCTAAATTCAACCAACTATTGTCAAAATTAATAATAAAAAAACCAAATAATGTAAATTAGTATCAAACAACAGATTTAACAAATAAGCTATCTTTCAGGACTATAAACATATTTTTTGGAATATCAGAAGGTGCTAAACAATGTTTCAGAAAATGTTAAACTGAACAAAAAGCATGACCTAGGCAGAAAGATTGAATATTAAAAATAGTAGTAAAGTCAATTGACAAAAGACAAATCAATGTTAATTAACAAAAACAAGTCATGATTATTAAGTGGATGTTCTTTTTTAGTAATGATACAATGTAATAAGAAAGGGTCAATCCATTTGAAATCACCCAATTTCAGATTAAAAGGTTGCTGACAAAATTTATTATTTTTTAATTTTTTTACATAAAAGTTGTACTATATTCAGAGAGTATAAAACAAGCATTCATTCATTTTTTAGACGTTCAGTTTTTTTTTTGAGTGGCCATTTTGTATAGGTGCGTTAGCCTATTTTCCACTTTACAAAGGTTTGCAGTAAACTCTGTAGCTCCTTTATTTTTGAAGATATTGATTTCAAACAAAAACCATTTTAAAGAGAATTAAATGTGCAACATTTTATGTCCAGTGCACATGTAAACCTGCTGGCACTACAAATACCTTAAAACAATTGTTGAAAGTTATCGTTTTAAAAACGCAAATTGTCATTTATGAAATTAAAAATTTTAAAGAAAAAACTAAGACACCTTTAATTTTTTTTTCTAAGTATAGGCTTCATAGTATACTACTTCCTAAAAATGTTTGATACCTGAGAGTCTCATCCCTTTTTTTTTATGGGTCTTCAAACATTGCGATTTTTCTGAAATCGGCTATATTCAACCTGAAATATCTCAAAAGGGACACACTTGAAAAATCTCAAATTTTCACAAAACAATCTTTACTTTTGTAATAACAAGTGGTTAAAATTTGATAACTGAGGCTTTAATAGTTTTTGAGTTATAACTTTTTTTAAGTACTGAAATCACAAGAAGTGGTGCGATGTGCAAATGTTATAAAAACTGTGTTGTAAATCTAAATAAATAATACATTAGTAACATCCAAGTATATTTTTTTTTATTTATACAGTTCACACTTTAAGTAAAAACACAAACACTATTAATCCTTCTCTTTTATCTTCTTAAAATGTCACTAATGAAAAAAGTTGACTGATTTCTGTACATAGTTTTTCGCTGATATTGAAGCTCGACCTGTAGCATTTGTGAACTCTATTGGTGTTAGTTTCCTTAGGACCTTACTAATTGGCACACAATCTTTGTCATCTTTAGAGATTTGGAAAGAAGTTCTGGGGCCATGTGGATGAAAAAAGTGAATAAAAAGATCGTTGTTTTCCTCACTTGTTTCTTCAATTATCCTGATCCACCAGTTCTTGTCATAAATGCAAGCTACTCTACTGTATCTTGTATATTAAATGAAAATACACTTTCTTCTGGAATTTCTGTAGCACGCTGCAATCAGTAAACTCTTCAGATGTGAGTATACATAACATCTGATTTTTGTTTGAGTTAGAAGTACAAATCTATGAAATTACCTTGTCTGTGGAATTTGCTTACAATAATCAAATTTCCTCTGTAATTTCGTGCTGTTTGATTGCACTTCTTGTGATTGTACATAAATAAAATGGATGCCTGATACATTCTCAAGGCAAAACCTGTACATTTCCTCAGCTGTTAAAATTTGATTGCTATATGGTCGCTGCTGGCTTGCCTTGGTCACCGCTCTTTTTGTGGTGCCACCGATTCCGTCACACGCGTTTTTCCCATGTGAGGAAACAAAAAAATTCCACTCAACATCAAGACCAAAGTCAGTTTTATAGTGACAAATGTTGGTAAAGTTTTTTTTATTCTTGTATTGGCTGCTGGTGCTACTTTCTTAACTTCTTCAACTAAGTATTTTTGGAAAGTGTGTACAGAAGCAGTATTGTGCTCCAAGTTGTCACTGATTGCATAAACTCTTACAGCAAATCTTATCATCATCATTTTTCTTATAATAAAACAATAAGACAAAACAGCATTTATTTTTTTAAAATTATTTCCTTCAAAACATGCTTAAGAATTAGTTTGTCCTAGTAAAATATTATTACAATACAACAACAGGCACAGTTGAACTGAAAGTCTTTTCATTGTTGTTTTAATACCTAACATATAGTTTAGTTGTAGAATGAACCATAAGTTTAGTTGTAGTTTAGTTGCTAATAAACTGAATTTCACCACATAAAAAAAGTAACTCGAAAACTAGTAAAGTCTCAGTGATCATATTTTAACCACGTGTTACTACACAAATAAAGATTGTTTTGTGAAAATTTGAGATTTTTCAAGTGTGTCCCTTTTGAGATATTTCAGATTTCAGAAAAATTTCAATGTTTGAAGACCCATAAAAAAAAGGGATCAGACTCTCAGGTATCAAACATTTTTAGGAAGTAGTATATTACGAAGCCTATATCTAAAAAAAAAAATTAAAGGTGAGTCTTAGTTTTTTCTTTCAAATTTTTAATTTCAAAATGATAATTTGCATTTTTAAAACTTACACTTTCAACAATTGTTTTAAGGTATTTGTAGTGCAGTAGGCTTACATGTGCATTAGTCATAAAATGTTGTACATTTAATTCTCTTTAAAATGGTTTTTGTTTTAAATCAATATCTTCAAAAATAAAGGAGCTACAGAGTTTACCGCAAACCATTGTAAAGTGCGAAATAGGGTAATGCACCTATACAAAATGGCTGCTCAAAAAAACTGAACATCTAAAAAATGAATGAATGCTTGTTTTTTACTCTCTGAATATAGTACAACTTTGTGTAAAAAAATTAAAAAATAATAAATTTTGATAGCAACCATCATTGGTTGATTTGATATGGATTGACCCGAAACTTAAAGAAGTTTGACATGATTTTGTGAAAATCAGATACCTAAAGGGTCGATAAACCGAGTTTTTGTAAATGTAATAGCTTACCTATTAGGTAACATAAATATAGCAAAAGGGATATCAAATTGTTTGTAATTAAGTAAGGAATACAACTATGTAAATTAAATTAAGATAAATTAGTTAATAATTAGGGCGTAACTTGTACTGGAAGGTAAAAAATCAGTTATTTGAAATACAGTAATACAAAATCCCATAATCCCAAGTTTAGCAGAATCAACCAATCAGAAATTAGAAAAATGGGTAAAAAATTCGTTGAAGGGAGAAGAGGAACTAATGACTCAATTGTTACATCTGAAAGTGAAAACATTAATTCCATATAACCGAGGGAAAAAGTATATTTGGAATCATTTCTAAGTTGACTAAAAAGTAAACCAAATATTTTTTAACAAGAAAAATTTTTAAACAAAGAGGAAATAAATACAAGTTAATAGAAAATATCATATCAAGAACAGAAAATCTCTGTGAAAGTTGGTGACTTCTAACCAAACTACACACATAATTTACGAATTCACAAACACAAAGGAAACTGCATGAACACTTGAACACAACAACACGGTGAAGGAAAACACAGAATCCGACATAATTTCAGTGAACACTATAAATAAACTTAAATATTTTAAAAGGAAAGCTGGGATGATTGAATTCATATATTTGAAGTGGCGAACAGGCGGCCATTTTTTTTTGTCATCACTAGCTCAATCTGAAAGCGGATAAGTTGTGAAGCCTTCGGCCTTCAAATAAAATAATTACAGTTTATTTTCAAACAGTTTGACATTATTTGTAATAGTAAGTAAGATTTTTAATATTTGTGAGGTATTGTACTTCTTAAACATTTCTGACTTTTTAATACCAATATAAAAGGACCCTTGAAAAATTAACAAATTATCAAACCGAAATCTGTAACTGACGAACTGAGAAAAAGAATCGGATGCGGGCAACCGAATCAGTCAACCTGTGAGTCATAATACGATTTTTAAAGAATAAAAAATAATTAATTGAATTAAACCAGAGTTTTATTTATAAAAAATTACTTAGTTAAGGAATTTTAGGTGGAGAAAGGGGAGTTAATTGCTGAATATCGTCGGAAGGAACCAAAAGAGGTGATAGCCTATATGAGCCAATTCGACAACCACTTCGAACTGGGTCTTCACGAAACAGTATTTTGAATTAATTTGTACCAAAATGACGAAGGCTGAATAAGAACAAATAATGATAAATACTAAGTAATTAATAATAATTAACCAGAAATATAAAGAATTAAATAACGAATTAATACAATTTAATAAAACTGAATATAAAATTAAAATAACAAATAGTAACATAAACGGTAAAAAAAAAAAACATACATTTGTAAATTATATTACAAATGGCGCTCAACTAGTGAGGCTGAACTTAGGAAATTACTAGGTAGTAGAAATAAAATAATAGTTGACCTACTTTCCTAACTTTAGCTGGCAACTGCTATAAGTTAAGAAATGCATCGGAGAGCTACTTCAAAAAAGAGAACGAAAGAACCAGATACAGAAGAAGATAGGCAAGAACACGAAATAGAGGCAATCATGGATAGTGAGAGGAAACGACAGACGGATAATGACCAACAAACTGAGGAGTGAGAATGGGAAACATCAGAGAGAAGCCATACAGGAAATGATGAAACGGCGGGAAAGGATAAGACGAACTTCAGAATTAATCAATAAACAGAAGAGATTGGAAGCATTACGGGAAGAATTAAAGGGTATTAATAAATTAGTAGAAGATCAGAGGAAGGCAGTAGACAATGTGAATGAGACAATGGAAGTAGATGTTGAAATTAAAAATATGGAAACCATGAATAAAAACTTAGAAACCATAAGTAAGAAATTGGAGGATACCGATAAAACGATGAAAGAAATAATTAATGATAGTCGCCAATACTGTAGTCAATGGAAGGATTAAAAAATGATAGTAACCTATTAATAGAAACCATGAAAGAAAAATATAAAAATATGGAACCATTGAAAAAAAGATAGAAGAGCAGGAAAGGATAAAACGGAACACAGAATCATTCAATAAACAAACAGAACGGTGGAGGGAAGAAGAAATGAATGAGCATAAACAGATAATGGAAGATGAATGTAAAAAGTAGAGGCATTCGAGGAAGAATTAAAAAGTACCAAGAAATTATTAAATGAGCAGAAACAAATGATGAAAGGTGACAATAAAATAATGGAAATGAATAGTGAAGACACAAGAGAAATAATAAATGATGGGAGACAATCAATAGAACCAGCAAATCAGAAAAGAGAAGATAGTAATAAAAGAATGGGAGAGAAACTGTTGATAGAAGAAATAAAAGAGAATAGTAAACTATTAATAGAAACAACAAAGGAAAATAATAATAAATCGTGTGAACTGTTAAATCAAAACAGTGAAATGGAGAATAAAAACATAGAAACCCTCAGTAAGAATAACAATAAAAGATTAAATGATCAGTGACAGTTGATGGAAAAAATAAAGGATCAGGAACAGATGACAGAAAATAACAATAAAACCATAGAAACATTGAATAAGAGAAGGGAAGGATTACAAAATGATAGTAAAATGAAGAGAGAAGAAAATGGCGATAAAAAAATAGAACCATTAAGTCCAGAAATAGAAGAAATACCAAACAATAAAAACTTGCCTGCAAAGGATATAGTTTTGTCTTCTGAGACGCAAAATGGTGCACAGGTTCAAGCAGAATTTATGACAGATATAAATGATATTTCTTGTGGTGATCACCTAAAGGATAGTGATGTAATTGAAAGCAGAATGGTGATGATGATGAAAGGGTTGATATGTCAAGTGAATTAAACATTAGCATGGTGAAAGAAGATAATACACCAGTGATGCCTACTTATGATATCAAGACATCAGAAACAGTTATAAACAGTTCAGTGACTGCTGTTAAAGATACCAATAAGGCGGACATAATTGAATCTTCTGTTAAAAATACATCAAGCAAACAAACTGAAGTATTACCTAACACCGGAAAAGGAAAAGTAAATGATATCAAAAAGAAAAGTCGAATAGAACTAATAAAAACACTGGAAGAATTGGAGATGATGAAGAATGGACTAATTAATGTGCTTAATCTACCAATTACTGACCATACGAAAATAATGAATTTTAAAGATTGTAGGAGAACTTTAAAAGAAATTCTAGGAAAGACTCACAATAAAACAGTGAGTAAAAACTTCAGAAAATCTATATTTAAATTAAATATAACAAGTAGAAATGTGTAGTAAAATGACAGTGATAGAATCAATGAGGGATATACCATTGCCATACTTGCTTAGTAAAATAGATGTTAAAGCGATTCAAGTAGGCCTTGAAACAAGTGAAGATTTAACAACAGAAAAATCAGAAAACAAGGTAGTAGTGAGAGAACTAACAAGGCCAGAAATAATTCTGAATACAAGAGTAATCCGAGAAATAAGGGCAATTGAATCTATGGACCACGGATAAACTAAATAGAACGCAGTATCAAGAAGAGGGACTGATTTTCTGAGAATCAACTACAGCAACAACCATTTAAAAGAGAAAGAAAAATAATGATAATTGAGAAAAAATAATATGAATAAAGAATAAAGAAACAACACCAAGATTTAAGGAAAATATTAATTGAGAAAATGAACAATAAAAATGAAGATATAAGGAATTGAGCGCTGCCGGAGAAATAACCAAAAGCCCATCAATACAGGGATTAGAAGGGCATATGACTGATAATAATCTGAGGAAATGACGATAATAAAAGGGAAAGCAACCACTTAAGGAAAACCAAGGAAAGGATGAACTTGCAGAAGAAGAATCGGTGTCTGGAAATAAATAGAATAACAAAAACCGTAGTTGTAACTGCTGCACTAAAAAGGGGTATTCAAAAAGGAGATGAATGACACCGTGGCAAATGAATCAATGAACTACGAAGTGAAATTAAATAGAAGAGGAGAAGTATACAAATGATTTTACCAACACTGATAATAAATAATATAAAAAATAAAGGGAGCTGCTGGGAGGCAAAATATAGGAATTAAAAATGTTAAGAAGACAACCGGATTCCGAGGGTGTTCAAAGTAACGCAATAGTTACCATTTTACAGAGTGTAGAAAGCTATGGCGCCACTCAAAAATTATTATTGTGGGCAGGGGCAAAAGGGCACTGTACCAAGTATGGTTGGGTGAGGAATAGGTCAGAATAGTGACACTCACAGCCGACATGCATTCACCGTGTCATTTAAAGTTAGGGAGGAATTAATAACCTCAATCAAGGAATCGACCTGAACAGAAGATAAAGCAGAGGAAGAAAGAAAAGAAACCCCAGAGGAAAGGAAAAATCAGTTGGTAACCACCTATATAAGAAATATAAGAAGAAATAATATATTTTTAGATTTGCCCAGAGAAGAAAAGGAGATTATTTGTGAATTGTTATATCATAACCCAATTCATCCTACAAGTAAATTTATCACAACCCAATCCCTGAAATCAACAGTAAGGAAGGAGATCCAGAATATGATGGAGTAAGGCAGCATTGAATAAAGTTCTCAAAATACTAATCCAATTCCTGCAATACAAGTACCAACAAGATAAAACATGCCAATAATCGAGAAGAAATGAAGAAATTTTATGAATAGATCAAGGAACGATTATAGCTCAAGAGATTTCTAACAGATTATTTTCCCATAAACCTTGTTTAAACAAATAATCATATTTTTGGTGGGGAGGTATCTGTAATACAACAAACCAAGGGGACCCACAAAATAGGAACTTTTAGTACATAAAAGCCAAAATAAATATAATTAAATTACAACCTAAAACCCCTGAAGTACAATACAGAAACCAAACTAAAAAACCATTGTACAATAGTTTTAAGTAAACATTGTTAATAATATTAAGTTGTAAAAGTGATGTGATGACGGAAGGGTAATTGTCAATTTTCAGACAAGAACAACTAGATGGTCTAGTTAAATTCTTCTCATGACAACAAACATAGTGTAAAAATCAGTGAAAGTGACATGTGAAGATGCACTACAAAGTGTAGTGTATTCAAACGAATGTAATTGATAATAAGCAATTACATTAAAAAGGAGTAATAGTGAGATTAATTATAAAAGTGAAATGGTGAGTAAACAAACCAAAATATAATCAATCCTAATCAGGTTAACAATACCAGTGTAAGTGTGAACATGCATAAACATGGACAAAACACATGATAACACAAATGTATTCAAAACCTACTATATCAAATTAAGTGGTAATTAAAGTATAATAGAGAACAACTTTAACATTGATAATTAATTTTTGCCCACACCCCTGAACACATTAGAATATTACTATGAAAATGAAGAACAATTATCATTTCATGGTAATCACAAAAGTGAATAAAAACATTCATAAAGGAATGATAAATGAACCTAGTTAGAAATAACTAAACATTAGAAAGGTAGAAGGAGTTGAAAGGAGTTTGTTTTGTTATTATGTTAATTAATTATATAGAGTTACCAATGTTGTGGGTTAACTAATGCAAAGTTAGTTTAAAAGTTGAATTTTATGTTAGGTAGCATATAAGTCATGGAAACATGATTCCAAGTTAAAATGTTTATAATTTGTCTTAGGATAATAAGAGGATAAGAAAAGATATAATTCAAATGTAGTAAAACAGTTAAGCATTAGTAGTATGTAACAAGGGTCCTAACAAAAAAAGAGATTAATAAACTAAAATGTAACCTAGTAATTAATGTGTAACCATGACATAGGCCACTGCTAAATTCAACCAACTATTGTAAAAATTAATAATAAAAAAACCAAATAATGTAAATTAGTATCAAACAACAGATTTAACAAATAAGCTATCTTTCAGGACTGTAAACATATTTTTTGGAATATCAGAAGGTGCTAAACAATGTTTCATAAAATGTTAACCTAGGCAGAAAGGTTGAATATTAAAAATAGTAGTAAAGTCAATTGACAAAAAACAAATCAATGTTAATTAACAAAAACAAGTCATGATTATTAAGTGAATGTTCTTTTTTAGTAATGATAGAATGTAATAAGAAACGTAAAGAGGTTTGACATGATTTTGTGAAAATCAGACACCTAAAGGGTCTATAAACTGAGTTTTTGTAAATGTAATAGCGTACCTATTAGGTAACATAAATATAGCAAAAGGAATATCAAATTGTTTGTAATTAAGTAAGGAATAGAACTATGTAAATTAAATTAAGCGAAATTAGTTAATAATTAGGGCGTAACTTGTACTGGAAGGTAAATAATCAGTTATTTGAAATAATACAAAATCCCGTAATCCCAAGTTTAGCAGAATCAACCAATCAGAAATTAGAAAAACGGCTAAAAAATTCATTGAAGGGAGAAGAGGAGCGAATGACACAGTTGTTACATCTGAAAGTGAAAACATTAACTCCGTATAACCAAGAGAAAAAGTATATTTGTAATCATTTCTGAGTTGACTATAAAGTAAACCAAATATTTTTTAACAAGAAAAATTTTTAAACCAAGAGGAAATAAATACAAGTTAATGGAAAATATCATATCAAGAACAGAAAATACACGTAAGAGAGACGCCATACACTAATAAACGCAAGTATAGCGAAAAATCTGTTTGAAGTTGGTGAGTTTTAACCAAACTACACACATATTTTACGATTTCACAAACACAAAGGAAACTGCACAAACACTTGGACACAACAACACGGTGAAGGAAAACACAGAATCCGACATAATTTCAGTGAACACTATAAATAAACTTAAATATTTTAAAAGGAAAGCTGGGATGATTGAATTCATATATTTGAAGTGGCGAACAGGTGGCAATTTTTTTTTTTTGTCATCACTAGCTCAATCTGAAAGCGGATAAGTTGTGAAGCCTTCGGCCTTCAAATAAAATAATTACAGTTTATTTTCAAACAGTTTGACATTATTTGTAATAGTAAGTAAGATTTTTAATATTTGTGAGGTATTGTACTTCTTAAACATTTCTGACTTTTTAATACCAGTATAAAAGGACCCTTGAAAAATTAACATAAATTATCAAACCGAAATCTGTAACTGACGAACTGGGAAAAAGAGTCAGATGCGGGCAACCGAATCAGTCGACCTGTGAGTCATAATACGATTTTTAAAGAATAAAAAATAATTAATTGAATTAAACCAGAGCTTTATTTATAAAAAATTACTTAGTCAAGGATCAGGTGGAGAAAGGGGAGTTAATTGCGGAATATCGTCGGAAGGAACCAAAAGAGGTGATAGCCTATATGAGCCGAGTCGACAACCACTTCGAACTGGGTCTTCACAAAACATAATTTTGAATTAATTTGTACCAAACCGACAAAGGCTGAATAAGAACAAATAATGATAAATACTAATTAATTAATAATAATTAACCAGAAATATAAAGAATTAAATAACGAATTAATATAATTTAATAAAACTGAATATAAAAATAAAAAGAAAATTTAATTGTGAAAAAAAAAAATTTTTTTGTTTAAATAAAATTAAAATAATAAATAGTAACATAAACGGTAAAAAAACAACACCTTTGTAAATTATATTACAATATATATGTATATATTTTAATTCCAAATCTTATATTTCAGTTCAATTGATATGCTAATTTTAACACTAACTAGTGTTCAGTGAATTTTGATGTATTTACACCCTTCAACAGGCTGAAGTTCTTTTCAAGGGTAAGTTTTCCATGTGTTTAATATCTACCATAATTGGTATCTTACCTGACTTGTGTATCAATATTCCAATAGCAGCAATATTCAAACGAGTCATATTGTTCACAAATAGTTCGCTTGTCTTAATATGTGGCAGAAGAATCTTGAAAATGTTTATTTACTAAGCAAGCTTCTCTGTCAATTATATTATTACCTATCGATTCCATTTCTCGTTCACTATTCAGATGGAATTCATTTTGATTGTTCCTCAATCCTTGAATATTAAATTAGTCCTCTGTTCCATATGTGTAGGATGCAGAATCATCTGCACCAGTGTTCTTTTTAACTCCATTCTAAGATTTTCTACTTCAATGTTAAAATCTTTGTAGAACGTATTTATCTCACATCGAAAATCCTTTGTTGTTTTGGTAGACGATGGCAGTTTCCAATGAGTAGTTCTGACTTCTAACACTTGTGTCTTACTTATGTTTTCACGGTATACCTTTACTGTTTTAAAATCACGCACACAGAGCTTAAAATCATCAGGTGTTCAGTTTAACAAGCTACAGCTTGTAAGCTTTTCCTATACATACACATAGCACTACTTAAAACTATTTTTAACAGCTATTCTTAATTATTTACAAAAATTCTAGACTGGTTAAATATGCAAATGTGTGTGTGTGCGTGTGTGTGTGTGATTCAATTATACACTCATTTGCTTATAAAAATCTACTATTCTTCCTATGAAGAGTAATGCAATACTGTAATCATACATAGGGTAAGGTTAATTTTTGCAAGCTGAAAGCTACCTCACAGGTAGAACATGATTTTTAACACTAGTTTCTACTGCTTCATTGTTCCAGTTATTTATTATTACAGTTGTGTATTCATTTGTTCCAGTGTTACTTATTTACACCCATGAATGATATCTGTGAAGAAGTGGATTCTACTCTGGATTGTGAACTATATAGGGGAAAGTTAATTCAGAATACTCTGGGAGACAATCTGTCACCACACAAGTTAATACATTCTGGCATTAAAAAGTACCAGTGTGATGTTTGTTCAAAATCATTTACTCAGTCAGGCAATTTGTCAGTACACAAGTTAATACATTCTGGCATTAAGAAGTACCAGTGCGATGTTTGTTCAAAATCATTTACTCAGTCTTGCAATTTGTCAGTACACAAGTTAATACATTCTGGCATTAAGAAGTACCAGTGCGATGTTTGTTCAAAATCATTTACTCTGCCAGGCACTTTGTCACTACACAAGCTAATACATTCTGCCATTAAGAAATACCAGTGCGATGTGTGTTCAAAAGCATTTAGTCGTTCAGGCTATTTGTCAAAGCACAAGTTAATACATTCTGGCATTCAGAAGTACCAGTGTGATGTTTGTTCAAAATCATTTACTCAGGCAAGCAGTTTGAGTAAACATAAGTTAATACATTCTGGCATTAAGTACCAGTGCGATGTTTGTTCAAAATCATTTACTCAGTCAGCCAGTTTGTCACAACACAAGTTAATACATTCTGGCATTCAGAACTACCAGTGTAATGTTTGTTCAAAATCATTTACTCAGTCAGCCAGTTTGAGAAAACATAAGTCAATACATTCTGGCATTAAGTACCAGTGCGATGTTTGTTCAAAATCATTTACTCGGTCAGCCAGTTTGTCACTACACAAGTTAATACATTCTGGCATTCAGAACTACCAGTGTAACGTTTGTTCAAAATCATTTACTCAGTCAGGCAATTTGTCACAACACAAGTCAATACATTCTGGCATTAAGAAGTTCCAGTGTGATGTTTGTTCAAAATCATTTACTCACTCAGGCCGTTTGAGAATACACAAGTTAATACATTCTGGCATTCAGAAGTACCAGTGTGATGTTTGTTCAAAATCATTTACTCGTTCAGACAAATTGTCACAACAGAAGTTAATACATTCTGGCGTTCAGAAGTACCAGTGTGATGTTTGTTCAAAATCATTTACTCGTTCATGCTATTTGTCAAAGCACAAGTTACTACATTCTGGCATTTAAAAGTATCAGTGAGTTGTTTCTACAGAAGTATTTAATTTGGCTTAGCCTGTTGTGTTATAAATACCATGCTGGCATAAAGTAAAAACAGAGTGATGTTTGCATCAAAATTTTCTGTTTGTACATGTTTAGTGTAAATTAATCCATTATACTATTACGAACAATTACTGTGTGGTATGTAAGAATAGTTTCTGTTGCCCAAGATGTTTTAGCAGTGTAACAAAGCTTATCAGTATAATGTTTTTAAACAGAAACCCTTAAACAAGCGTAATTAGACAAAAAAAATGCTGTAATATTGGCCTTGCAAGTATGTATTATGTATGTGATATTTGGCACTACAAACCAGTAAACAAAATTTTATCTTACAAATTAAAATCATTAATTTATAGATTGTAGTATAGTGTGACAATATTGATCCACATTTATCCTGGAATTCAATTTATCACTGCATGAGTTACAGTGACATTTGTATGTCTAATCTTTGTTTCTTGCCATACGTAGATTATACTTCACAGAAAATTTTTGTTGGCTGCTACAGCCTTCATGATGGCGTAACACATCTGCCTTATTGGTTGGCAAAATGATCCGCATGGGTATGTCCCCTAAGTTAATGTGGCTTGCCATTTCTCCAAGATTTTGTCTGTTGTATTTAAAGCTCATAGGTTATTTCATCTAGCATATTTCTGATTTCTGCATGCATACTGTTTCTTTACAATTCAACATTAGTTCAGTGCATTACTGACAGATTCATTTGTATCTCAAAACTGCTAATTAACGATTGTTTATATGTCAATGTTTTTTAACGGTTCCCTGTTGTGAACTACACATTTGGTATAGTGTTGGCTTGCACAGTGTTTGATTTTTTGAGTGATTTTTTTTGTAATTTTATATTACAAAGTGACTGAAAACTTCGTGACTGAAGACAAAATATTATGGTAATTTAATTTCAAATCAATCTGAATTGAATAATGTAGAAAATAAAGAGACATTTTGATCTGACAATACAGGTAAGCCTACATAATTTGGGTTACTTCATCTCACTATTTTTACCAGGGTTCCCAACTGGTGGTATGCATATCACTAGTGTGGTACACGGAGGGATCGAAGGTGGTACACAAGAAGACCTAGCTAGGAAAAAAGTATTTACTAAAAAAAGTAAATAAAATTTTATGTTCAAAACAATAAATTTGTATCGGACATTGAAGTCTTTAATACCATTTGTGTCAAATTACCTTTGTGAAAGTGGATTTGCTGAACTCGTTTATGTTAAAAGCAAATATAGGAACAGGATGTATATTAAGTGATATAAGGTTAAAAATAACATCAATAGAACCTGACATTAACTCTTAGGTACAAAATAAGCAGTAACAAGTTTCACAGTAATTATTTACTTTTTAGTAGATCTGTAATGAAATTAATCAACTGTCTTTTGAAAAAACTATACTTTATTATAGCATAGAACCAACATGAAATTAGTTTTAAAAATCAGTCCCCGTTTTGTAAATTCTGTGTATTAGATTTAATTATTATAAATAACTGGCATTAATAAAATATGCTGTTTACTTGTTTTTTATTGAAAAAAAAAAACCAATAACCTTTAACCCATTTGGTGACTTTGATGAGTGTAGCTCGCGCCACTTGTTCAGTTCAGTGACATTGATGGCAAACACTCGCCAGTATTGTTTCAATGTAAGAACTGCTTTGTCGTAGTTTTATGAATCTCCAACAGATGTCGGGCAGATGTAAATGTTTTCACATGTGGTTTTTTTTACTGTTATGTATTGTTGTTTCTGTGACCATTGTAAACAAACTGTTTGATACCGTCTTCATCCTGCAAGATGAGTTATATGCGTGAGAAATATTTAACACCAGAAGAAATTGAAAGATTATTATATGAAAGTGACAGTGAAATTACAGATGAAGATTTTGTACTTCCTACAAATTTGGACCTAAATGATAGTTCAGAATGCAGTAGTGACAGTGAAAGTGAGGAACAGAGAGGTTATGTTTATGACTGGGACTGGCAAAATATAAATAATATTGTTATTCCAATTACTTTTACTGGTGATTCTGGGGTAAACAGTGATATAATACAAAATCTTAGTCAGAATTCTGTGATGAAAGAAATCGATATTTTCAATGAAATATTGAGTGACGATTTTTACCAAATGATTGTTCTTGAAACCAATCGGTATGCTCAAATAAAGTTGGACACTGTTGATGATCAAAATTGGCAGAAATGGTTTCCGACTACGGTTGACGAACTAAAAACGCTTTTTGCAATTATAGTGCTGATGTCACAATCCCAAACGACTGGAAAAAGAGGAAAATTCTTTGTACACCTATCTTTTCTGAGGTAATGCCTTATAAACGTTTTCTACTTTTATGTAAATATATGCATTCTGCAAATGATATTGAAGGTGATGATAGGCTGAAAAAAATTAGGCCTATGATTGAATATAAAATTTCAACATACATATACTGTACTCCTGACAGAAATGTAGTTGATGAAAGTTTGGTAAAGAGTAGAGGGCGACTATCTTATATTCAATTCAATCCATCAAAGCGTTCTCGGTTTGGAGTAAAGTTTTACAAATTGAATGAGTCCAAATCAGGATATTGTTGGAAGTTTTCAGTTTTTTGTGGCCAGGATATTCATAATAATACGTTGGTCAGTGAAGCTGTTATGAACATGAGTGAGCCACTTTTGAACCAGGGTTATATTATATATTTAGACAACTGGTACAGTTCTCCTTCATTATTCAGGTCACTGTTGCAAAATAAAACATGCCATAGGAACTGTCCGTGGACATAGGAAAAAAATGCCTTCAGTTGTTACAAAAAAATTGTCTAAAGGAGAAGTAACACCAAAGTTCCAATAACATCCTATGTCTCAAATGGCAAGACAAGAAAGACGTTTTGATGTTATCACTTCATGAATCACCCATCATGACTGACACTGGAAAAACTAGAAAGGTGAAGCAAAAGATTAGGGGCCACACACATACAAAAAATAACAATAAAACCTAGTGTTATAAACTAACAGTGCTATGGGTGGCATAGACCACCAAGATCAAGTCCTTTCATGTTTTCCAGTTATGAGAAGGTATTCTAAAAGTTATAAAAAACTTTTTTTATGTTTGACATGGCTCTATATAATTTCTTTGTGATATGGAAAATCATGACAGGAAAGAAAGTCATTCACAGATTTTCGATTGAATTTTGTAGACCATGTCTTAGAAAATGTTATATTACCTCAGTATCCAACCCGTGGAAGACCATCAGTTGAACCTACTCCTCTGCGACTTCAGGGCAAACAGTGGGGACATTTTGTAGTAAAGATACCACCAACTTCTTCAAAAGCAAATCCTCCTACTAAGAGATGTTATTTGTGTTTCCAAAAAAAACTTATAAGTGAAACAGTGTGAAAAGTGTATTTTCTTAATTGTAATTGTGTATTCCAATATAAATATGGTTTGTAAAGTTTATATTCAAAAGGGTCTCTTGAATGCTTCAGTACGAATGAATGAAAATTACAAAATTTGAAAAAACAAGCTGTAAGTAAAATTTTTTAAATAATTTTTTGTGCATTATAACATATTTGTAAGTATTAATCTGGAATAAAAAATAGTTATTTTTTTTTAAATAAATTTCTTAAAAAAATATTCAGTGAATGGGTTAAGCTCTGGTGGTACTTGAAATAAACGCGGAGGACCAAAGTGGTATGTGGGTCCAGAAATGTTGGGAACCACTGGTTTATACTGAATATATGAAGGGTCCAGGGGAAGAAGGGGGTAAGTCCATTTTTACAAATTCACAGGAGGCGATTTTCAAAATTGCAAGACATCTATGATTAAATATCAATTTAATTTGTTTATTTAAATTTCAATTTAAACTCATGTTTATTAAATTCTGTTAACATTTCATATTTTTATTTCAACTATTTAGTAAAAAATCAATAAATAGTAAAAGTAATACAGTTTTACTGGTTAAGAAGGAGGTAAGTCAAACAAATAGATGTTAACAAAATAAAATGTGAAAGTCAACTAATAATTTGTGTAATTTTGTTTTTACAAAAGCATTATAGAATAGAGTTTAAATCAAGCTTACTTATAGGATTACAATATTTTCCATTATTTTGTAATTCTTACTTTCTTCAACACCTGTATTCTGCAACAACGTACAGTCCTACTTTGTTAGCAATTTAAAGTAATATTGTGCGTCTGGGCTACAAAATTTTGACAAATTGACTGTCATCAAATTTTGCTTTGGGAATGTGTATTAAATCTGAAAAAAGTATAATAGAATAGATAATTGAAAAGTAGATAACTTAGCCAACCAAAATAGTCAATATAAGAATGTTAGTTACTTTGTTCCATTTTCTACTGGACATTTACAATATTCACATATTAAACCTACTTTGTTAGGTCTACTGTAAAATATTACAATACAAAAATATTAGGCCTACCTTCATAAAGCGGATCTGGCAGCTGAAACTCATCTGCTACCTGCTGTCCTCTTTGATGTCAGTTCCCAATTACTGCAGATTCAAAGTGTCCATTGTAGGTACTGCGCTGAAACAAAGCGAGGGTTTGTGTTAATGATTTTCATTTTCCTAACTGGCCAGCTCTTAGGACATTTCTTGATGTATTTTTACTTCAGGTTGTGTGTCCAGCTTTGCAACATTGGTCAACTTCTACCACATCAAACTGACTTTGGTCTGGCTCTTGCCTCGTGAAACATCTGCCCCTTGCTTTGAGAGTTTCACTTTAACCTTTTGGTTGATGATGCCCATATTTTTGTCAGTTTCCATGTATAAATGGCCTCTCATTGGGAAACATACTTTAATCTCATCAAATCTATTTTCATAGTGAACTAAGCTGTGAAGCTATCTAATGACAGTGTAGTTTTTCTTCTGGCCTCCACAAGAATCATGAAAAATGTGGAGGCGTTGAACATTTCCATCCAGAAAATTGTAAAGAAAATGATGAACCATCGAACACTCCTCATCACTGCCTTTGTTGCTAACAGTTTGAGGATAAGTGTAAAACACGCTTGTTCCTGTAGACAAAATATGGACATTAAATGTGTAGACAGACAATTGATGTCTGTAATATACATCATTTGTCGAGATGTTAGGAACATAGATTTTTTTTTAAGTCAAAACAAATTGCTTCAGAATTATCACTTAACCTACTCGTAAGCTTAGCATTTTGCTTCCTTTTGTAAACACGTCAGCCTTTATTTTATGTACCATATGATCTGTTTGAAATTGTTTTATTTCATCATCTATTCTCTTAATTTCCACAGCATTTGAGAGGTTTGCCTTTTGTGATTGTAAGTTTTTTATTTTAGCAGTGAACTCATTACAGATGCTGCAGGTATCTTTCCTTGGGTATCCAAATGAGATGTTGAATTCATTTGAGAAAATGGTTCTATAAGACTCATACGACAGTGGCAAATTTGTATACTTTTGACTGTACATATTGTACATTTTAGTTATGTTCAACTCCTCAGGCAAGTAAATTTTTGTTGATTCTGCTAGATTATAATACCCTTTTCTTCTTTTAAATGAACTAATATGTTCTATGACAGCATTTCTTTTCTCTACAGATATTTTTCTAGGTCTAGATGATTATTTTGCCCCTACCATCCTTTAGAGTCATACCAGTTTCTTTCAATGCTTTATGGAGAACTTTCGAGTTTTTTCTTTCTGATCCAATGAATAGATAAGAAAACTTTAAAACAGACTTGCATTTCTTTTATTTTGTTTTTCCCATCAAGAAACCTAACCCTGTATGAATAGAATGCATCACGAAACAGCCTCGCTTTCATCCAATCGCGGGCACCTATTTTGAATTTCTTGGACAATAATTAATCCACAAAGATATATTGTTGCGTTGAACTTGCTGTCCCCTTGCGTAGCTTGGGGTTAACGACTGTTCACACTTTAAACCATATGCTGGGTTTAAACAAAATATAAAACGATAAAGTGGACTGTATAAACGGTTTATTATAAAAAACATTAAATCATATTCATGCAAATCCGCGCATGCCCATATGACTGCATGTCTAATAATTTAAGCTAATTACAATTGAATTAATTGAATCATTCACATATTGACGGCCGTAAATTGAATTTTGCGTAACACATGCGCGGAACAGGCTGTTGCCTCCTGGAGCTCCGTGAGTCGAATGCTAGATTGGAAAGGGGATGGCAGACTGACCTCAGCTCGTCCGGCTATAATGCAGCCGACATCACAGGCAAATCATGGTTTGAACACATTTTAAATCTGAACATATTGCCCGTCAAAAATCGAAGATTTCGATTTTTCCCGAGCTTGATGCAGTGAGCAGTTTACTCACCCATGACGCCAACAGCGGCTACATAAATTGGTTGTAACACATAATTGAATACAACACGTAAATTGAAAAGAATACATGGATCTCATAACTCACAAATTGAATACAATAGATAATTTGAATAGAATACATAGATTGAATCAAATACATGAATTGACTCCCCAATGCATAAATTGAATGGCACACATAAATTGAATGCAATCCATAAATTGAATAGAATACATAGATTGAATAAAATACATGAATTGACTACAATGCATAAATTGAATGCAATACATAAATTGAATAAAATACATGAACTGCATAAATCACATAAATTGAATACATTATATAAATTGAATAGAATACATAGATTGAATCAAATACATGAATTAACTGCAATGCATAAATTGAATGACATGCATAAATCACATAAATTGAATGCAATACATAAATTGAATAGAATACATAGATTGAATAAAATACATGAACTACATAAATTGAATGCAATACACAATTTAAATAGAATACCGTACATAGATTGAATAAAATACATGAATTGCATAAATTGAATAAAGTCCTCTGCACAAGGCAACATTACTGAGGACCAGAACAATAACACCCCTTCGCATAGAGTGAAACCCATATACGAGTGACGACAATCCTTATTTGTTGGACACAGGTAAAGCGCACAGCTTATGAATAGGTCGACGCAATATACCACGGGGAGAGCAGACGTTGACAGAAAGAGGACGGGAGCTCAATCACGCCTCAATTTGAGTAAGGATCGTGTGTAATTCCTCAAAGTTAAGAATGGTGCGGCGCAGATGATGCTTGACGCTTTTTACACCACTCTCCCAAAGGCCACCGAAGTGCGGTGAGGAGGGTGGAATGAACGACCACTTGAAACCTTGGGCAAGTGAGAATGAGTGAATACTCGTTTTAAATTAAATGCCTCAGCAGTCAAGTCGGACACCAATTACAAATGAATCGCCTTCGTAGCGAGACAGACAAACAAGCATATGTATGCCTTCGAGGTAGTCTTGGATCGCTGCCCACCATGATGTATCACGATAAGGCCGCCATAATCTACAGCAGACGAAGAAAAGGCCTTGGTCAATACCACTCTTGACGAAGGCAACTGACCAAGTTGCTGCGTCTGCTTGTGGGTTCTGAAGCGAAAGCATTTGGTGCACTTACGGATGACAGAACTGACAACAATCTTGCCGTTGACGATCCAATATCTTTGACGAACAGAACTATGCGTTAACTGAATGCCCGCCTCAAACAGCCTCGAATGCTCAGTCTCTATTATTAATCTAGTGAGGTGGGCCTTTGGGTGCAGAATAATATGATGCTTAGTATCGTAATGCAAATCGGAATGTTGGAGACGGTCTCCAACCCGAAGTAACCCTGAATCGTCGATGAATGGATCAAGAGAGATAATTTGGATAGATTGCCATTTTATCTCAATGATTTCTTTGTGAAAGTACGTCAATTGAGATTGGCGTATAAAGAAATTTAAAGTGTTGATTAATTCCTCCCTGGACAGTCGCAGGTCATGTCCCGAACCAGGGGAATTCGATCTCAGATTATAGATAAATCTGAAACAATAGCTGGTAACGCGTATCAACCTCTGAAGAGTGGAAAAGTCGTCACGTCGGTAGTGACGACGCTACCCATACATTCAAGAATTGCCGATTGTTTTTGTTTGGATCGGCACTCCTGTATGGTGGCCGAATCATTTGTGCTGAATTTGGGGTGGCGAATTGGATCTTGCAAAAGCCATGCCACCACAATTGGAAGTTCTGCAATTTGTCTGGATGACAACCACGAGATAGAATATCGGCGGGATTATATTGGGACTTCACATGATGCCAGTCAGCGTTATTGGAACCCTGCTGGATTTCAGCCACACGATTGGCGACGAAGGTCTTCCACCTGGAGGACTCGCCGTGTATTCAGTGGAGGGCGACCATGGAGTCGGAGTACAGATGGATCTCATGAGCATGTATGTTCAATGCACAAATAAACTTTTGAAGCAAACGGACAAGCAGAAGACAACCGCATAGCTCAAGTCTGGGCAGTAAAATTTGTTTTAGAGGGGCTACCCTGGATTTCGAACACAGTAAATTAGATGAGACACGCCTATTATCATATACAATTCTTGCATATATGCAACAACCATAACCCTCACAGGAAGCATCCGCGAACCCGTGAATTTGAAACGATCTCATTTATGGGTTAGACTTTATGCAACGGTTCACATTAATCTTATTGACTAGATTTAGTTTACTATACAATTCCCTCCACTTGGGGAGAAGAGAATCTGATAAGACCTCATCCCAATTCGTTTTTGCTTGCCAAAGCTGCTGCATGAAATGTTTGTATAGAAAAACTACGGGACCAAGTAGACCCAACAGGTCATAAATGCCCTAAATTACTGAAAGAACAGTTCTTTTGGTAAACGCCTCATGGCAAGGTTTGAGCGTTGTCTTATAAACAAACATATCGGAACCCTAAAGTGCTCACATTTTCAGCCTTGTTTAGGGGTATGGCAGTGCCGCATTGGTTTATGATTGCTTGGGTGTTGGAAGACCATTTGTGCAGGGGAAACCCATACTGTCGAAGTAATTCACTAACATCCGATCTCAACCGTTTGAGCTCATCTATATCATCGCAGCCGGTAATTAAATCATCGACGTAGAAGTCGTTAGCAATAACTCGGCATGCCAAGGGAAACTGATTGAGGTTGTCATTCGCAACCTGGAATTGACACCTTGTAGCAAGAAATGAAGCGCTGGCTGTGCCATAAGTCATAGTCCTGAGCATGAAATGTTTCAACTCCAAGGAGGGGGAATTCCTGCCAAAGTATTCTTTGGAGGTTACAATCGCTTGAATCGACCAAAATTTGTCTATACATCTTCTCGATGTCGGACGTTAAGCCATAGACGTGGGTCCTAAACCTGAGTATAATAGAAAAAATGTCCTGCTGTATTGTCGGCCCTACCAGTAGCGTATCATTAAGTGAACGGCCATTAGCGGATTTTGCGGACGCATCAAATACCACACGGAGCTTTGTAGTCAGACTTGAGTTCTTAAAAACCGCGTGATGGGGTAAGTAGTACACCTTGGAGCGATGAACCAAATTGTCGCTGGGACTGAGTGGTGACGTGTGCCCCAGCAGTTGGTACTCCTTGATGAACTTAGAATAGTCGTGCCTCAACCCAGGAGTCATTCCTCATGAGTTTACGCTCAAGAGCCCGAAAACACTGTTTAGCATGGGCCACTGAATCGCCCAGATGGGGCAACTAGCCCTACGGGGCAACCTAACAACAAATCTACCGTCACTATTTCTCAGCATGTTATGCATAAAGTGTCCCTCACATGACTCGTCGGCAGCTGAGGGCAAATCAACAGGATACTCCTCGACCTGCCAGAATTTCTCAACCATAGAAGTGAGCCCTTTATTGTCATTTCTCGCAATAAATGACGAAGCACGATAAGGAGATTTAAATTTGAAAGGAAGATTTCCGGACACAATGTAACCCAGTCTAGTTTCCTGAAGAATGGGGAAGTTCCCGTCCCTGACAAATTTGCCGGGCTTAATCAAACTTAAGAAGAATTGGGTGCCCAGCAGAACGTCAATACTCGAAGACATGCTGAAGTTTGGGTCCGCTAGGAATATACCTTCGGGCAATCCCAACTGCCCAGGATCAAAAGATTCCGTGGGGAGATTGTCAGTAAGATTGGGCAGGATTGAGCATTCTACGCTAAAATTGAATTTTTCGTACAGCGAATGTAAGGTAATAGAGGTGCTGTGGTGGGACCGACAGGACGCATTGTTGATGCCTGTATTGGCAACTCATTTTTTACAAGGTTCAGTTTAAGTTTTTTGGCAAAGGCCTGTGTAATGAAATCCGCCTGGCTACCAGAGTCCAGTAAAATCATGCAAAGGCAGGGTTTACCAGAGTTGTCTAAGGATTTGCATAACGCAGTAGACAATAGTATGTTCCTATTAGTTTTTAGTTTGAGGGCACAGTAGGTGCCCTGTGCTGTATGTATTAAGGAGTGATGCTTCTTAGAGTAAGTTTTACAAATGTGCTTATTTTTACATTCATTTACAGAATGGCCCACCCGCAAGCAGTTAAAGCAGCATTTATTTTTAATTAAAAACTCTTAACGTTTGTCAATGGTTAACCCCTCAAATTGTTTACACGTATATAAGTGGTGGTTAGCATTGCACATTGAATATTTGTAGAATTAGCATGATAGCTGACCACCTTGCCTTGTTTTGAATTGTTTACATATTTTATCAGTTGTTTAGGCCTTACTGAGTTGCCTGCCCGACCACTCTCGGAATCTGCCAATAAGCTCATAAGTATTTGTGGGTAACGTCGTAACCTTGAGCGCGTTTATGGTTGTGCTTATTTTATTAAGAAATTTAGATATGCTACCCACCGATTGCCTATCGATAGAATTGATTTTCAGTATATCTTCGACATGGTGGATGGCGATAATTAACTTATTGTCAAATCTAGTCTTGAGTAACCCTAGGGCTACGCCATAATTCTCACCGGTTATAGGGAGCGATTGTATAACTTGGAGCGCTTCATCCTTTAATGAATTGTGTAAGTAATGACACTTTTGTATGTTGGTAAGATCCAAGCGAGAATCTACCAAGTCTTTGAATATGTGTATGTAGTGTTGCCACTCCATAACATTTCCGCTAAACTCTGGGATTTTAATGGGCTCCAGTTGCATGACATGAGCGAATCTTTCCGCTCTACTGTCATTAGCAGTAGTATTAGAATTCTCAGTAAGATTAGTCGAGAATTTTTCTATAAGATTGTGCAGTTTGCACTCGATTATACATAAATCATCTTCAACCTGGATTCGATCGCTATCTGCTTCAAAAACAGCATCCTTGGACAACTCGAGTTCGGATTGAATTGTAAAAGTCAGACACACTGAAATAAAAAGGGTTAGATAATTTGTTTAACATGTCTGTTTAGCTAGTAAGATTATTTGGTTGTTTATTTTAATATGTCATGAACAGCAGAGAACGTTATATGGTACTTTATGTAAACTTATAAAAGAGAATATTTTTTTATAATTCTATATTTTAATATTTTTTTATCTTTCGATTAATATTAATAAATCTTAGTATGATTATTTTGAAACGGTTTTAATTAATTATTTCATGTCAACAACATCTCACTCCTCTTTGAAAAGTATTTATTATTGTGCAACTACATATACTTGACGCAACGAGAATAAAAGAATCCTGCGACCTGGCCGGTGTAATACACTTCATAGCTGTGTTGAGTACATGGTAATGTATTTGTGTGAAATTTTGAAATACTTGTAACAGTGCATAATAAATTGGCGTGCCCAAAGTGTGGCTCGAGATATGTTAATTATCGTATATGTTCATAATTAATAAGTGTATTATTATTATTATTATTGTTATTAATATTATTGTATTGTAATTGTAATATTGTTGTGTATTTCACAATTGGCGCTCAACAATACTGAAAGAGGAGAGAAATTGTTGGTATGAGATAATTTATAATAATAATAAAAGTAAATAAATAATATTAAATAAAAACCAATAGAGTCGCAGTTTACCAATAATAATTAAAAATAATAAAACAAATTTAAATTTAATTCGAATACAATGAAATGGCTATACCGCAGAAAGGAGTTGATATTGAGGCTATGTTTAAAAGTCTCCAGGAACAAATGCAAAAGAATAATGAAGAATTAAAAAAGAATAGGGAGGAAGTTAATAGGTAATGTTTTAACTGATAAAGAGAAAATTGATTTTGTTAGTAAACATTTCCAAGATTCTGCTGCACGATGGTGTACTATTGTTCGAGATAATTTAACTACCTACGAACAACTTAAAAACTCATTTGAAGGTCGCTATTGGAATATTCACACACAAAGAAGAATACGAGACCAATTAGAATATGGTAAATATCATCATAATGGTAGACTTATCTTAGAGGAGTATGTAATCCAACTTGTGGAAAGGAATAAACATTTTAAGACCCACATTTACACAACACGAATTGGTACTTAAATTAGCACATCACTTTCACAGAGATATTAGATTAGCCATTTATTCACAAGTAATTAAAACTATTGAAGAATTGTTAATTTTACTCGCACAATCCGAACACATGGTTCACACCGAGTACAGAAATAAAACTAATTTTATACAGAGAGAAAAGAATTGTTGTGAAGAGAAACACACCGGTGACCCTCTGAATACAGAGAGGGAGGGCGAACACCGCAAAAGACGCCAAATAAAGGAACCAGGTAGCAGCATAACAATTCACAAAGAGTACAATACAATGAGTACAATCATTGTTATGTACACAGAAACAAGTGTAATGCAGGATGTCTATTATGACCAGAGCCGAGCCATATGGAGAAGGGAAACAGGTAGAAATAAGCCTACAACAAAATGAAACAGGAAGTATTATAACGTTCCGGGCTACGTTATAAATCCAGGGAACCCGTGATAATTGACGCTAGCCAATTATACAGGCTGCCTACGTTGTAACAAACTGAAAATCAACACAACACTTAGAACAATAATAATTACTCTAATTATAGGACACAAGGGAAGGTATTTTAACTGATTTATGCACTCACTTCAATATGTAACAAGATGACATCTCTTTATTAACAAATGATATATATATATTGATACTATTACAAAAATTTTCTCATACTGAAATAGTTAAAAGGGGTTTTCTGTCAAACAAACGATCAAACAGATCATGTACTTTGCCTCGGATCCGAGTCTCTTTAAATCTAGCAAAGACGTCTGAAATTTACTTTACTTATCAAGAAGCTTGCATTGTTACATGAACACCATTTGAAGATTGGTATTATTTAGTTAAGGGATTAAAACTTATATCTCAAGAGTAATGTTACAACGTATGATTTTAGAAATTACTGGTTACATTTTTCTAATACTTAATGCTTAGAGATTGTCTTTTTAAAAGTCTCTGGCATGTATGAAAACTTATATTTTAAATGTACATAATTCTTGGTAGACGAGCTACCGAGTCACCTCTTAGATACACTTTTGCTGTCCATGTCCTGGGGCATGAATCTTCGGTACTCTGTTAGTCGGGGTAGTCATCTGGGTAGTGTTTCCAGTGAAAGTCCTCTGGGTGTATTAATGAGGAGATGGATGTTATGCTGTGTGAAGTCGGGCTGATCCTCGGCGGTTCTGGTAAGTGTTGTTTAGGTGGTAGTCGTCCGTATCTGCAGTTGTGCACGTCACATATTTACTGACATCATAGTACTGGAGTTGTCATCTTCTTTTTACATTAGTATCTGAATTACATTACTCGAACAATATTCGAGAGTTCGTTTTTTTATTAACTTGAGACATCACCTTATATACTAATTCCTTTTACATTATCACACTTTTTAACTAATTCCTCACTACATCTTCAATATATAACTAGCTCTCCACGCTTTTCGTGGTAGCTAACATTCAATTAAAAATCAAAAAGAATAACAAAACATTTTATGAAGAGCCCTCGCTTGGAGGTGTTTACAGTCTGAAAGCCGCATCGTTACTCTTGCATTGTTACAACAGGTAGATTGCAACGACGCGGAGTGAGTACTCCGCCATAATATAGTTCCAACTCTTTATTAATAATACATTCTTATAGTAAGACAAAATAAACTATCTAGACTTATCTTGTTTACAGGGATTATTATAACTACTACTTGTGACTTTAAATTATTAATTATTTACATTACGATTTACAGATATTTCTAATTTACTGCCGGTTCTGTATGCACGTTGTGTCCGGAATAGACAGGTCAACGCATGATAAATTTACTAAAGGGTTAACTGTATTATTCTTAACTTTTACATTCAGATTGTAATTACTTATTTAGTTAGATTTTCTTAATTTAATTTTCTTTACTATTATGAGTTAGTTCAGGGGTATTTGGTTTAATCGTGCAATTTAAAGTACTTACTTACTTTCAGTTTTTTTTTTATTATTAATTTTTATTTATTTATTTACCATTTAAATCGTCACAGTATGTGTCTCGACGTATAACAATAGCAGGATGTAAACAGCTGCTATGTTTGTGTAGGTAGGGGGAAAGAATTTGGTCGCCCACCACAAAGGGACATTTGTTCTTACATACCGATAAAAATATTTACTTTTATAAGGAGTTTAAAAACCAATTGTAATGTAGATAATAAGATGTAATTGTAATTATAAAGTACACATATATATCTGTGTAAACAAAATTTGAACAACAGTCAAATTTTATTTAAACCCATCTGGGGAATATATGCAACAATACATATATTTGCATATTTGCCCAGGGCGGTATGTTTGTAAATATTTAGCATAGAAATATATGATGAATACTTTTTAACAATATTATGCAGGCTATGAATTGTCAGAAAGCGTACACCTACCCGCGCATGAATGTGTGTTTGTGTGTGTGAACACAAGCTACGACAGGCAGAGATGGGGTGATCTGTACGTCTGTAATCAGGTTTTAACCGGATAAAAATAAACTAATTAATACGTTTTTAAACCTGTGAACAAAGACTTACCCCAATTATAAAAACACCATGACATTAAGGAAATTTTAACGAATATAGTGATGTAAAAGTATTGCAGAAATTTGCAATAATAATGATGCTAAGTGATTTAATGTAAATTACTAGTGTAATTAAATAGTAATTAATGTGTGTTATATGTGAGTGACCAGAAAAAAATTATGCAAACAATCATATCGCTCATGCTACGAGTATGTTTACGAAATCGCTAAAATGAATCAAAAAGTTGTAACCCTCTTTTTATTTGTGTGGGAGTTTTACGAATTTTTTTTTTAAAGGTTACTTGATATTTAAGACTAGGCTGAAGGCCTAGAAGGAAGCATAAAGTGTGCTGGGTCCAATGAGACGGGACTTGCAATTAATACTCTCTAGTAACAAGCAAGATAACCTTTATTATTTCGTAAATTTATCTTATAATTTCTTAAATATTCATACTTTATAGATAACAACCTTTATGAGACGATAACACATAATTCAACATACACCATACATGTAAATCACAGACACAATTATAAGTTTAAAATCCTTGTGAACAGCCTGTATAGTTTTATCAAAACACAATTTATAAATTTCAAATGCCTGTAAACAGCCTAGGTAATTTTATCAAAATTCAATTTATAAATTTAAAATCCCTGTAAACAGCCTGTATAGTTTTATCACAATACACTTTATAAATTTAAAATGCCTGTAAACCGCCTGGATAATTTTATCAGAATACAATTTATAAATTGAAAATCCCTATAAACAGCCTGTATAGTTTTATCAAAAATACAATAATAAATTTAAAGAAAATAACCTGGATTGGCCATAATAACAAGAAAATACAAATTACAAATTTAAAATGCCTGTAAACAGCCTGTATAGTTTCATGAAAAGTACAATTTATAAATTTAAAGAAAATAACCTGGATTGGCCATAATAACAAGAAAATACAAATTACAAATTTAAAATGCCTGTATAGTTTCATGAAAAGTACAATTTATAAATTTAAAGAAAATAACCTGGATTGGCCATAATAACAAGAAAATACAAATTACAAATTTAAAATGCCTGTAAACAGCCTGTATAGTTTCATGAAAAGTACAATTTATAAATTTAAAGAAAATAACCTGGATTGGCCCGGCCGCTGACATGTTCCACATGGCATCCGAAAAAGCAATTAACCATTACAAAATTTTAGGAAAAACTCCCTCCCCCCCCTAAAGCCAGACAGAGTAGAAGAAAGCTGGACAAGAGCCAGACCCGACATAAGGTAACATGTCCGGGAGCTAGCATAGATTTGCACAAACAGGTGACTACCCTTGATTTCAAAATGTAACCTGGCCTAATTGCAGATTAAGGGAAACTCCCAACCCTTCTATGAAATAAGAAAATGATTATGTGCAAAAAAAACCGTGATTATACTAGATGCTAGAGCAGCCGGTCCAGATCTACATGTTACATACTGCACCTACCTACTTAACTAACATACCAGTCCCCCCCCCCCAAACTTCTACAAACCCATTCAGTATCAAGGTAAAAAAAAATGTAAGCATAAAAATTAATGAGTGCTGGACACATGCCAGCAAACGGGCCTACAATTGTTCCCGAGACGAATTACACATCAAGGCGATGTTACATGACAAATTATGTCCAGCAGGGCATGCACAGAATTAAAACAGTTTTATGCTGTAGAAAGTCAATTTAAGTAGAACTTGAGTTTTTATAGATGGTTAACGCACGATACCAGTTTTTTTATATATATATAGAGAGGCCAAATTTAGGTAAGTATTGGATTAATATCACCTCGTTTTGTCCAGATGATTCCCAGGTGGACTTCTGCCTTGTTGGACTGTCAGTCGGTCTTGCTGAGGGGGGTTTACAGTGGCATGCTTATGGTTCTTTCTCCTGCGGCAGGCGAGAAACGAGAGTCTGTGTTGGTGTGGTCCGTTCAGGACATGGTGGATGATGGAAATTCCACCATGGTCGGATCAAGTCTCCGTCGCTCCGGGAGCCCGGAGGTCTGTAAGAGTCTACCTACTCATGATAGGATAGAAAAATACAAAATTAACCAAACTCTGTCTGCCGAAGGGATAGGCTGTTCACGGTGCAGTTGAGGAGACCCGACTGAACAAACCTGCCAACAGGTGCTTTGAGTCGGGGAACACAATTACCCGCTTTCGCTAACAGATGGCGTGGGCGTGCAGTAACGCCAAAACACGGCGCCGCTGAACCTCGCGGAATAATAGAATCGCACATTATATTAATAAATTATATTTTTATACTGTCGCCCGGTTTCTTTGAGAAACCGCGGCACAAAGAGATTTGTAATTAAAAGGACGCTTTGCATGAAGTGACAATATCTAACAGGTTGAAAACAGTCCTGGACTTGTCAGATTGCCGTCCAGTATAAATACCACCGGTAATTTTGGGGCGGTCTCACAGAGTCAAGAAATCTTCTCACAACGTCACGCTGCCGGTCTGCCGATCGATCAGGACCACACACACCAAGACTTATGGAGGAACTCTGGACCATCACAAACAACAACCCGTAGAGACAGAGAACACAGCATCAGCATCATCATCAAATTCTCAGGATTCAGGACGGACACACACACAACAGTAATGTCGGCAGTACGCAGGTGATAATAAACAATTATATTTTTGTTTGTGAAAAGAACTTTCAAAAAGAAAATTATACATAAACATTAAAGACTTAAAGTTTTAAATTTAAATAGTAGTTAAATTAAATAATTTAATTGAATAAGAAAATTTAAAAGATACTAATCTTCTGTTGTATGTTAAAATTTGGGTGTGACACTAGAATTAAATAATAAGTTGAAAGTAAATGTTATTATTTTATTTTGTTTATAGCAACAAGTAATTTTATTCTTGAGTTTAATATTATTTTTGTTTGTATATGAGTTGCTATTATTATTTAAAAATTGGAGTAAAAGTCAGACACACTGAAATAAGAAGTGTTAGATAATTACACGTGTCTGCTTAGCTAGTAAGATTATTTGGTTGTTTATTAAGTCTAAATGTTAATATTTTTTCATCTTTCGATTAATATTAATAAATCTTAGTATCATTATTTTGAAACGGTTTTAATTAATTATTTCATTTCAACAACATCTCACTCCTCTTTGAAAAGTATTTATTATTGTGCAACTACATATACTTGACACAACGAGAATAAAAGAATCCTGTGACCTGGCCGGTGTAATACACTTCATAGTTGCTTGAGTACATGGTAATGTATTTGTGTGAAATTTTGAAATACTTCTAACGTTGTAATATTGCAGATGAGAACCCAGATTTTGTGCCAGACGGAGATGAAGAAGAGCACTATGAAAATAGAAACATAACTACAAGCCTGCCCATATAAAAAAAGAAATGCCCAAGAACATGCGTCTGCTGTTTGCTCTGATGTTGACATCTAACCACAGTTACCAGTTTTTGAAGAAGTAAAGTGCTTCTTCCATTCGATGCTACCAGCAGTGAACTCTGTTGTTTTAGTGTTTTGTGATTCTAATATTATAAAGACAGAAACCAGTAGGTATACTGGAACAACAGTTACAAAGTTAAGTAGGCAAAATAAATTAATAGAGCTCTCAGTGTGGGCTTTATGGGGTAATGTCATGTTACATAAAATGTACAATATTTTTGCAATAATATTCATATGTGCCTGTTGTTAAGACCAAGAATTACTGACTACTGGAATACAGATGTTATGTTAGGCTCTTCTTTTGCAGGAAAGAAAATGAAAAGAAAGATTTTATCCTAACTGATGCTTCCACTGGTTATATGCTAAACTCTGAAATATATACAGGAGTTTGAGACTGTAATAAGGCGCAAAGTTTCATTATTTAATTTATTTTAATTTCGGTGTTAGATTTCTTTCTTTCTTTTATCATGAGTGTGAGCTAACTTATTTAAATTTGTCTCACTGTGGTCATATGTCAGTTGTTAGTAAAAACCACGAAAACCATAATTTCCTATATTCCCAAGCCCATACAGGAGGAAAGGACCCTTTTAACCTTTTCACACGTCACATCGCCTTCACGTCACAACCTCTGTCCTGATTGGTTGTCCGATGCTCCAGGAGGCCCAGTCCGAACCCTGTGACCCGGGCATGGTCCCATAGTAACCAAAGTCTATAAAAACTGACAACACAGTGAGATTGCGCTCTTATTGTTCTTATTCGGCTTATTCTGATATAGTTCACTAGAGAAGTCCTTCAATATTGGGGTGAGGGTCGGGTGTGTACCGCGTGCGTCTTAGATATGTGTTCTCCATCACTCCTCGTAACTACTGTGTGGTGTGCTGCGTGTTGTAAGTACTGAAATGTAATTCTACAAGAGTGTTCAAAAGTGTTTCATAAGTATAATCTAAACATCAGTTTTGCTAAATGTTAAATAAAGGAATGTTTATTGTAAAGCTAAACTCTGTAACCAATCATTTCACACAACCTACTCACATTGCTTAATAGTTTGTTGTTGATTCACCGCTCGGTCACGACAAATTGGTGGCAGCTGTGGTGGGATAGGTTGCAAAAAGACCTACAAAAATGTGTGAAGTGATTGGGTGGAGATTGTCATAAATTTGGCAGACAGTTCTTTTGCATAAAAAATTGTGTTATAGATAATGTGTTGTTAAATATGATTGTTTAACGACTGTTTACTGAATAGATTATTTCTTTTGTATGGTTATGATATGATGTTTGAATGTTTAAAATAAGAATAATTTTATGTTTATGTAAATGTTAACATATCTGATGTAATTGATATGCCTGGTTTGTTTCTCTTTGACGGTTTACATTTTTTTATGCATACCATTATTTTCTGAAAGATCAGCTTCTAAAGAGAATAGGAATGCTATTTGGTATATTTACATTTTACATAATAGTAGATTTTTAACTATATTTAAATATGAACATGGAAATGAAGTTGATTCAGAAGTATGAATATTTGTTTTCTTTAACGGCAGATGACTTACTATGTAGAGTCCGCTTGGACAGAGAAAATGCAATAGTTGAAGAGTGCTTTGAGATATTAAACAAACCAATTTGCATTACTCTAGCAAAGATGATTTGGAATTGAAGTAAACGAATATATTTTGACATATCTATTGTATCAGTTAGAACGATAATTGTTTAAGACTGTTAACACCTTAACGTGTGACTCTCTTATATTTCATGTAAAGTCTATGGGATCTGGTTTAAGAAAAAGTAAAAATAGAACTGAGTTTATGACTGAATCTCAAAATTTTGGTTTACTTGCGGGACAAGTGACTAATAGAGACCCGTTGTCTCCTAACTTGTACATGCGAGTAGGGACCAGAGTAGGTACCATCACCACCTTCTACCAACACATAAGTCCACCAAACTAACCTAGTCCTTTCGTGTCACAAAGTACTCCTTTAACTGCACCCGTTGTCAAGTTACCTAAAGTTCGTTTTGTACCTCCGTTAGAACAAAACGTACCCTCACCAGAACAGCCTGTGTATGATATACCCAAGAAATCTTCATGAGTGGTCGCCCTATTTACTACCCATCACTGACCCAGATGTACTATTGGAAGGGTGTGAAACTCTATTATGTACGCTTCTACAACGGTTAATTGAGAGATATATTAATGGGCATTCGAACTATACCGATGAAGCAAGGGTAAATAGAGTCAAAATAGTTAAACTAGAGATAGAATTCACTACGTGATCTTGTAAACAAATGGGTAGTTTGTGTGAGTACATTTTGTTTTTATTATTCGGAATTCTTATTTGCATAAGCTTTGAAATTTTTATTATTTGGTACTGTGAATATAGTGTTTTTGAACTGTTACGGTGTACGTTAACTGTTATCACTTCCCGCAACCACAACCACAGAGTAGATAAGCACTCGACAGACAGTTATTAGTGTCGCGTTTGTTGAATCTGGTTTTCTTATATTTCTATTGTAAAACGCGTAATATTATAAACAAAAATGGAACCTGGAAATAAGGCAATTATAACCGCTCCAATAACTGCTAGTGTTAGCGGCATTCTGAGACCTTACTGTTTCTAATGTCATAGAGAATTGGTCAGGAGACGGCCCTGTAACTGTAACGGAATTCTTTAACAAAATAGATCGTGCAGCTAAATCAGGTAATTGGACGGCTACGGTCAAAATTACAGTCGCTGTACTTAAGCTGACCGGATCAGCCGCATTATATCTAAACAGTAATGAAGAAGCTACTCGTGATGATACAACATATCAGCGGTTTCGAGAGATTTTTATTGAAAGCTTTAAAATAAAGCACCTTGATGAGTTTCCCTATAGTGCTTTGCAAAACGCGACCCAGTATAAACATGAGACCGCTGAGCAATTTGCAGACAGATGCAGATGTTTATGTTCACGAACGATTAGACAAGTACCCGAGCCTACACAGCAGGCTATAATTAATGATGAGGCAGAGAGACGCATGTTAGCTGCCTACATTAACGGTCTTTAGGGAGTAGTGGTAAAACAAGTTAGATACCGTATGCCATCAACTCTTACCGAGGCTATACAAATAGCTACAACAGTAGCAGAAGTCGAGGCTGTAGAAGCGCGGAAATCACATAACAAAGAAGAAAACCTTTTCGCCATTTGCTTTAATTGTAAGAAACCGGGGCATATTGCAAAGAATTGTCGTCAGCGTAAACAATTTATGAATAACGATGGGTTTAGAAAGCAGAAAAGTAGTAAGGTTACTAACAGTTATAATACTAAAAGTAATAATAATAATAATAAGAGTAGTAGTCCTAATAATAATAATACTGCTACGACAGCACAGAACAATCTACGCGTTTATCGAATGTGCCAGAAGGATCTCGATGTAACGCGTGTGGCGTACGTGCTACTATACGCATTTTGCGAGAATCTTATCGACTGTGCTGGGCTTCGCTCGGGCGTTCGGCCTGAGTTAAGCCGTAGTTAATTACGTAGTTCACGAGAGATAAGACGCAGTTTGGAAGCTTCTGGTGTGTGAGCGTGACTATAAATACTTGGGGTAGCGGCCTTAGTTTTCAGTTCAATGCGAGATATTGGATAGTGCGGTTCGAGAGTATTAGTGCGATATATTTCCAGAGCGGTTCGAGATATTACTGTGTACGTTCAAGTAGTTATTAGTGAAGTGTTGCGTTTTATAATCGGACGGTATAATTGTAATACAATTGAGTTTTAATATTAGTGGACATTTTATTGCGTGTGAACAATTTTCATTTGATTTGTTGTAGAGACTGTGTTGTTAATTACGAACTGTTTTACTGTAACAATTAAAGGTGTGAATAGTGACTTAATTGGTGTCTTGTACTTATTTTGTTTCCACTGTACCTACGACGATCGAGTAGACCGTCGTAACAGTGGTGTCAGATGTGGGATAGAACGGTTTACAGTGGAAACAGTGGACACTTTGTACAAGACGAGTATGATTCGTAATTAATTGGTAAACATGGATCCCAGTCAGATGACAGAAGCTTTACAAACACTGCTGCGGCAGACACAGGAAGAAGCAGAAAGACGACAAAAAGAAGAACGAATACAAGAAAGAGAAGAAGCTGAAATACGACAAAAAGAAGAACGAATACAAGAAAGAGAAGAAGCAGAAATACGACAAAAGAAGAACGAAGACAAGAAAGGGAAGAAGCAGAAAAAGGACAGGATGAGAAACGCAGACAGGAGGCAGAGGAACGGAAGCAGGAAGCAGATGACATCAAAGCGTTAATTCAAGAGCAAAAGCAGATGCAAGAACATACTACAGCAGAATTGGGTCTCCTACGTGGTGACTAGGTAAATTACGAGGTGAGCTTAACAATCAAATTACCAGAATATCTGACGTAGAAGAATCCATGTCAAATAAAATAGCTGAAGTAGAAAAATCTGTCTTGAGTGTGGAAAAAGCTATGTCAACAAAAATAGAAGATTCGATTACAAATATAAAAGAGCAGATTAAAAATGAAGTTGAGCAGCGCCTAAAAATGCAGCTAAAACAACTTTGTGAACAAACTGTACCAATGATAAAAACAGAAAATGACACAGAAAATAAGTCAACAGAAAAAATAACTTTACCTGCAGTAGGGACAGTTCATGTCAAAGCTCCAACCTTTGACGGAAGCAGTCACTGGGCAACGTACTTCCGCCAATTTGAAGCTGCTGCATGCGCAAATAATTGGACAGAGAAAGACAAGGCTGTTTCACTCGTTCTCTCATTAAAAGGACCCGCGGCAGAATTACTACAGAAAGTGCCACCTGACAGCCAGAACATCTATGCCGAGTTCATAAAAGCTCTAGAATTATAGTATGGTGAGATGTGTACTGCACTCAGTTGAGAGCAAGGCGACAGCATTCCGGGGAGAGTTTTCAAGAGTTTGAAGCAAGTATTGACAGACTAATTAGACTGGCCTATCCTGAAGCGCCAGAAGATTTTCGAACGAGTTTTGCGATGCAGACATTTACTGCCGGTGTTCGAGATAACGAGCTACAGCAAATGTTACAAATGGCAAGACACCAGAACAGTGCGGACGCACTGGTACATGCTTTGCAATTTGAGGCCGCCAGCGTCTGGTTGGACAAGACATAAAGTGCGCGCGCTAAAAGATCGCGACGGCACAGACGATGAGGAAGAAAAACAAGGGACAGAGACTCGACGGTCGGCGCCACAGAATAAAATAAGAAAGGATGGAAGACCGAAGTGTTATAGATGTGGGAAACCTGGACATCTACAACGAGATTGTCGGGTTAGAATTCAGCAGCAGGGAAACGAGCAGTAGTCGGTACAACGGGGCGTGTGCTGACTTTCTGGAGGAACGAAGCCCCTAGGCAATACGCAATTTCTACACTTCAGAAAAACAGCGGGAGCTTGGTAGTTACCGGATTTGTTCAAGAAAGGCCAACCTCGATTACAGTTGACACAGGCGCAACAGTTTCTATTGTGCGGCCCGACGTGGTGAAAGATCTCACGCCAGTCTGGCGCTCTTGCAGCTTGCGAACAATTACTGGACGGCCTGTAAAAGTGTATGGAAAAGTGGAGATACACCTACGCCTCGGTAGACTTGAGTTTAATCATCAAGTACTTGTTGCAGACATTGTGGTTGAAGCAATTCTTGGTGTGGACGTTATGAACGCATACGGATTTATAGTCGACTTCAAAAACAATGTCTTGAGAGTCGGAGGCGAAGAGGTAATGCTATCAATAATGACGACAGCAGAAAAATCGATGGACGTCATAAACCAAGTGGCCGTAACTGTTCCGCCAAACTCCGAAAAGTCATCATGGTTAGAAGTGCGGTAGATACTAGGGGCAATCAGTGCTCTATATTCGAACCCCAGGTAGTCAGCACACCGGGCATACTAATTGCCAAATGTTTAGTAAAACCTGACGAAACCGGAAATGTACCTATTAGAGTGGCGAATATTTTGGATCAAGCTATCACTTTACAAAGCAATACGCTCCTAGGCAAATTGACTCCTGTGGCCTGGGTAGCCGGAATAACGCAACGAAGATCCAGTTCTTCGGATACTTCCAAATTACGAGAGGAACTGCAAGAATTATTGAACAGATCTTCTAACGACCTCTCAAGTGGTGAGGTAAAAGAACTCGGACAGTTTTTACACGAATTCAAAGATTGTTTTGCAGTTCGGGGACAGTCACTGGGAAGAACCTCTCTTGTGCAACATCGCATTAATACCGGGGACACAACACCGATACGCCAACCTCCTCGAAGGCCTCTATTATCTAAACAAGAGGAAATGTCTCGGTTAGTACAGGACATGTTGACGGAGGGAGTAATCGAACCTTCGTCAAGTGCTTGGTCTTCCCCTGTAGTGCTGGTAGCGAAGAAGGATGGTGGATTGCGTTTCTGCGTAGACTACCGGAGGTTAAATGACGTTACAAAGAAAGACTGCTATCCATTACCTCGCGTTGACGATACACTCGACACGTTGTCCGGTGTGGGAAACAGTGGTTTTCCACATTGGACCTGAAGAGTGGATATTGGCAAGTGGGTCTTCATCAAGAAAACAAGGAAAAGACCGCTTTCTCGACCCCAAGTGGCTTATTCCAATTTAACGTCATGCCATTTGGACTCTGTAATGCAGCGGCAACATTTGAGAGATTGATGGACCTGATACTCCGAGGCCTGACGTGGAAAACTTGCCTTGTTTACTTAGACGATGTCATAGTGATCGGGAAGACTTTCGAAGATCATTTGGAAAACCTTAAGGAAGTTCTAACTAGAATTCACGGTGCACAACTGAAGCTGAGCCCGAAGAAGTGTTCTCTATTCCAGAAGGAAGTACAGTACTGTATCTGGGCCATCTGGTTTCGGCATCGGGTGTTAGCATGGATCCTAATAAAGTAGACACCGTAAGAGACTGACCAGTTCCGAAGAGTAAACACAAAGTTCAGAGTTTCCTGGGGTTATGCTCATATTACCGACGTTTTGTGAAAGGCTTCGCTACTATTGCTAAACCACTACATGAGCTAACGGAAAATAAACGAAACTTCCAGTGGTCGAGAGAGTGTGACCAAGCATTTAAAACGTTGAAGATTGCATTATGTTCGCAGCCAATTCTCGCTTTTCCAGCTTCCAAAGGGAAGTACATCGTAGACACAGACGCAAGCAATACTGGTCTAGGAGCAGTTTTGTCTCAAGTGAAGAACGAGTAATAGCGTATTACAGCAAGACGCTTTCTAAACCAGAGAAAAATTATTGTGTTACAAGGAGAGAGTTGTTGTCAATTGTCAAAGCTTTGGAGCACTTCCATAAATAGCTCTATGGGAGAGAGTTTTCACTACTTGCATGGCTCTTGAGATTTAAAAATCCGGAAGGACAGTTGGCAAGGTGGCTCGAACGTCTGCAAGAGTACAACTTCAAGGTACAACATCGACGGGGGCGCCTGCATGGTAATGCAGATGGCTTATCACGAAGACCGTGCCCGGAAGACTGCCGACATTGCCACAGAAAGGAAGAACAAAATTCAAGCGAACATGTTCAAGCCATCACTGTAGATTTCCTGGCTGACCGTTGGACAACACAAGACTGTCGATAAGAACAGATGAGTGATGAAGACATTGGACCGATCTTAACAGCAAAAGAGGAAGGTCGCCGCCCGGATTGGCAAGATATCTGCCATGGTTCCGAAGTGCTGAAGGGCTACTGGGCACAATGGGAATCTCTCACCTTAGAAATCGGATTGCTGAAGAGGGCTTGAGAAAGTGCAGATTGACGAGACGTGGTCATGCAGTTGATAGTTTCCCGAAGTAAAGTGCAGTCTGTTTTGAAGGAGATGCATGATGGAACATCTGGAGGACATCTTGGCGTTAACAAAACCCTTGACAAAATACGGAAGCGATTCTATTGGGTTCATCTTCGCCACAATGTAGAGGAATGGGTTCGGACGTGTGAAATATGTGCTGCAAGCAAGGGCCCACAAACCAGAAGCAGGGGAAAAATGAGACAGTATAACGTTGGACTACCTTTCGAGAGAATTGCCATTGACATTGGTGGACCATTCCCAGTTACTGACGATGGAAACCGGTACATCATGGTTGTAGGTGACTACTTTACTAAGTGGGTGGAAGCCTACGCAATTCCAAATCAGGAGGTTACCACTGTGACGAAGCAGTTAGTTCACAACTTCTGTTGCCGTTATGGAGCCCCTATGGAAATCCATACGGATCAAGGGAGAAATTTCGAATCAGGAGTGTTTAAAGAATTATGCCGTCTACTTGGAATTCGCAAGACCAAGACAACGCCTCTACATCCTCAGTCGGACGGGATGGTTGAGAGATTCAACAGGACACTTGAGCAGCATCTTTCGAAAGTTGTTGACGAGAACCAAACAGACTGGGACCAACGTATACCACTATTCCTTATGGCGTATAGGTCATCAGTACACGACACAACCGGCATGACTCCAGCAAAATTGGCGTTTGGCCGGGACATTCGTCTTCCTGGGGACTTGATGTTTGGATCACCTGAGGCTCAGTCCCAAGAGCCAAAGAACTATTCCTCGCAATTAGAAAACCAACTGCGAGAAATGAATCGCTTGGTAAGAGGACGGCTGAAGATTGCCAGTGACAAAATGAAAACTCGGTATGACATTCGCAGCAATAGTGTGGGTTTCCAAGAAGGAGATCAGGTCTGGTTGTTCAATCCAAAGCGTCGTCATTGTCGCTCACCTAAGCTTCAGTCTAACTGGGAAAGACCCTACACTGTGAAAAAAAGAATTAACGATGTTGTTTATCGGATTCAACAGGAAGGATAGCGAAAGTTCAAGGTCGTCCACCTAGATCGCCTGGCTAAGTACAACTTTAGAGACGCTTTGCCAGTTCGGGACGAACAGGCTTAAGGAGGGGGAAGTGCTATGACAGTACAGAACAATCTACGCGTTTATCGAATGTGCCAGAAGGATTTCGATGTAACGCGTGTGGCGTACGTGCTACTATACGCATTTTGCGAGAATCTTCTCGACTGCGCCGGGCTTCGCTCGGGCGTTCGGCCTGAGTCAAGGCCGCAGTTAATTACGTAGTTCACGAGAGATAAGACGCAGTTTGGAAGCTTCTGATGTGTGAGCGTGACTATAAATACTTGGGGTAGCGGCCTTAGTTTTCAGTTCAATGCGAGATATTGGATAGTGCGGTTCGAGAGTATTAGTGCGATATATTTCCAGAGCGGTTCGAGTTATTACTGTGTACGTTCAAGTAGTTATTAGTGAAGTGTTGCGTTTTATAATCGGACGGTATAATTGTAATACAATTGAGTTTTAATATTAGTGGACATTTTATTGCGTGTGAACAATTTTCATTTGATTTGTTGTAGAGACTGTGTTGTTAATTACGAACTGTTTTACTGTAACAATTAAAGGTGTGATTAGTGACTTAATTGGTGTCTTGTACTTATTTTGTTTCCACTGTACCTACGACGATCGAGTAGACCGTCGTAACAATACTAACCGATGGGAAATGACCGGCAATAAGATGACAATCGTGTACGATGTTATGCATGCCTGAAGCCAGGACATTTTGCTAGAGATTGTAATCGAAACGGGCACACCCAAACGAAGCGGGTTCGTCAGGAAAGGCACTGGACTGTTGAACTAGGGTCCCAAGGGAATCAAGAGGTTTTCGTCCACCATAAATTCAGTACTGTTAGAAATCTTCAATACCAAGTGACCGATGTAATGTGTGAAGAATTAGATGACCAAAATCAAATGTTAATTAATATTACAGTAGGACGAAAGGCCTGTAGATTTCTATTAGATACGGGTGAAATGATATCTGTCTTAAAACCCGGCATTTGTCAAAAGAGAATTCGGGAGAGTAGTATAATTGCGAGAGGAGCAACAGGTGATAAACTTAAAGTGTACGGAGTGCAAAAAGTAGGCCTAACGGTCGGTAGTAATTGTAGAGTATATCATGATTTTGTTGTAGCTGATGTTAAAACGAGGTATGACGGATTAATAGGCGTAGATTTGATGGAAAAACTAGGGATGAGAATTGATTTCTCCACAGAGAATGTGAATGTTGGTAATAACATAATTAGTGTAAGCAATACGATAGAGAGTAAATCACTAGGTACAGATGAGGAAGAGCCTGATCAACTCAACGATTCTTCACCTAATACTGCTACTATCGGTAACGCTTTAACTTTGAGTAGTAATGAGAGTATATGTAACGTAGTTACGTGTGAGAATTACTCCATCCCGCCTATGTCCGAGATGCTTGTTCGGGGATGCCTGAGTATGGCAGCAACAGAATTAAGCGCGCGAAACAGTAGAAACAATATTGATAGAATGAGTGTTGGTAAAACAGTATTGGTAGAATCAGTGGAACTTAGTGTTCACAGGCTACAAGTTGTCAGTTTAATAAATAATGTATCAGTAGATCAGACTGAAAAGGTTTTTAACCAGAGGCATTAGTGTACCTAGACGATATTATTATTTACAGTAGTAGTGTTGAACAACATGCTAAGAGATTAGGTAAGGTATTACAGAGGTTAAAAGAAGCTAATTTGTATATTCAGCTAATTTGAACAACATGCTAAGAGATTAGGTAAGGTATTACAGAGGTTAGAAGAAGCTAATTTGTATATTCAGCTATCCAAATGTAATTTTGCTGTAACAGAGGTAGAATATTTAGGCCATATTGTAAGTGATAAAGGAACAAGGCCAGACCCTAAAAAGATTTCAGTCATATTAACTATCCTCGACCTAAAACTGTACGTGACATTCGAGCCTTCCTAGGCTTAGTTGGGTACTACCGCAGGTTTATTAAACATTTTGCCGATATAGATAACCTCTAACTGAATTAATAAAGAAAGATACAGACTTTCTTTGGAATACTCTTCAAGAAGAAGCTTTTAAAACCTTAACTACCGCCTTATGTGAAGAGCCAGTCTTAAAATACCCTGATTTCACCAAATCCTTTATTTTAAGCACTGATACTTCAGGAGTCACCGTAGGAGCTGTCTTGTCTCAAGAATATAACGGATATGAACATCTCGTCGCATATGCTAGCCGCCACTTATAAAGCTGAAAGGAATTATGGCGCGACAGAGAGGGAGCTTCTAGGGCTACCAAGTATTTCAGATGTTACCTCTATGGTAGACACTTTATAGCTATTACAAACCATGCAGCGCTAAGATGGCTTCTTAATTTGAAAGACCCATCATCGCGACTTACACGTTGGGCTCTTAGATTATCTGAATTTGATTACACAGTTTTACATAAGCCTGGCAAGAAACACCTAAATGCCGACGCATTAAGTAGACACGTGAACGTTGTAGCCATACCTTTAGTATCTAAACATGACGTACTTAGGGAACAACTGCATGACAAGTTTTGGCAGCAGCAAAAACAAAACCTTAATAATGCTTAATAACGGGTAGGAGCATCGTTAGCAAAATTCCCCGCAGCCACAGAACCTTTTGAATTTGTTTCAGTGACATTGTAGGCCCACTTCCCTTGAGTAACAGGGGCAATAAGTATTTGTTAACTTTTACTGATTATATGACTCGTTACTGTGAAGCAATCTCCAATCCAAATCAAACAGCTGAGATTATTGCACAAGAATTTGATCACAAAATAATAACGCGTTATGGAGTCCCGAAATGTTTATTAACCGACCAGGGACGTAATTTTATTTCGTCATTATTCAAAGGAGTATGCACTTTGTTAGGAATTCAAAAACTTAGAACCACCCCTTATCACCCACAGTGCAACGGCCTAATTGAGAGATTGCATAAGACTTTAGCAGATTTGATTTCTCATTTTGTTTCGCCCGATGGTAAAAATTGGGATGAGATTGTCCCTTTTGCGTTAATGGCGTACAGGAGTGCACCTCATGTCACCACTGGATTTGGATTTGGATTTGGGCAAGAAATGATATTACCAGAAGCTGATGATCTAGCCTTAGAACCTGAAGTTCACGATGGGTCACAATTTGAACTTGATCGTTTAGTAGAAAAACTTAGGCGAGTTAGAGAAATAGCAATACGTAATTCTGAAAACAGCAAAGAGCAAAATAAGAAATATTATGATAAGAAATGTAAATTAAAACTGTATAAAACAGGTGACTACGTCTATTTACATGATCCAACGTAAAGAGAGGACCGTGAAAGAAATTCGGAAAAAGTTGGAAAGGACCTTATAAAGTAATAGAGGTGTTAAATGAATTAAATTATAAAATTCACACAAGTAAGGGAGAAGAAAGCGTTGTACATTATAATCGACTGAAGCCGAGCAAAGCCAGTGGCAAAAGTGCAAACCAGGCAATCAATGCAATTAGATAACAGCACTGCAAACATTGACCCTGAATTCAACAGCACAGCTGATACTCTCGCCTGTGTTAATGAAAGTAGTCAATCCTCTGTACTTATGTTACCTCCTCGTCCGATAATAAACTTAGCGGATGACGTTGATAGCGATCTTACTGACGAAGAACAAGATGAGAGAGAGGATGCTGAACTGAACGAACGAACACATGCGGATGATACTGTAATAGATGCAGGAGCTCAGGTAGACTTAAATGATAAAGATTGGGAACCACCTCAGAAGGTTAGAGTAAGAGATGCCGCGCAAAGCCAATATAACTTACGACCCCGTGAAAACATAATACCACCTCGAAGGAATTTAGAGTAGAGAAGAAAAGAAATCGGTGTACAGTATGTCCTTAAGGAAGTCTGACTTAATTGTGTATTTTTACAGATCTGCTGTTATGTGGTGAAGCAACCAGCCTTACAGGCAGAGAATGAGCTATCTCGCAGATAGCCAACAATTCACGCTTGGAATGCACAGATCCTTCCCGAGCACAGGAATGTAATCTAGACAAAGGACTTGTGTTTATAAAAGAAAGAGATATCCTATTAACAATAGATACTTGGACTATCGTAATTTCTGTAAGCACGGAAGATTATGATAACATTATAGCAAAGATAAGCACCTTACTTGATTACCTAGAGACCCAACAAGACAATACCCAAGTGAATTCCTTGATTCCATACTATGAAATATTCCAGTTAAAAACAAACTTGAAGAATACCCAGAAACAAGTATCTACTAAAGTTTTGTTACCCACTAGTAGAGAGAAAAGAGGTTTAATTAATGGGTTGGGAACTGTTTTTAAATTTTTGTTTGGTACATTAGACGATGATGATTATCAGACTTTAAACTCGAAATTAGATTCATTAGAAGATAGAGATGATTCTGTAATTCATGTAGAGTCCGATCGACTCTCTTATATGAAAAAATTAACCACTGAAGTGGAAAGTCACTCAAAAGCTATACAATTATTGGAAAATACTTTGAAAACAACTTCTCAAGAGATAATTGCTATAAATTTTACTATATGGACTGAGATTGAACAAGTAAAAGGACGAATAGGGCATCAGTCAAAGATTTCTTCTTTATTTAGAGAAATTGAAGTAGTTTTAAATCTAGTAGATACACAATTAATGCAGATGCAAGAGGCATTAGATGTAACTTCAACTGAATACTTAACCTCTTTGTTAGTTACACCTGCTAAACTGAATGAAGTTTTGAAAGAAGTAGTTAGTCAACTACCAGTTGGTCTATCATTAGTAATAGACACTGAAATTGATAAGATTTATAATTACTATAGAATATCTAAAGTTCACGCTGTAGCTATTAAGAATGTAATTAGGTTAATAATAGAGATTCCTTTACAATCTGCTAGAGCCGATTTGGACTAATTGTTGTAAAACCGCTGCCATATTATGATAAACACTGGGTCAATATGTGACAGAGCATAGTGATTCAGTGTATCTTGCTGTATCTAAAAGTAGATTGAACTATGTGATGTTAAGCTATGAACAAGTGTTTCAGTGTATTAGATCACCATACGGAATTTGTCCCCTCAGCGTACCCCTTGTACCAGCATCCGAGAGCAATAGTTGTGCCTTCGCCATGTTTACTGGAGACGAAGCGCAGAGTCATCGACTGTGTAAAAGAGAAGTGGTGGCGAATTACAATAAACCTATAATGTATGCTGGAAGTTGTAATGGGTCGAATTAGAAGGTTTTTTATTTTATTGATTTTGGACTTGATTTTATAAAGATTTTAAATTCACTTCATGTATGTAAGCTACCCCAGTTTAATTTTATATTAATTGAAATCATCATGTTAAGCACTTTCCAAATTGCCAGACTTCACCTGTGAGGAGCCTCCAGTACAGCAATGCATATTATTTAGCCAAAACAATTGCCAGACGGATTGCGTAACCACCCAGCAGCAGGCTTGTGTGAAACCCAGTCTGCAGTGTTTCATTAGAGAGTGAACAACAGACAGCCAGCATCAGACAGTAAAGTTCGTAAATTAAAACCAGTGGCCTCGGGCATAAGATAGGCCTAGATTAAATGGGCCTATCTATCTATTCACTTAAAAAACAAGTGCTATTGTAACTCTCGAACGCGCGGCCAGTCTACAAAAAATTAGTGCGAATAAAATTAAGTCGGCCGACTTCATCATATTGTATAATGTGGAACCAATAAAACAGTAAAAACCTTTGAACACAAACAGTAAACGTATTAAACGAGTACCGGAGTGCGTGAGATCGAAGCAAGTATTCAACAACAGTTCGCGCAACCAACCCTAGGAGTACGCTGCGTATGGGTAACTAGAACATTTAATATGCATATTAGAACCAATGCCAAATAATTGGTGATTGTTCGTTATAAAAGGAAAATATAAAACACCAATACTTTGTACGATAGAGTTCTCTCAGGGGCGGAGTTCATTCAAAGATCAATGTAACAGAATGAGTGTGTGTGTGCTAATATAGAGGTTATACACTGGTTCATTTTCAATGTTTTATTTATTTAACAAGATTACTTATAATAGTAGCCAAAATAAAACTCAATAGAGATAAGAAATAATTTCAACCAGTTGTACTATCGTTGAAAGATTGTACTAACGAAATTTTTGATAAATAAAAAAAAAATATGTGTTTTAGACAGTATCAAATGTGTTAACATAAGCTGTAGATTTTAACTTTGTCGATATAAGATGTTTAGCCAAAAAATGTAAGGAAATTTTAATTTGTCTTGATTTTTTTATTGGAAAAGAATAACAATACAAAACTGAAATAAGTACATATTAAAAAATTTTAATTCTCTTCAAAAAATGAGTTGCGTAAGTTTTTGCGATAACCTATAATCATATTTGCATTTTTAACGTTCGTGTTGCGGACTCTGGCAGAAGGCGGAAGGCGAAACAGGTAGGTGGAAAATAAAATAAAATTTTGAGTATTTGTATGTGAATAGAGCATCACAAAGTAATGGCGATTTCTGGATCTATAGTATGCCGAAGCCTACCCGGCCTAACGGTTAAATGTTATACTTCACGCAGGGGAGAGAAATAAGTCCGCAAACGCAATTACTAAGCGGCATCGGAATTCTTCTGAATACTCAAAACTGTTATGTATGTTCCAAATACTTCTTGTTACTCCAGCGATCAAAGGAGAAGACTTTTGCAAAAATTCAAACAAATCAAGTGGTGATACCACCTATTCAAAATGTCTTAACGTTTTCTGAATTAAAAACATTCCAGCCAAGTAATGAAACTTCAACTGACAATCTCACTGCAAACATACAAGAAATTTTGAATAATGTAACTGACCCAGTTGATATTATCTCGATAACCGAGCTGCAAAGGAAGCTAGAGCTGATAAGAGCACAGCGTAAACAAAGCTTTACGTCACTCCCATTCATAATAGTATTTCTGTTTATCTTCTTCCTAACCACAAGTGTTGTAGCATTTGTTTGTGGCATACGTCACAACACAAAAATGCGGAAATTATGTACAGACACTCCAGCCACTTCTCGCCCAGTGAGGAAATCCAGGACACACCAAGAGTTCGATTTGTACGTGGACCAGTGACTCCTGCTACTGGATCGTCATGACTTCTACCGGTACACACACACACACACACACACACACACACACACCGCCAACCCCCTCCCCCACCCTATAGTGATTAACGATAACAACACGCTCACATAGTAGTAAAAGTAGCAAACAAAAAGTAAACACAACTCTACGAAACTAGTGATACATTAAAAATTCAGACGTAATATGCAATGGACGGTTAGATTAAGTGAATTTAACAGCAGATTAAAGGATTTTGTAAGATGAAGAGAAAAACATTTTTTTTTTGGGGGGTAAACGATTTCTTAGTATAAATATAGCTTGTTTGATTGAATATGTATGATGTGAAAAGAACTACATTATTAAAGAAAGACATATGCTTGAAAATGACAAATAAATTGAATAGATATGTGTGAAATAGATAAGATAAGAATAGATAAGAAATAATTTTAAGTTTATTTTGTTGTTTTATGTTTAGATGTTTTATTTGTTTGTTTGTGTTACAACACTCAGGACACCAGGCTGTTGGAAAAGCAAGGTACTCCGGTACCTTCCTTTTCAAAACGAGGGAGTAATGGAACAAGACGCAAAGTTTCATTATTTAATTTATTATAATTTTGGTATTAGATTTCTTTCTTTCTTTTATCATGAGTGTGAGATAATTTATTTAAATTTGTCTCACTGTGGTCGTATGTCAGTTGTTAGTAAAAACCACGAAAACCATTACTTCCTATATTCCCAAGCCCGTACAGGAGGAAAGGACCCTTTTAACCTTTTCACAGTCACATCGCCTTGAGTGATGACCTCTCTCCTGATTGGTTGTCCGATGCTCCAGGAGGCCCAGTCCGAACCCTGTGACCCGGGCGTGGTCCCATAGTAACCAAAGTCTATAAAAACTGACAACACAGTGAGATCGCGGTCTTATTGTTCTTATTTGGCTTATTCTGTCATAGTTCACTAGAGAAGTCTTTTAACATTGGGGAGCGGGTCGGGTGTGTACTGAGTGCGTCTTAGACAAACAAAGTGTTCTCCATCACTCCTCGTAACTACAGCGTGTTGTAAATACTGAAATGTAATTCTACAAGAGTGTTCAAAAGTGTTTCATGAGTATAATCTAAACATCAATTTTGCTAAATGTTAAATAAAGAAATTATTATTGTAAAGCTAGACTCTGTAACCAATCATTTCACACAACCTACTCATGTTGCTTAATAATTTGTTGTTGATTCCCTGCTCGGTCACGACAAAATGAAGAGGTAATGGAAAGCTGTAGAGTGGTATTTTACAGATCTTCCAGAATATTACCGCAAGACAGGGTGTTAAGAATTAATGTTTTGTAAATTAATATTTTAGTGGAATTAAATTTGCCAGGATGAAGAAAATAATGATGAGTAAGCGGACTGTAGTTTAATACATTTATTAGGTATAAATGTTACAATTTAATTTCGAATTCGTAAGGTTAGCTAAGCCTTGTACGCATTATGAAATTTGGAAGATCATGTTCGGTTAAAAAATGTTACATTATAGAAGTGAGGCGCAATTACGCAACACTCGAAGCTACATAAATGAAATGTTGTAGGGCCTAAGGCCTACATAATAAGTCGCGACATTAAAGAAATGAAATGACAGCCGAAGCAACAAGCATAAATCACGTCTGCTGTGTTCGGACGCTCGGAGCACTGTAACGACATGTTCGCAGACGCGAGCATGGCTGGACCTTGATCAGATTAGCCAACTTTTCGATTATACAATTCCCACATTAAATACCAACATTACTGTCCATAGCTGCCCGCAAAAATCGAACGATTTTTTATAATACATTTTTTAATAATTTATATTATAAAGAAAACACAACATGTACGTTCTTACTAATAGATATCAACCATCAGTAGGTTGTCTTGATCATCGACATTGAATGTTAGATAACAATATTATAACATTAAACTGCTCAGAGATAAAACCTCAATAATAATGATAAGGTTAAACAGGCCAGAGTTGGCTTGCAAACTGATTTATACATGAGTATAAATGTGCATGAATTAGCAGAGATGTATACAAAACAATAAAATACAAAACATGAATAATGAATAATCTGATAATGCTTGATGATGAATAATCGGTGACTCATCTCATGATGGGTCCGATACAAATTGCAAATATTTTATGCAAGTCATGATTGACAGTCCAAGCCAGTCAAGGCCAGCTGATTTATACAGTATTGAATATAAAATGAATAGACAAGATTATTACAAAAGTTATATGCATACAAAAACATAGATTTAGCATAATGCTGTAATATAATAATTAAATAGTGCATGCTATACCAAACAATTGCAAGAATGCACAAATAAATTGACATGCGAAAATAGATTATACATTGTTGAATAATTGCAAGTATATAAACGTAATGACATGTATGTCATAATCACAAACATGAATAATAATATATGAGCAATACATGATCGTAAAATACAAATACAAAATATGAGTAAAAATATATGCGTGGTGCATAATCATAGACAATAGATGCGGGTACAATAATATGTTTTACATAGATACAAAGTACATGATAAAATACAATAGAAATATGTGTGTCGCATAATTACAAAATACATGAATACAAGGCATAATAGTATAAGTGACAAGTACAGTAAATGTGTTCATACAAAAATGTAATGCATGTGTTGAGCAATTACAAGTAACACATAAATTTTAATAATACTGTATATATAAAACTTTTACATATGAAGTTACTATTCGTTGTCACTTTCCCAAACGTTTCAAGGTGATGTACCTCTTCTTCAGTGGGAGTATACTGTGCAGTATACTCCCACTGAAGAAGAGGTACATCAACTTGAAACGTTTGGGAAAGTGACAACGAATAGTAACTTCATATGTGAAAGTTTTATATATATTATTAAATTAATAAGTGAACAAAGAGGATGAATCAGCAAGATAACATAAAATTTATAGAATAGTGAAATAGCAATGCACAAATATTAACAAAAAATGTGCAGCAAATATGCATACATGGTTTGTATAGCTCCAAATCCATGTGAATATTATATAACAAAATCTATAACATAAGAACAAATACCACCAATAGACATGACACATAAACCACTACCAATAGCAAATATAAGTATACAAAGGACATAGTATATGTCTTACAAAATTATCAATACATGTAAATACAAGAATAAGTAAAGTATACCACCATGACAATATAATAAATATAAATATAATAACATAGTGCATGTTTGTACAGTTACAAGATACATGCGAATTTGATATATGAGATACGCTATAATGCGATATCAACATAAAAATGTTTGTGACAGCACATATCACCATAATTGAAGTCGGCCGAATTATCAAACAATTAAGTAATGAAAGCTCGTGGCCAGGTAAAACATAACATTGTGCTAAGTAGTTACATTGACATAGTGTCTAGGCCTCGTCCCGCGCTGGCAACAAACATAACTTGTGAATTGGTCTGCGAAAGGTGCCAACAGGCAAACGAACGTCTACTACTCTGATTAAGTTGTCTGGTCCGGGAAATGTGGCTGTGATTACCCCAAATTTCCATGCTAATGGAGGCAAGTTATCCTCGATCAGCAGGACCAGGTCACCAATGGAAACGTTTTCTTTAGCGAATTTCCATTTGTGACGCTGTTGCAATTGGTGTAGGTAGTCGCGCGACCATGATTTCCAAATAGCTTGGACAAACTTCTGGAGAAGTTGCCAACGGCCGAGACGAGAGATGGGAACGTGTGACAAGTCAGGATCAGGTATTGCCGTTAATGGTGCATAGATTAAAAAATGGCCAGGGGTAAGTGGCACTGGGTCGTTTACATCCGATAAAACGGCAAATAATGGACGTGAGTTAAGACAGGCCTCTACCTGTGACAAAACCGTAGTAAACTCCTCGAATGTGAGTATGGACTTGCCGACAACGCGGCGCAAATGATACTTCAGACTTTTTATACCGCTCTCCCATAGACCACCAAAATGAGGTGACGATGGAGGAATGAATGACCACTTAATACCATGAGAAATTGCAAACGATTGGATTGTTAAGGTGGCATCTTTTTTATGCCAGAGATTGTAAAGGTCATGCAAAACGTTGCGGGCCTTCCTAAAGTTCGTGCCATTGTCAGAATATAACTGGCTAGGTATGCCCCTACGGGCCATGAAGCGACGTAAGGCAGCTATAAACGCATTGGCCGTAAGGTCGAAACCAAATGAATGGCCCTGGTGGCTAAGCAAATGAATAAAGACACATATGACTTGGACAGAGTCCTAGATCTCTGCACGCCATGACGGATCATGAAGGGGCCACCATAATCCACTGCGCAGAATAAAAACGGCCGGAAAGGAGTAACCCTGGGAGATGGCAAAACACCAAGCCTTTGAACTTGATATTTGGCATTCAATCTGAGACATTTGACGCATCTACGAATGATGGAACGAATCACTATCTTGGCGTTAATGATCCACCAGGGTTGACAAAGTGAATGATGGACAAGTTGAGCACCAGCGTGGAAGAGTCGAATATGCTCACTCTCGATTATAAGGCGAGTGATGTGAGCCGATGGATGCAAGATAGTAGGATGCTTATTATCATAGGGTAGTTGCGACTGCTGTAGGCGTCCGCCGACACGTATGATGCCAAACTCATCAAGAAATGGGTCCAGAGAAGACAGTTTACTCCTAATAGAGAGAGAAGCCCCATTTCGAAGGCAATTAAGCTCAGTAGCGAAGTGGATCAACTGGGATTGCTTTATGAAAAAGTTAAGAGTAGAATGAATTTCGGTAGGGGTAAGAACTACCGAGATTTTCTCTGCCTTTGAGGGTCTAGTATATTTGATAAATCGAAAGCAATAAGTGTACACGCGGGTCAGTCGGTGCAACGAGGAAAAGTCCTTAGAGAGATCAATAGGTAGGGTAGAAATTAGAGAAAGTTTGGGGGTTTGTTTCTCCTCAACGGAGCATTCAGGAAGCGGCACATCAGAAGGTGAGAAAGGTGAAAAAAGATTGGGTTCAGAAGATTGAGACAGACAAGCGAGACCATGCCACCAAAGCGAACAATCGCGCAAAACGTCAGGGTGACATCCTCTAGAAATAATGTCAGCAGGATTATGTTGCGATTCAATATGATGCCATGTGTGGGTTTCAGTGAGACGCTGAATCTCAGCAACACGATTAGCGACGTAGGTCTTCCACCTTGAAGACTGAGCATGAATCCAATAGAGAGATACCATGGAGTCGGAGTACAGGTGTACACTATTGACAAAGGAATGGAGAGCAGGGGTGACCTTGAATAGAAGTCGCGATAACAACAAACAAGCACATAGCTCATTGCGGGGTAATGACACCTGTCGTAGTGGAGCCACGCGAGATTTAGAACACACAAGGTGACAAGAGGCCATTAAATCTTGATAAATAACTCTAACGTAAATGCAACATCGATAGCCCTTTTCAGAGGCATCCGCAAAACCATGTAATTCAACTAGCTTGGTCTCAGACTTGCTGCGTATGGAGCGTGGAACAATAATTTTACTAATTAAATACAACTTATCACATAATGAACGCCAATACGAATATAATTGCTCAGAAATTGGCTCATCCCAACCAAGATTGCACAACCACAGTTGCTGCATAAACTGTTTATAAAGGAAAACAATTGGACCAATGAGTCCCAATGGGTCGTAGATACCCGCTATAATTGACAGGATTCTCCTCTTAGAAATACTTGACTCAACTGGAAATGACTTGATGTCAAACAAGAATGAATCTGTCGAGTTGTTCCAAAGAATGCTCAACGTACGCACTTTGCCTTGTTTGTTTAATGGAAGTGATAAATTACTATGCTCAGTGACCACATTTGGTTCATTTGATGCCCATTTGTGTAGAGTAAAGCCATATTGACTCAACGACGTACTTAAGTCAGATTTTAACTTGATTAGATTAGAAATGGTGTCTGCACCGGTCAACAAATCATCGACATAAAAATCATTAATTATAGCTGAAGCAGCGTCAGGAAAAGAAACTTCATTATCCTTACCAATCTGAATAAGGCAGCGAGTTGCCAAGAATGAAGCGCTAGCAGTACCGTATGTTACAGTTCGCAGCACGAAATGTTTAAATTGTTCAAGCGAAGAATTACGCCACAGAATACGTTGGTAATGACAATCGTTATCAGACACTAGAATTTGTCGATACATCTTCTCGATGTCAGCGATCAGAACATAGTTGTGTATACGAAATCGGAAAAGAATAGAGAAAAGATCTTGTTGGACATTTGGGCCCACTAACAAAATATCATTGAGAGATAGACCATTGGTAGTTTTAGCCGAACCATAAAAAACGACGCGAAGTTTTGTCGTGGAACTAGAATGTTTGAAAACGGCATGATGAGGCAAATAGTAGGTATTTGAAACATTGGAATTAACAGAACAATCGTCAACCAGCGCCATGTGGCCAAGATCCCTATATTCCTGAATAAAATTTGCATATTCACGCGCAAGCTCAGAATCACGCTTGAACCTACGTTCTAAACTTAAAAATCTCGCTTCAGCGGTAGCATAGGACTCGCCCAGCTGGGCATTATCAGACACGAATGGCAGTGAGACGACAAATTTACCTTCATTATTACGATGAGTAGACTTAACAAAATGTTCTTCGCAAACTGAATCGTTAATAATGGGTGCATTATCAAGGACGGTTTCAGTCTCCCAACTTCTCAAGAGATGCTAGAACTTGATCATCGTTGTTTCTTGCCAAGAACGAAACAGCAGGACCCTTAGAATGACAATGCTTAGGCAAATTGCCTGCTAGAATGTAGCCTAACTTAGTTTCTTGTATAACAGGAAAGTTAGGACCACGAACATATTTGTTAGCTTGAATCAAGTCTAAATAAAACTGCGCTCCTAACAGTATGTCTATGTCAGCTGATACATTAAAATGTGGGTCAGCAAGGAAAATGTTATCTGGGATATTAAAATGTTTTATGTCAAAAGATTGTGCTGGAAGTTTGTGGGTCCACGCAGATAAGACTGCACAAGGAGCATCAAAAGTGAACCTTTGATAACGAGAAACAATACGAACTGATACCAAATTAGTAGCGCAACATGTTAATAACATTAATACCTGAGATTGGTATATTAGATTTAGTTAAGTTAAGGTGCAATTTTTTTGCAAATGATGCAGTACAAAAGTTTACCTGGGACCCTGCATCTAACAAAACTCGTGCAAGTTGCCTGCTACCAGCACGATCGATGACGAACACGACGGCTGTAGATAAAATAACATTGTTTGCTGATTGAAGCTTAAATGAACAATAATTACTACTGCTGGCAGAACCCTGTTTTGACCCATTATTTATATGAAGCAATGTATGGTGTCGTCTGGAACAGATCTTACATGATTGTTTGACCTTGCAATTAGGTGAAAAATGATCTGGTCTTAAACAATTAGTGCAGCATTTATGCTTTAATATAAATTGCCCTCGTTCCGATATGCTTAAATCGCGAAATTTGTCACACATATAAATTGGGTGACTTGCCTTGCAGCATGGGTATAAATAATTATTTGAAATCGAATGATAACTTTTAAATGCAGTGCTGCCAGCAGAGTTTCGTAACTTAGGTTTTTCAGACTTATTATTAAATTTTAAAATTGGTTTGTTAAGCTGCTGTCCAGCTTCTATCGGTAACGTGTTTTCTAATAATTGTCTACGGGCATTTAGAAACTGTATAAAACTCTGAAAATTAGGAAGATTTTCAGAATCTATAGATTCTTTCCATAATTTAAAGGTGGAATGATCAAGTTTTGCTGACAATAGCTGTATAGTAATGAGTTCAAATGAGTCCACTGACAATTGCATAGCTGTCAAGAGAATTGACAGAAGACGTTATTGTATTTATAAATTCTGCTAAGCTCTGTACAGAGTCCTTGGTTGTAGACTTCACTTCTAATAAATTTTGAATATAATATTTAGCTAATATGAATTTATTGTCATATCTAGCGGACAGCAAACTTAACGCTATTGAATAGTTTTCATTACAAATAGGCAAAGCCTTGAGTAGATCTAGTGGTTCATTTTTGAGAGATGAATATAAGTAATGTAGTTTTTGCACTGAAGTTAAGTCAGATCTATTGGGGTACCACAGACAAAAAATAGTTCCAGTGCGCATGCGCTGGCTTGGCGGAGAAGGCTCTCACCCCCACCATGTCCGTTAACAAACTTGACGGCTGTGTAAGCGGCCGCAGCGGCGACTGTGTTATTCAGTTAGATGTTTATACATATTTATGAATAATTTGAGATTTTGTTTAATATATAGGATTTCTTAACAAATAGCCTACAGCAAAACATCCATTACCCGTTTTAATTCGGAATGTGCACAGCACGGTTGTCAGAAAACACGGTTAATCCACTGATCCTTCCATGTGTCGTTGTGGCTCCCGGAAATTGTAACGATCAGCATAATTGCGTCCACTATAGGATCGGAACTGATCAACATGTGTACACATATCCACCGCATACTTGCGTGCATAATTTACACGTACTGGATGAACGGGTAGTAATTTTGAACAAAAATATTTGTGAGGATGAGAACAAATAGGTACCGGTATTGTAAATAATGAAAAGAGACGTAAACTGATAAAATATACTTTATTTCGATTTATGTGATGTGTAATTTTGTTAAAATTAACGTGTGCAGGAAAAATATTACGTATGCAAGAAAAGAATATTCTAAAAACACGTGTACAGAGAAAACGAAACTTATAAAAATCACAAAAACACTACAAGCTTTTCCATTAAATTAAAACGGTAATAATTTTTCAATGCCGCAATTACACCCTGGTTCAAGGACTCACAAAAACTAAAGAAAATTGAATTTAAAAACAGCTTTTATTTCATCATCATCCAATAAATAATAGATCTGATTATAATTGGTGGAGAAGGACGTTATCAATTAATAAAACTGCCTTATTCAGTAAACCGAATGACAACTGTTTAAAACCATGATTTTAAAATGTGTCCGTCCATATGAACACCTTTTTTGATGATGATAACAATGAACCACCAAAAGACTTGTGTCAATTTCGTCAAACATAGCTGCTTTTTTGCTTTCTCTAAAACTTGCAGTTTTAATTTATGCATACCGGCTGCGATAGTAGCGCATTAAGTAGGCTTTCTCTCTTTGCTGATTTTGTGTCAAACAACGCTTGACACAAAGTGTTTTACGACATACGATGATGATTGAGAATGTATTTAAATTATTAAAGTAGATATTACATTGGCAAAATTTCAGTTACTGGTTAAAAACATTTAACTGTGAAAATACGTCTATTCTAAACGAAATAATTCGTGCAAAAGTCCGTATTTCACTTTGTCTGGCTCATTACCATCTCGATCTGAATCCTATAGACCTCGTCTGGGGAGATATTAAAGGAGAACTTGCACGTAATTGTAGTGAATTATCTTTAGACAAAAAGCAGAATTGTTGTGAAAAATATTTGAAAATTGTACAATAGAAAAGTTGAAAAAGTATTGTGCCATCAAAAAAATTGAAGAACTGTAGTGGATTACGGACGATTTTATAGACGAAGAAATGGACAAAATAATTATTTTTATGAGAGAAATTCACATCCAAGTACAAATAAATATTCAGATGGCGAATAGGCAAGAAAAATGAATACCATAAATATTTATCAATTATTTTCTTATTATTAATAATTATAAATAATTCAAGTTAGTTTATCATTTAAAATGTTTAATCAACATTAATTTTTGCTACTGTGATAGGCACCTCGATTTACACAGGTGGTCGCTTTATGAATTGTTTTTAAAGTATGCCTTACATAAATTTTAGGGTTGGGTTCTATTAATATTATTTTTAAATTATGTACAAAAAAAGGATTTTTAGAATTTGTTAATATATTTTATAGGAACGTGCATAATTATGTTATGATTTGTTACTTGCATAGTCTGTTACAAATTAATAGTACATGTAAGTTACCACACACTAGGAACGAGTTATTGCCGGTATACAAATATCATGAGTAAAATACTGCAGTAAACAGTGTGACTGATGACAATGGAGGGGGTAACGTTCCCCCTTCGTTTTGACGCGGTTGTGGCGGCAATCCCTACTCCAACTATTTTTTGTTTGCGGTCGAGCTTTAGCATGTATCTAAAAATATCGAGTAAAAGTGCTGCCATTCGAGAATGTTGCCTGTGAAGCAAGGCAAACTTATAGGTTTTAATTGAATGTTACTGCTTAATGTTTGAGATTCAGTCTGGATGTTGAAAGTGTCTATTAGTTGTAAGGTGTTAGCCTCGGTTGAATATAAAAGCTCTTCAACCTCGACTCTGTCCTCTTGGGCAGCATTTATGTCTTTAGAAATTAATTCTATCTCAGACTGTACCTCATCATATTTTATTTCTAAACTCTTTAAACTTTCTAGTCTCACATTTAGAAAATGTTTAGTATTACTGTTTTTATCAAAATTAAGTACTGCAGAATTGATTCTCACTATGGCAGACTTTAAGCCGCCTCTCTTTCTAACCAACACTCTTAAGCCTTCTTCCGTCATTTTACGCACCTTTTACTGATGGCGTTGATGTCGTACCTTCTGTGAGATGTCTTGCAGCGTTGAGGCCGTGGAGCAGATGGTAGACACGCACGGACTGGATGGATGACTGCTCTCAACTTGGAACTGCTCAATCTGGCGTGTAGGAGTTAACACGCGGATTTTTATGTACTGGTGTTGTCTACGAAGCTCAATGACGACGACGAAAGAAATGTTGAATAAATCCCGACACGGTCGGATCAGCGAACATACTGAATCGCCCGTGATGGCCAGAAATTGAAGTAAAAAAAAATGATGTGAAGCCGCTCGGTAGGGTATAAAGTTGTGAAAGAAGGTTAAAATGATGAATCCAGGCGCGGAGTGACCAAAAAATGTTAAGAATTAATGTTTTGTAAATTAATATTTTAGTGGAATTAAATTTGCCAGGATGAAGAAAATAATGATGAGTAAGCGGACTGTAGTTTAATACATTTATTAGGTATAAATATTACAATTTAATTTCGAATTCGTAAGGTTAGCCAAGCCTTGTACGCATTATGAAATTTGGAAGATCACGTTCGGTTAAAAAATGTTACATTATAGAAGTGAGGCGCAATTACGCAACACTCGAAGCTACATAAATGAAATGTTGTAGGGCCTAAGGCCTAAATAATAAGTCGCGACATTAAAGAAATGAAATGACAGCCGAAGCAACAAGCGTAAATCACGTCTGCTGCGTTCGGACGCTCGGAGCACTGTAACGACATGTTCGCAGACGCGAGCATGGCTGGACCATGATCAGATTAGCCAACCTTTCGATTATACAATTCCCACATTAAATACCAACATTACTGTCCACAGGGATTGAATTATTAGAGAAGCGTTGGACCAAGTGTATTGAATTTGAGGGAGATTATATAGAAAAATAAACTCATTTTGTAACAATTAACTTGTTTTTACATTTCCATTCTGCGAACTTTTCAACTATCTCTCGTAAGTAACTACACACAACAAAAAATAGTCAACCTCTGATGTCTTTCGATTACTGTCCAAAGTAGAGGTAGGCTAAACTGTTATTTTAAAATAATAGGTATGAAAATACGGTTCCAAAAAAATAACAGGTACAAATACCTGTTATTATATACTAATTATACATAACATATATTATCCTTTGTAAGTAACTCGTTGAGTTTCCTGCAGGTCTCCTATGTAATATCTTCAAATAAATACACTGCAAGTAGGTTTATTTTCACCTAGATACACCTATTAATGTATTAATAAACCTACTTGCAGTGTATTTATTTGAAGATATTACATAACCTATATTACTTCCATGTTCCATAAGGAAATGGAAGTATGGTGATGGCAAAAAAAATCATGTTCGAGATTATTGCAGATTCTGATTGTACTACCCTCAAAACATGAAAAAGTCATTTTGCGAAAAGTGTCTGTGTGTGTGTCTATCTGTAGATTTTTTTCTATGGCAAACGATAACAGCCGCAAATTCAAACAGAATCAAATAATGTTTTGCATACAGCCCTGAATTGTAGAGTTCTCAAGACCTATTGTTTTTGGTGAATATCGGTTAAGGGAAAGGGGTACTTTACCTTCAACGTTTTATGTTTTAACAAGGGTATTTTAATATAATTAAATTACCTTATTCGGTCCACCTTAGTGACACTTGCTTCCGTCGTTTAATGACGCGTTTCGGGATGAAATCCCATCTTCAGATACAGAAAGTCAAAACATAAATGTATACCACTATTTGTGGTTTGTCATAATTTAAAATATTTAAAATCTTTTAAATAAAATATATATAAAATAAAATATACGTTTTTATTTTATATATATTTTATTTAAAAGATTTTAAATATTTTAAATTATGACAAACCACAAATAGTGGTATACATTTATGTTTTGACTTTGTGTATCTGAAGATGGGATTTCATCCCGAAACGCGTCATTAAACGACGGAAGCAAGTGTCACTAAGGTGGACCGAATAAGGTAATTTAATTATATTAACCATAAAGTGACTCGGTACGTAAAACATGAATAGATTGAAGGGTATTTTCTATGGCAAACGATAACAGCCGCAAAACATTATTTGATTCTGTTTGAATTTGCGGCTGTTATCGTTTGTCATAGAAAAATATCGGTATGGAGAACCATACATGACTTCCATGTTCTTAGATTTATATTTAAAATCATTTTCGAAATGAAATATTTCCATAGAAACTACTTCTTTCTACTTACTGCTTCAGCCTTAACCACAGTGCTGTGGTCACTAACGTATACCACCTCACGTTATCGCCTCGATTTTCACTGATGATGGAAGTCGATGGCACTGCTGAAACGTCTGGTTTTGCAGAAAACTTTGGTCTACGGCCAAACAGGACGGGAAGGAATTTTAACAACAAACTACTTCTTTGTTGCCGATAACGTAGTAGACCTACATATACAAAACATTATCCCCTCCCCCTTCAACTATAATTCTCATTTATAGAAAATTACCCCCACACCGTTCAACTAGCCTCTTCATTTATAGATATTTCATCTACGTTTCTACAGTGGATTATTAAGATCTTCTTATCAGGATACTTTATTTATCAAAATTAAGTACTTTACTCTTGTTACAACAAAAAAAGTTTCTGATAAACTACCCTTTCCCCCTAACCAATCTTCACCAAAATCAATAAGCCTTGAGTCCTCTACAACTCAAGCATATATGTAAAAAATTATTTGATTCTGTTTGAATTTACAGCAGTTATCGTTCTTCATGAAAAACGATCTCTTGTTACAACATAAAATGTTGCAGGTAAACTACCGGTACCCCTTTCCCTTAACTGATCTTCAACGATCCTCAATCATACAATTGAGGTAGGTATGCACAAAATTATTTGATTCTGTTTAAATGTGCGGCAGTTATCCTTCATTATAGAAAAAATTACCATTGTTAAAACAAAATGTTGCAGGAAAACTACCCCTTTCCCTTAACCGATCTTCACCAAAAACAATAGGTCTTGAGAACTCTGCAATTCAGAGTTGCATGCAAAAAATTATTTGATTATGTTTGAATTTGCGGCTGTTATCGTTTGCCATAGAAAATACCCTTGTTAAAACATAAAACGTTGCAGGTAAACTACCCCTTTCCGTTAACCGATCTTCACCAAAAACAATAGGTCTTGAGAACTCTACAATTCAGCGCTGTATGCAAAACATTATTTGATTCTGTTTGAATTTACGGCTGTTATCGATTGACATAGAAAACAATTACCCTTGATTAAAAAAAAAGTTGCAGGTAAACTACCCCTTTCCGTTAACCGATCTTCACCAAAGCAATAGGTCTTGAGTACTCTACAAATCAGGGCTGTATGCAAAAAATTATTTGATTCTGTTTGAATTTGCGGCTGTTATCGTTTGCCATATAAAAAAATCTACAAATAGACACACACACAGACACTTTCCGAAAAATGACTTTTTCATGTTTTGAGGGTAGTACAATCAGAATCTGCAATAATCTCGAACACGATTTTTTTTGCCATCACCATACTTCCATTTCCTTATGGAACATGGAAGTAATATAGGTTATATAATATCTTCAAATAAATACACTGCAAGTAGGTTTATTAATACATTAATAGGTGTATCTAGGTGAAAATAAACCTACTTGCAGTGTATTTATTTGAAGATATTACATAGGAGACCTGCAGGAAACTCAACGAGTTACTTACAAAGGATAATATATGTTATGTATAATTAGTATATAATAACAGGTATTTGTACCTGTTATTTTTTTGGAACCGTATTTTCATACGTCGCGTGATTGGCTGTACCGTTTTGAATTTCGAGGAGTATTCTACCATTCTAACCCAAATAGAGTCTTGCCTTATTTCACGCCCTTTATTCTCTATATCAAATGATTTTAGGGACCCTGAACCGTTAACTCCCGCTCATTTCCTGGTCGGTTCTCCACTTATGGCACTCCCGGAGCCCGACTATACTCAAGTCAGTATTAGTCGTTTGGGCAGATGGCAGCTGCTACAAAGATTCACACAATCCATCTGGAAACGATGGTCTAAAGATAAAGATTATTTGCACCAGTTGCAGCAGCGCAACAAATGGCGCACCACTTCAAGGAATTTAACTGTCGGACAGCTCGTCCTCATTCTAGACGATAATTCCCCCCCCCCCCCCATTCAATTGAAGCGCGGTGTAATTACAAATGTTTTTGCGGGTCAGGATTCAATAGTGCGCGTTGCCGAAGTTCGCACCGCACAGGGTATCCTACGTCGACCCATTCATAAATTATGCCCCCTTCCGGTGGCATCAGACTAGCCGCATGAGCATCATACGGCGCGTACCAGGAATGTGAACTTGTCGCATTGCCTTGTATCACTCCCGGGACATTCCCGGGGCGATCATATAATCCAATTTTATTATTATTGTAATTATTATTATTATTATTATTATTATTGTGTAGCTATTATTGCAATAGTTACTACGCCATTATTGTATCAATCATTATGTATTTGTCATTGTGCTATTATATGATTATATATTTTTGAACTTTTTGGGAACTACTATTTTAATCTTATTGTATCAATTATTATGTATTGTCATTATATTTTTCAATGGTTATGTATTGTGGAATTGTTCAGGGGATTGTTGTTTCAATATCATGCATGCAAATTGTTACATTTTTTCATTGTATTATTGCTTGTTACTTATTATTGAATGCTTTGTGATCATTATTGGGTATTATGTGGGATAAATTAATGTATCTCCTTAATTATTTTATTATTGCGCATTACGCCATGTTATTATGTGTTGGGTAATTTCATTGTCAGTTTTTTAAGACTACAAAATTAGAATCATTATGTATTTTGTAATTATCACATGAATTTGTTATGTTAGCCACATTATCACTATTAATTGTCTAGCTGTCATTGCTCTGTGTTGAACATGCCAATTGTTATGTTGTTGTTTTATTAACATGTAAATTCAATTACTATGTATTATTAACTTTAAGGCATGAATTACAAAATCGCCCCGATTTTGTGCGGGCAGTATGTTCAGACTTTGAACTGGTAAACTATGTACTTTAAATACTACAATGCGACACGCGCAGATAACGTCACGTTTTTCTTATCTACCGTCTACAGCTGGCTCAGACGGGCTGTCTGTAGAGGAATTTTTGTTAGTCGTTTTAAAGACTCCGAGTCGATCACTCGTAATATTCCCAGCCGCGGCTACTGGCTTTCATTATTTAATTATTATTATGTGCAACATGCACTGATCATATTTGGCGATTTCTGCCTTATGCATTATGTCTTTCGACTTTTATTATTAATTAATTAATGGGCATCATGGCGAGAAAACTCCTGCGCGTGTCAGCATTAGTAACAAAATCCAGCAGTTTTCAATAAAAATCATTTCATGAGAAATTTATACAGTCCACTTTAATTCACTTCCAAACCAGCCCTCTTTATTCAGCGTTCTAGGAATATCTCAAGAGACTTCAAGAGATTCCAGTACGCAACAGTAGCCGCCATTTAGTAGTGGTTAGTACAGCAAAGTCCATAGCTGTGTAGATTAGTTTGATGTTAAAAAGTATTGTGCAGAACGTCATCTGTGAGTGTGCGACATGAGGCTTTGAGACACCTGTTGCTGATTGGTGTTAGAGCTTAGTAAGGAGCTGCTGCATAACATCAGGAACAAAAATAAATGCATGTTGGTTTGGGAATTGATATGTAGAATGGATAAACTCTGGGAACTTCAACAACACTAATCAGAGAGCTGGGAATTGAGGACCCCCAATCATACCACATTACATCATGCGGTTAGCCTTACCAAAGTTTCAGGAGTTGCTAGATTTAGTGTCACCAAAGTAAATTTGGTTTGTATATTGTCTTCTGTTGTGGCACTACACTTTCAGAATGTTTAATTTTATTCAGTTCATTATGATAAGTACCAAAGAGTGTTTTAATTTTGTTTTTTAAAGCATCTCCCTTTGCTGGTAATCAGGGAGTTCCAGCTCGTCTAGCAACCAAGTGAAAGCAGTTTTATCGCGTCGTCTTTCAAATACTCTGTGGATGTAATGTCCCACAGATAATCATATTTTCTATATTGCGACAATACAAGCATATGCTGTAATGTGCATGTATTAAATAAAATAAATATTTAAATTAATTTTTGTAATATGTAATAGACAAGCAGGTTGAAATTGGAAGCTGAATTATGAACAGGAATCAACAGGAAAACATCACGCGATTGCCGCTGAGAGCGTGTACACAAGTAAATAGTGTGTGTGCGTGAAGCCTGTTCAAGCCTGAAAGTTTGCAATCTCACCCCAAATAGATACTAAATTAAAGTTTTATTTAATTCTAAGCAAACCGTAAATATTAGAAAGATTGTAAAGACTTCTAAAAATGCATAAAAATCAGACATGTGTGCAGTGCGAATTCTATGTAATTATGACGTTCAGTGCGAATTCTGTGCGATTTATAGAGCATAGTAATTACACTAATGATGCGATCATTATGATAATTACATATAATATGTGTAGTTAAATTAGACAATGTTAGATCACCTTGAAATCCACATTAGACATTGCAATTGGCGAAAATGTGCGAATATGTGAAATTGGACGAGAGTGGGGGAACAGACGCCATGGACAGTTTCTGACCTGCAGAATTCTGTGATGACAGGTATGGTTTTTTTGGTGAATATAAATACGAGCCCAGGAGAGCCAAATTTACTCTTCAATCAGTTTTCAATTGCAGCGGTATGCTATGTCCGTCAGAGACGCGAAATTTTAATTATGTCAGACATAGTTAGACGCTATGTCCAATATCGACAAGATCTTTTGTTTATAAACTGAAAAGTATAATGGACAATATGTTAGTTCAAGTAATAAAAAAACAACAGTAACTACAATTATCGGACGTCTACAAACAATCTACAACTACACACATCAACACTCTAGATAGATGGCGAGAGAACATCAAGCAGAGGAACGACACGCAGAGCAATAGAGGCAGTTTATATAACAACAGCAGCCGATTCAGAGAAACACGTCATTCCATGCTAAACAGCCGATGGGACCATGAAGGACGAGTGACTGGAGGACGACTAGTGGAACCGGAAAATGCCAGAGGACATTCAGTAGGAGAGGACCGACAGATTACTGGAGGACATGGGACAATCTGCAGAATTGAGGTGACGAAAAACCAATTTATAATTATAAAAGAATAATGACATTGAAAGACATTAATAAAAAAAATTTTAAATTAAAGAACAATTATGTAGATAGAGATAAGAGAATGTAATTTAACTGTAAGAATTTTCTTTAATGATGAACAGTTAATTTAAATCCTTGCTTGGAGAATTAACAATTGATTTAATAATTTTAATTTTTCATTGAAAGCATATAAAGTAAAGTAACTGGAAATATAGAAGAAGACTAACGATTCAATTAGTTTCTTTAAAATGATTATAAAGCCGTAAGATCTATGCCAAGTATAGAATAATAATGTAAATAAGAACAAATTTATAAAGCACACATTCAGACTGAGTAGTCGAGAATTTATATTGTAACGAAGAAATGTTTAACATAGAATTGCTAATATAAGATATAAGATTTATTTTATAATGAGTGTACGGCAACAAAGAAACATTGAAACAATTGATAATGAATATTTTATGGTGAAGTAAATATTATTATTATATATTTTTTTTTTTTTGAATAAAGAAACGAAAACATATTACGATTCCTAAAAGGACTACTCTTATTATGATTACACCTGAACTCCAATTATACATACACGGTATCAGTAATGTTGTATGAATGTAAACACAGCACAAATTTATTTACTATTATTGTATTGGTATAATTTTGTCCCCCAAAAGTACGGGGCTATACAATCCAAATTACATATAAATGTATACACAAAAGGTGTTGTTGTAATATATGTTAAGGAATGTAATTATTTTATCATTCGACCATTTTAATGTTCACTCATTGTACTTGTAGAAATAGAACACTCAAAAGGCACATTATAACAACAAAACCAAAACAAATGCAGAGACAAACACATGGTGACAATGGAGACACTACTTCACTGCTACTGCACTGTCACACTGGGCGACAGGTGTGCTATAGCGCCTTAAGTTGAACACGTCCAACTTCTCTAGCTACAGATTCTTCACTCGCCTGCGAGCGCTAGTAGCTACTTCTATGTCACAATAGGCTACTAGTAGCCACTACACGAGTAGCGGCTAGTGAAGTAGCATAGTGTGACATAGGCTTGACAGACATAAAATAAACTGCACATATTTGTTTTTATAAACCATCCAGTTGGAAAGGTCATTTAATGGTACAAGAGATGTTAAAATTTTATTTCGAACATAAATCAGCAATGATACTCATTTATAAAAAGCTAAGTGCTAAAGAATAACAGAAATTATATGGAGGGAGTTTGACTATCATGGTCGGAAATGCCAAATCATATGTTTTACATATTATGCTAAGCTAATACTTTAACAGTAGTCTGGAGTAAATATATTGTAACACCTCGTGTAGTACTGATAATTATCTTCGGCTTTACCTGTACTGTTTGAATCAATGAAATAAATGATTAAAAAACAAAATCTTTTGTAAGCTTTGTCACTTTTTTTATAATTAACTATTTAGCCTTTATTGGGTTAATTTATATTTTAAATTTTATTTTATTTTTACTTTTGTTATTTAATTTTAATTAGGGTTCGGGTTAAAAATTTATAACCATCCACATTTAATTATTTCTTACTCTCCTCTTAATCTCAATCGTGTAGTAGAATTCTATTTGATGAAATGTTTTGCGTTAGCTGATTCGATTTGACAATCGATTCGTAATATTAGAATTACCTACTTCTTCGTTTCGCCCAGCTGATGTTATTCTCTCAAGTGTTCCTTCTTCTATACCTGAAATTCTTCTAACTTACTTATTTTTATAAATAAAATGCAATTAATTGATAATTAATCTCATTTAAAGCAAATTGAGCAAGTAATCGACTCTTGGGTCGATATTGTGATTCCCGGTTCGACTCCTCAATCTCAGGTCGATTGCAAACAAATGTAATTTAAATAAAATTAATATAAGAATGATTTGGGGTTTTTTAACTGTTACTAAAAATTCAGAAAGGAATTTTTTCTAAAAAGTACAATACTTACAAATAAATTCTTAGTTATTAACACATATATATTTGATTTTTTTTTTTTAGGAGATATACAACAGTAATTAAACGTTTATGTGACCAAAGCTTAAAAGATGGCGTCAGTCCGTCTTCATTGGAACGACACGATCAGTCTGAGAAAATGGCCACCATGTCACACCTCAAATTTTATGTTAATGGGTTTTTGTCAGTTTCCTTAAATAAATGATTCTTAAATTGAGTGTCCACAGTTATAATAGTTGTTAATCACTTTTTCTTCATTGTATTGTAATTGAAACGGTGTTGTGAGTTTGTTATAGTGTGGTGTTATGTTTACCAGTGCTTAGGTTAGATAGTTACGCTAACCTAATTTACGTAGGAATGTTCACTTTCCAATCATACTTTACTTGTTCTTTTGCGTTCTTGATTTAAGGAATTATTATATCTTGAAATTAATATGAGTATTGTTTTTTCTTATTTTTCGGCTGGTTTCTTCTCAACATATATTTTTATTTTTTTATTTCACTTAGATCTGATACTTTGAAATTTTAGTTTTTTGCTGTACAGAGCTGACCCGCTCGTCTTTATGTCTAACAATCAACCCTCGCCGTTTCTTCATCATTCAAACGGATTTGACCAGTTTTTGTCAAATTCTGATTGGTTCATTTGGGATGAACTCTGAGTCATGTGACTGTGTTTGTTCAAAATAAAGTGCCCCTTCACCTCCCAGTCTAATTTACTCTCTAGTTATAATATAATTTTACTTAATTTAGTCTACTTAGTTAAATTCCTTATTTTATTCTGAACAATTTGATACTAGACATGATATCATTAGCCTCAATATTAAGTGATTTACCACTTTTACAAAAGACTCTGCTTATAGGCTTTTTTAGTCATTTGACTTATAGAGAATTATTCTAAATTTCTTTAATTGTCTACTAAGTTGTAGTTATTAGCCTATATAAAAAGAAAACATTGAATTAACAATTCTTGCTCATTTCATTACTTAACAGTGGTTTGATCATGTATTAGGTAATTTGACTTTATATAATAATGAAACTTTCTCTTGTGAAACTTACTTGTCTTTTTTGTAGAACGCATTTCGGCATCGTGTTCGCCTTCTTCAGCTTAGAAACAGACTGCCAGTACTTTGTAATGGTTATTGCTTGGAAGGTATAGTGGGGGTGGTGTGTAGAGGAAGGGGATAGGCGCGGGGATCCAAATTTTTGTTTGTTTTTTGTATAATTGTGTCAAAAAGTGTATGTGATTTATATTGTAATTGGTCGTTAAGTATGTTGTTTGGTTGTGTTGTGTGGTGTTTGTATATTTCATACTGTTCAGCTGTGTTGAGTTTTCGACCTTTGGGTAAGTAGTGTAAAATTTCAAGGTTAGTATCTATGTTGGTGTAGCTATGGTTATGTGTGTGGCAAATGCAGAATGTATATTGTTGTTGGATAAGGCCTTGAAGTGTTCAGAGTAACGGGATGAAAAAGATCTTCCCGTCTGGCCTATGTAGAAACTATTTCAGTTATTACAATTTAATTTGTAAACACCAGTTCTATTGTATTTGTCTATGTCCTTGTTTGTATCGTTGATGTGTTTTTTGATGGTATTGTTAGTTCTGTATGCTATTTTGTACTTGTGTTTTCTGAATGTGTTGGCAAGTTTGTGTGTGTTGGAGTTATGGTATGTGAGTGTGATGTATTTATAGTGTTGTGTGTTGATGGTATTTTGTGTTTTGTTGTTTTTTTTTATGCGTTTGTGTAGTTTGTTTATTAAATTGGGGTTGTATCCGTTTTTCATTGCTATGTATTTGATTGAGTTGAGTTCGTCAGTATAATCATGTTTACTTAAGGGTATTTTAGTTAGTCTAATACATAGCAATGAAAAACGGATACAACGCCAATTTAATAAACAAACTACACAAACGCATCAAAAACAAAAACAACAAAACACAAAATACCATCAACACACAACACAATAAATACATCACACTCACATACCATAACTCCAACACACACAAACTTGCCAACACATTCAGAAAACACAAGTACAAAATAGCATACAGAACTAACAATACCATTAAAAAACACATCAACGATACAAACAAGGACTTAAACAAATACAATAGAACTGGTGTTTACAAATTAAATTGTAATAACTGCAAAAGTTTCTACATAGGCCAGACGGGAAGATCTTTTTCATCCCGTTACTCTAAACACTTAAAGGCCTTATCCAACAACAATATACATTCTGCATTTGCAACACACATACACACACATAACCATAGCTACACCAACATAGATATTAACCTTGAAATTTTACACTACTTACCCAAAGGTCGAAAACTCAACACAGCTGAACAGTATGAAATATACAAACACCACACAACACAACCAAACAACATACTTAACGACCAATTACAATATAAATCATATACACTTTTCAACACAATTATACAACAAACAAACAATAATTTGGATCCCCGCGCCTATCCCCTTCCTCTACACACCACCCCCACTATACCTTCCCAATAACCGTTACAAAGTACTGGCAGTCTGTTTCTAAGCTGTAGAAGGCGAACACGACGCCGAAACGCGTTCTACGAAAAAGACAAGTAAGTTTCACAAGAGAAAGTTTCATTATTATATAAAGTGTAGTGCTGTGAAAAAAGATGATGAACAAACAAGACAACCAAGGTAATTTGAACATTACTTTTAATGTATGATCTTTTTTAGGCCATAGTTCTTTAATACAATTGAACCGGTCTAAAATTATCGTGTAAACCCCTCGATTACTTCCAAAAAATATGATTACAATTGTAATAGATAACCTATTTGTTCATTTTACAATATTGCATGGATTTACATTATTTTATCCCCTGGTTTACTATTTATTTACAATAGTTATGGGTTTTGATATTGGCCTATATACTGGTATTAGTTTCATGAACAAGTTTACAATCATTTCTAATTACAGTTACAATTTCTGACTGATTTACTAAGAACCCTTTAACAGTTTAAGTTGTTACATTAATAACCTTAATAACTATGAGAACCAACTTAATGTTATATAACAATAGATTAACAGAACAAATTATATCTTTCTTATCCTATTAGTGTACTTTCAGGCCTACATGGCTCTAAGTTTGATAGAACGTACAAGTAGCTAAAACACAAATCTTACTAAAACTATACTATTAATTAACATTAAATAAGAATATTTTAGTCAGTTCACATTGTTTTTATATAATGTCATTAATTATTGTTTTGTTCTCACTTATGGCATCCCCTTACCTTGTACATAGTTATTGGCCTATAGATTTTGGGGACTTGGAATATAAATTCCCATTGTAACACTAGTTTCTCACATGCTTTATATTTGCATTTTACTGGTGATATAAAAGGAAAAGGAAAAACACTTAGTTTCTTGTGTTATCACTAGTTAACATTTCACTGGTGTGGTTTTGTTTGTCACACAATTAGATAAATGTGTTCACTCATTTTTTTTTTTTTTTTTTATCTGAGACCTTCCTGGTCACCTCCTTATGTAAGTATGATTCCAATTTTAGTTACATAGTCTTATATCTAATACTTTTCCTTAACCTAAGGTACATTGTTTCATTCTTTAATAGTATTGTACTTTTTGTTATTTTATAATGGGTTTACTCTTATTTCTATATTATTTTGTTTATTTGGTATGTATTTTCTTTATGTAATGGGAAGGAACGTCACGTTACATAATGCCCTCCTTTAAAGTCATGTTATTTTGGTAATTATTATGGTATTTGCTAAAATAACTGGCTATAATATATAAACTTTCTCTTTCTATCTATTCTCCATAATATTTTTTAAATTCTGTTTGATTATATATTCCTTGGGGTATTGCTACAATGGGGCTGGTATTTGACAAACTACTTTTTCCTATAATATCTTCTTCGATCCTTCTTTATATTTACTTTCTTACAGCCTTCTTTAACAACTGTTTAACCAGATATTACTTAAATTCTTCGCTTTATTCGTTGAGTTAGAGTATACGATGCGGTAGTTATCGTAATTGTTCACTAACCTCTTCTTTTGTGCCACACTCATGATCTCTGTATATCCTTTCCTTGGAATGCCCTGATTTCCTGCAGTCTTTCCTGCCATAATTCTGGTTCTGTTACGGTTTATTTGTTTCCTATGGGTACCCTAACATTTTCCCTAACTTAGTATGAATTCCTGTTCTGAGGGGCACTTGTGCTTCCTATTATCTCAGCGGATCATTCATAATCGCAGAGTGGCACTGCAGCATACAACACTCTATATATACCTTAAAGAGTAACCCTTGGGTTACTAATAACACCATAAGAATTCCTATTCCTTCTCTCGTAACATTCAGACTTATTTGCTGCTTTATGGTTTTATATTATTTACCTGTGGCTCCTATAATTATATTTGCTTTATGGATGGCGTGCGTATTCTCTCCGTTTTATTCTGGTATGTTTATTAAGGAAGTGTTCCCTCCCATTTTGATCAAGACAGTTGTCAGCACCCCTTGTAGTGTTTACTTTGATGTACTCTGTCTCAGTTTGTTTTCGCTTTACCCTGTTTTCTTTCTAATGAATCCCTTGTTATATTTTTCTAAATAATATTTTGTCTTAATTAATGGTCAGTTTAATACTTTTTTCTTCTTTCTTTTTTAATTTTTTCAATTCTTTTTTTTTAGCCTTCCATTCTTTTCTTCTACGCCGTAATGGGCTATTGTTTTGATTTCTGTCATTATAATACTTACTATCGTTATTATCATTAGTCCTAACATTATTCATGCGTTGCCGCTTTCTTTAAAATCAGTCCCCTTTTCGATGGTGCGTTGGTAATTAGTTTATCCATGGACCAGAGGTTCTAATGCCCTTATTTCTTGGATTACTAAGGTGTTCGGAATTATTCCTGTCCTTGCTACTTCTCTCGCTACTACTTTGTTTTCTGAATTTTCTGCTGCAAAATTTTCAATTCTTTCAAGGCCTAATTCTATCACTTTATTATCTATTTGACTAAATGAGTACTTTAATGGTGTATTCATTATTGATGATCTCACTGATATTTTATTATACCTTTCTATTTTTGGTATATTCCATTTAAGTATAGACTTTCTGAAGTTTTTACTCACTGTTTTGTTATGAGTCCTTTCTAAAGTTTCTTTCAAGCTTCTCCTACAGTTTTTAAAATTCATTATTTCTGTATGGTTGGTAATTGAGTGATTAAGGGCAGTCCGACCCAGAAAATTTTTTTTATTTTCAATTTTGGGGTTTTAATTGATTATTATTCTCTGAAATCTCCTCTTTACAACCATATATAACACTAAGAATAAAAAAAATTATTTTCCTTTGAAAAAAATTTTTCTGTAACATATGTTCCGACCTTTTTCCAACAAAATTGAGTGACTTTTGAAATATTACTTTTCACACATAGTAATTTTATCTAAGTTACGAGAGAAATTTCATTCTGTGCAATTTTTAGGTTGGCTACTCTGCTGTAGTGTTTTATAGTCAGCTGTTTGTGTGTTCTGTTTACTTGGTTGTTTTGAAGTAAGTTGTACAACAGTTGTAGTTACTATTATTTTGTTTAGTTTGAAGTGAAGTGAAGTCAGTGTGTGTTTTTATACAGTAAAATATTGATTGAAGTGATCATCATGGGAAATAAAAAGAAGATTGGGTCAAGAAATTCTTGTTACAAAGTAAGAAAAGGTGGTGGAAAATTTAAGGCTAGAGAACATAGCACACCATCTCCTGTGTCTACTACCTCTCAGACTTCTTCAAGATCCAAAGAAAAGCTTGGTAAGAACTTTTCTTACTATGAGAGCAAAAAGGAAAACTTGGAATACCAAATACTTGATCTAGGCCAATTTGAAACCACACTAAGAGAGGTAGCAGTTTGTAGGTTATGTCATAGTTACCTAAAGTTGTCAACCAAAACCTTGGTGGGTCTTGCGACAGAAATTACTATTTCTTGCACAGCACAGTATGTGACCAATCTAATAAAAGTTTTATAAACTGTGATAAAGTATGCATGCCAGAAATCAATAATGAAATAGGCCTAAAGCAAGACCAAACTTTTTATGATTTAAACCTAAGGTTAGTATATGGTTTACGGACCATTGGCAAAGGCGAAACTCCAGCGCAGTCACTTTGTGGAATATTGAACCTCCCTGCTCCTCCATCGAAGTTCAAAAAGCATGAGGCTTTCTTGGGCCGTATTTGTGAAGACCTGTGTAAACAACAGATGAAAATAGCAGTGGAAGAAGCTGTCAGTGAGACTGAGGATCCAGGTAGTAGAAAACTTTGTGTTGCAGTAGACGGCTCATGGCAAAGAAGAGGCCATGTTTCACTGAATGGCATAGTTTCGGTGACTTCTGTCGATACAGGCAAAGTTTTAGATGTACATGTTTTGAGTAAATATTGCCTGTGTCCTGATAAGAACAATAAAGTGCATTTAGATTCCTGCAAAGCTAACTATGTAGGAACTAGTGGAGGGATGGAAGTCGATGGTGCCCTAAACATTTTTCACAGGTCGACTTTGGTGTATAATGTGAAATATACAGAGTATTTGGGAGATGGTGACACCAGTGCTTCTTTAACAGTTAGTAATTCTATGCCATATGGCCCAGATGAAGTCATAAAAAAGCTGGAATGTGTAGGACACATCCAGAAAAGAATGGGAACAAGGCTTCGTAAATTGAAAGAGAAAAAAGAGGGGTTGAGTTAGCGGACGGTAAAAAGCTGGGTGGAAAAAATCGTTTGACAGATGCTGCAATTCAAAAATTGCAGATATTTTATGGCTTGGCCATTCGAAGAAACGCAAAGAGTGTACAAGATATGAGGACAGCTGTGTGGGCCATTTATTTTCATGTACAATCAACCAATGCCAAACCTACTCACAACCTGTGCTCAAAGGATGAAGACACTTGGTGCAAGTTCAACCAGTCTCTCCGAACAAAAGAACACTATGACCCCCAAAAACATTTCCACCTGCCAGAAGCTGTGATGTTAGAGATGAAACCCATTTTCAGAGACCTTTCTGAAACTAGCCTCTTAGACAAATTCCTCTCAGGTAAATCTCAAAATCCAAATGAGTCACTGAATAATGAGATTTGGGCACGTATCTCGAAAAGAACATTTGTTTCTATAGAAACCTTGAAGTTTGGAACATTTGAGGCAGTTTCAACCTACAATGAAGGTTATGTCACTAAAATTAAAATTATGGAACATTTAGGGTTGCCAGCTGGCTCTTACATGGTGAAAGCTATGAAAAGACTTGATATAGCTCGTGTTCGCAAGGCGGAAAAGGCTGCGTTGGACCTTCAAAAAAAAATCCGACAGGCCAGAAGTTTGGGAAAAAGGAAGTTAGAAGACTTATATGAGGATGAGGAGGACCAGGACAACCCATCCTACAGTTCTGGGCATTACTAGTATAACTATTCTTGTAAGTATGCCTACTTTTTGTTCAGCCCTCACTGTTTTCTGCGTTTTCTGAAAATATGTTTTTTGACAATTTTGATGTAAGCTGTAGCAAATACTAATAGAGATATCATTACCAAATTTTTTTTGTATCTTTTTGACAATAGTTACTAGTTCCGTACGGAAGGGTTTAACAAAATTTTCATCCCAGGCTGAGAAAAAAATTTTTAATAAATTGTTTTTCATTAAAATTGTAAGTACTTTTTAAAAAAATTTAAAAAATAGATTATTTTTATTTTATTTTGAAAACCCTCTGTACGGAACTAGATAAGGAGCCAACCTTCAAAATAAAAAAAAATAAGTTGATACCTCTTATAGTTTTTGAGATATCATTCATAAAGTTAACATTGAGTTTATATGCGGGTTGGACTGCCCTTAAATACATTAATCAGACCATTCTTCATCATCTCTAATTCTTCCCGTGTTTTTATTAGTTCATTTTTACATATTTTTCCTATTTTCATCGTCTTCTTTTCCGGGTACTTAATATTCTCTTTGTTTCTGTTATTTTTATTCTCAGATACCAATGCATTTTTGTTTTCTTTACTTTCTATCTCCTTACTACCTTCTATTTTCTGATTTACTGGTTCCATGTTCTTATTTTATGCTTTTTTAATACTTTCGGAAGTGCTGTCTAGTGTTTCATTCAATTTCTTGAAACCACTATCTACTGTTTCGTTAAGTTGAACTGCTTTGTCATTCGTTCCTTCCTTTTGTATTTCCTTACTACTACCTTCTATTTTCTGTCTTACCATACTGTCGTTTTACTCTCTTAAACCTTCAATTTTATTTTCTAAATGTTCATTGGTCCTTTTGAAAGTCTCATCTATGCATTCAATTGTCTCTGCAGTTGGCTGTGTTACAGCTTCATTTTGCTGGTCACTTTTTTGGTTAAGTATTTCATCAATGTGTCTCTTTATATATTCACTATACTCTTCTAACTGTAACTTCACCATTTCATTATTCTTCTCCATCTGTTTATTTAATATCTCATTGTTCCTGTCTATCTTCTTGTTCAGTGTGTCACTATCTTCTTTCATATGTTTTAAAGTTTCATTAGTTTCACTGATTTGTTTATTCAATGTGTCACTGGTTTTTACTATTTTCTTGTTTATTGTTTCATTTGTTGTTTTAAAGTTCGTTAGTTTCACTGATTTGTTGTTTTAGCTGTTTATTATCATCCTCCATCTTCTTACTGGTATCTTCCATTTTTTCCATTATAAGCCTGAACATTTCTTGCATTGTCGCATTCTCTGTTTGTGTGGGGTTTTCTGGTTGATTCTCCTTCTGTGCGGGTTTATTAGGATCCGCAGGGGGTAATAACGTTTCCACGTCTTCCACCAGCGTCGCCTCCTTGTCTTCCATGTCAATTTCCTTTTCGGCCTCTGCCGCCCGTTTTTTCGATGTCGCCCTCCTGTGCATCCTTGTTACCCTTCTGATCTTGTAACAGTTGGTGGCTAAAATTGGAAAATTAGGTCAATGGTTTTAATTTCTGTAGCCTATTAATTCCCCAATTTCAGCCTCACTAGTTGAGCACCACTTTGTAACACCTCGTGTATCACTGATAATTATCTTCGTCTTTACCGGTACTGTTTGAATCTATGAAATAAAAGATTAAAAAAAAATCTTTTGTAAATTTTTTCTCTTTTTTTTATAATTAATTATTTAGCATTTATTGGGTTAATTTATATTTTAAATTTTATTTTATTTTTATTTTTGTTTATTTAATTTTAATTAGGGTTCGGGTTAAAAATTTATAACCATCCACATTTAATTATTTCTTACTCTCCTCTTAATCTCAATCGTGTAGTAGAATTTAATTTGAAGAAATGTTTTGCGTTAGCTGATTCGATTTGATAATCAATTTGTAATATAAGAATTACCTACTTCTTCGTTTCGCCCAGCTGATGTTATTCTCTCAAGTGTTCCTTCTTCTATACCTGAAATTCTTCTAACTTACTTATTTTTATAAATAGAATGCAATTAATTGATAATTAATCTCATTTAAAGCAAATTGAGCAAGTAATCGACTCTTGGGTCGATATTGTGATTCCCGGTTCGACTCCTCAATCTCAGGTCGATTGCAAACAAATGTAATTTAAATAAAATTAATATAAGAATGATTTGGGTTTTTTTAACTGTTATTAAAAATTCGGAAAGGAATTTTTTCTAAAAAGTACAATACTTACAAATAAATTCTTAGTTATTAACACATAAATATTTGATTTTTTTGTTAGGAGATATACAACAGTAATTAAACGTTTATGTGACCAAAGCTTAAAAGATGGCGTCAGTCCGTCTTCATTGGAACGACACGATCAGTCTGAGAAAATGGCCGCCACGTCACACCTCAAATTTTATGTTAATGGGGTTTGTTTGTCACTTTTCCTTAAATAAATGATTCTTAAATTGAGTGTCCACAGTTATAATAGTTGTTAATCACTTTTTCTTCATTGTATTGTAATTGAAACGGTGTTGTGAGTTTGTTGTAGTGTGGTGTTATGTTTACCAGTGCTTAGGTTAGATAGTTACGCTCACCTAATTTGCGTAGAAATGTTCACTTTCCAATCATACTTTACTTGTTCTTTTGCGTTCTTGATTTAAGGAATTATTATATTACTTAAAATTAATATGAGTATTGTTTTTTCTTATTTTTCGGCTGGTTTCTTCTCAACATATATTTTTATTTTTTTATTTCACTTAGATCTGATACTTTGAAATTTTAGTTTTTTTGCTGTACAGAGCTGACCCGCTCGTCTTTATGTCTAACAATCAACCCTCGCCGTTTCTTCATCATTCAAACGGATTTGACCAGTTTTTGTCAAATTCTGATTGGTTCATTTGGGATGAACTCTGAGTCATGTGACTGTGTTTGTTCAAAATAAAGTGCCCCTTCACCTCCCAGTCTAATTTACTCTCTAGTTATAATATAATTTTACTTAATTTAGTCTACTTAGTTAAATTCCTTATTTTATTCTGAACAATTTGATACTAGACGTGATATCATTAGCCTGAATATTAAGTGATTTACCACTTTTACAAAAGACTCTGCTTATAGGCTTTTTTAGTCATTTGACTTGTATAGAATTATTCTAAATTAATATAGATTATTAAACTTTCACTTGTGAAATTTACTTTGTTTCCTCCCGTATGCGTTTCGGCGTGATGTGCGCCTTCATCAGCGGTGTGAGACAGACTGCCAGTAACTTGTAACGGTTTTAGTTGGTAGGTTGAGTGGGGGTGATGTGTGGTGGTAGGGAATTGGCGCAGGGATCCGAATTATTGTTTGTTTTATATATAATTGTGTCAAAGAGTGTGTGCGATTTATAGTGTAATTGGTCGTTAAGTATGCTGTTTGGTTGTGTTGTGTAGGTAGTGTTTGTATATTTCATATTGTTCTGCTGTGTTAAGTTTTCGACTTTTAGGTAAGTAGTGTAATATCTCAAAATTAGTATCAATGTTGGTGTAACTGTGGTTTTTTGTGTGTATGTGTGTGGCGAACGCGGAATGTATGTTGTTGCTGGATAGAGTTTTATGTGTTCAGAGTAACGTGATGAAAAAGATCTTCCCATCTGGCCTATATAGAAACTATTGCAATCATTACAGTTTAATTTGTAAACACCTGTTTTGTAGTATTTGTCTATGTCCGTGTTTGTATCATTGATGTGTTTTTTGATGGTATTGTTTGTTCTGTATGCTATTTTGTACTTGTGTTTCCTGAATGTGTTGGCGATTTTGTGTGTGTTGGAGTTTTGCTATGTGAGTGTGATGTATTTATTTTGTTATGTGTTGTTGGTATTTATTGTTTTGTTGTATTTGTTTATGATGTGTTTGTGTAGTTTGTTAATTAGATTAGGATTGTAGTCGTTTTATATTGCTAAAGAAGATGAACTATCAAAACAATTATTCCAAATTTCTTTAATTGTCTACTAAGTTGTAGTTATTATATAAAAAGAAAACAATGAATTAACAATTCTTGCTCATTTCATTACTTAACAGTGGTTTGATCATGTATTAGGTAATTTGAACATTACTTTTAATGTTTGGTCTTTTTTTAGGCCATAGTTCTTTAATACAATTGAACCGGTCTAAAATTATCGTGTAAACCCCTTGATTACTTCCAAATAATATGATTACAATTGTAATAGATAACCTATTTGTTCATTTTACAATATTGCATGGATTTACATTATTTTATCCCCTTGTTTACTATTAATTTACAATAGTTATGGGTATTGATATTGGCCTATGTACTGGTATTAGTTTCATGAACAATTTTACAATCATTTCTAAATACAGTTACCCTTTCTGACTGATTTACTAAGAACCCTTTAACAGTTAAGTTGTTACACTAATAACCTTAATAACTATGAGAACCAACTTAATGTTATATAACAATAGATTAACAGAACAAATTATATCTTTCTTATCCTATTAGTTGTGACAGTACATAAATCGATATAGGAAAATATTGGTACAGACGATTAATTTTATTGTGTTTCATATGTCAAAATGGGGTTTTTTTAATTTTATTAAATTTATTTAAACGCGTGATTACCAGTCCCATGTAAAATACGACTGCAGTTGAACAAAGAACAGCTACGTAAACTTTTGGAGTAGAGTGTAGTTTCGAATGCAACACTCTGTCATGAAATCAAGTATTTGTCACGTACGGCTACGCGCACACCTGCGGCGGAGCCCAACAACTATGCCTCAAGACATTAAACCGACGCCGTAAAATGGCCAAGACGCAAGATCTTATTGCCATGTGCGTCCGTGACGACGGAAATGAAATCAAAGCCACACCTACAAAAGCCTTCCTTATCGTCGACTTGCAGCAATAATAACCACGTGGCGCGTCCACAAAGCCATGCACTGTGAACTGTGACCAAAAAATTTATAACCTGGAGGCAGTGGCTTCCTATTGTGCAACCAGGGGTGGTGAAGTTCGTTGCCGCTCTCAGCCTCAGTCGTAGAATAATTGTTACCCCGGCCGGGAGGACAAATAATTTTGTGGGCCCCAAATGTTTTCTTTTAACCATAGAAAGTGAAAAATCAACCGAAAAGTGAAGCGGTAGTTCAAGAATGTGGCGTAAATAATTTGGAGTGAATAAAACCAAAATAACAATGTTAAAATCTAATGAACGTTCGGACATACTATCAGTGTAGCACGTGGCGGCGGAGAGGAATGCCGATGGCTAAGTAGAAACAACAAAATTCAAAATTATAATTTTATTACGTAATCAAATGAACTCAAATGTTATCAGTCAATTTTACCAAACTCTATAGTATGGGGCATATAGCGTGTGTGTGAGAGAGAAAGAGAAAGAGAGAGATGTCGGCATTCTAACAGAGATTGAGGCGTTGGTTTAGGTTTATAATTTTAGAAACGTAGTAAATCAAATCAAATATAAATGCAGAATATTCAAAATGACTTTGTGTCGAGCCACTTCCAGAATTTAAAAAATGAAAGTTAATAAATAATTGTAGAAGTGGAAGTGTACAGCCGCTGTCTTGTTGTAGGTCTAAGATTCCATTATGTGGTGTAACTGTGAATAATGATAATTTAGAAAAATTAAACAAAAGTTTTCTTTTCACTATATATGTCGTTAGAGTATTTATTTCGTACCCCCACACTGTTTCTGGCCTCGCTTAAGAACGAACCCTGGGACCCTAGTGAGAAGTTAATAGCGGTAAGTACATAACTATGAAGCATTATTATTAATAAATAATAAGTAATAAATATTATTAGTTAACAAATGGCTCCCGAACAGGGACTTTGTATAAAATAAGCCAGAAATCAGAAACAGAGTGGGTGTCGAAAGGGTATATAAGACGTAAAGATAAGGTTATGTTGTGACTACATGTGGTAGGGTAAATAGTTTAAATAAAATATTTTTTATATATAATAAGGTTGTGTAATATTACAGGGTAATATTTTGAAAAGAAATATATGTAAAAGATTTTTTTTTTTTTAAATGGCAGATAATAACGAGAATGTCAGCTTAACTGACATTGAAAACGAAAGCCAAATGAATATTGAATTAAGTGGGACTGAGTCGAAAATTATGGATGAAGGAATTCATTCAACGCCAGTCCAAAGTAAAAAATCTGATACAGATGAAATGTTAACACGTTTATATAGCATGATGTGTAGCATGAATAATAAGTTCGATGAACAACAAAGTGATTCCAATGTTAAATATGATCATTTAAATACCAAATTTGATGAGAAGTTTGACGAAGTAAAAGAGGAAGCTAAGAGGCAAAATTTTAATTTTAGCAAACAAATAAATGAAATTCATACATGTTATGAAAATATCCAAGAACAAATTATAGAAGTAGTCAGTGAGAAATTTGATAGTAAAATAAACAGTGTAGATGACAAAATCAGTAAAGTAAATGAAACAATAATTGAAAAGTTCAAAATCAAATTGTAATGCAAAGTAAAGAAATAGAGAGTAAATGTTTAGATGCAGTTGATAAACAAATAGAAAATAAAACCAAAATTGAGATTAATAAGCAAATAGACATTAAGACAGATATTTTACAAAATCAAATAGATAAATGTGAAACAAATGTAACTAATACGACAAAGAATATCAAAACGATCGATAAAGCTATTTCAGAATATGAAATTAATACTGACAATGAAATAAGTACTATACGTAATCAAATTAAAGAGATACATGATTTCAATGTTCAAACTAATAGTAACATATATGATAAGTGCACTTCAATTGAAGGTAATTTAAGCAGTGTGAAATATGAATTATGGGGGGAGATTAACAAAAAATTGACGGGGGTAACCAAAAGAGTAATAATCACCCGCGACTTACATAATGAAATCGAATTAGAGACATTTAGTTACGAGAACAGGGCGATACACCCGATGCGATTTATAAATCAAACCCGAGAATACCACCGTTTTAGTAATAGCAGTTGGGAAATACAATTAATGAAAATAGTAAAATGTTTTAAAGGAAGTTCCATTATATGGGCGGAAGCACACCGTTTAGAATGGGGTTGTTACGAGGAATTCGAGAAAGCGTTTAAGGGGAAGTATTAAGCAGAAGACGAGCAAGAGATTTTACGGAGCCATATAATGGGAACAGGTAATTTTGTAGGACACCAGAACAATAACATAACGATTTCCTTTATGAATTTGCTAACTGCTATAATTTTTTATTGTTCGACTAAGCTTTTCGTCATTACTGACATCTTCAGGTCTTAAACAACGTCTATCAACTGTACGTTGTATGCTTTTATACTTTAGGCCCCTCCCCTTATGTCATCGCCCCTCCTATTGGTTCTAGCTGCTACCGCTCTTCACGGGAACTTTGTCTACCTTTTTCCGTTAGGCATTTTTCTAACGTCCGTCAAATTGTTTTAAGAATCTCCCGTTAATTTCTTCATTCTTGACTTATAATTTTTTTGTAACCTTTTACATTTCGTCATTTTTTAGTGTGTTATTCTTATTATTTTAATTTATTTTTGTTTATTGTTTAATATATAATAAAATATTTCTTCATTTGTAAAATCCACTTTTATATTCATTAATTTATTTTTATCTTCTTTTTTAACTTTAAGTATTTCTAGTTCTTCTATTAATTTTCTTTTTTGCGGATTGTTTTCTATTTTGATTATTTCCATATTTTCATTGGGCTTTATAAATTTATGGCCTGATTCGTTGAAATGTCTTGCATATAGTGAGTTCGTTACTCTAACCCCTTCTCCTTTTGCGTGTTCATTCATTCTAATTTTAAATTTTCTTCCAGTTTCGCCCAGATATATCTTATTACATTCCCCACATTTTCATTTGTATACGCCGCTTTTTTCTGTTAATGGAATTTCTTCTGTTTTATCATTTTTTATATATTCGAATACATTTTTCGTTTTCTTTATTCCTATCTGTATTTCATATTTTTCGAAACATTTTTGTTTGATATCCTATGTATGTTATTGCTCCTTTATATTTCTTTTCTTCATTAGTTTTTTCTTTTTTGTTATTTTCTATTTCTTTATTTTCCTCTATTTTCTTAACTATTCTATTGATTATTTTAGGGTTGTAATTATTATTTTTTGCTATTTGTTGTATTTTCTTTAATTCTTTTTGTTTGAGTTCTTCATTTTCTAGATAATTTATAGCTCTATAGCAAAATGAATTTAATGCTGCCATTTTATAATTGACTGGATGATATGATTCTTGTGGAATTATTAAATCTGAGTATGTTTCTTTCCTATATATATCGAATTTGAGTTTGTTATCTTCAATTTTTATATTGATATCCAGGAAATTAATTTCTAATCCTCCAATTTCTTCTTGAAATTTTATTGTTTTTTCTATGTTATTTAGTTGTTCCGTAAATTTTTTAAATTCATTTACTTCACCTTCCCAAACTATTAGTATGTCATCTACATACCTGATCCATTTTTTAATTCTTCTTTCTTTATCTATATCTTTTAAAATTTTGATTTCAAAGCTATTCATGAATATCTCTGCCATTAATGGTGAAAGCGGTGATCCCATTGGTAATCCATTTTCTTGTATGTAAAATTTGTTATTAAATCTGAAGTAGTTCTGGCTTAGGCATAATTCTAATCCTTCTATTATTTCGTTTTTCCATTCTACATTACTTAATTTGTTAAGTATTAACATTAAAGTTAGTAAATTTAATAAGTATTAAATTTATTACTTAGAAAAGAAAATAAGAAAAATGGAAGAGAGATTAAATAAGAAACTCAAGGAATTAATAGAAGGAACAAGAAATAAAAATAAAGAAAAAGATACAGAAATAAAATTTGCTGAAAAAGTATTAAATTTAACAGAAACAAAGTTCACAGAAAATGAACATAAATTATTAGGGAAAAGTTTAAAATATGCAACAAAAACAAACATAGATAAAGAAAATACAATAATAGAATGTGAAGAAATAATCGATAAAATAAAAAATGAAGAAACTAAAAAACAATTAAGAAGTGAAGTAAAAGAAATAGTAGAAAAAATATGTAAGAAAAACAAAAATGTAAGAAATAAAAACGAAACACAAATAAAAAGAAATATAAGAGAATTAAAAAAGAAAATCACGGAGAACAATTTGATAGTTATAAAAGCCGATAAAGGTAATACAGCAGTGGTAATGAACAAAAGAGATTATATCGAAAAAGCAGAACAATTTATACAAAAAGGACCATATAAAGAAATAAAATATGATTACACAAGTAAATTTCAAGCACAAACAAAGAAATTGATAAAAAAGACAACATATTTAACAGAATGGCAAAAGAAACAAAAAATAGAACATAATCCTGAAGCTCCAAAATTTAGATGTCAAATTAAGTTACATAAAAAAGAAATGCCATTAAGACCTATAGTATCATTTATAAATTCTCCAACATACAAAATATCAAAAGAAATAAGTAAAAGAATCAAAATGGCATATGAAAAAGAAGAAATCCACAGCATAGAAAATAGTAAAAAGGTAATAGAAAGATTAAAAGAAATTACCATAACAAATAAGACAAAATTAATGTCATTAGATATAAAAGATATGTACACCAACATACCAATAGCAAAAACAGTAGAAATAATAAAGAAAAACAAATTAAGTAATGTAGAATGGAAAAACGAAATAATAGAAGGATTAGAATTATGCCTAAGCCAGAACTACTTCAGATTTAATAACAAATTTTACATACAAGAAAATGGATTACCAATGGGATCACCGCTTTCACCATTAATGGCAGAGATATTCATGAATAGCTTTGAAATCAAAATTTTAAAAGATATAGATAAAGAAAGAAGAATTAAAAAATGGATCAGGTATGTAGATGACATACTAATAGTTTGGGAAGGTGAAGTAAATGAATTTAAAAAATTTACGGAACAACTAAATAACATAGAAAAAACAATAAAATTTCAAGAAGAAATTGGAGGATTAGAAATTAATTTCCTGGATATCAATATAAAAATTGAAGATAACAAACTCAAATTCGATATATATAGGAAAGAAACATACTCAGATTTAATAATTCCACAAGAATCATATCATCCAGTCAATTATAAAATGGCAGCATTAAATTCATTTTGCTATAGAGCTATAAATTATCTAGAAAATGAAGAACTCAAACAAAAAGAATTAAAGAAAATACAACAAATAGCAAAAAATAATAATTACAACCCTAAAATAATCAATAGAATAGTTAAGAAAATAGAGGAAAATAAAGAAATAGAAAATAACAAAAAAGAAAAAACTAAAGAAGAAAAGAAATATAAAGGAGCAATAACATACATAGGATATCAAACAAAAATGTTACAAAAATGTTTCGAAAAATATGAAATACAGATAGGAATAAAGAAAACGAAAAATGTATTCGAATATATAAAAAATGATAAAACAGAAGAAATTCCATTAACAGAAAAAAGCGGCGTATACAAATTAAAATGTGGGGAATGTAATAAGATATATCTGGGCGAAACTGGAAGAAAATTTAAAATTAGAATGAATGAACACGCAAAAGGAGAAGGGGTTAGAGTAACGAACTCACTATATGCAAGACATTTCAACGAATCAGGCCATAAATTTATAAATCCCAATGAAAATATGGAAATAATCAAAATAGAAAACAATCCGCAAAAAAGAAAATTAATAGAAGAACTAGAAATACTTAAAGTTAAAAAAGAAGATAAAAATAAATTAATGAATATAAAAGTGGATTTTACAAATGAAGAAATATTTATTATATATTAAACAATAAACAAAAATAAATTAAAATAATAAGAATAACACACTAAAAAATGATGAAATGTAAAAGGTTACAAAAAAATTATAAGTCAAGAATGAAGAAATTAACGGGAGATTCTTAAAACAATTTGACGGACGTTAGAAAAATGCCTAACGGAAAAAGGTAGACAAAGTTCCCGTGAAGAGCGGTAGCAGCTAGAACCAATAGGAGGGGCGATGACATAAGGGGAGGGGCCTAAAGTATAAAAGCATACAACGTACAGTTGATAGACGTTGTTTAAGACCTGAAGATGTCAGTAATGACGAAAAGCTTAATCGAACAATAAAAAATTATAGCAGTTAGCAAATACATAAAAGAAATTGTAAGGATGGCTGCTAATTTAAACAATACGAAGAATAAGACATGCGAATTGCAAGCAGATAAATATAAAAATGTAAGGGAATTTTTTAAGTATTTAAAAATTAAAGCAAAATTGAAAAAAACGCTAGGGAAAATTTGGTTTAATAAACAGTGTTTAATTAATAAAATAACTCCAAAATACGCAAAAATTAAAATTAATAACAAAAGCAAAGTAGCAAACCAAGTGAAAAACATGGCGGAAAAAATATGGATAAAACTTGAAATTAAGAACTTATACAGTAAAATAAATATATATAACAAAGAAATGTATCAATTACATCAAAAATTGTATACAAGTTACAATTATATAGAAATAGAAGAAATGAGAAAAGAGTTTGGTGAAAAATACATAGAAAAGAAAATAAGAAAAATGGAAGAGAGATTAAATAAGAAACTCAAGGAATTAATAGAAGGAACAAGAAATAAAAATAAAGAAAAAGATACAGAAATAAAATTTGCTGAAAAAGTATTAAATTTAACAGAAACAAAGTTTACAGAAAATGAACATAAATTATTAGGGAAAAGTTTAAAATATGCAACAAAACAAACATAGATAAAGAAAATACAATAATAGAATGTGAAGAAATAATCGATAAAATAAAAAATGAAGAAACTAAAAAACAATTAAGAAGTGAAGTAAAAGAAATAGTAGAAAAAATATGTAAGAAAAACAAAAATGTAAGAAATAAAAACGAAACACAAATAAAAAGAAATATAAGAGAATTAAAAAAGAAAATCACGGAGAACAATTTGATAGTTATAAAAGCCGATAAAGGTAATACAGCAGTGGTAATGAACAAAAGAGATTATATCGAAAAAGCAGAACAATTTATACAAAAAGGACCATATAAAGAAATAAAATATGATTACACAAGTAAATTTCAAGCACAAACAAAGAAATTGATAAAAAAGACAACATATTTAACAGAATGGCAAAAGAAACAAAAAATAGAACATAATCCTGAAGCTCCAAAATTTAGATGTCAAATTAAGTTACATAAAAAAGAAATGCCATTAAGACCTATAGTATCATTTATAAATTCTCCAACATACAAAATATCAAAAGAAATAAGTAAAAGAATCAAAATGGCATATGAAAAAGAAGAAATCCACAGCATAGAAAATAGTAAAAAGGTAATAGAAAGATTAAAAGAAATTACCATAACAAATAAGACAAAATTAATGTCATTAGATATAAAAGATATGTACACCAACATACCAATAGCAAAAACAGTAGAAAAATAAAGAAAAACAAATTAAGTAATGTAGAATGGAAAAACGAAATAATAGAAGGATTAGAATTATGCCTAAGCCAGAACTACTTCAGATTTAATAACAAATTTTACATACAAGAAAATGGATTACCAATGGGATCACCGCTTTCACCATTAATGGCAGAGATATTCATGAATAGCTTTGAAATCAAAATTTTAAAAGATATAGATAAAGAAAGAAGAATTAAAAAATGGATCAGGTATGTAGATGACATACTAATAGTTTGGGAAGGTGAAGTAAATGAATTTAAAAAATTTACGGAACAACTAAATAACATAGAAAAAACAATAAAATTTCAAGAAGAAATTGGAGGATTAGAAATTAATTTCCTGGATATCAATATAAAAATTGAAGATAACAAACTCAAATTCGATATATATAGGAAAGAAACATACTCAGATTTAATAATTCCACAAGAATCATATCATCCAGTCAATTATAAAATGGCAGCATTAAATTCATTTTGCTATAGAGCTATAAATTATCTAGAAAATGAAGAACTCAAACAAAAAGAATTAAAGAAAATACAACAAATAGCAAAAAATAATAATTACAACCCTAAAATAATCAATAGAATAGTTAAGAAAATAGAGGAAAATAAAGAAATAGAAAATAACAAAAAAGAAAAAACTAAAGAAGAAAAGAAATATAAAGGAGCAATAACATACATAGGATATCAAACAAAAATGTTACAAAAATGTTTCGAAAAATATGAAATACAGATAGGAATAAAGAAAACGAAAAATGTATTCGAATATATAAAAAATGATAAAACAGAAGAAATTCCATTAACAGAAAAAAGCGGCGTATACAAATTAAAATGTGGGGAATGTAATAAGATATATCTGGGCGAAACTGGAAGAAAATTTAAAATTAGAATGAATGAACACGCAAAAGGAGAAGGGGTTAGAGTAACGAACTCACTATATGCAAGACATTTCAACGAATCAGGCCATAAATTTATAAATCCCAATGAAAATATGGAAATAATCAAAATAGAAAACAATCCGCAAAAAAGAAAATTAATAGAAGAACTAGAAATACTTAAAGTTAAAAAAGAAGATAAAAATAAATTAATGAATATAAAAGTGGATTTTACAAATGAAGAAATATTTTATTATATATTAAACAATAAACAAAAATAAATTAAAATAATAAGAATAACACACTAAAAAATGACGAAATGTAAAAGGTTACAAAAAAATTATAAGTCAAGAATGAAGAAATTAACGGGAGATTCTTAAAACAATTTGACGGACGTTAGAAAAATGCCTAACGGAAAAAGGTAGACAAAGTTCCCGTGAAGAGCGGTAGCAGCTAGAACCAATAGGAGGGGCGATGACATAAGGGGAGGGGCCTAAAGTATAAAAGCATACAACGTACAGTTGATAGACGTTGTTTAAGACCTGAAGATGTCAGTAATGACGAAAAGCTTAGTCGAACAATAAAAAATTATAGCAGTTAGCAAATTCATAAAAGAAATTGTAAGGATGGCTGCTAATTTAAACAATACGAAGAATAAGACATGCGAATTGCAAGCAGATAAATATAAAAATGTAAGGGAATTTTTTAAGTATTTAAAAATTAAAGCAAAATTGAAAAAAACGCTAGGGAAAATTTGGTTTAATAAACAGTGTTTAATTAATAAAATAACTCCAAAATACGCAAAAATTAAAATTAATAACAAAAGCAAAGTAGCAAACCAAGTGAAAAACATGGCGGAAAAAATATGGATAAAACTTGAAATTAAGAACTTATACAGTAAAATAAATATATATAACAAAGAAATGTATCAATTACATCAAAAATTGTATACAAGTTACAATTATATAGAAATAGAAGAAATGAGAAAAGAGTTTGGTGAAAAATACATAGAAAAGAAAATAAGAAAAATGGAAGAGAGATTAAATAAGAAACTCAAGGAATTAATAGAAGGAACAAGAAATAAAAATAAAGAAAAAGATAAAGAAATAAAATTTGCTGAAAAAGTATTAAATTTAACAGAAACAAAGTTTACAGAAAATGAACATAAATTATTAGGGAAAAGTTTAAAATATGCAACAAAACAAACATAGATAAAGAAAATACAATAATAGAATGTGAAGAAATAATCGATAAAATAAAAAATGAAGAAACTAAAAAACAATTAAGAAGTGAAGTAAAAGAAATAGTAGAAAAAATATGTAAGAAAAACAAAAATGTAAGAAATAAAAACGAAACACAAATAAAAAGAAATATAAGAGAATTAAAAAAGAAAATCACGGAGAACAATTTGATAGTTATAAAAGCCGATAAAGGTAATACAGCAGTGGTAATGAACAAAAGAGATTATATCGAAAAAGCAGAACAATTTATACAAAAAGGACCATATAAAGAAATAAAATATGATTACACAAGTAAATTTCAAGCACAAACAAAGAAATTGATAAAAAAGACAACATATTTAACAGAATGGCAAAAGAAACAAAAAATAGAACATAATCCTGAAGCTCCAAAATTTAGATGTCAAATTAAGTTACATAAAAAAGAAATGCCATTAAGACCTATAGTATCATTTATAAATTCTCCAACATACAAAATATCAAAAGAAATAAGTAAAAGAATCAAAATGGCATATGAAAAAGAAGAAATCCACAGCATAGAAAATAGTAAAAAGGTAATAGAAAGATTAAAAGAAATTACCATAACAAATAAGACAAAATTAATGTCATTAGATATAAAAGATATGTACACCAACATACCAATAGCAAAAACAGTAGAAATAATAAAGAAAAACAAATTAAGTAATGTAGAATGGAAAAACGAAATAATAGAAGGATTAGAATTATGCCTAAGCCAGAACTACTTCAGATTTAATAACAAATTTTACATACAAGAAAATGGATTACCAATGGGATCACCGCTTTCACCATTAATGGCAGAGATATTCATGAATAGCTTTGAAATCAAAATTTTAAAAGATATAGATAAAGAAAGAAGAATTAAAAAATGGATCAGGTATGTAGATGACATACTAATAGTTTGGGAAGGTGAAGTAAATGAATTTAAAAAATTTACGGAACAACTAAATAACATAGAAAAAACAATAAAATTTCAAGAAGAAATTGGAGGATTAGAAATTAATTTCCTGGATATCAATATAAAAATTGAAGATAACAAACTCAAATTCGATATATATAGGAAAGAAACATACTCAGATTTAATAATTCCACAAGAATCATATCATCCAGTCAATTATAAAATGGCAGCATTAAATTCATTTTGCTATAGAGCTATAAATTATCTAGAAAATGAAGAACTCAAACAAAAAGAATTAAAGAAAATACAACAAATAGCAAAAAATAATAATTACAACCCTAAAATAATCAATAGAATAGTTAAGAAAATAGAGGAAAATAAAGAAATAGAAAATAACAAAAAAGAAAAAACTAAAGAAGAAAAGAAATATAAAGGAGCAATAACATACATAGGATATCAAACAAAAATGTTACAAAAATGTTTCGAAAAATATGAAATACAGATAGGAATAAAGAAAACGAAAAATGTATTCGAATATATAAAAAATGATAAAACAGAAGAAATTCCATTAACAGAAAAAAGCGGCGTATACAAATTAAAATGTGGGGAATGTAATAAGATATATCTGGGCGAAACTGGAAGAAAATTTAAAATTAGAATGAATGAACACGCAAAAGGAGAAGGGGTTAGAGTAACGAACTCACTATATGCAAGACATTTCAACGAATCAGGCCATAAATTTATAAATCCCAATGAAAATATGGAAATAATCAAAATAGAAAACAATCCGCAAAAAAGAAAATTAATAGAAGAACTAGAAATACTTAAAGTTAAAAAAGAAGATAAAAATAAATTAATGAATATAAAAGTGGATTTTACAAATGAAGAAATATTTTATTATATATTAAACAATAAACAAAAATAAATTAAAATAATAAGAATAACACACTAAAAAATGACGAAATGTAAAAGGTTACAAAAAAATTATAAGTCAAGAATGAAGAAATTAACGGGAGATTCTTAAAACAATTTGACGGACGTTAGAAAAATGCCTAACGGAAAAAGGTAGACAAAGTTCCCGTGAAGAGCGGTAGCAGCTAGAACCAATAGGAGGGGCGATGACATAAGGGGAGGGGCCTAAAGTATAAAAGCATACAACGTACAGTTGATAGACGTTGTTTAAGACCTGAAGATGTCAGTAATGACGAAAAGCTTAGTCGAACAATAAAAAATTATAGCAGTTAGCAAATTCATAAAAGAAATTGTAAGGATGGCTGCTAATTTAAACAATACGAAGAATAAGACATGCGAATTGCAAGCAGATAAATATAAAAATGTAAGGGAATTTTTTAAGTATTTAAAAATTAAAGCAAAATTGAAAAAAACGCTAGGGAAAATTTGGTTTAATTAACAGTGTTTAATTAATAAAATAACTCCAAAATACGCAAAAATTAAAATTAATAACAAAAGCAAAGTAGCAAACCAAGTGAAAAACATGGCGGAAAAAATATGGATAAAACTTGAAATTAAGAACTTATACAGTAAAATAAATATATATAACAAAGAAATGTATCAATTACATCAAAAATTGTATACAAGTTACAATTATATAGAAATAGAAGAAATGAGAAAAGAGTTTGGTGAAAAATACATAGAAAAGAAAATAAGAAAAATGGAAGAGAGATTAAATAAGAAACTCAAGGAATTAATAGAAGGAACAAGAAATAAAAATAAAGAAAAAGATAAAGAAATAAAATTTGCTGAAAAAGTATTAAATTTAACAGAAACAAAGTTTACAGAAAATGAACATAAATTATTAGGGAAAAGTTTAAAATATGCAACAAAACAAACATAGATAAAGAAAATACAATAATAGAATGTGAAGAAATAATCGATAAAATAAAAAATGAAGAAACTAAAAAACAATTAAGAAGTGAAGTAAAAGAAATAGTAGAAAAAATATGTAAGAAAAACAAAAATGTAAGAAATAAAAACGAAACACAAATAAAAAGAAATATAAGAGAATTAAAAAAGAAAATCACGGAGAACAATTTGATAGTTATAAAAGCCGATAAAGGTAATACAGCAGTGGTAATGAACAAAAGAGATTATATCGAAAAAGCAGAACAATTTATACAAAAAGGACCATATAAAGAAATAAAATATGATTACACAAGTAAATTTCAAGCACAAACAAAGAAATTGATAAAAAAGACAACATATTTAACAGAATGGCAAAAGAAACAAAAAATAGAACATAATCCTGAAGCTCCAAAATTTAGATGTCAAATTAAGTTACATAAAAAAGAAATGCCATTAAGACCTATAGTATCATTTATAAATTCTCCAACATACAAAATATCAAAAGAAATAAGTAAAAGAATCAAAATGGCATATGAAAAAGAAGAAATCCACAGCATAGAAAATAGTAAAAAGGTAATAGAAAGATTAAAAGAAATTACCATAACAAATAAGACAAAATTAATGTCATTAGATATAAAAGATATGTACACCAACATACCAATAGCAAAAACAGTAGAAATAATAAAGAAAAACAAATTAAGTAATGTAGAATGGAAAAACGAAATAATAGAAGGATTAGAATTATGCCTAAGCCAGAACTACTTCAGATTTAATAACAAATTTTACATACAAGAAAATGGATTACCAATGGGATCACCGCTTTCACCATTAATGGCAGAGATATTCATGAATAGCTTTGAAATCAAAATTTTAAAAGATATAGATAAAGAAAGAAGAATTAAAAAATGGATCAGGTATGTAGATGACATACTAATAGTTTGGGAAGGTGAAGTAAATGAATTTAAAAAATTTACGGAACAACTAAATAACATAGAAAAAACAATAAAATTTCAAGAAGAAATTGGAGGATTAGAAATTAATTTCCTGGATATCAATATAAAAATTGAAGATAACAAACTCAAATTCAATATATATAGGAAAGAAACATACTCAGATTTAATAATTCCACAAGAATCATATCATCCAGTCAATTATAAAATGGCAGCATTAAATTCATTTTGCTATAGAGCTATAAATTATCTAGAAAATGAAGAACTCAAACAAAAAGAATTAAAGAAAATACAACAAATAGCAAAAAATAATAATTACAACCCTAAAATAATCAATAGAATAGTTAAGAAAATAGAGGAAAATAAAGAAATAGAAAATAACAAAAAAGAAAAAACTAAAGAAGAAAAGAAATATAAAGGAGCAATAACATACATAGGATATCAAACAAAAATGTTACAAAAATGTTTCGAAAAATATGAAATACAGATAGGAATAAAGAAAACGAAAAATGTATTCGAATATATAAAAAATGATAAAACAGAAGAAATTCCATTAACAGAAAAAAGCGGCGTATACAAATTAAAATGTGGGGAATGTAATAAGATATATCTGGGCGAAACTGGAAGAAAATTTAAAATTAGAATGAATGAACACGCAAAAGGAGAAGGGGTTAGAGTAACGAACTCACTATATGCAAGACATTTCAACGAATCAGGCCATAAATTTATAAATCCCAATGAAAATATGGAAATAATCAAAATAGAAAACAATCCGCAAAAAAGAAAATTAATAGAAGAACTAGAAATACTTAAAGTTAAAAAAGAAGATAAAAATAAATTAATGAATATAAAAGTGGATTTTACAAATGAAGAAATATTTTATTATATATTAAACAATAAACAAAAATAAATTAAAATAATAAGAATAACACACTAAAAAATGACGAAATGTAAAAGGTTACAAAAAAATTATAAGTCAAGAATGAAGAAATTAACGGGAGATTCTTAAAACAATTTGACGGACGTTAGAAAAATGCCTAACGGAAAAAGGTAGACAAAGTTCCCGTGAAGAGCGGTAGCAGCTAGAACCAATAGGAGGGGCGATGACATAAGGGGAGGGGCCTAAAGTATAAAAGCATACAACGTACAGTTGATAGACGTTGTTTAAGACCTGAAGATGTCAGTAATGACGAAAAGCTTAGTCGAACAATAAAAAATTATAGCAGTTAGCAAATTCATAAAAGAAATTGTAAGGATGGCTGCTAATTTAAACAATACGAAGAATAAGACATGCGAATTGCAAGCAGATAAATATAAAAATGTAAGGGAATTTTTTAAGTATTTAAAAATTAAAGCAAAATTGAAAAAAACGCTAGGGAAAATTTGGTTTAATAAACAGTGTTTAATTAATAAAATAACTCCAAAATACGCAAAAATTAAAATTAATAACAAAAGCAAAGTAGCAAACCAAGTGAAAAACATGGCGGAAAAAATATGGATAAAACTTGAAATTAAGAACTTATACAGTAAAATAAATATATATAACAAAGAAATGTATCAATTACATCAAAAATTGTATACAAGTTACAATTATATAGAAATAGAAGAAATGAGAAAAGAGTTTGGTGAAAAATACATAGAAAAGAAAATAAGAAAAATGGAAGAGAGATTAAATAAGAAACTCAAGGAATTAATAGAAGGAACAAGAAATAAAAATAAAGAAAAAGATAAAGAAATAAAATTTGCTGAAAAAGTATTAAATTTAACAGAAACAAAGTTTACAGAAAATGAACATAAATTATTAGGGAAAAGTTTAAAATATGCAACAAAACAAACATAGATAAAGAAAATACAATAATAGAATGTGAAGAAATAATCGATAAAATAAAAAATGAAGAAACTAAAAAACAATTAAGAAGTGAAGTAAAAGAAATAGTAGAAAAAATATGTAAGAAAAACAAAAATGTAAGAAATAAAAACGAAACACAAATAAAAAGAAATATAAGAGAATTAAAAAAGAAAATCACGGAGAACAATTTGATAGTTATAAAAGCCGATAAAGGTAATACAGCAGTGGTAATGAACAAAAGAGATTATATCGAAAAAGCAGAACAATTTATACAAAAAGGACCATATAAAGAAATAAAATATGATGACACAAGTAAATTTCAAGCACAAACAAAGAAATTGATAAAAAAGACAACATATTTAACAGAATGGCAAAAGAAACAAAAAATAGAACATAATCCTGAAGCTCCAAAATTTAGATGTCAAATTAAGTTACATAAAAAAGAAATGCCATTAAGACCTATAGTATCATTTATAAATTCTCCAACATACAAAATATCAAAAGAAATAAGTAAAAGAATCAAAATGGCATATGAAAAAGAAGAAATCCACAGCATAGAAAATAGTAAAAAGGTAATAGAAAGATTAAAAGAAATTACCATAACAAATAAGACAAAATTAATGTCATTAGATATAAAAGATATGTACACTAACATACCAATAGCAAAAACAGTAGAAATAATAAAGAAAAACAAATTAAGTAATGTAGAATGGAAAAACGAAATAATAGAAGGATTAGAATTATGCCTAAGCCAGAACTACTTCAGATTTAATAACAAATTTTACATACAAGAAAATGGATTACCAATGGGATCACCGCTTTCACCATTAATGGCAGAGATATTCATGAATAGCTTTGAAATCAAAATTTTAAAAGATATAGATAAAGAAAGAAGAATTAAAAAATGGATCAGGTATGTAGATGACATACTAATAGTTTGGGAAGGTGAAGTAAATGAATTTAAAAAATTTACGGAACAACTAAATAACATAGAAAAAACAATAAAATTTCAAGAAGAAATTGGAGGATTAGAAATTAATTTCCTGGATATCAATATAAAAATTGAAGATAACAAACTCAAATTCGATATATATAGGAAAGAAACATACTCAGATTTAATAATTCCACAAGAATCATATCATCCAGTCAATTATAAAATGGCAGCATTAAATTCATTTTGCTATAGAGCTATAAATTATCTAGAAAATGAAGAACTCAAACAAAAAGAATTAAAGAAAATACAACAAATAGCAAAAAATAATAATTACAACCCTAAAATAATCAATAGAATAGTTAAGAAAATAGAGGAAAATAAAGAAATAGAAAATAACAAAAAAGAAAAAACTAATGAAGAAAAGAAATATAAAGGAGCAATAACATACATAGGATATCAAACAAAAATGTTACAAAAATGTTTCGAAAAATATGAAATACAGATAGGAATAAAGAAAACGAAAAATGTATTCGAATATATAAAAAATGATAAAACAGAAGAAATTCCATTAACAGAAAAAAGCGGCGTATACAAATTAAAATGTGGGGAATGTAATAAGATATATCTGGGCGAAACTGGAAGAAAATTTAAAATTAGAATGAATGAACACGCAAAAGGAGAAGGGGTTAGAGTAACGAACTCACTATATGCAAGACATTTCAACGAATCAGGCCATAAATTTATAAATCCCAATGAAAATATGGAAATAATCAAAATAGAAAACAATCCGCAAAAAAGAAAATTAATAGAAGAACTAGAAATACTTAAAGTTAAAAAAGAAGATAAAAATAAATTAATGAATATAAAAGTGGATTTTACAAATGAAGAAATATTTTATTATATATTAAACAATAAACAAAAATAAATTAAAATAATAAGAATAACACACTAAAAAATGACGAAATGTAAAAGGTTACAAAAAAATTATAAGTCAAGAATGAAGAAATTAACGGGAGATTCTTAAAACAATTTGATGGACGTTAGAAAAATGCCTAACGGAAAAAGGTAGACAAAGTTCCCGTGAAGAGCGGTAGCAGCTAGAACCAATAGGAGGGGCGATGACATAAGGGGAGGGGCCTAAAGTATAAAAGCATACAACGTACAGTTGATAGACGTTGTTTAAGACCTGAAGATGTCAGTAATGACGAAAAGCTTAGTCGAACAATAAAAAATTATAGCAGTTAGCAAATTCATAAAAGAAATTGTAAGGATGGCTGCTAATTTAAACAATACGAAGAATAACATAACGATATACGTTACTAAATTATATAATGAGGCCAAGTATTTAGAGCCACCAATACCTTTTAAATCATTTGTAAGACACATAAGCAAACATCTGCCGCGGGAAGTTCAGGTAACTTTAATGACAAAAGAAATAAATGATATGAATGAGTTGGAGAGAATTTTAGACGTTTTACAGAGAAGGGGTAGGCGACCCCAACCACCGAATAATAATAATTATGAATATAATAACACTAGAGATAATCCCAGCGGATATGGAGGTACGCGAATAGATAATTCCAACAACCAAGAGGATTGGACATGTTCCAGATGTAGGCACAAAAATTATGCAAGCAGACAAAAATGTTACAGATGCGGCCAGGCGAGAGACGATCCAAGGAGGAGAGGAGGACCAATTCAGCATGTCCAGCAGCAGAGAGGAATGCCAAGCACCAGGGGAACAGCTGGGAATAACCATGGACCACCAAGGGGTCACAATGGACCAACTACCAGTACTAATAGAAACCAAGAGGAAAACTAGAGACGACAGTGGTAACAAGGACCAGACCGCTGTCCAGGGAAGCGAATGAGGTCCAACCAAAGGAGGATTTTCAGAGCAATGTAATCAAAACTGACATCGTGACTGATTTACTAGTGGAGGAGAATCATACAACCATCGAGATGAGAACGGGATTAACGGAAGTACAGGTAACCATAGCAGGTAAGAGTTACAGAACACTTATAGATACAGGCAATGAGATTTCAGTAATTGCTGAAAATATTTTGGGAGAATTAAGAGAGAGTAATAAAAATATTCCGATTTTACCAGTAGCAGGGGTTACTGTAGTGGGAGTTACAGGAGTACGTAGTAAAAGAATAACCAAACAAATACATTTAAGTTTTCTGATAAATAATACAGAATTTGAAAATACATTTTTAGTGGTAAAAGGGCTAAGTCTAGATATAATTTTAGGTAATGATTTTCTACAGAGAAAGAAAGCTGTCATAAATTTTAAAAAGAAAGTACTAGAGTTAGATGGGGGTGATGGGTCGATCAGGGTTAATTTTGAGCAAGTGTTAGAGAAGGTTAGAGTAACGGGTGTAAAAATATTACAAAAACGGGTAGGCGAGAGTGACACAGAAGCTAGAGTAAATTCATGTAGAGAGGTAGAATATATCGAGAGTTTTGAAGGAGAGTTGGATGAAAGTAGTGAAGAATTGTGGGAAGAAAGGGAGGATAAATTTTGTAGTGGAGGGTCCGGTGTAAGGAGTGATCAACGTGTGTCGTTGTGGCAGGTGATTGAGCACTTTTGAGGAGTGTTTGCCGATATTCTGGGAAGGGCAAAGGGTTATGAATGTGTATTGCAGGTACGGGAACACACACCTTTCATGCAGCGAAGTTATCCAGTGCCTTATTCCAAAAGACGAGCGGTGCAAGAGGAGTTAGACAGAATGATGGAGGGAGGCATAATAGAAAGGTCAGTGTCACATTACTCAAATCCATTAGTAGTTGTCATAAAGAAGGATGGTAGGGTTAGGTTATGTTTAGATGTGAGGAGGATCAACCAGATAATAATACCAGACTGTGAATCACCAGAGTCAATAAATGAGATTTTCCAGAAGTTTAGCGGGGTGCGATACATGACGTCGCTCGATTTAACAGCAGGGTATTGGCAGGTACCATTGGCAGACGTAAGTAGAAAATATACAGCGTTTTTGTTTAATGGTAAGAATTACCAGTTTTGACGCTTACCATTTGGGTTAAATACTAGTGTAGCTAGTTTTATTAAATGTTTAGATCAAATTTTGAAACCGAAGGACTTGGACTTTTTAACAGTATATGTGGATGGTATTTTAATTGCTTCTAGAACTTTTCAGGAACACTTGGAGCATTTGGAATATGTTTTAACTAAATTAGAAGAAGGAGGACTCACCGTAAATTGGGAGAAATCCAAATTTTTGCAAACTAAAATTAATTTTTTAGGATTTATTATTACACAAGAGGGAATCTCCGCATTCCAGATAAGGTTGACTCCATTATGCGCTTCCCTGAGCCACAAAATATCAAACAACTGCAGAGCTTTTTAGGACATTGTAATTTTTATCATAAGTTCCAGAAGAATTATGCACACACAACATCGAAACTAAGTGCAGTACTCCAGAAGAACAAGCAGTGGAAATGGGGAGAAACGGAACGCGATGCATTTAACGAAATTAAGAGAAAATTTAGCCATATGATTATGATGAATCATCCTGATTTTAATAAAACCTTTTACTTACAGACAGATGCAAGCAACGTAGCTTTAGGGGCGGAGCTCTACCAGGAGGACTGCGATAAGGAACATCTTACCATCGCTTTCGCCAGTAGGTTGCTTCTGTCTGCGGAGAAAAATTATACAACCACCGAAATAGAACTTTTAAGCATTGTGTTCGCCGTGGGGAAGTTCAGGACGTACATCCTGGGAAACAAAACGGTAATCAGAACGGACCACAAGGCGTTATCATTCTTGAACACGTGTAAGCTCGCTCACAGCCATCTAACCAGGTGGGTACTTGTTTTACAAGAATATAATTTTGCATGGGAGTACATCAAGGGGACAGACAATAAAATACCCGACACTCTTTCTAGGATAGATTTGTTAGACAATAAGACTGGTAGGGATTTGAAAGAAATTGAGATTTTTCAGATTAGCCGGGAGGATAGAATTTTTGGGGAAGAGCTAAAAGACATTAGCACCATGCTAAGAGCAGATGGTAAGTCCAGTAAAATAATCAATAGTTTAGAGACTGAATTAGCAGGTTCAGTGTATAATCAACATTTTCAAATTTATAAAGGGTTGCTGTTTAAGAAAGTAGAAGGGGGTGAGCATGATTGGAGGTTAGTTGTGCCAGATGGGTTAGCAGATAAAATCATATGGGATTGTCATTTGCGATATGGTCATTTTGGGGCGAAAAAGTGTGTTAATGTTTTGAAAGAGTCGTGTGTTTTTAAAAATATGGAAAGAAGGGTTAGAAAATTGTTAAGGGGTTGTGATTTGTGTCAGAATTCAAAGGTAGTAAATTATAGGGTAGAAGGGGAGATGAATTTTATAAAAGTGAATAGACCTTTTGATTTAGTTGCGGTAGATTTGTATGGACTGTTGCCGAAGGGTAGAGGCGGAGTTATGTATATTTTTGTGATGTTAGACATTTTTTCTAAATATGTAAAATTATATAGTGTGAAGAGAGCTACCAGTCATGTGCTGAGTGAGAAGGTGACAAAAGATTATATGATCAATGTGGGTAAGCCAAAGGTGATATTATCGGACCATGGGCCACAATTCATCAGTGGGAGATGGCGTCAGACCCTAGGATGGGAAGGAATCATACCGAAGCACACGGCAGTCTACCATCCTCAGTCCAACCAGGCGGAGCGTGTCATGAGAGAGATAGGCAGGATTTTTAGAGCCTATTGTCATGCCAAACACAGCGAGTGGCCGTTATACGTCAAAAGGGTAGAAAATTGGCTGAACAGTACCACCCACGAGTCCACAGGATATACACCTCACGAATTAATTAAGGGAACACGCCCCCCCCCCCCGAGGATTTTAGAACAGTTATTTGACTACCCACCTGAGAGCGAGAAAACGGATGTATTAAAATCAGGTTGGCTAATGAAAATTTATTAAATAAAGGGGAACGACGAAAATGTAGACACGATGCAAAAGGTAAGTGGATGAAGTACGAAGTAGGACAGTTGGTATTGGTGAGGAGACACGACTTGTCAAGTGCTCAGGACAAGGAGATCAAGAAGTTTTTCTTACTCTATGAAGGACCAGTGGCGGCGATAAGGCCCCCGCAGACCCTGCGGCGCGGGGGGGCCCCGACCCTATGGGGGGCCCCGCCACTCTGGCCCCTAGAAAAAAATATGAAACGAGCTATAATAGGAAAAAAAGTTTTAATGGGGTCCGACTACCGGCAAGTTTGTATTTAAAATACGAAATATACGTTTTATTTAAGTGTATAGACATGCAAAAAAACTACGTTTTCCGAAATGACATTACTGTTTGTAGTTTGTAAGCGAAGCTTATCTTATCTCTTGTGGTGCCCGTACGTCCAGTGCGATGAGTCACTGGCACTGAGGAGATGTAAACAAACACAACACAATGTAGTTCAGTACTCAGTAGTGCGTCGCATCTCCTGCGCGATAGTACTGTATTGCATTCAATTCGTAATTTAGTGCCGTTTAAGTTTAATGACTTAACATTTGATTTTAGTTTTTGTATTTTGTGTAGAGTTAGAGTGTTAGAGACAGAGTTTATAAAATGGAAAGTAAGCATGAATATTTAAGTGGTGCTACGAAAAGGAAACTGCAAAAACAACGAGAAGAATCTAAAAGTAAACTTTCAAAACTCGACCAGTTTTTTAAAAAATCACAAAATGTGAAGTTGAACAACCCAAACCCGGGTCAAGTGCAAGTAATGAAAAAGAAACAAAAATCGGACTTGAAGTTGATTGTGACAGTGACAATAAACCTGATTTAAACATTAGTCCGTCGGATACAAGTGATACAACTACGGAAACAAATAAGCAACTGCAACATGAACAAGAAGAACAACTGCTAGGCATTGAATTTGTTCGCCAGTCCGAAGACATACCTGGACCAGAAAATCAGTTTGAACCAACTGAAGTTATAAGTAATCACTCAAATAAAACTAGTTTAGCAGGCCCTTCCGATCCAAACTGCCAAAGTTTTGAGACAGATATTGCATTCTATAAAAATCAAGCTACAATAACAGACGAGGTGAAAAAGTTAATAACGTTAAGTGAACTTTGTCAAACAAAGGGTCCTTTCCCGAAGGATTCCGTTTCTAAGCGGTCTTTCAGTACAGCATATTATTCTTTCAAAACTGCAGCAGGCCAAATTGTTCACAGGTTTTGGCTTTGTTACTCTCGTAATCTAGATGGAGTCTACTGTTTACCATGTTGGCTTTTCAGCCAAAGTGCTGATGCCCAAAGCTGGCGTGAAGGCGATATTAGAGATTGGAAAGGTCTCAGTAAAAAAATTAAAGTTCATGAAAGTAGCAATGCTTATTTACAATCTTGTCTCACGTATGCCACTTGGAAAAAGAGTAAAACGGTAGCTGATCAAATTTCCGATGAGCGGAAAAAATGGAAAGATATTTTCATACAGATTGTGGATGTCATTCGAACCATGGCACTGTGTTCATTGCCGTTTCTTGGCCATAGAGAATCATTACATGAAATAAATCCTGAAAGTAGAAATTTTTTGAACATACTATCTTTAATTTCTCGCTACGATTCTCTCCTTAGTGCACACTTAGAAAATGAAAAAACCAGATCAAAATACCTCCACTATGACATTCAAAATGAAATCATTAACTTGCTAGGAAAATCAGTATTGACTGCCTTACTAAAACAGATTCTCTCATCTCCTTTTTTTCCTATAATTGTTGATAGCACACAAGACATTTCATAGTAGAAGAATCTCCTGGCAATTATAAAACTGTGATTAGTGAGTCCGTTTTGGGATTTCAAGAAATAAAGGATCCCAACAGTGAGGGGTTTCAAAGTAAGATTTTAGACTTTTTGAAAACAAATGAAATTGACATTAGTAAGTGTAGAGGTCAAGGTTATGACGGTGCAGCAACAATGAGCGGGAAATACTCTGGGTTACAGAAAAGAATTATGGATATAGTCCCAAACGCGGATTACGTACACTGTGCTGCACATAACCTGAACTTGGTGATCAATGATTCAGTATCAAATATTTCTGAAATAAGACAATTTTATGACATAGTACAGAAAACTTATGTGTTTTTCAGTGAAAGCTTACATAGATGGCAAGAACTTAACACTGCCGTTAAAGAAGACAGCTCTGCTAAAAATCTAACTTTAAAAAAGCTATGTCCAACAAGGTGGTCTTCTAGACACGACTGTCTGTTAGCTTTAAGAAATGATTTCAAAATTGTGATTAAGTGTTTGACAGAAATTATTCTGTACAGCTCAAAAAAACCAAGGCAGAAGAAGCATTAGCAATTAGAAACTACCTGGAAAACTTTGAATTTATTCTTGTGCTCTGCCTTGAAACTAAGATTTTAGAGAATGTAAATATAACTTCGAAAGCACTACAGAGGCCAACTGTTGACCTAGGCAGAGCGTGGCAGTTTCTAAGCCGCGCTTGTGATGAGTTAAAAGTTTTAAGAAAGGACTCTGCCGGCTTTCTTGCTGGTGCTAAACAGTTGGCCCAGTCATGGGACATAACTTGTAACATGAAAAATAAGCGTAAGCGAGTTGTAAAACGCTTCTTTGTTGAATTATCAGTTGACCATAGAATTGACGACCCAGTGAAATTATTTGAAGTAAAAGTTTTCAATCCAACACTAGATATTGTAATAGCTCAGCTACAAATGAGATTCGAAGGATTGCGTTGCATTGATGATAGGTTTTCATTCCTGACGCCTCAGAATTTAGTAAACTTCTCACAAGAGACAATAGTGGAGAAAAGTAAGGCTCTGGTAAATGTGTATCCTGGTGACCTTTCCACATCACTGCCTGACCAAGTAATATCCTTCAAAGCTCTGATGGCCAAAGAAATTGTACACAAGAGAAGCATTCGAGAAATGATGAATTTACTGGTTGAAGAAAACAGCTGCCTTATGAGCTGCCTCCCAGACTTAACTACAGCTTTGCAGCTTTATTTAACCATACCTGTCACAACAGCTACAGCGGAAAGAAGCTTTTCAAAACTTAAATTAATTAAGTCATACTTAAGAAGTGCCATGGCCCAAACTCGGTTGAGTGACTTGGCACTGTTAAGCATTGAGCATGAAGAGACACAGAAAACTAATATCAACGAAGTGGTTGAAAAGTTCTTAGCTATTAAAAAAAGAAGACTAGGCTTAGGAAAACAGTGAACTTTGGTTGATCCTCATCTGTAAATATTCTACATTACTTGAGTTCGAGTGTTATTGAATTGGATTAGACTTAAGGAGAACGTGTATAGAGTATATTCAAGAATTTCACAAATTCAGTTACAAACTAATTTAAATGTTTGAAAAAAGCTAGAATATTACTTTGATATTCGTTTTTAAATAATAAATTTTTAACACTCTGTGTGCGGTACTGTTTCATAGTCTGAATTTAGATCTTTGACGTAAAAATAATAATTCTTTTTATTTTGGTTTTTTTATAGTTTGTATAGAACTTTGTCTATTTAGCAACAATGAATTTTAAGAGTTTGTATACGTGTAAAACATCCTTTGCAAATTGCAAACGCTTTGTGATAGACGAGAAAGTATTCACAAACCATTGTTGTGAAACACACGTAAATAGAAACTCATTTGAGTGTTTTCCCCTATTACGTATACAAAATTTAACCATTTTTATAGGGCCCCCTAATTAGTTTCGCAGGGGGCCCCCGTTTCGTTAGCGCCGCCACTGTGAAGGACCTTATGAGGTAATAGAAGTTAAGATGAAGAATTCATATGTATTACAGAACAGAGAGACAAGGGAGATAGTAGGGACACACAATGCAACAAAATTGAAATTCTATTGGTCATCGTAAGAGTTTTATGATTGTTATTAATATTAATGTGTGGATGAAATTTAATTTGATTTTATATGTTTACAGAAGGGACTCTCCCCCATTTTCGGGCGATCACAGACTCACCACCTCTGATCATGGATTTTGGCAATCTGGAGGCGGACCATGGTTGGCGGAACTTCCTTCGGGTGGTGAAACGACGATGGTCCGACTCCACAAATTGGTGCAAGTCGAAATTTAATTTTGTTGTTGAACGGGGAGGGGACCCCTAGTTTCGTGAAAAGGTAATATAGAGTTAAAAAAAATTATATTTGTTTTTGTCTCTGTATAGAATAGAAATGTAATTTATGTAATTTAGAAATGTAAGATGACCTATTGTTGTACTTATTATCTTGTCGTGAGGAGGTATTGTTGAAAAGTGAAAGCTGGAACTTGCAAAAAAGTGTCTATATTAAAATTTTATTATGTAAATAAATAAAAATCAACCGTTTTTGGAGAAAATGTAAAAGACAAAATTTAAAAATTTTGAAAATTTTATTAAAGTACAACCTTCAGTGGTTGTGAAGTGAAGAAGAACATAGTGAAACTATGGTGATGCCTTAAGACTGCTTTATGAACAGTGATAATATGATTATTAATGTTTGTAATGTATATTATTTTTTTTTAAATAAGGAGGATTTTATATGTACAGTAGAACCTCGTTAACCCGGATCAACTGGGGCCGGGGCCGATCCGAGTTAACGAAAATCCGGGTTATCCAGAGAATGAGGGAAAAACGATAAAAAAGAACATGTACTTACCAAAAATATTTTTAATGGAGTTTAAAAATTATTATCGGCACACTTTCACCTAAAAACACATAATATGTATTTACACTGTACACAATATAGGTACAAACTAGTCGGTAGTAAAAAAGGCAGTGAGCTTTTGCTGCCTTAGTTTTGTGTATCGCTTACGAGCAGCGCGATCTCGCATCCGCTTTAGCATTAGAAGTTCGTTTGGCGATGTTTCGGCTTGACTCTCGAAATAAACCATCAATTTATCTATGTTTGCTACTGCTTCTGCATAGGTCATAACCACAGCTGGTTCATCAACACTGTCTGAATCCTCTTCACTTTCATTTTCTGTAACACTGCATGATGCAATAATTTCTTCCTCTGTGATCGCTTTATAACCTCCGTCATTGTCAATTTGCAACCAATTGTCAATGTCTTCTTCATCAACATCGGAACAGCCATCGATATTTTTAAAAATGTCTATAAAATCTTCTTCCACACTTATTTTTTCTTCTTCAATTGTATTGTTTTCTGGCAAGTCACACACATCAGGCCACAACTTTTTCCATGACTTTATCAAAGTTTCTCTTCCAACCTGGTCCCAAGCTTCCGCAATCATATAAATAACAGTCTTTACGTTAAAAGATTTCAGCACCTCTACCACACCATGCTCTCCTTCGTCCTCTACCAGTTGACTTAGCATTTGCCTTTTTTACACTTTTTTTATTTTTTCTAGAACTCCTTGGTCCATCGGTTGAACGAGAGAAGTTACATTAGGTGGTAAAAACTTCACTGAAATGTCATCTTTGACTAGTTCATTGACAGACAGATGCGAAGGCGCATTGTCAATCAGCAAAACCGCCTTGTTGGGAAGGCCACAGTTCTTCAAATATTTTTTTACTGACGGCACAAAATTCTCGAAAAACCATTGTTTGAAAATGTCACTAACCATCCAAGCACTTTTTTGTGAGCTGTAAACGACAGGCAATGAGCCTCGTTTCACATTTTTCAATGCATGGGGGTTTTTAGACTTCCCTATTATAAGGAGAGGAATTTTGTGCTTTCCTGATCCATTACTGCAAGCCATTATGGTGAGGCGGTCTTTCCCTTTTTTATACCCTTTCGCTGAATCTCCTAATTTTGAGGCTAGCGTTTTACTCGGCAACATCTGGTAAAATAAACCGGATTCATCGGCATTGTAAACTTGATCAGCAGTCAGTTCTTCCTTTTTAATAAAGTCTTCAAACTCTTTTTTAAATTTTTCTGCTGCTTCAACATCACCTGATAAGCTTTCTCCAGTGATTGTAAGTTGACGCACTCCATGCTGTTTTTTCCATCTGTCCAACCACCCCTGGCTAGCTGTAAAACTCGGGTCTCCATGGGGCAACTGTTTGTTCAAACTCAATGCTTTCTGTTGGATGATGGGTCCAGAAATCGGCAAACCACGTTCTCTTTCAGCACAAAACCAGACAAACAATGCTTCATCCAGAGTTTCTAGTTTAGCAGTTTTTGCTTTACACCGATTATCCAAACTGTCCTTAGAAATCATTTTGAAACAAAAGTCTTCAATGCGTTTTCTGTTCTTTTTCCAATCAGATACGGTAGATGTTCCTACTCCAAACTCAGCAGCAATGTTCTTTAACGATTCTCCCTTATCAATTCTTGTCAATGCTTCCATCCTTTTTTTCATAGTCACAACAATGTTTTTACGTTTCGTCGCCATCGCGAACAACACGCTAACGAAACAGCACAACAATACTGTACCTCGACAGTGACACTAGGACAACACGCGAACACTACCAAGATTGCAGTGCAACTGAGGAATGTTGTTTCTAGGTCAATGTCAAGTGCGAGGCGCGGGGAGGGGAAGGAGAGGGTTGAGTCACCAGTTTGCTGCGTAGCAACAGCAGGTGCGGTGAGTGCAATGAACTCGCCCGCTGGCAAGTGAATTCGAGTAATGTACCTACTGAGAATACCGATTTATTGTCTGTAAAATAAGTCTTCATTTACTACACTGAACAACATACATGTAATTTTTTTTTCCAAAACTGGTCCGGGTTATACGGACGTCCGGGTTAAAGAGGTCCGGGTTAACGAGGTTCTACTGTATTGGTATATATGTATAAGTTAATGATTTTGGGGGCAGTTATGACACTAGGTGTCAAACCATTGCGATTCCCTACATTTCGGGCGATCTCGGCCTTACCAACCCAGATCGTGGTTTTGGATGACAATCAGCTGTGGGCAGAGTTATTATAAAACTGACCACAGTTGGTTGCCTTTGAAATTGGTCAAGCATAGAAATTTAACGGGGAACAAAAAGGGAATCTAAGGTTATTTTGAACACAGGCTATTTTCACCCAAATAGGGGTGGTAGACCTTAGGGGCATATGTTAAGATAATAAGTAGGGGTACTTACCCTGAAGTTTTTGTAATGCTGAAGCAAGGATGGGAGTGAGAGAAAAGAAAAAAGTGCTCACTCCTTCCGCCTCAGTCCTTGTGGAAGCAACTGGGCGCCACAGTCTAGGGGGGGTAATAGTGTGTGTGGTTAGGGGATTGCTAGTTGCTACAGGGATAGCAACGGTAACAAATATTAAGTAAAGAAATAATGTTGATATTGGTGTTGAATACAAAAAATAATTATGATTCTGTGGTAAAGAAATGTTAATCAGAAAAGATAAATAAAGTTTAAATAGTTAGAGTGTGCCTTAAATAAGTTGTGTTTTGAATTTTAGATGATAAGGAGATAGATTATTATTGTTGCTTCTGAAAAAATTAAGGAATTAGAGTACGTGTTGATGCTTAGTATAAGAATATATTTTCTTGTGGCGAAGAGAGTAAAGTAATATTGACTGGAGTCAGAAAGCTTTGATAAATATAGGAATGTCAAAAGGGGAGTGGATTTTCTATCCTAAATCTTGTTTGTTTTTGTTATTTAAAATTTAAGAGCTAAGAAAACCAATGCCTCTAAACATAAACCAATGCAGCTAAGGGGAGACATATCAGTTGTGGATATGGGATTATACAAGGCCACTATTTAAATTTTGTATTTGATGTTTCGAGTTTAGTGATGCTGTGACGGCGGTCCCGAACTGGCCGGTGCGTCAGAGCAGGAGTGTTATGTGCCTGTTGGCCTTGCGGTGTTGGGATCTCTCCTGAGAAGTCCAGTAAGGTCAGGCAGGTACGGTCACCATCATTGGAACAAGGGTAAGTGATTGTATTTCTTTTTTATATAAACACTACAGGGGGTTGTGGCGACATATCTGGGCTGATCCCTTTAGGAAGTGTGAATGAGTCAATGAGAGTTTTTATGTTTCGAAATAAATGCAGAATATTCAAAATGACTTTGTGTCGAGCCACTTCCAGAATTTAAAAAATGAAAGTTAATAAATAATTGTAGAAGCGGAAGTGTACAGCTGCTGTCTTGTTGTAGGTCTAAGATTCAATTGTGTGGTGTAACTGTGAACAATGATAATTTAGAAAAATTAAACAAAAGTTTTCTTTTCACTATATATGTTGTTAGAGTATTTATTTCGTACCCCCACACTGTTTCTGGCCTCGCTTAAGAACGAACCCTGGGACCCTAGTGAGAAGTTAATAGCGGTAAGTACATAACTACATATGAAGCATTATTATTAATAAATAATAAGTAACAAATACTATTAGTTAACATAGTGTACTTTCAGGCCTACATGGCTCTAAGTTTGATAGAACATACACGTAGCTAAAACACAAATCTTACTAAAACTATACTATTAATTAACATTAAAAGAGGCAACACGACTGTAATCATCCCCACAGACAACCTACACAAAAAAGTACAAAACTTCATGGAACAGAACAACATCACAGAACTAAAACACGACCCCACCGACAGATACCAAAACACAGTAAAACAACTATTCAACAAAGCCAAACACATAATGACACATAAACAAAAGCCCTACATGAAACAAATCCGACGATCAGCCCCTACCCTCCAAGCGCTTCCCAAAATCCATAAAGAAGACATTCCGATCCGCCCCATTATCAATTACCGTAATGCCCCTGAACACAAACTCGCAAAATATCTAGACAAAATTATCAGACAACACACACAACTAGACAACAACATTGCAGTAAAAAACAACACAGACATAGTAACAAAAATAAAAGACATACACATCCCCCATAATGCCACATTAGCCTCCTTTGACATTAAAAACCTGTACACAAACATCCCCATCTCTGAAACAATCACCATCCTACAAAACAAACTCAAACAGAACAACACACCAGATGAACTTATCAACGAAATAACAGAAACTCTGAACATTATTACAAAACAAAACTACTTTACTTATAACAATAAATACTACACACAGAACGATGGCTTACCCATGGGCTCCCCCATATCCAGCATTCTAGCAGAAGTCTTCCTCCAACACTTAGAAAAAACAAAAATTCTCACAAACAATGACAGACACTCACATAACTCACATAAAATACTATATTGGCATAGATACGTTGATGACATTCTAATACTGTACAGGGGAAACAAAAGACAATGTGAACAGTTACTAACGCACATAAACAAAATACATAAAAACATAACCTTTACTGCCGAATACGAACACAACAATACCATAAACGTCTTAGACCTCTCCATCACAAAACTAGAACACAGGCACAAATTCAGTATATACAGAAAACCAACTACAACTGACACAACACCTCCAATCACCCAATACAACACAAACTAGCTGCCTTCAGAACCATGATACATAGACTTAACAACATTCCCTTACATGAAAAAGACTACAAAGATGAACTAAACACGATAAAATATCTAGCAGAATCTAACGGATATGACAGAACAATAGTCAGTAAACTCCTACACAAAACAAACAACAGACAAAGACAGAAAACAACAAATTCATAACACTAACATACATCAACAAACAAACTGAAAAAATAGCCCACAAATTCAAAAAAGCAGGATACAGAATCGCTTACAAAACTACTAACAAAACAGAACACACACATAAAGCACAAAACAAATTCGATCTACCCGGTGTTTACAAGCTAAATTGCTCAAATTGCAGTAAATTCTACATAGGCCAGACAGGACGTAGCTTGAAACAAAGACACATTGAACACGCAAAGGCACTCCACTCCACTACAGAATCCACCTTTGCAAACCACCTCATTGAAGCAAACCACACATATAAAAACATCGACAATAACATGAACATTCTACACGTACACACAAAAGGCCGAAAACTAGACACTCTAGAACAATTGGAAATATACAAACACACAAAAACAAATAAAAACGACATCCTAAACGAACAGACACAATTCAAATCGCACGCATTATTCGAACATATTTCACCCACACACACAGCATCGATCTTTCGAAATTCGATTTCGTCACCCACAACAAGACGGACAGCGCTACCTGCGGCAGCCTCTGAAGAAGCCTTTTAAAGGTGAAAACCAGTTAAGGCTGTAAGGTAAAACTTTTTGCTTTTACTTATAAAAAACCTAGTGTTCCGAGTCGTTAAAGTAATAGTGATATTTAGTTAAGTAACAGACACGTCATGGACAACGAAATCCAAGAATTTAACTCAGCAAGATGAGCTGCAGTCCAAACGTACAAATTCACAATTTTGAAGGTTAGGAAGCTCGTAGCTTACATAACATTCAACAAAACATGCCTAAACAAATCAATAACACCAAAATACGCCCAAATCAAAATTAAATACAACAACCAGGCCGCTCAAATAACACAAAACAACGCACAAAGGACATACATAAAAGAATCCATAAAACAACTATATAAGAAAAAAGACGTTCTCAACCGCAAAGCACTAACGCTACACCTACAGATCGCCAACATATACGGACACAATTACATGACTGAACTAATACATCACACAAATGAATGGACAAAAAACAAATACATAACATACAGAAAAAACACGACAGAAAAATAAAAAACCTGACACCAAGCAACACAAATATAATTCCCTCACACAAATTCTACCCACGTACAGTAAACCTCACGAACGTCACACTCACCAAAAACGAACAAACACTCCTTGATAAAGGCCTAAAACATAACATACATTACAAACATAACAACCAAACACTAACAAAGCTCATAGTTGACACTGAAACAAATATACAAAACACAGCACCAGAACATCAAGACACACCAAGACATAATATAAACAATATAATAGGAGCACATAAAACACCAGACAACAACAACCACAACTCAGAAATACACACAGCCATCAAACTGAGGGAAAAGACACACAAACACAACATCACATTTGTAAAAGCAGACAAAGGCAACACGACTGTAATCATCCCCACAGACAACCTACAAAAAAAGTACAAAACTTCATGGAACAGAACATCACAGAACTAAAACACGACCCCACCGACAGATACCAAAACACAGTAAAACAACTAGTCAACAAAGCCAAACATATAATGACACATAAACAAAAGCCCTACATGAAACAAATCTGACCATCAGCCCCTACCCTCCAAGCGCTTCCCAAAATCCATAAAGAAGACATTCCGATCCGCCCCATTATCAACTACCGTAATACCCCTGAACACAAACTCGCAAAATATCTAGACAAAATTATCAGACAACACACACAACTAGACAACAACATTGCAGTAAAAAACAACACAGACATAGTAACAAAAATAAAAGACATACACATCCCCCATAATGCCACATTAGCCTCCTTTGACATTAAAAACCTGTACACAAACATCCCCATCTCTGAAACAATCACCATCCTACAAAACAAACTCAAACAGAACAACACACCAGACGAACTTATCAACGAAATAACAGAAACTCTGAACATTATCACAAAACAAAACTACTTTACTTATAACAATAAATACTACACACAGAACGATGGCTTACCCATGGGCTCCCCCATATCCAGCGTTCTAGCAGAAGTCTTCCTCCAACACTTAGAAAAAACAAAAATACTCACAAACAATGACAGACACTCACATAAAATACTATATTGGCACAGATACGTTGATGAGATTCTAATACTATACAGGGGAAACAAAAGACAATGTGAACAGTTACTAACGCACATAAACAAAATACATAAAAACATAACCTTTACTGCCGAATACGAACACAACAATACCATAAACGTCTTAGACCTCTCCATCACAAAACTAGAACACAGACACAAATTCAGTATATACAGAAAACCAACTACAACTGACACACTAATACACAACACCTCCAATCACCCAATACAACACAAACTAGCTGCCTTCAGAACCATGATACATAGACTTAACAACATTCCCTTAGATGATGAAAAAGACTACAAAGACGAACTAAACACGATAAAATATCTAGCAGAATCTAATGGATATGACAGAACAATAGTCAGTAAACTCCTACACAAAACACAAAACAAACAACAGACAAAGACAGAAAACAACAAATTCATATCACTAACATACATCAACAAACAAACTGAAAAAATAGCCCACACATTCAAAAAAGCAGGATACAGAATCGCTTACAATACTACTAACAAAACAGAACACACACTATCAAAACACACATAAAGCACAAAACAAATTCGATCTACCCGGTGTTTATAAGCTAAATTGCAGAAAATTCTACTTAGGCCAGACAGGACGTAGCTTCAAACAGAGACACATTGAACACACAAAGGCACTCCACTCCACTACAGAATCCACCTTTGCAAACCGCCTCATTGAAGCAAACCACACATATAAAAACATCGACAATAACATGAACATTCTACACGTACACACAAAAGGCCGAAAACTAGACACTCTAGAACAGCTGGAAATATACAAACACACAAAAACAAATAAAAAACGACATCCTAAACGAACAGACACAATTCAAATCGCACGCATTATTCGAACATATCTCACCCACACACACAGCATCGATCTTTCGAAATTCGATTTCGTCACCCACAACAAGATGGACAGCGCTACCTGCGGCAGCCTCTGAAGAAGCCTTTTAAAGGTGAAAACCGGTTAAGGCTGTAAGGTAAAACTTTTTGCTTTTACTTATAAAAAACCTAGTGTTCCGAGTCGTTAAAGTAATAGTGATATTTAGTTAAGTAACGGACACGTCATGGATAACGAAATCCAAGAAATTAAATAAGAATATTTTATTCAGTTCAAATTGTTTTTATATCATTTCATTCATTATTGTTTTGTTCTCACTTATGGCATCCCCTTACCTTGTACATAGTTATTGGCCTATAGGTTTTGGGGACTTGGAATATAAATTCCCACTGTGGCAATAGTTTCTCACATGCTTTATATTTGCATTTTAGAAAAGGAAAAACACTATTTTCTTGTGTTATCGCTAGTTAACATTTCACTGACGTGGTTTTGTTTGTCACACAATTAGATAAATGTGTTCACTCATTTTTTTTTTTTTTATATGGCCCAATCCTGGTCACCTCCTTATGTAAGTATGATTCCAATTTTAGTTACATGTCTTATATCTAACACTTTTCCTTAACCTAAGGTACATTGTTTCATTCTTTAATAGTATTGTACTTTTTGTTATTTTATAATGGGTTTACTCTTATTTCTATATTATTTTGTTTATTTGGTATATATTTTCTTTATGTACTGGGAAGGAATGTCACGTTACAATATTCGAAATTATAGATAGGAAATATACAAGATGTGGGTAGAAAAAAAAACAGAAATGTCAGTTTTCTCAAGTTAAGTCTTAAATTATGATCGATTTCTCATTTAAAAAAATGATTGATAGTAGAGATTCAGTGTTGTATGTACTGTGTGCAGCTCCAGGTTTAGTACTGCATTTGGTGCCCAGCAATATATGGAAGATTTGGACACTCAAAAACATTAGACAACCATACAGTGTGCAAATATAAGTTGAACTGTAGACTCTTTTAGAAATAAAGTGGTAAAGACTGATCTCCTTGTTACTGCAGAAAAATAAACCACATTTTCATAACACAATGTAAGACATGAACAGAATTTCAGATCTATTGGCTGTCAGTGTAAGCTTATCACCAAGTTGTATGACCAAAGTATAGCAGTCCTAGGACTATCTCTGAGGCCAGAGCAGTTAATGTCCTTGCTTCTAATTGTTTGATGATGTCAGATCTGAACTCAACAAAGCCAATTTTGAAACTTTACAATAGATTTGTTTAACAGTAAGTAGGTCAAGTTGGTGCCAGTTACGTGTAGAATTTTAAATATGACATAAGGTATTAAGGTCAGGATTTTAGAGGTTGACAATGTCAGTACAGAAACAGCAAAAATGTTGTCAGATTATAAGTTAAAATGTTAAAGAACTATGGTTTAGAACATAAATTAGTTTGTTTCTGTTTGGACAACCACAAATGCAAATTTTAGAGGAGAACAAAAAAAATGTTCACAAATGAGTTTAAAAGAAGTTTGGTAAGAGAATATTAGGCATAGGATGTGCACCATATACGGAACTTCAAAAAAAAAAGGACTAATTTCATTTTCTGCCTTCCAGGTACTTCTGCTACAACTCAAATAGTCTTTTCTGTACTGAAACATTTGGGGTTCTAAGAAAGTACAGGTGATAGTAGACTAGGTGAAATCTTGACTGTTTCTTAAAATTAGTTCTGAACTTGAATTTAGTTGTCTTGATTATTCATCTCTTCTTTCACAGCACTAACACTTAACTAAAAATGAACTTTTTTCATGTGAAAAACTTACTATTTTATTGGACGCGTTTCGGCTTAGTATCCGCCTTCTTCAGCTTTGGTAACAGACTGCCAGCATTTTGTAACGGTTGTGTGGAAGGTGATCTTCACTTCCTCCACACACCACCCCCACTTCACCTTCCACACAACCGTTACAAAATGCTGGCAGTCTGTTACCAAAGCTGAAGAAGGCGGATACTAAGCCGAAACGCGTCCAATAAAATAGTAAGTTTTTCACATGAAAAAAGTTCATTTTTAGTTAAGTGTTGAATTTAGTGACTTACATACAAAAAATACAATAAAGGAAGATAAGACTCTTTGATGAAAGTGCCCCTTTTGCAAAAATATGACTGGTGCAAGAAAAGTACTGAGGTTGATTGTTATGTAAACTTTATTTAAATTTAAAATATGTCTATAAATCTTTTAGTTATTTGCTTTTATTATAATGAACAATGATTTACATTAATAATACTATTATACCAAGAGTAATAAATATTATAATACAATTTTACACTGTAGAGTTTGTAATTTTAAGTACCTAAGGATGAAAATTTGTGTGCAAAAAATATCACTCCCCTGCTAGGAATCTAACCTAGTATGCTGATGTCCTTACTTTGTTCACAGAAATGTCGCCAACCCTGTAAAATGGTTAATAGTTTTACAGGTTTTTGATTATTCATTCACAACTGGTGTTTTTTAATAATGGCTTTTAGGAGAGAGTAGGCTACATAATTATAATAAACAGAATGAATGTGTAAACTTATTGACCATGAATGTGTTACCCATAGATTACCATAAAACTTGGGCATTAGGTTTTGACGGCCAATATCTTGATTTGTACGAAATTAAAAATTCCACTACTGGATAAAATTAATTAGAACTCTGTGATTTACAAAATCCGCCAAAAATCAATGGAAACTCGATTACAACTAAACTTATTTAATTACGTATTTGATTGTATTCTGTGACTAAATAAATCTTATTTGCATTATAAGCCATTTCGCTCGACTTTGATTTCATGTGTTTGCTAAACATTTTGCGTCTGGGAGAAATGGGACTATACCTTCTGTTTGTGTACACCTTGTTGTTATATGCAGTGAGATGTAATAATTTTATGCTGTAACGCAGAAGCAATTAGACGACTCTTTAGCTAGATCTGACCGTAGACATTGTTCCGTTATTTATTTATATAATTACGCGTCAGATTATGCCGAAAAACTTTTAGTTTCTATGTTGGAAGCTATGTTGTTTGTACGTAAGTTCGCATTGTGTGATTTGTATGGCACTGAATTTGAATGTGTTAATATGGTGACAACTACGGTTTGTATTTACATGTTCATCAATTAATTATTGTTACCGTGCTTTCGAAAAGTTGCAGCGGTGTATTGAATAGTTTATGTTAGTGAAACTAAATTATAGCAGCCGTAGTATACTTACGAAGGTCTAAGGTAATTTACTTATTTAAAGATACGTTAAGGTGGAAACAGCGAGTAGAAGAGACAGAAGAATCTCTTCTATTTGCTATGGTGGAAATAAGGATAACTCATTGATGGGTGTGAAGTATACTTAAGGATACCTTCATTTGTAATGTAATGCAGACTCATTATCAAAAATTAATTTCAATTTGGATGTGGTTCTTCGTTGTGTGTTAATGAGATTATCCATAAGCTAGAAGAATTATTCGATTGTACGTGAAAATATCTTCCGTTACAGTAAAAAGTTACCAAGGTTTCCTGTTTACTTTTTATTTCCGTTTTAATGTCTGAATTAATAATTCCAACTTTCGCATCAGCATATATAAATGACAAACTTTTTTCAGGTCTGCATATGCTGTAAACACAACACAATGTCATAAGCTTGGACGGTTGGTAGCTCTAAAGATACCACTAATTTAATGAATGTGGATTTAGCCAGTACAAGAGTGCATTAAAAATGTACTGAACGTAATGGCATAGTCAAATATTGTTATATAACGTACAGGACAAGTTGAAGACTAAATGTAACATTATTATAGCTTGCATAACCCACACCTGGGCAAACATAACCTCATCTTGCCTGCATAACTGACTACTACCATAAGGTGACTAATAACTATAACTTTTACTTAACTAAAAATGAACTTTTTTCATGTGAAAAACTTACTATTTTATTGGACGCGTTTCGGCTTAGTATCCGCCTTCTTCAGCTTTGGTAACAGACTGCCAGCATTTTGTAACGGTTGTGTGGAAGGTGAAGTAGGGGTGGTGTGTGGAGGAAGGGGATTGGCGCGGGGATTCAACTTACTGTTTGTTTTCTGTATAATTGTGTCAAAAAGTGTATGTGATTTATATTGTAATTGATCGTTGAGTATGTTGTTTGGTTGTGTTGTGTGGTGTTTATATATTTCGTATTGTTCAGTTGTGTTGAGTTTTTGACCTTTGGGTATGTAATGTAAAATTTCAAGATTAGTGTCTATGTTGGTGTAACTGTGGTTTTCTGTGTGTATGTGTGTGGCAAATGCAGAGTGTATATTGTTGTTGGTTAAAGCTTTTAAGTGTTCAGAATAACGGGATGAAAAAGATCTTCCCGTCTGGCCTATGTAGAAACTATTGCAGTCATTACAATTTAATTTGTAAACACCTGTTTTGTTATATTTGTCTATGTCTGTGTTTGTATTACTGATGTGTTTTTTGATGGTATTGGTTGTTCTGAATGCTATTTTGTATTTGTGTTTTCTGAATGTATTGGCGATTTTGTGTGTGTATGAGTTGTGGTATGTGAGTGTGATGTACTTATTGTGTTGTGTGTTGATGGTATTAAGTGTTTTGTTGTTTTTGTTTTTGATGCGTTTGTGTAGTATGTTTATTAAATTGGGGTTATAACCGTTTTTATTGCTATGTATTTTATTGTGTTGAGTTCATCGGTGTAATCTTGTTTATTTAAGGGTATTTTAGTTAGTCTATGGAGCATATGGTTGAAGGCCGCATGTTTATGTTGTGTTGGGTGGTTTGATGTGTTGTGTATAACCATGTCGGTTGTGGTTGGTTTCCTGTATATTTTGTACGTGTGTGTATTGTTAGTTTTGTTAATTGTTAGGTCTAGAAAATTTATACTATTGTTTTGTTCAGTTTCCAGTGTAAATTTTAATTTGTGGTGTATAGTGTTTATGTATTTGTGGAAGTTTTCAACTTGTCTTGTGTTGCCTTTGAATAAAAGTAATATATCATCTACATACCTGTGCCAGTATATAATTTTGTTAGTGTATTTGTTGTTGTTTATTATGTGGTTCTGTTCAATGTTGTGTATATATATTTCTGCTAGTATTCCTGATATGGGGAATCCCATCGGGAGTCCTTCTGTTTGTGTGTATATTTTGTTACTGTATGTAAAGTAATTTTGTTCAGTTATTATTTTGGTAAGTGTTATGATTTCTTGTATGTGTGTTTCAGGTGTGTTGTTTTGTCTGAGTAGTTGTTCTAGTGTTTGTATGGTTTCTTTGATGGGGACATTAGTGTATAAATTGGTTATATCAAAAGATGCCAGAGTTGAGTTATGTGGGATGTGTATGTGTTCAGTTTTCCTGACTAGGTCAGTGTTGTTTTTGATAGAGGTGTTGTTGCTGAGTTTTATGTTTTCTCTGATTATTTTGTCTAGTTGTTTTGCTATTTTGTGGGAGGGGGCCTGTGTGTTGTTTATTAATGGTCTGATTGGAATGTTAGGTTTATGTATTTTTGGTAATGCATTTAGTTTAGGGGGGTTAGGTTTTATTTGTTTAAGGTATTTGGCGTTTTCTGGTTTGATTATATGTTTGGTGTTGTTTATAAATTTATTAATCTGTTTATGAAATTTTAGTGTGGGTCTTTATTTATTTCCGTTATATTATTTTCGTTGAAGAAACTTTCGATTTTAGTGTTTAATTGGTGTTTGTCCATTATGACGCTAATGTTACCTTTGTCGGCTTTTAGGATTGTTGTGTTGTGTTCGAGTAACTTGTGTTTTACACTATTGAGTGTTTTTATTTCATTGTTGTGTATTTTTGGTTTTGTATGTGTGTTTTGAAGTTTTCTTTTTATGTCGTGACGTATCGTGTCTTGGTCGTTGAGGTGCGTGTTTTGTACAGCCGTTTCTGCGTCTATGATGATGTCGCGTATGTGTTTATTGTGATTTTTTATGTTAGTTGTATTGGTATTCAAATATCGACACAACAAAAAAATAACTAACCTTACAACACACACAATTGAATCAATCCCTGAACCGGCACACATATTCCACGCACGCGTAGTTAATACAACACACATTAATTTCACAAAAGATGAAATGAATTTATTAAACAAAGGACTGAAACATAATTTGAATACCAATACAACTAACATAAAAAATCACAATAAACACATACGCGACATCATCATAGACGCAGAAACGGCTGTACAAAACACGCACCTCAACGACCAAGACACGATACGTCACGACATAAAAAGAAAACTTCAAAACACACATACAAAACCAAAAATACACAACAATGAAATAAAAACACTCAATAGTGTAAAACACAAGTTACTCGAACACAACACAACAATTCTAAAAGCCGACAAAGGTAACATTAGCGTCATAATGGACAAACACCAATTAAACACTAAAATCGAAAGTTTCTTCAACGAAAATAATATAACGGAAATAAATAAAGACCCCACACTAAAATTTCATAAACAGATTAATAAATTTATAAACAACACCAAACATATAATCAAACCAGAAAACGCCAAATACCTTAAACAAATAAAACCTAGCCCCCCTAAACTAAATGCATTACCAAAAATACATAAACCTAACATTCCAATCAGACCATTAATAAACAACACACAGGCCCCCTCCCACAAAATAGCAAAACAACTAGACAAAATAATCAGAGAAAACATAAAACTCAGCAACAACACCTCTATCAAAAACAACATTGACCTAGTCAGGAAAACTGAACACATACACATCCCACATAACTCAACTCTGGCATCTTTTGATATAACCAATTTATACACTAATGTCCCCATCAAAGAAACCATACAAACACTAGAACAACTACTCAGACAAAACAACACACCTGAAACACACATACAAGAAATCATCACACTTACCAAAATAATAACTGAACAAAATTACTTTACATACAGTAACAAAATATACACACAAACAGAAGGACTCCCGATGGGATCCCCCATATCAGGAATACTAGCAGAAATATATATACACAACATTGAACAGAACCACATAATAAACAACAACAAGTACACTAACAAAATTATATACTGGCACAGGTATGTAGATGATATATTACTTTTATTCAAAGGCAACACAAGACAAGTTGAAAACTTCCACAAATACATAAACACTATACACCACAAATTAAAATTTACACTGGAAACTGAACAAAACAATAGTATAAATTTTCTAGACCTAACAATTAACAAAACTAACAATACACACACGTACAAAATATACAGGAAACCAACCACAACCGACATGGTTATACACAACACATCAAACCACCCAACACAACATAAACATGCGGCCTTCAACCATATGCTCCATAGACTAACTAAAATACCCTTAAATAAACAAGATTACACCGATGAACTCAACACAATAAAATACATAGCAATAAAAAACGGTTATAACCCCAATTTAATAAACATACTACACAAACGCATCAAAAACAAAAACAACAAAACACTTAATACCATCAACACACAACACAATAAGTACATCACACTCACATACCACAACTCATACACACACAAAATCGCCAATACATTCAGAAAACACAAATACAAAATAGCATTCAGAACAACCAATACCATCAAAAAACACATCAGTAATACAAACACAGACATAGACAAATATAACAAAACAGGTGTTTACAAATTAAATTGTAATGACTGCAATAGTTTCTACATAGGCCAGACGGGAAGATCTTTTTCATCCCGTTATTCTGAACACTTAAAAGCTTTAACCAACAACAATATACACTCTGCATTTGCCACACACATACACACAGAAAACCACAGTTACACCAACATAGACACTAATCTTGAAATTTTACATTACATACCCAAAGGTCAAAAACTCAACACAACTGAACAATACGAAATATATAAACACCACACAACACAACCAAACAACATACTCAACGATCAATTACAATATAAATCACATACACTTTTTGACACAATTATACAGAAAACAAACAGTAAGTTGAATCCCCGCGCCAATCCCCTTCCTCCACACACCACCCCCACTTCACCTTCCACACAACCGTTACAAAATGCTGGCAGTCTGTTACCAAAGCTGAAGAAGGCGGATACTAAGCCGAAACGCGTCCAATAAAATATTAAGTTTTTCACATGAAAAAAGTTCATTTTTAGTTAAGTGTTAGTGCTGTGAAAGAAGAGATGAATAATCAAGACAACAATAACTATAAATATGAAATGATGAAACATGCAGATATTCAACAGAATACAGAAAATTGCTGTTAGTGGCATTTATGGAAAGTATCAGTAGATGAATATATTTTTAGGCATGTGAATATAAGTAAATATGTGATGATTTCTCAAAACTATGCTTTTGTGATAATGTTTTCATAGTGATTCAATGCACATAAAAAATAGAATTGTAGTTACTCAGGTTAACGACACTTTGAAATGACAAATGAAAACAAGAAAATTATGATTCTTACTATATTATTATTGAAACGATTTATTATATAATTTGTATTGAACTGAACTAAAGCAAATAAAACTTTGGTAATTATCGACTTTCTGGGCCGCGCTGGTATTGCAGTGACATATTCTTTTTTCTATTCTTCTGTGTTATATAAACACGCGAAAAATAATTTTAAACAGCGGTCGAACCTATTTACGGAGAAACAAAATAAAATAATTACTCCCATAAGAACGCATGCAAAGGTGAATGAGCGCCATATTAACTGAGTAGTTAGTGGGATCACCACTACATTTTGCCTTAATGTAATTCAATTGCCTACAACGCAAAGCATTACATTTCAGACTCGTGGGTGGCCGACTCATCAGTTTCCTACAGTATCCACCGCTGAGAGTGATTTTGGGTAGCTGGCTCACCGCACATGCTTTAGTCTACGGCGCCTCCGAGGTTACTAATAATAAACTCGCGGTGGGCTCAACGCAAAGCTTTAAACCGCCGTTTGGGCTCAACGCAATTTTGAACATGTAAGAATCATGTAAATTTTGTTTTGGAAATGCATCAACATGATTTCCAGTCAAATTCGGCTCACCGTCTACACAGTCAATATGGCGCTCATTCACCATTGCATGCGTTCTTATGGGAGTAATAATTTAATTTTGTTTCTCCGTAAATAGGTTCGACCGCTGTTTAAAATTATTTTTTGCGTGTTTATATAACATAGAAGAATAGAAAAAAGAATATGTCACTGCAATACCAGCGCGGCCCAGAAAGTCGATAATTACCAAAACGTTTTGTAGACTTCCAAAACCAAATAAAACTTTCAGATTTTGAACACTTTTTGTTTAGACATTATTGTTCCATTGTCCATTATAGTGTGTCCAGTCATTAAACATTATAATTTCTACACGATTTCTAATATTATTTGTCAAAGATTTTCTGGTTAAGACCAGATTAAATTAACTGCACCCTGAAAGCTATAAATAAGATGAAAGGTGTCTTCAGACTAGATAAAGCAGAACAAATATTTCAACTCTTTAAATCTGTCAAACGCTTCAAACTTCCGTTATAAACAACAGTTTGCTAGTAGTATTGCAGTGTATTCCCACAGCTGTCAATTTGGAAGTTATGTGAAACAGTGTATACTGTGTAACTTCTGCAAACATTTTGACTCTTGAGGTTTCATAAAAATTTTAGCATTCAATTGATAAGCAATTGTTCTTTCCTTCTCAAAATAATTCTAAAATTATGTCAAAAGTCTTATAATTTCTGGTAAATAGGAATTTAAAAACAAAGTCTGTGTCAAAATAAGTAACATGGTATGATGAACTGATAAAAAAAATTGTGGACACGTTTGTATGGCTTCAAAGAAAAGTGTACCTTTATGGGGAAAACATTTTCCAGGAATCATCAGTATAGTTTGTGAAGAAACAAACATTTATAAATTAAAAAAAAATATATATACTCTGCCAGAATCTTACCTTGCGATCTTTTTTCGCTGACTTACCTTTTGTAAACACCAACAGACGTTCAGGGCCGCCAACATATTTTGAAGTTGAAATATGTAAACTTTTATACTCTTCCGTAATTAAAACACTAGACAATTTTGCAATCTGACTACCCACAATGACTGCATGGGAGAAAAAACCACACAAATATATCACCGCAACATACACCAATTTTATGCCGAATATTTTAAAATCACTCATAAACAAAAACAGTGATATTGTAGTCACTTACAAGACTACAAATAATATCTTAAATAATCTTCGCACCCACGAATCCACACCTTGAGAATAAAACGGGCGTTTATAAATTGTCATGCAATGACTGTGACGCTTTCTATGTGGGCCAGACGGGCCGTGGTTTCCTCAAAAGATTTAACGAACACAAACCACGCACTATCTGTCGCAACTATGATACCATCAAATCAAAATTTGCCAAACATCTTATTAATGAAAATCATAATTACACCGATTTTGGAACCAATTTAAAACCCCTCCACTTTTGTAGTAGAGGACGTTATATGAACGCACTCGAGGAATTTGAGGTGTACAAAGCGTTCAGAGACACTAGTACCAAGCCACACATCTTGAACGACCAGTTATTATTCAAATGTAATGTATTGTACGATACCGCGTTGAGATACTAAGATAACAAGACTCATTTGCGGTTAATGCGCGGTGGGTCGCTGCGCAGTGTACACTGTTTGCCCGATTCATGTTACAAAAAGTATATAGTTTATATGTTAAATTGTCCTATTTATGGTTTTAACATTTGAGAAGTATATCAGTGAATGATATGTGCTAAATATTTTATGCTTTGAAAATGAGACAAGTGTCTCGAAACATGTCGCAATAAGAAAGGACATCATACGAGAAGTCACAGACGGTTAGTCAAATTTTAACGTCATTTAATCGTCACTTCATTGTTTACCACTTGTTGTACATTTTGTACTCCTTGGTAGGCCTACTTTAATACTTTTTCGGCCTACCAGGGACTCATCCGAGACTATGGTTGAATTAACGACTGTACAGGTTGAAGACTGGTTTTCAATTGCTCGGCGACGACTGTGTGAACATCGTGCGCACGGTTGCCTACCCGCCAGGTGTTTACTCGTTCTGTGATTGGTTCTTGCCATCACATGTTCGGCTATGGAATTTCTGTACATGATTTTCACATTGGGAAAAGGCGGCACACCCGCGCGCTCGTACGCACGAATACGAACCCTTCTGACAATTAACATTCCTGTGCTTTACCGTACCTGTTACGGTGCTATAGTCGGTGACCAAAAGTACACTCTGGGTGAATAAAAGATTACCTCTAAGGTTGTCAACAGATAGTTCAAATGAATTTACTGACATTACAAACCCCTTTTATTTTGTCCCGTTACAATACCCCCCCCCCAATGAGAGGTTTTCTGTCGAAACAGAAAAACTCTCATTGCCTAAAACCCTAAGAGGACCAGCTAGGATATGGCACCACTAAACCCCCTTAAATCCTTATTCAAATCATGGGTAACTTACCCCCCTAGTCCGGTGACTATGGCTGCACCTGAACGACCTTACTGGACTTCCCTCGTCGAGATCCCAACACCATAAAGTCAAACAGGCACGTCACCACAGTATCACCAAACTCTGTAACATTCAATAAAAATATCAATCACTGGCTTTTCAACATACCACATCCTTAACTGACTTGTTTCCCCTTAGACTACTGGATTGCCTTTAGCAAAGTACTGGTTGCGTATATATTGTAATAAAACACAAAATCTGTTTGTTAATGTTATCTAAAATTCGAAATAAAAATTTTAATTTATTTCAAAAAGAAAAAATTTCTGAAAAATATTTTTTGTATAAATTTTAATCCTAATATTTAAAATTTAATCGTGGTTATTGTTTGTGAGTAGAAATTAAATGGTATTATGTTTATTAATGTAATAGTGTTACTTTCTGTAAATTTATTTAATGACAATCTGGTTAACTCAAAATCTAGTCGAAAGACGGCTCTCTTCTTCTTCTTCTTCTTCTTCTTGAAGCGTTCGTTGTTTCGTGTGTACCGCCTTTCGGTTAGTTGGTATTCTTGATTAATTTATTTGTTAAGTTTTTTTTTTAAAGAAAAATTAAATCCAAATTACATAACAGAACGTTTATTAATAAATTAGTTAATTTGATCGATAAGAATCGATGTTACAAAGCAGTATCGACTCACTCAGGGCCGGTCGATATAAAAGTTTACATTGGTAGTATATAAAAATATAGTTCTTTGAACGGTTATTTAAGAATAGCCAGAGAAGGGTATGGACAGGAAAGTATAACACTTACAATGATAAATGCCTTAATATTAAACAATACAATGTTATAATTAAAAAAATAAAAGTTTATACATAATATTTATTCAAACCAAAAGCAGCAGAGATTCGTTTCTTTACAGCTGGAGTAAGAACAGCGATGAATCAAAATGGCCGACTGGCGCATGCGTGGTGGAGCATCTAACCTTGACGAAGGATTTGTTTAAATAAAGATGTCTTTTCTCCGTTTAAATGGTCTCAGCAATTGTGTATGATAGTTCTAGAGTTAATTGAGTGTCACTGGTGTATGGTTTAATAGTTCACTTGGTGTAAATTGTTGTTATTGTGTCTATCTCATTTGATCTATATGTGTCGGGTTTAACCTTGATTGTTCGTCTGTAAATTGTGTGGTATTGGTGTTATTTCAATTAATTAGGCGTATGTGGTTCTGTTTATTGGTGATACACTGTTCATATTTTAATTTTACCGGTTCACAATTAAAAAAATAACTCTTTACTGATAGTTCGCCATTATAGGTTATTTCGAGCAAATAATCACATTAAGTACACTCGTCAATGGATAATAATGAACTGTTCTCATTTCCTTCGTCTCCTGAAAATCTTAGCCAATTTAATGTATATTATATATTGTTTCAAATTATCTTAGATTCCGATACGTTTTATTTTATTACATTATACTCGGAAAAAAATTTCGTTATGAATTAACTGTATGAAATACTAAATAAATATTCGGTTTCTTTATTCTATTCTGCTTATTTTGATACTAATTAATATAGTTTTACAAAGTTTTCATTAAAAAAAATTATATTTCTTACATTTTGGAAGGTAGGCTTAATATTGTATTTCCTGTTCTCTAAGCAAATAATAGCCATTTTCCCTGATATAATTATTATTTTATTAAATCTGAAATTAATATAATTGTCTATTCTTACTTAATTTCTTGCAATTTAGTTTATTAATGATTGTTTTTAAATACAATTCATTTATCTATGACTCCTCCCCTGATAATGTCAGTTGGTACATTCCATTTTTATGTATAATTTTACTTATCTGCTGACCATATCTTTATAAAGTATTATTTACATGGTATTACTATATGTTGTGTCTATCTTACATAAATATTATCAGTTTAACTGGTTTATAGGACTAGATTTGTTAATTATTCTGTAGTCTAAATTCATTATATGTCCTATATTTTATCTGTTGCTATTTGCAAAATTTTTACTAATACAGTTAGTTTGTACCCTTCTCTGACCTTCTATTCTGATTTAATTTATTAACAATTTGTTCTTTGACTATTATAACATTGAACATTGATTTTACAATTAAAATACAACACTTATTTACTATCAAAACTGGTACCTTGAATAATACCTTTTATGTGTACTGATTACACCTAGTAACATAATAAAAAACATTTTATAATGTAGGAATGGTATCTACATTTAGATATGGCATTCTTAATTTAAAATAATAACAAAATAATATTTTATAACTATAATATTGCTTAATTCTAAATCTTATTTATACAGTTAATATTGGAAATAGGAACATAACATATTCGCTCCATTAAATGGTTAACACCTTCTTAAACTATTTATTTACAGTCTTATCTGTACCTCCCAATTTTAAGGATGTATTCCCCGTCACTTTATGTATAACACAAGCTCGCTGTTTATATTATTCATTCTATGAAATGTTCTTATAAACAGTGGCATTTTATTAGAAATATTATTCCTTCATATCAAATATGATACTGTTCAAAAACACTTAAAGTTATTTACTGGCACGGTAACTCATGTACCTTTTCAAAGTTTATTGATTACAATTTAATAACTTACACTTGTCCCTGGTTATTTATTGATATTATCACTAGTTATTTTCTAGCCTTAGAACATGAAATATTTAACCATGGGGGGACTGTTAAGGTTTGTCTATATAAACTACACAATATCTTTTTTGGGTGCACTGTTACTTAATACTCTAAACACTTTTGGTTTTTATCAGTTTTACATTGGTATATGGTTTTTTGGGGTGTTATACTTTCTCTTGGGACATTCATTTATTTTTGGGGTTTTTTGGTTTTCTCCCTATGGGGTTTCTATTTGGTATTGGTTGTTTCACTTCCTTTATCTAGTGGATCTTCACTGGTTTCTTATTCTTCAGTATTTTTGTTCATTCTATATTTCTTCTTTCTTCGTTCTTCAGTAACATTTCGCTGTATATTCCTTTGTTTACGATGGTCTGTCTTCTTTGTCAGTTCATTTGGTCTGGGTATCTTCATTGCCTGCTTCTATCCTACCTGGGTAATTTTGTTATTCAAATTTTAGTTTTCTGGGTTTTTAAATTTGTAGTATATATATTATTTGCAGATTTTTTCTTTATGTTTACTTTTCTTGTGATTATAATAATTCATAGTGCTTTTTAATTGATTCTCATTAGGATATTCCATATATTTGAGTTTTATTAATGATCATTTAGTAATTGATTTATGTGGATTATCTGTCATGCTACAGATTGCTCTCTTCCAGAAGTGATTAGTTCAGATCATATTTAGTTTGTCTGAAATAATTGCTTATGATATTTTATTATAAATTATATTTCTTTACCTCCTTCATATTTCTAAAAAAAAAAGTTTTCTTTATTTTTGAGCTTATCTGTATTTCATTATTAACTGGATTTTTCTTGATAGTAATAGTCATCTTAGGGTCGTTATTTTTTATTTTTCCATTTTCTTCTTAACTTGGTTCTTTATCCTTGGGATATTTATTCCCTAAAATTCCCTAATACGTTAGCTGGGGCAGTTCAGAGGGGCTCTGTAGGCTACACTTCTCTGCTGGCCATACTACGTCATTTATTGATTACAGAGGCAAATCATCTCTGATCAGTACATAATAATACTGCTGGACTTATCTACAGACAGTTATTAATAAAAATTACATAAGAATAGTCCACCTTATGACTATAAAAAAAAATTAAATATCTTTGGATACTTCACTTCGTATATGAACAGATCTATTAATATTTCTATCTTAGTTAATTTCTATCTCAGTTACTTTTCTCAATGGTTAGCTCTGTTGGCATTTTATTTCTCCTTATGGTTAGAAGCTGGTTTAATATAATTATGACTTGTTATTCAGTGTAAAGTTTTTATTTATTTTAATTCTCTGTCATATTTTGACTGCTATTACAATCTCCTTCTGGTCATTGGTAGCATATATTTTGGTATTATATATTTTTTTTTTTCTTATGAATCGTTCCACTAGTATTATGTTCTTGCAATTACTCTTTTAATTGTCCTTCTTATAATTGACATTTATTTTATGATCATATTTTTCTTATGGATTTATTTATACATAGTTTTTTCCTTCTTTTTCAAAATTTTATTCTGCTCTTGCTTTTTATCCAAATGCACTCTTTAATTATTAATTCCATGTGGTTATTGGCTCTGCTTATTTTGCTTAAAAGTCTTATTTATTTTATTTCACAATAAGTTTATTCATTTTAATTGTATCAGTGGTTTTTATTGCCATTTCTTGATTCTCGAAATTTTTTCAGAATTGGTTCCATATATACTTGGTTGTAATGTGAACTTACTCTTCCTTTTGAATGTTGTGGTTATTCTTCAAAATTCCTTTTCTTTTCCTTTATATTCCATGATTTGAGTTTCGTAGATGTTGGGTATTAAGTTGTGCTTACTTGGTTTTTAAATTTATTTGTTTTTACCAAATTCTTTTCCTTTAGTTATTTCACAAATAGTTTCATAAATATTTGGGTAGTAAGTAGTGCTTACTTTGTTTTGGAATTTTTTATATTTTTATTCCAAATTCTTTTTCTTTGTCACTAATCCAAAATTCGTTTCAAATATTAGGTAGTAAGTTGTGCTTACTTCGTTTTTGAATTTTTTTTTATTCCAAATTCTTTTTCTTCTTGTTCATTTCTAAAAGTTGGTTCAAATATTAGGTAGTAAGGTGTCCTTACTTTGTTTTAGAATTTTTTTATATTTATTCCAAATTCTTTTTCTTCTTGTTCATTTCTAAAAGTTGGTTCAAATATTAGGTAGTAAGTTGTCCTTACTTTGTTTTAGAATTTTTTATATATTTATTCCAAATTCTTTTTCTTTTTCACTAATCCAAAATTCGTTTCAAATATTAGGTAGTAAGTTGTGCTTACTTCGTTTTTGAATTTTTTATATTTTTATTTTATTATACTCAAAATTCAATCTTCTATACATTCAATTACTCATAATATTTTTTCATGGAAGCCTGGTTATATACACCCTTTATCCTTTCTGAATCTATTTCCTTTATTTCATAAGTATTATTATTTTTTACATTGGATATTACATATGGTCTGGTGTATAACAGCAATAACTTCTTCGTTATTCCTTCCAGTATGCTGGGTAGTTCACGATTTTTTAATAAAATTTTTTCTCCCTTTTCATAAATTATTAATTTACCACTAGCCTTTTGTACTTATTTTGTCGTTTTACCTGGTCTTCTGCCACCTTGTTGTAGAATTCAGCTTTGTCAAATTTGTACACATGGTTTATCGGGAACTCGAGGATATCTGCAATCTCTCGTGGGGGTGGTTTTTCGTACATAGCGGAGTATGGGGTTATCCCTATAGCTGGATGGTATGCTAAGTTGAGGAATTCCTCAGTGGCTTCTAGATAGTCTTGCCACCTTTTTTGTTGATGGTGACAATAAGTTCTTAGGATCCTCCCCACTTCTCGTAACACCTGCTCTGCCGGATTACTGCTCGGATGGTAGACCGAGGTCTTGTATGTACGAATGCCCATTGACAATAATGTATCTCGCCATTTTCTACCCTTAAACTGGGTTCCATGATCAGTAATGATCGAAGATGGTTTCCCCAGGTGTGGGATATACTGTTCCGTTAATATCCCCAGAATTTTCCGGGTAGTCGCTCGATTAGTAGGGTATAGCTTAACATACTTCGTGAAGTGGTCCATTATGATGGTTAGGTATCGATATTGATGTCGACCTCCACTATGGGGAAATGGTCCGCAAATGTCTAGGAATACCTTCTCCAATTTTGCTTGGGAGGTGATAGGAATCATAACACCTTCTTTCTTCTCATTATTTGTTTTTACAAGCTGTCAGATTTTACAACTTTTTATATACATTCGGACCTTCCTATTTATGTTTTTTATCTGGCAGCTCTCCTCCAGAGCTTTTATTACCTTGAGGGCGCCCATATGCCCGTAACGTATGTGGTAGTTTACTATTAATTCCTTTTCGATCTGTGTTGGAATAACTATCTTCCAGGTCTCCTCCTTCAGGGATGTTTTAACGAACAATATCTGTTTATTTAGTTGGTAATATTGAGCAACGGTTTCGTCTCCTTCTTCTAATCGAGCTTTAAGGGTTCCCAATTTCGGGTCCGCTTGTTGGTGGGTGCTCATATTGGTCAATATTGTTGTTAAATTGGCTCTGTTGCTAAGAAGATGGTAGATTTTTAGCACGCTTTCCTTCTCCTCTTCGAACGTTTGTTCTTCCACATTGATCTGGGATAACACATCAGCTACGACATTCTTTTTACCTGGGATGTATTCCCAATTTAGATGGTATTCTTGAAGGGCAAGTATCCACCTCGTTAGCCTGCCATGGTTCAATTTGCAGCTTTTCAAGAACGAAATAGAAATATGGTCTGTTCGGACTGTAACAGGGTATCCCAAAATGTAAGTGCGGAATTTACCGCAAGCAAATACTACGCTCAGTAATTCTTTTTCAGTCACCGTGTAATTCTTTTCGCACTGGTTCAAAGACCTGCTCGCGAAGCTAATTACTTGATGTTGACCCTTCTCGTCCTCTTGATACAGTGTCGTTCCCAGACTGATGTTGCTGGCATCGCAATTCATGAAAAATGGTAATTTAAAGTTTGGGTGACGAAGTATTATAGTTGCCAGGAATTTGTCTTTAATTTGTTGGAAAATCATATCCTGTTCTCTACTCCATACCCATTTATTCTTTGACGACAATTGAGGTTGAAACTTTGCGGTTAATTCCGAATATTGTTCCTGGAACTTTCTATAATAATTACAGAGTCCCAGGAACGACTGTAATTGCTTCCTGTTTTTGGGTGCCGGGAATTTCTGGATCGCTTCTACTTTTTCTGCCGACGGTGAGATTCCTTGATCGTCCAAGTTAAACCCTAAAAATTGCACTTCTCTGGCAATAAACTTGGATTTTTCTATCTTCAGCGTGACGTTACTGACAGATAATTTCTCAAGCACGTGTTCCACATGGTAGCAGTGTTCCTCCCACGTTTCGGATGTTATTAGTAGGTCATCGACATACACTGTGGTAAACTGAAGTGCTTCCTGTCCCAATATCTGGTCCATGCAGGTCACAAAGATGGCAACTGAGTTTACCAATCCGAAGGGCAATCTTTTGAATTGGTAATTGCGTCCCTCGAATTTGAAACCCAGATATTGGCGACTCCGTGGGTGTAACTCTACCTGTCAGTAACCGCACACCGTATCCCAGGTACTGAAGTACTTGGTACTGTGGAAACGTTTCAGGATTTCTTCAATCTCCCCGGGCGATGTTCTATCATTGATGATTTTTTTGTTTATTTCCCGTGCATCCAAGCAAAGCCGAACTTGGCCGTTTTTCTTGGGAATAGCGACAATAGGGCTGGTGTATGGGGATTGGCTATGTTCTATAATATCGCTATTAATCATTCGGTTTATTTCCGCTCTCACAGCCTCCTTTTGTGAATGCGCAATAGGGTAGGATTTTCTATTAAACTCCACTGTATCTCTGAACTTAAGGGTACATTGGTAATTTCTTACCTTGCCTGGCTCATCTGAAAATACTGAGCGGTACTTCTCATAAATCCTTATCAACTGATTTGCTTGAGTAATGGGCAATTTTTCTTTAGTAATTCCGCTCCGGAAATCTCTTATCTCCTGTATTTTTTGGGACCATAAATCTTCGTCCGTGTTGTCGTATATTATTGGGTTAGAAAAGGTGTTATTATTCGTATAATTAATGTGACGAATTTGCTGGTGGATACTGCTGGGAAGTGTTATCTCGTTACCGACTAAATCGGCCGTCCAGGTCAGACCTCCGGTAAACAGCGATACCTTCTCCGATCGTAAATCGATGATAGCAGAGTTCCTTCTCAGCACATCACATCCCACTAATATGTTGAAGGGTAATCCTGCCGCAATTAGGAAGACCATGTTTATTGCTATACCCTTACTAATCACATTCAACGACACTTGCTTTCTTATTGTTTTGTTTTGGCGACCAGTGGCACCGATTAATACTATGTTATTTATAGGTCAGGTCGGCAATAACTTACCACATTTCTCTTGGATTCTCTCCAATTCTGTTGAATTAATTATAGATACATTCGCACCTGTATCGATCATTAGCTGTGCGAATGTTCCTTCGATTTCTGCATTAATATAAGTTATTTCGTTGTTTATACTATGGAGGCGAGTGTCGTCCTCCTCCAGTAGTTCATTTCGAATGTTTTTTAGATAGTTACACCGAATGATAGTAATTTTGTTGTTATTATTTGCTCTTGGCAATTCTTTTATATACCCAGGCGACAGAAGCAGCAAAAAGGTCCTTATCATTTATTACTGCCTCCTCCCGTTTAAATTCTCCTCATCCTGATTATTAATTGGACCAACAGAGGCGTCAGTTGGGAAACCTTGAGTAGGTTCCAGCCGTTCCGTTCGCTGTTCGTATGTATGTTCCCTATTTGTATGCCGCTCTGGGTCATCTAGGCTGGTACTTCGCCTTGCCGGATTATATCTGGAATTGTCCCGTTCTCGGCTTCTGCGTCTATCTTCGTACTCGTGGAAACTGTTCCGCCGTTGATGGTTATACCTGCGTTGGCTGTTTCCTTCTGCGCGTATAAAATTTACCCGGGGTCGGGAGAACCTGTTGTTGTTGTTATTGTTATTACCTTGGTAACCCCCTGTTGTTATTATAAAACCGCTCGGTGTTATGGGTATGGTTGGGGTTTCTCTGGCTATTTACATTATTCTTCGGGTAATAATTATTTCTATTACTGGAGAATCCGTTATTAATTCGGTTAATGTTCGGATTTGCATTACCGTGGTTATTGTTGTTATTATTACCGTTGGTAGGGTGCTGATTATGGTAATTTGGATTATACCGGTTCCCCTGGTACCCACTGTTGATCTGTTGATTATTATTATTCGAGGACGGATTATTTTGAAATTCTGGCCGCTCATTTCTTCTTCTACTTTGCCTGTAATATTCTTCATTCTCATAATTTTCTAATAGCTCCGTCATCGCCTGGATGGTCTTTATCTGGCTACCTCTTCGAGCTCTTATGACCTCTTCATCATAATGGTAGGAAAGCTTATTCACCAGGCATTCCTCTGGTATGGCCGGTTCCAGGTGCTTGGCCAGGCACACCTTCCCAAGGAAGTACGCAGTCATGGTATTGCCAAATTGGGTTTTGTATCGGCCATGGCAGATGTTGTCCCTTATTAAATTCTGGGTGGTCTCCGACCAATACTTGGACTTGAACAAATTTTTAAACTGCTGGTAATCATCTATTTCGCTCCTGTTCGCCATCCACCAATTGTCCGTCATTTCACGGAATCATTCGTCCAATAGTTCTCGATTATTTGACCATCTATTATTTCTATGTTTGGCCATATATTCCTCAATACGGGCCAAGAACTCCATCGGCTTCCTTTTATATTGGCGGAAGTTAAGCCATTCCCTGTTATCATTGATGGGGATATTCGTGAAGCTGGTTGGTCGGTTCCGAATTGCTTCCATTTCCTCCTGGCTCTGCCCCACTTGACCAGTGATGTTAGTCATCGCTTCCTCCATTCCGTCACATCTTTCCGTAATTTGAGTTCGTACTTTACTGAGTTCTTCCTGGCTTTCCTTTCGGTTTTCTTCTGCCTTCTTGCGACTAGATTCTTCAAGATTTGTGACCTTGGTGTTTACCACTTCCTTGAACTCTTGTACCTCCACTTCGGTCAGCCGACATCTTTCATCAACTTCTCTTATCTGTTGATTTATAGTTATTGTTTCATCTTCCAGCCTTTTAGTCATAGATTTCTTATTATCTTTGAGTTCTTTGTTCATTTCCTTTCTTAATAGTTCCATTCGTTCGTCTAACTTGTCTAAATTCTCTTGGTTAACTTCTCGTAATTCTTCCCGTAATAGTTGGTTATCCTCTCTTAACTCTTCCAACCTTTCCCCCATCTTATCTTCCATTTTCTTGTTATTCTCCTCCAATTTTTCTTCCATCTTTTTGCTGGTTTCCTCCATTTTCTGATTAGTTTCATCAATTTTCTGGCTTAAAGATCGGTTGTCTTTCTTCATTTCCTTGCTGGTTTCCTCTATTCTCTTATTGGTGTTTTCAATCTTTTTACTCAATTCTTCCTTTGTTGCTTGGTTGTTCTTCTTCAATTCTTCTTTTGTTGCTTGGTTGTCCTTCAATTCTTCTTTTGTTGCTTGGTTGTCCTTCCTCAATTCTTCTTTTGTTGCCTCTATGTTCTTATTTATATCACTCAAATCTTCCTTTGTGGCATCCATCTTCTTACTGGTCTCTCCTATGTCCTTCCTTAATTCTTCCTTCATCTTCTTGTTGTTTTCTTCCATTCTCTTGTTATTTTCTTCCATGTCCTTACTCAACTTTTCACTACTTTCCTTCATTGTCTCCATCATTATCCTGAGCATCTCCTGTATGTTACTATTCTCTGCTCGTGATGGTTTCTCGGGTTGTTCTATTCGTTCCTCCCGGACATCGATTTCCCCTGTTTGTGTGGGCATTTCCGGTTGTTCCTTTGGTTGTGCTGGTGGTTTTGGTTCCATTGGATGTAATAATGTTTCTACGTCCTCCACTGGTGTCGCCTCCTTATCCTCCGTGTTAATTTCTTATTCGGCTTCCGCCGCTCTTTGCTTTGATGTGGCACGACGTTGCATCTTTCCTGGTTCTCTGGCTGGATAACCGCTGCCAAGCTGAATTAGAAATTGGGTGAGTTATTACAGCCTTTCAATCCCTAATTACAGCCCTGTAGTTGGACGCGGAATTTTGTAATAAAACAGGTAATGACTGTAGGAATGTTGATAATGTTCCACTTTGGAAACGCCAATTTTGTAACGTTCCGTGTGTCTTCGTTAAGCCCCCACTGTTGGGCTAGCCAATTTTGTAATAAAACACAAAATCTGTTTGTTAATGTTATCTAAAATTTGAAATAAAAATTTTAATTTATTTCAAAAAGAAAAAATTTCTGAAAAATATTTTTTGTATAAATTTTAATCCTAATATTTAAAATTTAATCGTGGTTATTGTTTGTGTGTAAAAATTAAATGGTATTATGTTTATTAATGTAATAGTGTTACTTTCTGTAAATTTATTTAATGACAATCTGGTTAACTCAAAACCTAGTCGAAAGACGGCTCTCTTCTTCTTCTTCTTGAAGCGTTCGTTGTTTCGTGTGTACCGCCTTTCGGTTAGTTGGTATTCTTGATTAATTTATTTGTTAAGCTTTTTTTTTTAAAGAAAAATTAAATCCAAATTACATAACAGAACGTTTATTAATAAATTAGTTAATTTGATCGATAAGAATCGATGTTACAAAGCAGTATCGACTCACTCAGGGCCGGTCGATATAAAAGTTTACATTGGTAGTATATAAAAATATAGTTCTTTGAACGGTTATTTAAGAATAGCCAGAGAAGGGTATGGACAGGAAAGTATAACACTTACAATGATAAATGCCTTGATATTAAACAATACAATGTTATAATTAAAAAAATAAAAGTTTATACATAATATTTATTCAAACCAAAAGCAGCAGAGATTCGTTTCTTTACAGCTGGAGTAAGAACAGCGATGAATCAAAATGGCCGACTGGCGCATGCGTGGTGGAGCATCTAACCTTGACGAAGGATTTGTTTAAATAAAGATGTCTTTTCTCCGTTTAAATGGTCTCAGCAATTGTGTATGATAGTTCTAGAGTTAATTGAGTGTCACTGGTGTATGGTTTAATAGTTCACTTGGTGTAAATTGTTGTTATTGTGTCTATCTCATTTGATCTATATGTGTCGGGTTTAACCTTGATTGTTCGTCTGTAAATTGTGTGGTATTGGTGTTATTTCAATTAATTAGGCGTATGTGGTTCTGTTTATTGGTGATACACTGTTCATATTTTAATTTTACCGGTTCACAAGTAAAAAAGTAACTCAAAATAAAATTGTATGAAAATTTTCACCGAACTCTGTTTACTGATAGTTCGCCATTATAGGTTATTTCGAGCAAATAATCACGTTAAGTACACTCTTCAACGGATAATAATGAACTGTTCTCATTTCCTTCGTCTCCTGAAAATCGTAGCCAATTTAATATATATTATATATTGTTTCAAATTATCTTAGCTTCCGATACGTTTTATTTTAATACATTATACTCGGAAAAAAATTTCGTTATGAATTAACTGTATGAAATACTAAATACATATTCGGTTTCTTTATTCTATTCTGCTTATTTTGATACTAATTAATATAGTTTTACAAAGTTTTCATTAAAAAAAATTATATTTCTTACACTTTGGAAGGTAGGCTTAATATTGTATTTCCTGTTCTCTAAGCAAATAATAGCCATTTTCCCTGATATAATTATTATTTTATTAAATCTGAAATTAATATAATTGTCTATTCTTACTTAATTTCTTGCAATTTAGTTTATTAATGATTGTTTTTAAATACAATTCATTTATCTACGACTCCTCCCTTGATAATGTCAGTTGGTACATTCCATTTTTATGTATAATGTTACTTATCTGCTGACCTTATCTTTATAAAGTATTATTTACATGGTATTACTATATGTTGTGTCTATCTTACATAAATATTATCAGTTTAACTGGTTTATAGGACTAGATTTGTTAATTATTCTGTAGTCTAAATTCATTATATGTCCTATATTTTATCTGTTGCCATTTGCAAAATTTTTACTAATACAGTTAGTTTGTACCCTTCTCTGACCTTCTATTCTGATTTAATTTATTAACAATTTGTTCTTTGACTATTATAACATTGAACGTTGATTTTACAATTAAAATACAACACTTATTTACTATCAAAACTGGTACCTTGAATAATACCTTTTATGTGTACTGATTACACCTAGTAACATAATAAAAAACATTTTATAATGTAGGAATGGTATCTACATTTAGATATGGCATTCTTAATTTAAAATAATAAAATAATATTTTATAACTATAATATTGCTTAATTCTAAATCTTATTTATATAGTTAATATTGGAAATAGGAACATAACATATTCGTTCCATTAAATGGTTAACACCTTCTTAAACTATTTATTTACAGTCTTATCTGTACCTCCCAATTTTAAGGATGTATTCCCCGTCACTTTATGTATAACACAGGCTCGCTGTTTATATTATTCATTCTATGGAATGTTCTTATAAACAGTGGCATTTTATTAGAAATATTATTCCTTCATATCAAATATGATACTGTTCAAAAACACTTAAAGTTATTTACTGGCACGGTAACTCATGTACCTTTTCAAAGTTTATTGATTACAATTTAATAACTTACACTTGTCCCTGGTTATTTATTGATATTATCACTAGTTATTTTCTAGCCTTAGAACATGAAATATTTAACCATGGGGGGACTGTTAAGGTTTGTCTATATAAACTACACAATAACTTTTTTGGGTGCACTGTTACTTAATACTCTAAACACTTTTGGTTTTTTTCAGTTTTACATTGGTATATGGTTTTTTGGGGTGTTATACTTTCTCTTGGGACATTCATTTATTTTTGGGGTTTTTTGGTTTTCTCCCTATGGGGTTTCTATTTGGTATTGGTTGTTTCACTTCCTTTATCTAGTGGATCTTCACTGGTTTCTTATTCTTCAGTATTTTTGTTCATTCTATATTTCTTCTTTCTTCGTTCTTCAGTACCATTTCGCTGTATATTCCTTTGTTTACGATGGTCTGTCTTCTTTGTCAGTTCATTTGGTCTGGGTATCTTCATTGCCTGCTTCTATCCTACCTGGGTAATTTTGTTATTCAAATTTTAGTTTTCTGGGTTTTTAAATTTGTAGTATATATATTATTTGCAGATTTTTTCTTTATGTTTACTTTTCTTGTGATTATAATATTTCATAGTGCTTTTTAATTGATTCTCATTAGGATATTCCATATATTTGAGTTTTATTAATGATCATTTAGTAATTGATTTATGTGGATTATCTGTCATGCTACAATATGTACCTTCTTAACATAGACATATTATGCTCATAATCGAATAAACATTCCTATTTCACAAAAACCTAGACTCAAAAGACATCACTAACCTCAGGTTAACATAAAACATTTCATCTCTGAATCTAAATAAAATTCCCTAGCATTACACAACTTTTAATTTCATTTTCTATTAATTAAACATTTTAACTGTTTATCTTGCATCGTTACTTCAATTTTGTTTTTATATTCAAAATTTCAATCATTGCATTTCCCTCAGTTACCATTTACTTTACAATTCAAATCAAAATAAATCTAAGTTCATTACCAAAATTCACATTTTAAATTAATTAGACCATCTCTGTTAATTAATTACTTTAATTGCATTACTTAAAACCTTTTACATTAATTAAAACTTCTCACAAGTTTTAATTACCTCATAATCAAACACTGTAAGTTACTTCAAAACGATTTTAATTAATTTAATTTCATCTTGTATTTATTACTCTTCCATAATAAGATTCATCTGTCATTTTCTATAACCTTCAAATCAAAACTTTTAAAATTTACCACCAAAATTTCTATCTTTTAAACATTTTACATCGACTTCATTGTCATTATTGAGATTCCTTACTACATATTGACAATTATTCAAATACAAAATTTTTTACTATCATAAAATCACTTGCAACTATAAATCGATTACACAAAATATAATATACACATAACACCATGCATCAGCTGATATCTTATCAGCATATGAACATAACCTTACTTTAAGTACCTTTAACACGAGTAAACCAGATACAAAATTATCTACAATATACTTTTCAAACTCATTTAATTTCATTCTCAAAACATCAGTTTCATTATAAAATTCATACTGACATATGGTCAGTCATTCAATCAAATAAAAACATGATCACTGCCATAAACTCAAAACTATAAACATTTATCGCAACAAATATAATGTACATAACCATATGTACCTTCTGATACATTATAATAACAATATGACTCAATACGTAAACACATTCTGTTTAATCATTTACTATTTATTATAAAGTCTAAATCTCAGAAAAATCATTTTAATTTATTACCAAAATTCATCTATCCAACATTTTAAATTAATTAATTCATCTCAAATTAATTCAACTATTTTATCAAACACATTTTAATTACTTTACTTATCAAATTGCTTTAATTACTTTATCAAAATTCATAATGACCGACTGTCAATCATTAAAGTTGAGTATACTTCATACACTATGTTGTATTCTCTGTTACCTTATCATTACAATAACATAACCTTACTCCATACGTACATTTAACATCAACACAAAAGTATATACAATCCACATTTATTATCTGTTATTGTTTACCACAAATCATTTCATAATTCAGTCCATTTCAAAAACCACTACACTCACATAATTAAATGTTCATGAACAATACTATTTACCCTCCATCATCAAACAGTAATCTTATTTTATGTATACCCAATTCATTTTTAATTAAATACATTATATTATTACCATTAATATAATAACCCTTCCATTTCTCAAATTGTTCCATTACACCAGAATAATAATAACCCCCCGTATTACTCCATATTATTCTCTCATAAAATCTGTCTACATCAGTATGCTTGGTTAAGTCTCCTTTGTTATCATTTGTCACAATTGAATAGTTTCTACTATCAGCATCATAGTAATCAGCTGTTACCAGTACGCTAATTCTCCCAACAGGTAAGTGTATATCATCCTCAACATCAATATAATCATCGTTTACTACTGTGCTAATAACTTCATAAGGTAAGTACTGAATATTACTAATTCTCTCCATATTTATTTTCTCTATCAACTCTCCATAACCTCTTTTTAACTTAAACAACTCTAACTCGGCCTACCAGGGACTCATCCGAGACTATGGTTGAATTAACGACTGTACAGGTTGAAGACTGGTTTTCAATTGCTCGGCGACGACTGTGTGAACATCGTGCGCACAGTTGCCTGCCCGCCAGGCGTTAGGCGTTGCCACATGGCGTTAACTCATTCTGTGATTGGTTCTTGCCATCGCATGTTTTGCTATGGAATTTCTGTACGTGATTTTCATGTTGGGAAAAGGCGGCACACCCGCGCGCTCGTACGCACAAATACGCACCCTTCTGACAATTAACATTCCTGTGCTTTACCGTACCTGTTACGGAGCTATAGTCAGTGACCAAAAGTACACTCTGGGTGAATAAAAGATTACCTCCAAGGTTGTCTACAGATAGTTCAAATGAATTTACAAACCCCCTTTATTTTGTCCCGTTACAAGTTAGCACTGTAGGTTGAATGCTCTTCTGTACGTTAGCTCATTCCAATTACATATGGAGAAGTAATGTGAGTTTTCCTCTACAAAAGTGGTCTCGGTATCTCCTTTCAACCAAGAACACTTTATTGTATTAAATGAAGTACCTTGCCCACACTAAGATATGGCATCCTCATAGGTTAAACTCAGGTCTGACAATGGGAAGCCATTATTTATTAATAAAGGTGTGTGCATTTAATCTAAAAGTGTCCTTAATCAGCTGTTATTCTTGTGCTAACTTGTGAGTGATGTAGATTTAGTGTTCATTGACTGCCAACTTGTTTTCATTTGTTTCAGGTGTTAACAAGATCAATTTATCCTTCATCTGACAAATGGAAGGGATCAAATTTGAGGACAAGGTATAAAGTTTAAAAATAAAAATATATTTTTTGCTGTTTAATGTATGTATTAAATTGATACACGTGTTATATACACACATTCATTTCTTATATTAATAATAGTTTATTTATCATCATATTGATTTGTAATTAATTGCTGTACAGAATATGATTTATACATGTATTCTTTTGTGTAGGGTTCGCATTGACAATATTCATTTTCCATAACCTCCTAACTTTCAAGCAATTCTCTTCCTCCCTCGTCCAATTTAGACTTGTAGTCTGTTTGATAGTTGCAAAGTAGCTTTAAAACTTATTTTTTGTTCTGCCAGTCTTTGTGTTGGCCAATTATGTCAACATACTCATACTATTCTATCGTCACTCATTCTCTTGTGTTGTCCACTCTGGTAGTCCTGTCCTCTGCAAGTCTTCCTGGTATTCTCCTGAACTCCATACTTGTGACATCTCATTTCGCTGTTTTGACTTGCATTGTCTCACTTCCATTTTCTGCAGAATACATCAGTATTAGATGTATTATGTCTTATGCTATACCTTATATGTATTATTATTATTATTGTATGTCTAAAAGTCAATATTAGACATATAATTGATGTACATATTCATACCTTTGTGTTTTGTCTCAAATGTTTGTTAGCCAGATAGTAAGAGCCACAGACACCAAATAGTAAGAGGCACATAACTGACTATTCTATGAGTGATGATGACTTGCATTTTAATTTTTTATCTGACCACCCGCTCATGTGCCAAGTGGGTGGGAGGGGGGAGTCAAAAATTCACCATTTATTGCCCACTTTTAATGTTGTAACCATTAGCTATACAATTGCTTCCTTCAGATTTTATGTACACGACCTACCCGTTCGTGGGGAGTGAGGTTAACCCTTCTTACTAACCCACTGCTCTCAAGATTAGTTATAAACAAGTCAGTTAATCACACAGTAGGCATACTGCTTTTAACTGTATAATTAACAAACTATTAATGTAGAAAGTGTGTTAATAAGTTTACACTACAGTAGACAGTAGATAATTAATTACATTTGATGTACTTAAATTGTTATCTTACTGTAATATCATTAAAGTTCATATCACCTCATCATAATTAATAATCTTTAATGCAACAATATATAATTGAAATCCGTTTGAAACATGGCTTTTCGTAGATAAGATCATTTATCCTTTCGTATACCTTACACGTATATACTATGGTAATTTGAAAAGTTCACGACCTAATAATAAAAGACTTACCAGTATTTTTTCGTTTTGGAATCACTTTTCATATTTCAGCATAGTCTCCATGTAGTTGAACATATTTGGTTTAGTGATGCTCCAGTGCTTTTATCCCATTCAGAAGTTTGATTGTTCTAGGTCCTCTGATAACCGTTTACTGCCGCTTTCAGTCATCTCCAGAAAAATCCCTCCCTCACCAGGGAATTTCTGAGTTTTGGGAATAATTAAAATTAAATGGAGATAAATCAGGCGAGTAAGTGTGAATGTTGCAGCAGATTGTAGTTCAGCTCAGCGATTTTTTGGCTTAAAAACAATGCTTGTCTGGTCTTCCATATCCTACTACAAAATTGTCTATTTATATACTAAACCTAGCCCTTTTTTACAAGTATTTTCATTTATTAGGTCCAAAAGATTAGAATATGGCTCTATTTTTTGGCACATCCATGGTAATCTCTTAACAACATTCTCTTAGCCACTCAGAAAATTAAGTCATACCTTCCAACAGACAAAATTGACTTTCCTTTTTTTTACATGACTAATTAACAATACTGCTGCAGACCAACATGTTGCTTTACAGCAGTTCATGAGGCAAATGTGGTGTCACCTGATGTCTCTGACTCGGTTCTCAGACTCAGTATCTTCTTCTTCTTTGACTCTTCCTGAACCACCTTCTTTATCTGTGAGATCTTACAGATAATTTGTTTTCTAATTACTTTGTCCATCCAGTATATTTTGTAATCTATTACTTTTTATCGTTTAATTAATTATATTCGTATCGGGTGTTTAAGGTTGGGTTTAGTATGACAAAAATAGAAAAATACAATAGTTATGTTCTATTTACCATATTTAAAGTAATCATAAATGTACCATGATTGTACCATCACAATTTTTACTATTCTCCTACAGCAGCAGATTTCAAGTGCTGTGGTTGTGTCTTTCAATTTTCCCTATTGTCTAGGTTTCACATGCAGCTTCTATAATAGCATGCTGCAAACATATAATTTGAGGAATTTCTTCTTAATTTGAATCCAGTATTTGACAGAAGCAAATTTGTTTCTCCATTTGGCCTGTGCTCTGACACTGATTCCTCTCAGTTATCTCTACCAGTTTTAATATTTACCTATTTTTGTTCCTGACTCTCCTCTTCCCCCAAATAATTTTTTATAATATTCAATAGTGTTCTCAATTTACCTTGTTTTCTGTTAGTATAAACCATACCATCAGTAAAACTCTTAACTCTTAACATCAGTAACTCTTAATTCTTATACTCTTTCCATGAAATGTTATTACGGTCTTGAACATCTTTATGGTTTTCTTTATAGCCTCTTATAAAGCATTCTCGTATAATGGTAATGAATTTGTTTGAAAGTAAATTTTAATTCCTTGTTATTTGTAGGATGTTTTAACGGTCAGTATAAAGAAAGAAGCAGATCCAGAAGAGGCTGAGACTGAACAGGTAATGTGCATAACCATTATTTAGCCCATAGGTTAGGTTGTTCTGTGTCATGTACCACTAGAGATTTGGATCACATTCGTTTGTAGATATGTAATTAAAAATCAACAGTATACACAAACTGTATCATAGTGTTGTATACATATAAACTACATGAGATTAAGTAAGTAAAATCGCCCACTTGTGCGAGCACGCGCGTGCACACACACCATGTAGGTACAGAGTATGGATATTTATTGCAAAAATTGATAGGTGATTCTATATATTTCATATTTAGTATTGATCACCTGTTTATATACTCTATAAATCACTGAGAAGACTAAGCAAATTTTATAGTTGTTCAATTTTCAGGATATATTGCCAGTTACAAATTCTGTCCTAAAAGGAGAACTGCTTGTAAAAGAAGAAATCATCAAAGAAGAGAATGAACAGTTTGTTGATCAGGTATAGTATATAGTTATACATTTGTTTATAGGGTCATTCCATGTCAAACCAACCAGTGACTCAACCTGACCATTTTTAAATTTGATGACACTTGCAGGATTTATTCTATCTATGAATGTAAGTACAAAAATATTTTTTTAAATTTTTATGTGACCCCCATTTTTTAGTTTTTAATTTTTTAAATTTTAAAAAAGTTCATTTTTTTTGGCTTGCGGAACAAGCTTTAATGTATCATAACTTTTGTTCTATATGTCCTACAGACTTGTTCTTGGGCTCTTATCGCAACAAACTGCACACTGTTTTTTGTGATGTTTCACCGTTTTTGCTACGAATTGGTTCAAATCCTGACAAATATTATTATACACTCCACTCACTGTATATTCGTATCGGGTGTTTAAGGTTGGGTTTAGTATGACAAAAATAGAAAAATACAATAGTTATGTTCTATTTACCATATTTAAAGTAATCATAAATGTACCATGATTGTACCATCACAAAACCCCCTCAATGAAAGAGTTTGTGTCGAAGCACAAAAACTTTCATTGACCCTTTCATACTTCCTAAAGGGATCAGCCAGGATAAGTCGCCACAACCCCCTTACAATTTTATATAAAAGAAAATTACAACTCACCCTTGGTCTGGTGGTGATGACCGTACCTAGATGACCTTACTGGACTTCTCCTGCGAGATCCCAACACTTAGGCTCTTAACGTCCCTGCTCTGACGCGTTGGTCAGCTCAGGACCGCTGTCATATCACCAAACACTGAAACAATATTAAAATAGTGGCTTAATAAATCACTCCATCCTCAACTGATCTGGTTCCCCTTAGCTAAATGCTGGTTTGTGCCAATAAGCACTGGGTTGGCTTAATATAGTTATAAAAGAATTAGAAATATATATTTCTCAAGAATTATAAAGAATTTCCTTTCTTCATATTACAAACCCTGAATTGATAAATGGTTTCGATTCCTATCGATAATATTTATCTTCTTTCTTTTACAATTACTGTAATTGTAACATAAACATTGATATAATAAAAATTTTAACTCTACTTGAAAATAGAAAAATTTACACATTATAGATCTCCCAAACCTAGAGAAAAACAAATGATAAAAGAATCGATAAATTGGTATATTTATTTATTTATAACTCTTATTGAATGATAAAACTAAAAAATTATTATTATTATTATTATTATTAACAGGTAATAATCTGTTATTAACAGCACCATTTCTATTTATCCCTTTTACACATTATTTCCATATTATAAAATCATGTTGAAATTTCTATAATATAAATACATAATACATTTTACATCATAATACATTGATAATTAACACTGATACATTTAATACCTTGACATGATTGATTCATTTTTAATCTTGATTTGCATATTCCATCTAAGTTGCATTTAATTATAAAATTACAATTTCAATTAAACTTTCATTAATTATACATCAATTTATTTGTTTATAAAATTCATTTTAAATTTATTATTAATATTCATATTATTAATATTATTACTTCATTACCTTTCTATTCTGAATTTTCTACCTCACTGACTACCTAACCTTTCACCTTCTACTTATTTTTCTATATAATCTGGGTAACTCCTATATTCGCTATACTTCTATTTATTATAATCTTACTCACCTTCTAATTGACCACCAAATTTACCTATCATGACACCAATATCTCAATCATAAACACCATTTCTAATTTCATTTAAATTCTATGGCACCGCTCGTATTTGCAATGGGTTGGGTGTTCCCTAACTGGCTATATACATCCATAATATTTTGCCCTTACAAAAATTTCGGCGAACACTCCCTTAAATTACGCTAATACCTGCCACAACACTATTGGTTGGCTACTCTTTATCACCTCACCCCCACTACAGAATTCATCAACAACAATTATATGTTTATACCTTTACTTAAACACCTTTACTAATAATCACTAACTACTGTGTCCCTAACTATCTAATAATTCTTTGTATTATTTTCTTAAAATTTCTTACCTTTCTAACTCAATTTACATCAATTAAACTCACCTGCATTGTATCTATCCCCAGGCTCTATCCCTGTTTAAATATTTACTTTACTGTAATCATTGACCATTGTCTTCTATAAAATTCACCTCTCACCTACTTTTAACAATACATCTTACCTTTCAAATATATATATTCTTATTTAATCATCTATTTAATCATCAATAATTACCTTCATTACCAATTAAAAATTAAAATTATTATTATTAAACATGTTATATATGTAAAATATATAATAATAATACATACTGGTGTAAATATACCTGTAATACATAATACATAATACACATCAAAAATACATTGATAGATAAATACAGTTAATACAATGAAAAAAATACACTCCAACTCATTAATTTATTATTTACCAAACTCAGTTCATAGCACAACAGTACATACAGTACAGTATTTACAGTACTCAGTTCATAGTGTTGTTATTCAATACCACAGTTCACATTTATTTTTTTTTTTTTAATGTTCATACACAATTGACACAGTCTATCCACCATCATTGAACAACAAACGAATCTTAGGTCTATTTAAATTCTTATTTAATAAATATATTTTATTATCTGCAACATTATATTCATACTTCTTTATGAAATTGTTATTTACCAAATATTTCCAGTCACGATCAAGTAGGGTTCCGTTTATCTCAGTATCATATGTCATTAATCAGTTATTATCTTCATAATATTCCACCACAGGTAAATACTTAATACCTTTATTCTCATTTCTTGTTATTTCCAATTCATTATTATTATCAGGTAAGTATTCATCATTTTCATATACCACATCTAACCCTAACCTCTCTAACAATTGTCTGTAATTTCTGTTTACTTTAAATATTTCTGTTACTCTCTTACTCTCACAATATCTCTCTATACTTTCTCTCTTAATACATTTCTCTCCATGACACCAAATTACACTTTCTCTCTCCAAATATGCAGGGGTCCCTATCATAAAATTATCCCTAACATAAGTGCACCACTTATTAGGTACACCAAAACACAAAGAAACTTTATTTGTAGGCCTTTCGTCTACTAAATATAAATTAAAGGAATTCTTATCCTTATAACAATTACATGAAGACTTGTCTTCACCTCCTAATACAACATCAAAAGAAAATTCTACCCCCTGCACTCCTTGTACTAAAATACTTTCTCTCAACTTTCTTTCTGACTTAATAAATTCAAACATTTCATTTTCACTAATTATACTTTCATTATCATTTTTATCCTTTTCTAACACCACATTCTTACTACTTGTAATATTTGAGTTATTTGTACATTCATTATTTGAATTATTATTTTTAAATATGTTGTTATCCAGTACAGCATTTTGCTGGGTACTCCTATTTAGTACTTTCTGACTTTCTACTTTACTTTCTACCAAATTTAAATTCTCATCTAGTTTGGTGATGAGCTTGTCACATTTTTTAATAAGGTGATTATGACCTAATTTTATTTCATTCCTTAGTTCATTGAACTTGATATCAAAACTATCAAATTTGTCATTCAAATTTGTGAATTTAATATCAGAATCGCTTTTCTGCTCATCTAGTTTTTTATCTAATTTTAATAGTAATTGCATCATTGCATTAGTTTCATCCTTATTACTATCTGACTTAGTTGAAATGTATGTATTGACTTTCGTTATCTCTACAGATACAGGCGTATTTGCCTCGTCAATCTGACTAGTTTGAGGTGTTTGTACATCCATCTCGCCAGTCAAATTTACATCAGTTGTACTGATTTCTAACGTAATATTGTCATTAGTACTCATATTGTATTATTTTAGGTTACTAAAACATATTTATTTATAACCTAAAATTTAACCTTACCTTGCGCATGCTTTGCGAACTATTACGCTATTACTTCAAGTAACTGTTTCACATACCAGTAGGTGTACTCTCCATAAATTTTCATTTTATGTCGAGTCCCTGTTCGGGCGCCATTTGTAATCTATTACTTTTTATCGTTTAATTATTTATCGTAAAAAATGTATTTTCGTATGTACTAGTAAATAATCTCGAGTGCCATGTTTGTACAAGGTAACATGATCTAAATTTATTTTTTCGGGCCAGAATTCGTGTAACACGAACCAGTCTTGTGAAACAAATTACCTGAAATAAAAACATACACCAAATAACATATATAAAATACTTTATTAATATTGAAACTGGTAGTTACTACATAGTGAAATATATGCGATCCACATATTGCGCCAGAGGCGTTTCAAAAATCAAATTACCCTCCAAAATCCTTACATATACTAAAAATGTTTTGTATTAGATAATTATAATAGATATATGATAAATATAGATATACATCTTTATTTAGATTTCCGCACAACCCAGCACTTAGAAATTACAACACACACGCAATCTCTCTTTCTTTCACACTCATGGTACAAATTTAGTAGAAAATGATACAAAATTTTATTAATGTTGGAGCTCCTTTTCTGTCATTGAAATTTTAAAATAAAATTTTATACTGGGAAACCAAAATAATGATTTAAAATACACAAGGAACGTTCTCACCCATTTCGTGTATGTTCCTGGTTGTTATAGTTTCGGTGCGGTAAAACTTCGCGTAGGGTACCGTGAGTTTTACGTGTACACGTTACGGTCACATTTTGTTGACGCACTGTATTTACTATATTTATACTGTTTATTAACCACCCACAGTGGTCTAAAAATGAAAATTCACTTAGGAGTGAAAGAGTTGCCGGCCGGCGTGGATCACTGCTGCAGATGAAATGAACAAGAATCTTTGTTAGATTTTGCTGAGGTGGGGTGAACCTACGTCACATTTTCTTTGTTACAATTGTTGACAGCATCGTTGTTGATGTAAACACATTCTCAGCCTCTGACGTAATTAAGGTTCGGCTCTCTTATCGCAACAAACTGCACATTGTTTTTTGTGATGTTTCACCGTTTTTGCTACGAATTGGTTCAAATCCTGACAAATATTATTATACACTCCACTCACTGTATATTCGTATCGGGTGTTTAAGGTTGGGTTTAGTATGACAAAAATAGAAAAATACAATAGTTATGTTCTATTTACCATATTTAAAGTAATCATAAATGTACCATGATTGTACCATCACAATTTTTACTATTCTCCTACAGCAGCAGATTTCAAATGCTGTGGTTGTGTCTTTCAATTTTCCCTATTGTCTAGGTTTCACATGCAGCTTCTATAATAGCATGCTGCAAACATATAATTTGAGGAATTTCTTCTTAATTTGAATCCAGTATTTGACAGAAGCAAATTTGTTTCTCCATTTGGCCTGTGCTCTGACACTGATTCCTCTCAGTTATCTCTACCAGTTTTAATATTTACCTATTTTTGTTCCTGACTCTCCTCTTCCCCCAAATAATTTTTTATAATATTCAATAGTGTTCTCAATTTACCTTGTTTTCTGTTAGTATAAACCATACCATCAGTAAAACTCTTAACTCTTAACATCAGTAACTCTTAATTCTTATACTCTTTCCATGAAATGTTATTACGGTCTTGAACATCTTTATGGTTTTCTTTATAGCCTCTTATAAAGCATTCTCATATAATGGTAATGAATTTGTTTGAAAGTAAATTTTAATTCCTTGTTATTTGTAGGATGTTTTAACGGTCAGTATAAAGAAAGAAGCAGATCCAGAAGAGGCTGAGACTGAACAGGTAATGTGCATAACCATTATTTAGCCCATAGGTTAGGTTGTTCTGTGTCATGTACCACTAGAGATTTGGATCACATTCGTTTGTAGATATGTAATTAAAAATCAACAGTATACACAAACTGTATCATAGTGTTGTATACATATAAACTACATGAGATTAAGTAAGTAAAATCGCCCACTTGTGCGAACACGCGCGTGCACACACACCATGTAGGTACAGAGTATGGATATTTATTGCAAAAATTGATAGGTGATTCTATATATTTCATATTTAGTATTGATCACCTGTTTATATACTCTATAAATCACTGAGAAGACTAAGCAAATTTTATAGTTGTTCAATTTTCAGGATATATTGCCAGTTACAAATTCTGTCCTAAAAGGAGAACTGCTTGTAAAAGAAGAAATCATCAAAGAAGAGAATGAACAGTTTGCTGATCAGGTATAGTACATAGTTATACATTTGTTTATAGGGTCATTCCATGTCAAACCAACCAGTGACTCAACCTGACCATTTTTAAATTTGATGAAACTTGCAGGATTTATTCTATCTATAAATGTAAGTACAAAAATATTTTTTTAAATTTTTATGTGACCCCATTTTTTAGTTTTTAATTTTTTAAATTTTAAAAAAGTTCATTTTTTTTGGCTTCCGGAACAAGCTTTAATGTATCATATTTTTTGTTCTATAGGTCCTACAGACTTGTTCTTGGGCTCATTTTTTTAGCTCTTTTTAGTGGCTTTAATTTGATATATAACTTGACACATTTTATAAAAAAAAAGGTTTTTTTGAAAAAGAAAACTTTTTTGTTTCTTTTTTAATATGAGTGTTCTTTAAAAATTTTTTTAAAATATATTATTCTACTGTTTATTATCTACATTTCCTGAAAATTTTAAAGTGGGATCACTATGGGATCACAAGATATGGACAAATATATAAGATACTTAACTGTACCTTTCGTAACTACATAGCGTTTAGGTAAAAAAAACTAGTTTTGTTTAATTAAACCAAATGTATTATATAAACTAATGAAAACATACATGACTGAGCTCTTTTAAAGTGGCTATGGTTTTAAAACTGTCCGACTTGAGTAAGCCAATTAGTTTTTATTTCTTCTTTGAGCAAGAATTTTGCTGGCTTTTTCCATTTCATGAGTTGTAAGTTTATAAACTCTTCAAGTTTGTGTTATGGGATCAACTTTAGTTAGGACATCTGATCTACTCACACCCAATATGTCTGGAAACTGGGGGTACTTGAATGAAGGGGAAGGGCCGTGTGGTTCCATAAAGCTTATATTTACGAACTCATTCTCGATCCTGAGCACAGCCTAACCACCACTGATTTGAATAGTTACAAGTCACAAACCCAACTATTTCACTAAGTTCTAACTGCTCATTTTTTTCCTCAAGAGACACAGTTTCTTCTTTTGTTTCAGTTGAAAAACTGTATTCCTTAACGTTACGTTTTGTAGTACTTCCGACAGGTATAAAAGAATGAAGCTGTTGGGGTCCCTTTGATGGTTTTAGCATTCACCAGTCGTTGTTCCAAAAAGGTGTTCTCAGTTTCATGGTCTTCTTGTGTTGTATAGAGGAAGTTAACAGATGGAATATTCTCCTTTGCTCAATCATAAAGCTGGCGAGGAATCATTGCTGGTGAGGAATGTGATCATTGTAGACCATTCGCAAACTAGCTTGGGCAGCGAGGCACTTAACCGTTCACCCTACCCCATCACAAACATTTTTCCCATGTGATGAAGCGAAGAAATTCCATTCTGCTTCTACATCAAAGTCTACCTTATGAAAACTAAGGTTGAGGAAGTTATACTTATTTTTGTATTGGGATGCTGCTCCATCTGAGAAATAATGAATTTTTTTGCGGGTGTGATGGAAGTTTCTGCTTTAAAAGTCAATCATCATGCGTTGAAACAGGTGCACAGCTACTGTATTGTGAGACATACAACCACTAATGATAACTAGGTTTATGTGTTCAAGCTTTTCTTTATCTTCACCTCTATAGTATATGATGATTGGATGAATGGTTGCTTGTGCGTTGTTCCAGTGAAATCCGTGTACAGCATCTTGTAGGACAAAAGAATAATTTTCAGCAAAATCGCATATCACTATGTACTCATCTGGCAGGATATTATCCTTAAGCTGCTTCAAATAAGCTGATTGTTGTTTAGCAATGAAAGAGTGGCGTAGCAGTTTTGGCAAACTTTCAAATAATCTGCCCACAAAATCATTAACTGGCATTGTTACTGTTTCTAAAGTTGTTTTGTTGTCAATTTGCATCCATTGCTTGAATGTCATGTTTTCAATACACTCCTCCTCAAAACAATTTTGAAAATGTTTTTAGCTTTTCACTACCTGGGCACTTTTCACATTTGACAAGTGGCATCTAGGTGTTGAATCTTTGCAAACGATGCTGGAAGTCAAATCTTTATAGGTCTTTATTGAGGGCTTTCCAGAAGTTACTTGGGGTATTTTGCACTGGTCCATCATCAGCTTGGCATTTTGGTGAGTCATACACACGCATACTGAATGTGTTCCACTTGATCCAGCTAGGACACATTGTTTTGGCTTAAGTTCGCAGAACTTTGTAAATCCAATTTTTCTTTCCAGATATCTTTCCTTGAACAGTACATAAAGTTCTCTTAGAGTACAAAGAAGTAAAAACTTTTGAACATGAGTGCGCTTTCCATCTATTTTGACTGATACAAAGTCTTTCAGTCCGGGCATTTGATGGCTAACCTCATCGTTTTCATAAAACTCTTTTACTAACTCGACGGTTGCTAGATCTAGAGTTTTTCCTGGGCGTGGATCTGGTGATGACATTATACCCTTTTCCTTTACAAGTTTTTTTTACTTTTCTTGCAATAAAGTTAGATACACCAAATTCAGTTTCAATCTGGATCGAGGTCCAACTTTGAGGTAAAGTAGTCAGAATTTGCATTTTTAAGCTTTTGTCAGAAGTACTGTGAAATTTTTCTTTAAGCTGATTTATCATTTCTCTACCTATATCAGGTTTTTCTTCAATCAGACTGCATGGACTAAGGGCTCATAAGTGTGGTTCTGAAAGCTTCAGATACTTCTTTAGTTTTTCCTCAGGGTACTTCTTCTCTGTTAAACGCTTTTTTTTTATTGGAGTTTCATCAATTGCAACTAAACTTATGTTTACTGCATCAATAGCTTCTTGCTTCTGTGGAGTTGATATTTCTATTGTTTCAACATTGTTATCATTGTCTTCATATTCTGAGCTGTCAGACTGCCATTCTTCTACCTCATCCAGTTTAGGCAACTTACGTATTGCCGTGCAACAACTATCACATATTCTATCCCCAAGCTTAATAGTATTAGAACGGCTGACAATATTTTCATTAACAGGTCTTAAACTCTTTTTAAAATAATCATGGTTTGATTTTTTGAGTGGATTGCAACAATATACTTGAAAACTACCTTTAGATGGGGTTGCTTTAGCCTCTTCCGTGTTTTCTTCTAAGTTTGAATTTAGTTGCAGTAACTAATATACCTAATAGCTAGACCTATAAAATTTTAATGCTTGAAAATGTTCAGAGGGTTTTAAAAAAGTTTTACCTTATTAATTCCAATGACAAAAACCACTAACAAAATTTTACAAAAATTTTTAAACCACTTTTTAAAAATATAGAAACACTAAAAAAATGATAGTCACCTAAATTTATAAAACTAAAAACACTAAAATTGGCTACTTCACTAACACTGTATCACTACGATTGGAAAGCAACTGAAGTGAACTGAGCATTCAAGCAGACTGACTTGGCTGACCTGTGTACCTAGGCTTACATGTACTGACAGGAACCAAGCCTGTTGAGACTTGCGCATCTAAATAGCTGCTGTCTAGTTACTGTGAAACTCAATTCATTTAGGAATTGGAAAATTATTCCATCTAGTTTTACACAGTTTATTTATGATTAAAGTTTATTTATTTAAAATTTTAATTTAGTTAATTAAAATTTTAAAAATATATATTTGTTTAAATGTATTTATGTCTTTTAGAAAAACAAATTCTTACTTAAGTGTATTGTTTTAGTTTTTTAATTAAAAAAAAATTATATGATTGAAAACTTACTAAAAATTCTCTGAAGTACATTAAACACACAAATATAAAAAGCCAAAATTAATTTGGTATTGATTTGTTAAAAAAAATTCTTGTTCAAAGAGGAAATAAAAACTAATTGGCTTACTCAAGTCGGACAGTTTTAAAACCATAGCCACTTTAAAAGAGCTCAGTCATGTATGTTTTCATTAGTTTATATAATAGATTTGGTTTAATTAAACAAAACTAGTTTTTTTTACCTAAACGCTATTTAGTTACGTACAGTTAAGTATCTTATATATTTGTCCATAACTTGTGATCCCATAGTGATCCCACTTTAAAATTTTCAGGAAATGTAGATAATAAACAGTAGAATAACATATATTTTTTTTAAACTTTTAAAGAACACTCATATTAAAAAAAAAAAAGTTTTACTTTTTTCAAACAAACTTTTTTTTTATAAAATGTGTCAAGTTATATCAAATTAAAGCACTAAAAAGAGCTAAAAAATGAGCCCAACAACAACTCTGTATGACCTATAGAAAAAAAGTTATGATGCATTAAAGCTTGTTCCGCAAGCCAAAAAAACGAACTTTTTAAAAATTGAAAACTAAAAAAATGGGGCCACATAAAAATAAAAAATAAAATATTTTTGTACTTACATTAATAGAGAGAATAAATCCTGCAAGTTTCATCAAATTTAAAAATGGTCAGGTTGAAAATAATTATTTTTTGGTTGGTTTGACATGGAATGACCCTATAATGTATAATTTTAATGTATAAACAAATGTATAGTTATACAAGCACTTATTGTTATAATGAACAGCATTGTTGTTATTTGTAAACTTATCGGTTAAAACTGTTGGAGACTGTTTGGTGTCCCATGGAAGTCATTTTTATGTGCAATTTCAGTCCATACGATTTAGGGATAACATGTACCAGTACCACATGGCAGGAAATTTGAATTTTATGATGTCAGGGGTGTGAGTACGACGTGACCATGGTGGGGGTAGAATGTGACTGAAGTAGGGATATCACGTGACCATGGTGGGAGTACCATGTGACAGGCACCATGTGGGGATGCCACAGCACTGGTGCAAAGTGTAGTGATGTTTAATATATGTGTAGTGTAGTGATGGCCATGTTTAATATATGTCACATCATCAGCAGAATCTTTTGTGATTGGTGTGTTGAATGGCAGTAGTCGGTGTGGCCAACATGTGATAATTGAGAAGAAAATTCCCTCTAAAAGGGAAATAGGTTAAAGAAGGATGTGTGAGGGAAAATTTAGCGTTGCCACTACCACCAGTGTGTCTACGTCATGGCGGAAACGGATTTGTGTTCCCTTAACAAGTGTATCCAGCATGGCCGTGGCCATCTTGTCCTCTGCTTGTCTTGATTTAATAGGGCGATGTTGTGTGAGGCATAAAATTGTGTAACTTAATGTATATGTGTGTATGAAAGAAAAAGTGCCCAGTTCCTGGTTTCTTCTTCTTGTCTTGGTTTTTCTATGTTCATAAATAAGGTTAACGTTCATGCACACACGTGTGTGTGTGTGTGTGTGTGTGTGTGTGTGTGTGTGTGTGTGTGTGTGTGTGTGTGTGTGTGTGTGTGTGTGTGTGTGTGTGAAACACTGTCTTGACTGCTCTTCACGTCTTTGTTGTCGCAGGTTTTTTTCTGTGTTCAAAAGTAAGGTTAACCATGCAAATGATTAATGAGTGTTGAGGAAAAAGAAATGTGTATATGGGCGCGTTGTCTGTCTGTGTAGAGATAAAATGTGTGTGGGTCGGGTAGCCTTTGCGTAAAAGCACCTTGATGTGTATGTGTGCACATAGGTTTTGTGTATTGTTGTAACCTAATGAAAACAATCATTCTCCTCGCTCACAGTGGGAAACAGTATGTGTGAAATAAAACACGACATCAATCATGTGTATAAGTATAATTACACCATCAAAAATGGTACAATAAATATACACAGATACGCATTACATAATGCAATAAAAACACACATACATGCATAAAGTACCTATAGAATTGTCAGATGGTTTTAACATCAACAGTGAATCCGTAACAGACGTCAATGTACAGAATTAGAGAGTTACAAATGAAACCACTGTAGAATGAATAAATATAAAATCACTAGGGCCCACCTTATAGAAAAACAAATGTAAAACTTCATGTTGACACGATATTTAACAATGTAGTAAGTGTGGAACCGAGCTAAGAAATACTGTCCACTCCGCTCCATTTCTCGAATACAAATGACCATATAGCAAATCACTTCCTCCTCCACTGCACTGTAACAAGTGCACAACAAGTTAGGTAAGTTCCAAACGATTGTGGAAAAATCAATGTATTTTTAGAAACAAGGTAGATCGAGATGCAAAATTAAAGTTTTACAAAGTTGTGGGAGTCCCTGTACTATGTAAAGGGACACACACTATGGGTGTGAATTATAGGCAACAACGAAAAACAAGACGGTAAAATACAGACCTCGGAAATGGCATTCTCAAGAGGAGTTTAAAAGTGTTCTAAACTTGACCTTATAAGAAATAAGGCCATAAGAGAAGAGTTAAAAGTTTTTAACTTGAATGAAAAATTAAAAGATTACAAACAAAAGTGGAAAAACACTTAGAAAGAATGACAGATTCCAGACTGACCAAACAAGCCTGGAACTCAAACCTATAGGACACAGGTGGGCAGCACCTTGCCTATGGCGTGTTGTGAAGATGATGATGGTGTATCAAGAATGTCAGTAAATCTGCTTTTTCTATGCTAACAGTTTATCTCATATTTTAACACGTCCCTGTTGTGAGTTGGTTCCAAGTTAAGGCTTTATAACTCGCACATGTTGTTAGTTGTTTCTTTTTTACCTTTAGCACTATTGTACTTATCCGTGCTTTCTCCTTACTTCACAACATTACATAACCATAGTGGCAACAACAGTGCAGAATGGCCCACGTGTTTACCATGAGTCAGCTGACAGGCAACTCGCTTATTTTATTGTGTTGATAGCATTTCTATGCAGAACCTTGAGACTGGGTTTGAATGTTTTTTTTTTTAATTGAGTTTACAGCATGTGGGCATACCGTCATCCTTGCTTAAGGTCCAAATGTACCTTACACATTCATAAATACCTTATAAATGTACCGTCATGCTTGCTATGACAGCCAAATGTACACATATCTTTGTTAATGAACATCCTTTGTTCTAATATTATGTTGATTTAAATGGAATAAATCCTATTGTAGTCCCAAGCCACGTGTTTGTTAACCAAATACACTGTACTCACCGTCTATGGCTTTTTTCCTTGATGTTTTTTCCAGTTTACATGTTTCAAGGCACTTGCCTCATCATCAGAACTTATAAAATCAATCTATGTCATAAATAATGACATTTGTTAAAATATTAAAAACACAATACGGCAATTAAACTATGTACATAAATTCGCTTTAAAAATGTTCGGTGTGCCTTGCAAGACAACACGCGCCGTACTCTTGAAAACATCAAGCAAAAAAGCCATAGACGGTGAGTACAGTGTATTTGGCTAATATTATGTCCTTCACTCTCATTGATTATATAATTTACATTAAATAAATTGACTCCATAATTCTGCAACTGCCCTATAGAAGTACCATTACAGCAAGTAGATTCACAATTGTAAACTCCATACTTCTTCATAGCACTGTTCAGACTCAGACATCTGACCAAAATTTATCTACCGTACCTAGAGAAATTTATTGAATATTTGTAATTTCTTTGCCTCAAGTTGTATTTTCCTATATTTGCAACATGTTTTCGGGAACCCTATTGTTCCCATCCTCAGCCTTCCTAATTTTGTATCTTGTGGAGTATTTGTGTTTTGGTTGGTTGTTGTTATGTTTTCCTGTTAGTTTTTGGTATTTTATACTGGTATTATTGTATGTGATTGTTGTGTATATAATATTAACTTTTTGAGTATTTTCGATGTTGAGTGCTTTGAAAATTGTGTCATGTTGTGTATTGATTTGTGCATTTTTGTTTTATCGTTTATCATTTAGTTTTGTGTATGTATATTTATAAATAGGTTATAACATCTTGAGGTAAAGAAATTATAAATATTAAATACATTATATATGCATCAACAAATAGACTGTAGCAAAAAGTGTTTGATATGTGTGTATGTGTGTGTGTGACCAATGCAAACAGTAGCAGTAAATGTTTATAGTTTGTTAAAACAGCCGTAAAGGCAGTATTTCATTGGGGAAAATAATAATTTATTTTTTGTTTTAGGGTAGATATTTTATTTATATTTATTTTGTTACAGCATTTGCAAGACATCACTACAGTTATAAAGGATGAAATTGTTTTAGAAGTGGAAAAAGAAAAGAATACACAAGAGGTAAAGTTTTTTTTGTTTTTTGTTTTTTTTTATACAATCAATCTTTCATCTAGAAGTAGGTAAGATTCATGGTAGATCAGTCTTCCATTGAAGGCTGTCACTTTATTAACAAAATATTTTTGAAGTTGAACATTTATAGTTGAAAATTAGATTCAGTCTTAGCCTTTCCGGTGCTCTGGGTGGGTATACACACGAAATTTTTATGTCCGTATGTGGTAAGTCGCACGTCGTTTTAAATTGGGAAAGTGACACATGGAACAAGCATTGTGCGTACAAGGTCAACGAATTGTCTGTAGTTATGAGTCAGCTGTTGAAACAAAGACAGTTCATTCAGTGTGTCTGGTGTCATGTAGACGTTGAGATAATTCACAGATCCTTTACAACTGATTCATGAATGATAAAAATTATTGGCATTGGCCTAAATCAAAGAAAATAAACATAGTTAAGCAATGGTAATGCCTTCTCTTTAAAAACCAACAACATGGGTTAAACAACTACAAAACTTCCAATAACTAATACTACACTACTACAATTATTTGTTTTCACTCTGGCATTTAGTATGTCTGTTACTTTACTTGTTTTGTAAACGCTGCTATTAAGTGATATTATAAAGAGATGTGATTCTCTCTCTCTTCTTTGAATTAAAATCTTCTAGTTCTATTATTAGTATATATTTTTGTTAGTTATTTTATTAATAATTTGTTCAAAAAATAAAATTCGATCTTGATTAGAGTGGTGAAACTCTTCTTATTTATTTGGAAAAAAGTGTACACTTGTATTTTGTAATTCGACGTTCTTCAGTTGATGAGATGAATCGGCTAAGTTGACTTCTCACTGAAGGTAGATTTAATTCATTAGTGGTGTACTTACTTGGAGTGAAATCCTGTTAAATAAGCAGAGTTGAGATGGTAATTTAAATTTTGAAATAATTTAAACTATCTCAATTGCCGCTACCAATAGTACCACCTGTTGCAGGCTGTCCACCTAACCTGTAATTGTCTAGTCTACTGAAATAATTTTGTTAACTCCTTTTATTGGGTAATAAGTTGTTTATTGATTGATAATGCTGTAACATGACCAAGTGTTACATAACCTAGACATATACCCATAGAATTAATAAATACACGAAAGTAATGTAAGTGAATAATATGATGATGAAAGTAGCGAAGAAGAGAAGGACCAACGAAGAAGAAAGAAGAAGAAGTACCACAAGAAGCAGTAAGCAATACACTGCTTGACATTACAACCAATACTATAACTGACAATAACTAATGGACAAGCCAAGTTCACTATAAGCTGTCAAGCGAGCCAATGAATGACTTAGATGTAATTTCACATGTTAATAAAAGTAATTAAAGAATGACCCAAAGAATAATACTATCAGCCGCAGTATTTGGGCTGAAAATAAATAAACAATGACCAGTAACTATCAATGCCTATGACTAAGACTAGCTATGGCCACAATATAAAATTGAAACTTATATTACAATCCCAAATGTACTCATAAGAAGTAAGGATAATTGTAAGAGGGAACCTTATATGAATAAGTTACCTCATCAATGTACCAAATGTAACTAATGACCATAATTAAGGCATAAACCCGATGTGAAAGGTATGCCTAGGCTACGCCTAAAACAAACGATTGTCAGTAATGTGATAAGTAGAAAGGACTACTAGTGTAAATAACATACACTGAACAATCATTATACCAAGTGTAACAGTGACTATTATTAAGATATTATAAATGTAACAACTCCATTATTAATGGGTAGCATAGAGTGAAATAGTATAGACAAAATGTAATTAGGAAGTAAGGATAGTTCGTAGTAATGTATCGCCCTAGTTAGTTAAGATTTAATAATTATGTTCACTAAATAAGTATTAAGTATAAAGACGGATGTATTAGTGTTCCGACACAGACGTTTAAGTGAAAACGCGATGTGAAACACAAATAATTTATTGATAAGAAAGAATCGTGGCTGGCGTCACTAGCAGACGACAGCGCGAAGCCATGTATCTGAACGTTGTTTATTTAGAAATGTCAGAGAAAGTGCGAATAAAACCAGTGTCAAACTATATCAAATTAAAGCGCAAAAAATATCCTTTAATTTGATAGCGATACAACCCCGATCGCCACTATAATAAGTGCGTGACATGCGTTAGCATCATTTGTAAATAGAAAGTAAGGAATTTGTTAGTCAATACTAACAACAACGTTAACTGTCAATCATCTTAGCCAAAAGACGGTTAATGACGGTTGGAAAACAATGCGTCATTTTCGTAACGTCTGGTTGAGCCAATCAAAAACTAGCTTACTAAATGAAACAATCGCCTAAACCTCATCAAGACAGGAGGTATATAACGGGAATGCAAGTAATTCCGTTACACTTTATTGTCATTAGCGAGGGCGAAAGGTTGACGCTCGTCGCCTCAAAATACGTTATTAACTTATAGTATCATGTAATAGTGCATCCATTGAACCATTTCGGCAACACCAAGTAACTACCATACAGTCTACCTATAATCAGTGCATCGATGTGAAGTATTTATTTTATTTAGTGCGGGATAAATCGAACAAGAGAAAATAATTAACCAGTAGTTCAAGTAGTCCAATTTAGTCAGAAGAGGACAATTATTCTCTGTTCAAAGTGCGTGTGCAGTGTAATAAACCAGGGTCACTATAATCCGACCGCTGGAGTGTTCAATTAAATTTTAATCTATGAGATTAAAATAAAGAGGTAACATCGTGACAATTTATTCCATTAATCTGAGTGTACTGATATATTTTTTCAAAACAAAATTTGTACTGACGCATAACACCAAAACTCTTTATATGTTACACAGTGACTGAATTTATTTAGTGGATTTGTTAATCCTACCTAAACTTGATTCTAGTCTTAAGTAGTATATATAATATTTGTGAATAATTAAGCAAGCGTGACGAACGCATAACCTATAAATAGGTTTGATTTTTTTTAAAGTAAACAACAAGGCCGTATTAGTAAATATTGTTTTATGAAATAATTAACTTCTGTATAGGCATGAACGTTCTTTCTTGTGTTTAAAAGAATTTACGCCCGAGATATATAAAATTAATGTTTAAATTTTATCTGGGAATAACCAGAAAAGTTGTGTATGCTTTGAGCTAGCTAGTAGGGTAAGTAAACGAAGTAATTTCAATTGTATATCAATGTATTTTCTTACTTATGTTTGTTGAATTCATTTTCAAGGGTACAAATGAAACCCAGTTATTAGCAGCATAACTTTGACTTAATTTATTTCAAAAAGTAAATAAATAATTAATTCAGAATAACTGAATAACTCTTAGTAGAGATCATACGTTGTTAAATTTGAATTGCCATAAGGGCAATAAACATCAATGTCAGTTTTTTTAAAGAAACTTAACAATTATTTGATTCTATTAATTGGTTTTACACGGGATTTTCCTAAAATAAACCTGTGTGGCGCCCGTTATTAAACAAGGAATAACCTAACCTTGGAAGTAAAGCAAGCTGGTTTTGGAAACCGTCTTGGCAGCTTATTAATTTATAAAAAGTGAACTTCCGAACTTCCAGAATCACGACCAGGTATGTGGAAGTGTATTTTTATTAAGTTTATTGTCCAGACTTGACTTGACTTTACGTACTTAGACGACGGTTAACCTGGAGGAGGAGTTTCACTGCCAGAATCGACACTACGGCTACCTTCATCAATCGACCAGCTAGTACGCTTTATTCATTAAATCAAGCAACATTATTATTCAAACAATATTACTGCAATTATTTTTATTTTTATTTAAAGGAGTTCTTTTAAGATAATTATAATTTTTTCGATTCACCATAACTTGTAATTTTAACTTTGATTTTCAATACTAACCTTTATTTATAAAACTTATAACGCACTATTTAACTCCAAATACTACATTTTAAACATTATCTAAACCTTATAATTGACCTCAATTAAATTTTAATCTCGTTGTCATACAAATTGGCGACCAGCAACGTGAGGCTGAAAAAATATTAAACAAAAATATTTTTAATATTTATAATAAGCCCGTGTTAAAATACTGATTGTGTTGATTATTAATAAACGTATCTTTCTGATAATTATGTGTGTCTTACTGTATTTACATAATCTGAACCACACCTTTGGTGGAAACACGTGCTCAGTTTTACAAAGTACATTAGGCTTTTCGGGTCCAGAGTTGCGTTAAGCAGAAAGAGGCTGAGGTTGCTGGGTATAGAAATAACATAATACACCAGATAAGGCTAACGAATTTGGTTTTATTTTATCACATATGTGGCAATTTGATACAAGCATAACCAACAATAATTATTCAGATTTCAAAATGGTGGCGATGATATTCCGCACTTGATCTTGTTCAAGGTTAATTAAATATACTTTTTGATTTTATGTAAATTACTTCCTTTAGTCTTGTTAGTATCATCATTAACAAAATTATAGTTTTCTTTATATTTTAATCATAATACTGGTTAACCATCATCACAAACCAATGCCTCAGGTGATATTACGTTGATCAACACAGACTTGCACACTCGCTTTCTCACTCTCTCACTTACTTGAATTTAAACATATTTGTGAAAATTGAGCTCATTTGGTAATTTTGAATTTAGATATTATTAATATAGGGCTTTCCTGAAACTGAAGTGGCGTAGATTCCTCCTTAGCGGCTCCATGCGGTTGGCAGGTGTTCGGCCAGTTTTAGTGTTGTCATTTTACCACTGATTCTACTTTAAATACATTTTTAGTTAAGTACACTGCTTCTAATAAATGTTATTGTTAATTCTGATACTGATTATATCATTTTATAACATAAATGTTACATTTTTCGGCAGAGAACTGCCCTCTGTTAATGGCAAGCGTATGTGCTCGCTGACTGCTTGTGAAGAACTGGGGTGAGGCCGACACAATTATTATGTAAAACAGCGGTGTCTGACGTCATGGTGCATTGTTCTTTTCGCCAACGCCCGGTATAACACGTAATTGTTTTATGTCGTCATTGTGTTTTGGTGACGATTTGTTTCAGTGGGCCAATGAAAAGTTCGTATTGTCAATTTGTAGCGCCTAAACCGCCATTACAATTGTTTAATTTCACTCGTACTCTGCTGACCTTGGATCGGCTCCCCTCTGGTGAATTTGCGTATCTGCTGGGACTTGGGTAAACTAACCTTGCCCTTGTTAATATGTATGAACACAATAAAATTTACAATGACAATATGCCTCATACCATTATTCTGGTACAGGTAAATCAGTACTGTTACAAAACCCCCTCAATGAAAGGTTTGGTGTCGAGACACAAAAACTTTCATTGTCTCATTCATACTTTTCTAAAAGGATCAGTTCAGATATGTGCCACAACCCCCTGTAGTGTTAATATAAAATATTTTTTCAATCACTTACCCTTGGTCCTATAGTGTCGATCGTACCTGTCTGACCTTACTGGACTTCTCCTGAGAGATCCCTACACCATAAGGCCATGAGGCACTGCACGCTCCTGTTCTGACGCTCCGGCCAGCGCAGGATCGCGGTCACAACACCATAAAACTCTGAAACATTCAATACAATATTTTTAAAATAGTGGCCTCATTTACCTACATATCCGCAACTGATATGTCTCCTCTTAGATGCATTGGTTTGTGATTAGAGGCGTTGGTTTTATTTATTTATAAAAATTCAAACAACACAATAAAATATAACAAGATTTAAGATAGATCATCCTTCTTCTTTTCAACACTCCTACATATTTGTATCAATTGCTCTGACTCCAGCCAATATCAATTTGCTTCTTTTGTCATAAGAAATTATACTCTTATACTAAACACAAAACAACTTTAACTCTCAAACAACAACTACTATTTTTTACTCATTTATTTCAAATAATATCAGTATATTTATCTATCATGGCAGCACTTCAAAACTATCTAAATTTCTTTACTCATTTTCTTTACTTTAATTTTACACTTTTATAACAGAATCATTTTTTAGAGACTTGTTACTCTAACATAAAATTTAATATTATTATCGTCACTACCCTTATAGTAACCTCCTGACCACACACACTATTGCTTTATGATGGATGAACTGTGACGTTCATTTGCTTCCACAAGGACTGTATTCCTTTAGAGGAATTTATCGCCTCTGTGCCCTTGCTTCGGCATTACATTGAAAAAGTTAGGTATCAACATACCCCTGTCATATATTTACATGCCCTCAAAACGGGTCTACCACCTGGCTTTGCTGTCCCTCCGCGGACAGAGTGGCAGCCGCTGTTCCATAATTCCGGGGGATTTCCCCTAATTTCACCCCCCATTAATTTCTACTGTTAACCAATTTCAAATCAGCTATGGTCAAGGGACTTGATCTGGCCATAGCTGATCGCTAGCCAAAGCCACGATTAGTGCTGGTGAGGCAGTAATCGCCCGAAAAGTCGGGGAAATCTAACTTACTTTCAAACTTGTTCTACATTATATTATAGTCGTACACTGCACGGTCAATAATTACATATAACACAAGATTATTTTAAACTTTGTGCAGTGTACTTACGCCTCATGAAGGCCTCCGATGATGGCAACGGTTTGTGCGTTACTCATCAACCCACTTCGCTAGCTACAATAGCACATACCACTACTGCACTAGCCCGTTTACTTCTAACTTAATCCCACCTACATATACTGTTCATACAGTCTATTTTGACTTACTTTTTCTAACACCAAACAACTATAAAACACCCTTTTACCTTGCTCAAAAACAAGTTCGTTAATTATTTAAAAAATTTTTTCACATAGCACTTTACAAGTTCTAGCTTTCACTATCACTGACAACTTCTTTTACTGTAAATTATACAACAATGGATCACTTTATAAGATTACATAAAACAAAGCATATTTTCTTCCTCTCTCTCACACTTTTTACCCTCATTAATATGCAAATCTTGTCTAAACTCTAATGTGACCAATATAATTTTAAGTTTGTGGCATTGTGCGTTCCTACTACCTTCCCTGTATCCATGTCCTGCAACACATATGAATTTTTCATCTTTATCCCTACTATCTCGTAAGGTCCTTCATAAAGCAGAAAGAATTTCTTTATCTCCTTTTCCTGAGCACTCGACAGATCGTGCCTCCTCACTAATACCAACTGTCCGATTTCTTACTTTACCCACCTACCTTTTGTGTCGTGTCTATGTTTCCTGCGTTCGCCTTTGCTTAACAAATTCTCGTTGGCCAACCGGATCTTAATGCTCACATCCGTCCGCTCGCTCTCCTCTGGATAATCAAACAGCTGCTCTAAAATTCTTGGGGGGCATGTTCCCTTTACTAACTCATGAGGTGTATAGCCGGTGGACTCGTGGGTGGTACTGTTCAGCCAATTTTCTACCTTCCTTATGTACAACGGCCACTCGCTGTGTTTAGCATGACAATAGGCTCTAAAGATCCTGCCTATCTCTCTCATTACACGCTCAGCCTGGTTTGACTGGGGATGATACACAGCCGTATGCTTCGTGAGGATTCCTTCCCATCCTAAGGTCTGGCGCCATTTCCCACTGATGAACATGGCCCGTGGTCCGACAAAATCACCTTCGGCTTACCCACGTGAATCATGTAGTCCTTAGTCACCTTCTCACTCAATACCTTACTGGTAGCTCTCTTTACGCTATACAATTTCACATTCTTCGAAAAAGTGTCAAGTAATACAAAAATATACACAACTCCGCCTCTACCCTTTGGCAATGGTCCGAACAAATCTACCGCAACTAAATCAAATGGTCTCTCTACCCTTATAAAATTTAACTCACCTTCAACCCTATAATTTACTACTTTTGATTTCTGACATAAATCACAACTCCTCAGTAATTTCCTCACTCGTCGCTCCATATTCCTGAAAACACATGACTCCTTCAATACATTAACACACTTCTTCGCCCCAAAATGACCGTATCTAATATGACAATCCCAAATAATCTTCTTTTCCAATCCTTCTGGTATCACTAACTTCCAATCACGCTCACCCCCTACTACCCTTTTAAATAACAATCCCTTGTAAATCTGGAAAAACTGGTTATACTCTGATTCCTCCAATTCCGTTTCTAAGCTGTTTATTATCTTACCCGACTTACCATCTGCTCTTTGCATGGTGCTGATATCTTTTAGCTCTTCTCCAAAGATTTTATCCTTCCTAGTTATCTTGAAAATCTCGATCTCCTTTATGTCCCTACCTGTCCTGTTATTCTCATTGTCTACTCTGGAGAGAGTGTCAGGTACCTTATTCTCTGTCCCTCAGATGTATTCCCACTCGAAGTTGTATTCCTGTAGTACGAGCACCCATCGTGTGAGACGGCTGTGAGCAAGCTTGCAAGTGTTCAAAAAGGATAACGCCTTGTGGTCCGTTCGTATGATGGTTCTGTTTCCCAGAATATATGTTCTAAATTTTCCAACGGCGAATACAATACTCAATAACTCTTTTTCTGTTGTCGTATATTTTTCTCCGCTGGCAGCAAGGATCTACTTGCAAAGGCTATAGTGAGGTGCTCCTTTTCCTCATCCTCCTGGTACAGCTCCGCCCCGACGGCTACATTACTGTCGTCTGTCTGTAGATAGAACACTTTCTCAAAATCCGGGTGGTTCATCATGATCATTTCACTGAATTTCCTTTTAATCTCCTCAAAGGCTCCACGCTCTACGTCGCCCCATTTCCACTGTCTGCTCTTTTGTAGTATTATACTTAACCTTGCTATCACGTGGGCATAGTTCCTTTGAAATTTTCGGTAGAAATTGCAGTCCTAGAAAACTTTGAAGTTGCTTTATGTTCCTCGGTTCAGGGAAGTGCATGATTGATTCGACTTTGTCCGGGTTTGCAGATATCCCTTTCGGTGTAATAATAAAACCTAAAAATTTAATCTCTGTTTGTAAAAATTCTGATTTACGATATTAATTGATGACTCGTTGGGCACTTGGTGAAACATATTAATACAAAGGTTTTGTAAAATATATAAAAACACTTGGTAAGTTTCACAAATTTTTTAATTAACTCTGACAGCTGTTTCGACTAACTTAAGCCATTGTCAAAGAGCGAGTGAATGAAATTACTGAACACAGGATGTTAGAGTAGTGTAGGTGGTAAACATCTGTTTAGGGCGTATCTGGAACATCTGTGTTGTGATGGCGAGGGGTGGGGAGTGTGTGCATGAGACATAAAGGTTTGAAATATTGTCCAAACATACGGTACAAAAGAGACATGGAAATGTTATGTGTAAATACAGAAATAGCACTTAGTAATGTAGATAACCCAGATATAAGAAATAATGAATTAGTTTCCTGTGCAAACATTATATCAAAAAGTAATAAGAATAAGTACAGTCTAAAAGATTCAGATAAGTACATAGTTAACAGTTTAAAACAAAAAATTAATTCAAATAGTTTAGTGGTTTGCAAAGCTGATAAAGGCAATACAATTACAATAATAAATAGGAGCGAATATATTGAAAAGACAGAACTTCTCTTCAGGAATGACAATTTCAAGATATTAAATGATCCCACTAATAAGTTTCAAAAACAAATAAAATCACTTATTAAAAATTGCCCTAATATATTTTCAGACACAAAAAGTTTCATGCTAACTATGATGAACCCAAAAGCTCCTGTTTTGTATAGTTTACCAAAAATACATAAACCTAATTGTCCCATGCGCCCAGTTGTTTCATATGTAACTGCACCTGCATATAAAGTCTGTAAAAAACTTAATGAATTATTGCCAAAATATATTAACTTTAACCCAAAGTATGCTATTAAAAACACTTTACAATTAGTTAATAATATAAGAAATGTACATTTACCACTGAATGCAAAATTAGTTTCATTTGATGTTAAGAATTTATTTCCGTCTATACCTGTAGATGTTCTGTTGTCTATCTGTTCCTCACATATACAAAATACTTTAACCTTAAATAGTGATCAGAAAAAAGAATTATTCTCGGCCTTAGATATTTGCATAGGACAAAATTATTTTCAGTTTAATAATAAAATCTATAAACAATTTAATGGCTTACCTATGGGCTCTCCTTTATCACCTTTATTAAGTGAAATCTTTATGACATTTTTGGAAGAAAACATTTTTACATCTGATAACCCCAACATAAAATATGTTTTTCATTGGGCAAGGTATGTTGATGATATATTTTGTATCTGGACGGGAACAGATAGACAGCTCCATATGTTCTTAGATTATATTAATTCCTTTTATAGTAGCGTGCAATTTACACTTGAAACAGAAAATATGAAAAGTTTAAATTTTTTGGATCTTACCATTACTAGATCACAAAATAATCTTAGTTTTCAGATATATAGAAAACCTACTTTTACAGATACCGTTATACATAAACAATCACTAACATCATGGCACATAAAATTAAGCAGTTTTCATGCAATGGTTAATCGTCTCCTTATAGTTCCTTTATCCAAAGAAAATTTCAATAAAGAGGTAGATATTATAAAAGCCATAGCACAAAATAACGGTTATGATGAAAGAATAATTAATTCTTTAATTTTAAAAAAACAGAAGAAAATTACTTTAAAAGAATTTTATTCCATAGAGCCAGATCAGGGTAACAAAAAATTTCACTTAACAAATTACATTCCGTGTATAACAGATAAGATTAATAATAGGTTAAAAAACCATGGTCTTAACATGGTATCAGTAAACAAACGTAATCTTTTTTCACTACTTGTCAATAATAAAGAAAAATCTAATACACTGGAGAAAAATGGAGTTTATGAAATACACTGTGCAGAATGTGATGCTATTTATATCGGACAATGTGGCCGTGCTCTGAAACATCGCATTTCTGAACATAAGAAGGCGATTTTAACCAATACATCTAATACAGGTTTTGCAGATCATTGCTTACAACACAATCACTTTATAGACACAAAAAACATAACACTACTCCACAACATACAAAAAGGTAGAAAAATGGATTTGTTAGAAATTTTAGAAATTAAAAAAGCAATAAAAAATAACAAAAATTTAACCAATGAACAGACTGAATTTTGTGTATCCCCTTTATTAAAATCTGTTATTTAGTTTAGTTTATTTTATATTATTTTGAATGTTCATCATTATTTTAAATTTTGCATTCAGTTTATATTTATTTCAGTTAATTTTATATTTTGCATTCATGATTGTATTTAGTTTTTAAAGACACCAGACCTTCCCTTGTCTCATGCACACACTCCCCACCCCTCGCCATCACAACACAGATGTTCCAGATACGCCCTAAACAGATGTTTACCACCTACACTACTCTAACATCCTGTGTTCAATAATTTCATTCACTCGCTCTTTGACAATGGCTTAAGTTAGTCGAAACAGCTGTCAGAGTTAATTAAAAAATTTGTGAAACTTACCAAGTGTTTTTATATATTTTACAAAACCTTTGTATTAATATGTTTCACCAAGTGCCCAACGAGTCATCAATTAATATCGTGAAAAGTGCAAGTAAAGCAATGCTCGTTACTTTCTACAGAAGATGTCTTTTAAAATTCCGGAAGTGCAACAACCATTTGTGGTTTAATAAACAGTGCCTAAGAATAGTGTATTTCCAACGTACAGGAAGATTAGTTGCCGCCATCAGTCGTCTGAAGCAAAAACTGCTGTTCAACAGGCATACAAGAACTGGCTACATTTGGAACTCAAGAAATGGTACTCTAGAAGAAATAATTTGTCTTTACACCAAAAACTAATACATTGTGAATTAACTTATAGATACAGTGCAGTGGAATTTGACCTTATTGATAATATGATCAGAGAACAAGTAAGTTATCATGCTCATAAACAATATTTAGTACAAAAAACAAAATTACTAAAACTTACACAACTAAGCTAAGTAGTAAGAGAGTAACTACTATGTCATCACCAGTAAATAAATTTTATAACAGAGTGGAAAATTTCTCAAATATAAACTTTACTCAGAAAGAACTAAATCTGTTAAATAAAGGTTTGAAATATTGTCCAAACATACGGTACAAAAGAGACATGGAAATGTTATGTGTAAATACAGAAATAGCACTTAGTAATGTAGATAACCCAGATATAAGAAATAATGAATTAGTTTCCTGTGCAAACATTATATCAAAAAGTAATAAGAATAAGTACAGTCTAAAAGATTCAGATAAGTACATAGTTAACAGTTTAAAACAAAAAATTAATTCAAATAGTTTAGTGGTTTGCAAAGCTGATAAAGGCAATACAATTACAATAATAAATAGGAGCGAATATATTGAAAAGACAGAACTTCTCTTCAGGAATGACAATTTCAAGATATTAAATGATCCCACTAATAAGTTTCAAAAACAAATAAAATCACTTATTAAAAATTGCCCTAATATATTTTCAGACACAAAAAGTTTCATGCTAACTATGATGAACCCAAAAGCTCCTGTTTTGTATAGTTTACCAAAAATACATAAACCTAATTGTCCCATGCGCCCAGTTGTTTCATATGTAACTGCACCTGCATATAAAGTCTGTAAAAAACTTAATGAATTATTGCCAAAATATATTAACTTTAACCCAAAGTATGCTATTAAAAACACTTTACAATTAGTTAATAATATAAGAAATGTACATTTACCACTGAATGCAAAATTAGTTTCATTTGATGTTAAGAATTTATTTCCGTCTATACCTGTAGATGTTCTGTTGTCTATCTGTTCCTCACATATACAAAATACTTTAACCTTAAATAGTGATCAGAAAAAAGAATTATTCTCGGCCTTAGATATTTGCATAGGACAAAATTATTTTCAGTTTAATAATAAAATCTATAAACAATTTAATGGCTTACCTATGGGCTCTCCTTTATCACCTTTATTAAGTGAAATCTTTATGACATTTTTGGAAGAAAACATTTTTACATCTGATAACCCCAACATAAAATATGTTTTTCATTGGGCAAGGTATGTTGATGATATATTTTGTATCTGGACGGGAACAGATAGACAGCTCCATATGTTCTTAGATTATATTAATTCCTTTTATAGTAGCGTGCAATTTACACTTGAAACAGAAAATATGAAAAGTTTAAATTTTTTGGATCTTACCATTACTAGATCACAAAATAATCTTAGTTTTCAGATATATAGAAAACCTACTTTTACAGATACCGTTATACATAAACAATCACTAACATCATGGCACATAAAATTAAGCAGTTTTCATGCAATGGTTAATCGTCTCCTTATAGTTCCTTTATCCAAAGAAAATTTCAATAAAGAGGTAGATATTATAAAAGCCATAGCACAAAATAACGGTTATGATGAAAGAATAATTAATTCTTTAATTTTAAAAAAACAGAAGAAAATTACTTTAAAAGAATTTTATTCCATAGAGCCAGATCAGGGTAACAAAAAATTTCACTTAACAAATTACATTCCGTGTATAACAGATAAGATTAATAATAGGTTAAAAAACCATGGTCTTAACATGGTATCAGTAAACAAACGTAATCTTTTTTCACTACTTGTCAATAATAAAGAAAAATCTAATACACTGGAGAAAAATGGAGTTTATGAAATACACTGTGCAGAATGTGATGCTATTTATATCGGACAATGTGGCCGTGCTCTGAAACATCGCATTTCTGAACATAAGAAGGCGATTTTAACCAATACATCTAATACAGGTTTTGCAGATCATTGCTTACAACACAATCACTTTATAGACACAAAAAACATAACACTACTCCACAACATACAAAAAGGTAGAAAAATGGATTTGTTAGAAATTTTAGAAATTAAAAAAGCAATAAAAAATAACAAAAATTTAACCAATGAACAGACTGAATTTTGTGTATCCCCTTTATTAAAATCTGTTATTTAGTTTAGTTTATTTTATATTATTTTGAATGTTCATCATTATTTTAAATTTTGCATTCAGTTTATATTTATTTCAGTTAATTTTATATTTTGCATTCATGATTGTATTTAGTTTTTAAAGACACCAGACCTTCCCTTGTCTCATGCACACACTCCCCACCCCTCGCCATCACAACACAGATGTTCCAGATACGCCCTAAACAGATGTTTACCACCTACACTACTCTAACATCCTGTGTTCAGTAATTTCATTCACTCGCTCTTTGACAATGGCTTAAGTTAGTCGAAACAGCTGTCAGAGTTAATTAAAAAATTTGTGAAACTTACCAAGTGTTTTTATATATTTTACAAAACCTTTGTATTAATATGTTTCACCAAGTGCCCAACGAGTCATCAATTAATATCGTGAAAAGTGCAAGTAAAGCAATGCTCGTTACTTTCTACAGAAGATGTCTTTTAAAATTCCGGAAGTGCAACAACCATTTGTGGTTTAATAAACAGTGCCTAAGAATAGTGTATTTCCAACGTACAGGAAGATTAGTTGCCGCCATCAGTCGTCTGAAGCAAAAACTGCTGTTCAACAGGCATACAAGAACTGGCTACATTTGGAACTCAAGAAATGGTACTCTAGAAGAAATAATTTGTCTTTACACCAAAAACTAATACATTGTGAATTAACTTATAGATACAGTGCAGTGGAATTTGACCTTATTGATAATATGATCAGAGAACAAGTAAGTTATCATGCTCATAAACAATATTTAGTACAAAAAACAAAATTACTAAAACTTACACAACTAAGCTAAGTAGTAAGAGAGTAACTACTATGTCATCACCAGTAAATAAATTTTATAACAGAGTGGAAAATTTCTCAAATATAAACTTTACTCAGAAAGAACTAAATCTGTTAAATAAAGGTTTGAAATATTGTCCAAACATACGGTACAAAAGAGACATGGAAATGTTATGTGTAAATACAGAAATAGCACTTAGTAATGTAGATAACCCAGATATAAGAAATAATGAATTAGTTTCCTGTGCAAACATTATATCAAAAAGTAATAAGAATAAGTACAGTCTAAAAGATTCAGATAAGTACATAGTTAACAGTTTAAAACAAAAAATTAATTCAAATAGTTTAGTGGTTTGCAAAGCTGATAAAGGCAATACAATTACAATAATAAATAGGAGCGAATATATTGAAAAGACAGAACTTCTCTTCAGGAATGACAATTTCAAGATATTAAATGATCCCACTAATAAGTTTCAAAAACAAATAAAATCACTTATTAAAAATTGCCCTAATATATTTTCAGACACAAAAAGTTTCATGCTAACTATGATGAACCCAAAAGCTCCTGTTTTGTATAGTTTACCAAAAATACATAAACCTAATTGTCCCATGCGCCCAGTTGTTTCATATGTAACTGCACCTGCATATAAAGTCTGTAAAAAACTTAATGAATTATTGCCAAAATATATTAACTTTAACCCAAAGTATGCTATTAAAAACACTTTACAATTAGTTAATAATATAAGAAATGTACATTTACCACTGAATGCAAAATTAGTTTCATTTGATGTTAAGAATTTATTTCCGTCTATACCTGTAGATGTTCTGTTGTCTATCTGTTCCTCACATATACAAAATACTTTAACCTTAAATAGTGATCAGAAAAAAGAATTATTCTCGGCCTTAGATATTTGCATAGGACAAAATTATTTTCAGTTTAATAATAAAATCTATAAACAATTTAATGGCTTACCTATGGGCTCTCCTTTATCACCTTTATTAAGTGAAATCTTTATGACATTTTTGGAAGAAAACATTTTTACATCTGATAACCCCAACATAAAATATGTTTTTCATTGGGCAAGGTATGTTGATGATATATTTTGTATCTGGACGGGAACAGATAGACAGCTCCATATGTTCTTAGATTATATTAATTCCTTTTATAGTAGCGTGCAATTTACACTTGAAACAGAAAATATGAAAAGTTTAAATTTTTTGGATCTTACCATTACTAGATCACAAAATAATCTTAGTTTTCAGATATATAGAAAACCTACTTTTACAGATACCGTTATACATAAACAATCACTAACATCATGGCACATAAAATTAAGCAGTTTTCATGCAATGGTTAATCGTCTCCTTATAGTTCCTTTATCCAAAGAAAATTTCAATAAAGAGGTAGATATTATAAAAGCCATAGCACAAAATAACGGTTATGATGAAAGAATAATTAATTCTTTAATTTTAAAAAAACAGAAGAAAATTACTTTAAAAGAATTTTATTCCATAGAGCCAGATCAGGGTAACAAAAAATTTCACTTAACAAATTACATTCCGTGTATAACAGATAAGATTAATAATAGGTTAAAAAACCATGGTCTTAACATGGTATCAGTAAACAAACGTAATCTTTTTTCACTACTTGTCAATAATAAAGAAAAATCTAATACACTGGAGAAAAATGGAGTTTATGAAATACACTGTGCAGAATGTGATGCTATTTATATCGGACAATGTGGCCGTGCTCTGAAACATCGCATTTCTGAACATAAGAAGGCGATTTTAACCAATACATCTAATACAGGTTTTGCAGATCATTGCTTACAACACAATCACTTTATAGACACAAAAAACATAACACTACTCCACAACATACAAAAAGGTAGAAAAATGGATTTGTTAGAAATTTTAGAAATTAAAAAAGCAATAAAAAATAACAAAAATTTAACCAATGAACAGACTGAATTTTGTGTATCCCCTTTATTAAAATCTGTTATTTAGTTTAGTTTATTTTATATTATTTTGAATGTTCATCATTATTTTAAATTTTGCATTCAGTTTATATTTATTTCAGTTAATTTTATATTTTGCATTCATGATTGTATTTAGTTTTTAAAGACACCAGACCTTCCCTTGTCTCATGCACACACTCCCCACCCCTCGCCATCACAACACAGATGTTCCAGATACGCCCTAAACAGATGTTTACCACCTACACTACTCTAACATCCTGTGTTCAGTAATTTCATTCACTCGCTCTTTGACAATGGCTTAAGTTAGTCGAAACAGCTGTCAGAGTTAATTAAAAAATTTGTGAAACTTACCAAGTGTTTTTATCTATTTTACAAATTCTGATTTGTCCCAATTCACTGTAAGTCCTCCTGCCTCAAATTTCGTCAATACATATTTTATATGTTCCAAATGCTCCTCGAAAGTCCTGGATGCTATTAAGATGTCGTCCACATAAACGGTCAAGAAATCCAAATCCTTGGGTCTCAAAATTTTGTCTAGGCATTTTATGAAGCTTGCCACACTGGTATTCAATCCAAAAGGTAGTCTCCTGAACTGGTAATTCTTTCCGTTGAATAAAAATGCGGTGTATTTTCTACTTTCTTCTGCTAATGGTACCTGCCAATATCCTGTAGTAAGGTCCAGCGATGTCATAAATTTCACGCCGCTGAATTTCTGGAATATCTCATTTATCGCTTCTGGTGACTCTCGGTCGGGTATAATTATCTGGTTTATCCTTCTTGCGTCCAAACACAGTCTGACTCTGCCGTCCTTGATTACTACCACCAAAGGATTCGAGTAGGGCAATACTGATCTCTATAATTTTACCTTCCAGCATTTTGTCTAACTCCTCTTGCACCGCTCGTCTTTTGGAATAAGGTACAGGATAACTCCGTTGCATGAATGGTGTATGTTCTCTAATCTGTAAGGTACACTCATAATCTTTTGCCCTTCCCGGTACATCGGCAAACACTCCCTTAAACTGCTCCACCACCTGCCATAACGCTGCACGCTGGCCACTTCCAACACCGGACCCTTCACTCCGAAACTTATCTGCCCTTATCTCCCACACTGCATCATTAATATTGCTCGTTTCGTTATCATCGTAAATATACTCCGCCTCTCTACACCAATTGATTCTAGTATCGATATTTTTCTCATCTACTCGTTTTTTCAATAACTTTACCCCAGTTGTTTTAATTTTATCTAACACCCTGTGACATAGCGAGGCGAAGATCTGCTCTCGGCGCCAGCCGAGACGTGACACGAGAAGGCGAGGCGACCCAATCAAGGATCGGCAGCAGCTTGATTGGCCTCAACGTGACCATCTAACGTGCTCGAGGCGAGCCAACCAGGGACCAGCGGCACTCTGATAGGTTCGTGGCATACGACCTGTCAGGGCATAAAAACAGCGCCGCTAAAAATTTTTGGCGCACTCCATTGGACGTCGTCAAGCCAGCTGGAAGAAAAGGAAGAAGGAAGAATGGAGAACGCAGGAGAAGCAGTGATGGACATCGACTGGGACAGCAGCGGGCTCTACATACCGCTGCCGATAGAAGAGAACCGCAGCACGCCCGGAACAGCGGACGCAGCCGCCGAACATCACAGCGCGGCTCGGGCAGCGTACGCAAATCATTTAGCGTACCCGACAAACGGTCCTTTTAAGGGCCTAAAAAACTATAGTGTGTACGATTGGCGCCATTTGTCCTGTGACAAGTGGCGCCCAACGTGGGGCGACGATCATCTTGCGGATGCAGGATCCAGCCACGCCAGAGAACTACCAGCCGGCACACAAAACAACATGGCGCCCAACAGCTACACCCAGCGGGACACCGGGTTCGAAATAGAGCAAGGCTTTGCGCAATTCGCCGCAGCTCTGAGGTGCACGTTGCCACCGGTGATCACCGCTACATACCATGGCCTCAAGTACGAGGATCCAGAACGATATCTTCAACAGCTAGAGCGACAGCTGCGGGACTACAGAGTCCCACCTGAACAGTGGGCAGATTACGCAGTGCGGCAGCTCCGAGGAGAAGCTGCCACGTGGGCAGAGAGATACACGGGACTGCAGATAAATTGGCCCGAGTTCTGCGACCGCTTACGGCATCACTTCTGCGGGATGCAACGAGACGCAGAGCTGCTGGCCGAGCTGTACGGACAAACGCAGCGGCAGGAATCGGCGGAAATCTTCATCCTGAGAAAAATCAAGCTGTTTCGCCGTCTGTACCCCGGAGGTGACGAGAGGACGAGCATAGCCATGCTTACACAACAGCTGCAGCCACGCCTTCGACCTGCGCTGAGGTTCCCGCCGCCTATGACTTTAGAGGAACTTTTACAACGGGCAATGAGCATCGAGGCGGACTTGGATCAAGATAGTCGTGCGCGAGGTCGGGATGACTCTGCTGAAAACTCCCTGGATCGAGTAGGGGGGTCGAAGCAGTGTCGATCGGCCTCAAGCACGAAAGAGGAACAAAGATTGAACAGCCTAACGCCCAAGTGCCGCTACTGCCCGGGAAGACACTTCCATCGGGACTGCCCTGTGAAGAACCGGCAGGGAAACGACCAAGCGCCCCGGTAAATAGCCCACCGGGGCGCGTGAACCAACTAGGTGCGGACATACCGCGCATTCCAATAGAGATCGCCGGCCGAAAACTGACCGCAGCCTTGGACTCCGCCGCAAACTACGACTTCGTACGAGCCGGTCTGCTGCCCGGAGGAAGGAAGACGGAGCCCCGAGTTGTCCAGCTAGCGCTACACGGTCAGCAATGTCACTCAACGGCCACCGTCGTCGCAGACATTATAATTGGAAGTCTCGCGACCACCACCAGTCTGCTAGAAGTGCCCGGACTGCAAGAAGAAGTTTTATTGGGCCACCACTGGCTCACGGCCAACCAAGCAGTTGTGGACTACCGACGGGGCTGCCTTCACATTGGCAGCGAGAACCGACAGACGGTCTTCTGGAATGACCGCGCGGAGCCCGAGGAAGAGGACATTGACGAAGCTAGCCTTCAAACGTCAGCAGGTGGCCAACACCATAAACGGCTTCTGGAAATGTTACACCGTCATCGCAGTTTGTTCTCCCGTGGCCCGCTCCGCACTACATCTGCGGCCAAGCACGAGATCCGGCTGATAGAAGGTAGCCAGCCATTCCGGCTCCCAATGTACCGGTACTCCGACGAGAAGAAACGCACCATCCGGGAACAGGTAGAAGAGATGCTGAGGCAGCGTATCATTGAACCGGCCACCTCGCCATACAGCTCTCCGGTGGTGATTGTGAAAAAGAAGGACAGCACACCCCGGTTCTGCGTAGACTTCCGGAGGCTGAACGATCAGACCGAGGATGTGGACTCACCACTGCCGCTGATATACGAAACAATCAAGGACCTCAGCGGGGCCCAAGTCTTCTCGACCCTAGATCTCAAGAGCGGCTACTGGCAAATCCCGCTGGAGGAAGAAGCAAAGAAGTACACAGCATTCTCGGTGCCCGACGGAGGTCGCTACCAGTTCCGGGTGATGTGCTTTGGGCTGAAGAACGCGCCCAGCACCTTCCAACGGCTGATGCAGGATGTTCTCACGGGACTATTACGGGAGTGCTGCCTCGTCTATCTGGACGACATCATTGTCTACTCCCCCGACTGGGAAACGCACCTGCGACACCTGGATCAAGTCTTGGAAAGGCTGCAGATGCACCAGCTGACCTGCTCGCTCAACAAGTGTCACTTCGGCCGGGAAGAAGTCGCCTTTCTGGGCCACGAGATTACTCCGGACGGCAACCTCCCGCAGCAGCAACATCTCAGAGCGATTGAAGACCAGCCGGCCCCCAGCAACAAGAAAGAGCTGCAACGCTTCCTGGGAACCTGCAACTGGCTGCGAGAGTACATCCCCTGCTTCGCCATGATTTCGGAACCGTTAACGGACCTGCTGCGGACAAGAAAGTGGCATTGGGACGACACAACTCAGCGAGCCTTCGAAGAGGTTAAGGCCGCTTTCCGGCAGCCGTTAAAACTCTCACGACCGGATCGAGACTTGCCGATGTTTCTGCAGACCGACGCCAGCCAAAAGGGACTTGGAGCGGTGCTTTATCAATGCACCGAAGCCGGAGAGAGGCGTATCATCTCGTACGCCAGTGCCAAGCTCCACGAGGCGGAGAAGAACTACCACTCCAACGAACTGGAGTGTTTGGCAGTCGTCTGGGCCATCAAGAAATACCGGCCATACTTGGAGGATCGACATTTCACCCTAAGGACCGACAACAAGGCGCTAACTTGGCTGAAGCAGGCGACGGGGCAGAAGACGAAGTACGCTCGCTGGGCTCTACTGATACAGAGCTTCAAATTCACCGTCGTCCACTGCCCGGGCAAGGAGAACGAGTTGCCGGACTTCCTCTCGAGGGAACCTGGGCTTGAAGATACTGCCGGCGTCCAAGAAGAACCACGGATGCAGCCTGAAGAGAGGCCACTTCGCAGTGTTGCGGCAGCTGCACCCCGACTACAAGAAATCACAGCTGTCGGCATCCATCAGGCAGTGCAGGAGGCGCAAGAAGGCGACCAGGAGTGCCAAGCGTGGAGAAACGACCCTGCGGCGGCTACAGCGAGAGGATACCGGGTGGACAACGGCCTGGTTTGGAAGGACAGACGCAACCAGGAACCAGGATTGTACGTGCCGCCGAGTGTCCGCATGGAGGTCATCAGGCACTTCCACGACTTCCCTGAAGCCGGTCATCCGGGGGCCGAAGAAACGTTTCGGGCCATCGGCAAGGACTTCGTCTGGACCGGCCTAACCATTGATGTCCGCAGATACGTCCGGAGTTGCAGAATATGCGCCCTACACAAGCGCGGCGCAAATCCCGAACAGGACCAACAGCGACCTCACCGACCCAGGAGATGTTGGAATACTGTCGCCCTGGACGTCATGGGACCATATCCGCTGACTCGAGCTGGCAACCGGTACATCGTAGTGGTCACGGATATGATGTCGAGATGGGTGGAAGCAAAGGCCGTGCGCAAGGCGGACGCCGACACCATTATCCGCTACCTGGAGGAAGAAGTGTTCCCTCGTTGGGGATACCCAGAGGCGTTGCTCACCGACAACGGAAAGCCGCTCACGGGCCACAAGTGGAAGCAGATGTGCGACAAGCTGCACATACGACCGTGGACTACAGCCAACTACCATCCCAGGGCGAACCCGACCGAGCGGCGCAACGGCGAGATCAAGAAGGCGCTGCGCATCCAGCTCCATGACTGCAAGGACCATGGCGACTGGGACAAGCGTTTGCCGACGATTCTGTTCTCGCTGCGGAATCGTGCAAACGCCGCCACTGGAGTGACACCGAGCGAGCTTCTGCTGGGCAGAGACCTACGCCGACCCGGCGACTGGAGTCGGCCACACGCAGAACAGGACGTCCGGCCAATTGAGGAACGAGAAGAGGCGGCCAGGTCACACCAGACGCAGTATCAGCGGCGGCGGTATCCGGAACGGAGGACACAGGACCCTACACTGGCCGTAGGGCAGCTGGTGTACGTCAAGAGCCACGCCGGACCAGCCAAAGGACGGAGGTACCCTGGATGGGAGCCAGCCTGGGAAGGTCCCTTTAGCGTTGCCGCAACCCTCGGCGGGCAGATTTACACGGTGGAGAAGGACGGACGTCCATACAAGGTTCACCGCCAACGGCTCAAACCCGCCGGAGAAGAACAATGGGCTGGCCACCGGAGAGCATTCAAGACCCGGGGGAGTTGTGACATAGCGAGGCGAAGATCTGCTCTCGGCGCCAGCCGAGACGTGACACGAGAAGGCGAGGCGACCCAATCAAGGATCGGCAGCAGCTTGATTGGCCTCAACGTGACCATCTAACGTGCTCGAGGCGAGCCAACCAGGGACCAGCGGCACTCTGATAGGTTCGTGGCATACGACCTGTCAGGGCATAAAAACAGCGCCGCTAAAAATTTTTGGCGCACTCCATTGGACGTCGTCAAGCCAGCTGGAAGAAAAGGAAGAAGGAAGAATGGAGAACGCAGGAGAAGCAGTGATGGACATCGACTGGGACAGCAGCGGGCTCTACATACCGCTGCCGATAGAAGAGAACCGCAGCACGCCCGGAACAGCGGACGCAGCCGCCGAACATCACAGCGCGGCTCGGGCAGCGTACGCAAATCATTTAGCGTACCCGACAAACGGTCCTTTTAAGGGCCTAAAAAACTATAGTGTGTACGATTGGCGCCATTTGTCCTGTGACAACCCGTTCAAAATTTATCTTCACCGACCGGTCACCCCCGTCTAACTCTATCACCTTTTCTTTAAAATTTATCACCGCTCTATTCCTTTGTAAAAAATCGTTACCCAAAATAATGTCCAAACTCAAACCCTTAACTACCAAGAATGTACTATCAAAATCTATACCATTAATCAAAAAGTTCAAATGTATTTGTTTCGTCACCCGCTTACTCCTTACCCCAGTGACTCCTATCACCGTAACCCCTGCTACTGGCAAAACTGGAATATTTTTATTAAATAGAAATTATGAAAATATATATAACTAAATGGAAAAGTAGCGCGAGCACAAGCAATATCTACTCTTTCCATTAAAAATTTTTGGCCGTCATTACACTTACTTTTTATATTTAAATCCAATCTGTTTCAAAATTCGCTGCACTGATTTCTTGGAGCCCCTAAAATTTATTTGTTCAGCCAACTGCTGTTGGATTTTTCCAGATGTTGGGTATTCTCCACGTTCATAAAAACTAAAAACACATCTTCGCACAACATCTTTGTCGAAGTTGTCCAAATTTGTTATTGTTGGCTTCTTTTTAAAATGCTTCCGCGGCGTACCAAACTTAGGTTCATTTCCTTCACACTTATCTGCGTCTCGCTTTACGCCTTGAACTGTCGACCGACTTACTCCACAAGCTTCGGCAGTCAACTCTTGAACCCTTTTAAAAGTCAACGTTTCAACCTTTTTTGGATCGTCCGCGAGACTCTGTAAAAAGTTGTAAACATTGGCAATGATGTGTTTTCCTTGCTTCCCTAAGTCCTTTTTACCAGATCTTCCTCTGTTTGATGACATTGTAGGAGTTTGAGGAGCCTCAACAATTTGTAAATTATTATCATTCATTGTGAATAAGCCTTATATAATTATTAAATAACGGCAATAATACAACATAACAAAAATAATTAATAAAAAGTTTAAACGCGTAATCCTAGAGCTACTGAATGTAATATGTACGTGGGTAATGTTGAGAAGATGGAGATGTTTATCATGTAGCAAGTGGAATGACATGTCAATGGAATGTGAAGTGTTTGCAACAGACCTCCTCTCCCCACCGTTACCTACGCATACCATGTGTAACACGCGACAACGCTGTAGGGCGAGGGGTGGGGAAGAGCTGTTACTATTGCGTCACCTCGAAGCTTACAATGATGTGTCCCGTACTATAGTAAGGATAAAAGGGTTAGAAAAAGAAAATTCATAGCAGGAAGGTAATGTAACAGAAAGGTAAGGATAAATTTGAAATTGTTGTATAGAATCTGATATAAACAAATGTTAGATAATAAAAGTTAATCGAAAATTGATGATAAAAATGTTATAAAGTTTTGGTACAAGTAATGTAAATGTAAATTGTTTAATGTAAGATAAATGTAACAATGTTAATGTGTAATGTTCAATGTTTTATGATGTTTTATTGTTATTGGTAACTACGGTAACAGATGTTAAAAAATAGTAGAGTTTGGATGCTAAAAGTATAAAATTAACAATGGTGTTGAGCAGAAAATATAGTATGATGTCATTTGCAAAAGACATAAAATGATTATAAGGTTGAGTGATAAAATTTGAATGTGGAGTAACAAAATTTGAATAATACACTTGTCAGCCATAGTAGTTGTAGGTTGAATTTTATAGAAATAAATAGGTGATGGTGTTTTGGGGAATATTAAAGAATTGTTTATGTATTGTGTTATTTGTAGGAATATATATATTTTTCTCTTATAAGGAAGAGATTGAGTTTGGTGGTGGTAAAAAATCAGTCTATGTTGGATTCTTGTTGTTGTTGTGTTGAAAATTTTAATTGAACAAACCAATGCCCAGACACAAACCAATGCATCTAAAAGGAAACATATCAGTTGTAGATATGGGAGTATATCAGACCACTATTTTAAAATTTTGCATTCAATGTTTCAGAGTTTTGTGGTGTTGTGACCGCGGTCCTGAGCTGGCCGGAGCGTCAGAACAGGAGCGTAGAGTGCCTCATGGCCTTATGGTGTAGGGATCTCTCCGGAGAAGTCCAGTAAGGTCAGAGGGTGCGATCAGCATCATTGGACCAAGGGTAAGTGATGATAAATTTTGATATATAAACATTACAGGGGGTTGTGGTGACATATCTAGGCTGATCCTTTTAGAACCGTATGAATGAGTCAATGAAAGTTTTTGTTTCTCGACACAAAATCTTTCATTGAGGGGGTTTGTAACAGTACATAAAGGCCCAATACTTTAATTATAGGATCTGAGGTTATTTTTCAATGTTTTATTGTATAACTGTTAAATACAGAATGGTTAGGTCCATTGTCCCTCTGTAAAAAGGAACAACGCAGATTCAGTGAGAGTAGTACAATGCCAAGGTCATCGTTGGACGAGCGAAAGCCAGTAGAGGTAATGGCGGTGTATATGACGACGGACTATAAATAAGAATTGTGATTGGGTTATAAAGCTGTTTCGTCATAAACAAAAGACAATGACGCATGAACCACAACGTATGTAACTAGGCGTTGTCCCATCGAACAAAGCCTGATGACGTCAAATGCACACACACAAGCAAAAATTTGCATATGCCTTTTTCTCAATTCAGCGTAGTACTCCAAAGGGTCAGCAGCGATAACTGGTCAGTTTTGCCACAAAAGTTTAACATAATTATATTATAAAATAAAATTGTGATAGTGGAGCGGTAGAGGCTCAAGTTTGTTAACAGTCAGAAACATAAAATGTAGACTCAGTGCACAATATATATTAAAAAACAACAAAACATGAGGCGAACACCGGCCATACACCTGGAACACAGCCAACAACAGCGAGGGAGCAACTCAGACCACCGTTGAGAGAAGTTGAACTTTTATCACTTTTGTTTTCTTAATTAATGAGCTCATTAACAGAAATTCGATAAATTTGATCAAATGTATTTGCAATAGGGAGAATGTATGTGAGTGTGAGTGAGTGAGCACATGGCCATGACTATCTATGCCGAGGGCATTGGTTTGTGTATCAGTGAAGATACAATTCAGTAAATAATTAGAGCTGCAGCTAAAAAATAAAAGTTTATAATGATATTAACTAGAGTCACGAAAATGAGAATATTATGACTGAATAGGGTTGATTAAAATAGCCACCATTTTGTTTTGTAACATTGTATACGACGCCATTTTGAGACCTTGTTATATATTTATGTTTCTCTGGTTAAGACAATTAAATTCAGTAATTGCACTAAGTTACCTGTCAGTGTTATTATTTCTATCACCTTTTTGTGTTTCAATCTCACTGAGAATGAACCCTGGCCCCTTAGGAAGAAATTTACAATAGATAGAAAATCACGTGCTCTCACGTACCCGAATTTGGTAAGAACATGTGTACCATATAATAGTCATATTTATATGTATATAAATATAAATATTTGTGTGTATAAAAGTGAGTTAACAAGTTGTATTGTTATTATGAGGTGAGTGATGAATTTTCTGAAGTAATTGTTAATGATTATATTAAGGTGAAATGTTGTAAAAGGGTTTGGGTGATAATGATAAATAAGGCATGCGAGTTAATCAGAGTTAATTTTAATGGGAGTTAGAGAGAATAAGAAGTTGAAATACAAATAATGCAGAAAGAGGGTATTAGATATTTTAGGGACACAGTAGTGTTAGTGATTATATGTAGAGAAGGTGAGTAACGTAAATGGAGATTAAATAGGTGATGGTGATATTTTGTAAAGAGGGTGGTGTGGTAAGGAGTCATCAATGACAGGCATTATGGCGGGAGGTGAAAGATTTAAAGAGGGTTACGGGTTACCTGGAAGGATCAGGAACCGATAAGGGAATGAGCTGGTAGGTCGGGTACACACATCCTAGGTACAAAGAGGGTATATAATTGGAGAATAGTTTAAGTGGAAGTTAGAGAATTAGTGGAGGTAAATATTTTGGAGAGATTGGTGTCGTGCTATATAAGTCCGTTAGCAGTTGTTAGTAGGAAGCAAGGTGAGTAAGGTTAGATATGTGTAAATGCCTATTCAATAAAGAATCATGGAGAATAACTGAGAGTCACCCAAACTAAGTGATGATCAGAAGGTTAGATAACAGAAAATTCGTAGGTTGAAAGGTAATAATAACTGAAAGGTAATGCAAAATAAAGGTTGATAATAAATTTGAATTTTTGTGGAGAATTAAATGGTAGTAAATGTTAAATAATTAAAAGTTGATATAAAAGAATTGTTAATAGTTAATAGAATTTAAAGATAAAATAAAGCTGTAAAGTGTGTACATTTTGATCAAACTGAAATGTGAATTGTTTATTTTAAAGTAATGACAACAATATTAATTATGAGTGTACTATGTTTTATTATGTTGTATTATGTTTGTTAGGGTGTAGGAAAATTAAATGATAATATAACCAAACATATAATGGTTTGCCTTCTGTGAATTGCAGTAGCAGTGTAAGTGTAAACCTTGTATGTCTTTTAGTAGTTTCCCCTACATTTCAGGCGGTCACGGCTTCACCGAACCCTGACCGTGGATTTATAATGTAAATATATTCTAAATAGGTGAACTTAGAAATTAACGGGGGGGTAACTCAGGGGAATGTACTTAACTATGGAACAGCGGCTATCATGGAAGGTGGTGATAGTGCCGTATTAAGGGTGTGAATCATTATAGTAGGATTACTGGTGACATCGGACATCAGTAATGCCGAATTTTTATATAACGCTGAAGCAAGAACGGGGTAGGCAGCCTCTACACCATAATTACATTGCAGTTCTTGTGGATGCAAATGGGCGCTACAGTCCACCATAAACAAACAATAGAGTGTGTGGAAAAGGAGCTGGCAGTTACAAGCCAGGGATAGAAACAATAGAATGTTTATGCAACCAGGTAAATGCCTTGCACGGTTTATCTGTGAGCCTATTTACCTAATTGTAACTGGGATAAGGGGGGATATTAGATATTGATGGAGAAGGAGGTTACTAAACTGTTAGTAATGAGTTATTGAATATTAGATTGAATTATGTAAATGATGTAGAATATGTAGTTGATTTTATAATGTACTTAAATGATTTTGTGTTGATTTGAGATGTTTTGATGGAGATGATAAACAAAGTTGAGAAAGATATAAGCAAATAATTTGTTATTGTGTAGTTGATTTAAATGTGTTTAAGAGAAATTTAACAAACAATTTAAATATTTTTAGATGTAATTTGGGTGATGAGTGATATTTGTAATGATGTAATGGGAGGTAGTTATTTAAATTCTGATGGGAATCAGGGCAATAATTTTGAATTTTGGGATAAGAGTTGTAACTATTTGTGTTGGTTACAAATAATTAATTTTTTATTCGTATACAAAAATAAAATAAAAAATTTTAATTTAATTAAAAAAATTAAAAAAAAAAATTTTATGTTTGGTTTAGTGTTTAAATATTTAATAAATAATTCTTGTAATGTGATCGTGTTGAAATTTTAAATTCTTTTACGTTATTTTTGGCAATTATATCACTTGTGGTTTGCTGTAAGTAAATTCAGCGTTAATTGGATTGGTCTCGTTCACTAATCGATTTGCGATTATTCTTCTTTCTCCAATATATTACTTTCACTGGAGTAATGGCTGCCTTTCTTGCAGCTGAGGTTGTTCACTAAACTCTATTTATAGTTTAGAAATAAATATAATACCAAAAATGTTGAATTACTATGTTTTAATAACAATTATTGAAAAAAGATCGATTAAAAATCGATTAGGTTATATTGTTCGACTCTTTCACAGGGCGAATCGAGTGTTGATACATATGTTATTTGATATAAATATTTTCAGTAGGGATGTGTCGGTTCTCGGTACCGATTCTCGGTACCACCGGTTCTTGGGGTTAGGTACCGGTATCGAGAACCGGTGCTACAAAGTCGGTACCACTACTTTTACATGTTTTATCCTTCGTTTTTGCATTAGACCATTTTCATAGTCATTAGATTGTCGGTACTTTTAAAACTTTCACACTGTACACGGAAAGCGGTTTGGTGATTCGGAAGTACCACGGTGGCGTTATTTAAACACCACAGGTCATGGTCGGATTCAGCCCAGTCGATGTAAATTTCAAGGAAATCGCAACGCGATGGCTGGAAACACGAAAAAATGCAAAAAACCGAAGCCAAGATTCGTAGGTTAGAGCGTCGCCAATGGAGCACGAGGTGCGTGTTTGACACGGTCAGGCAGTTATACAGTGTTTGTATAATGTATGCGTGTGAAAGCAAACAAAGTCAGGTAGGCAAAAGCGTTGCCACAAATAGCACTGCCACAACACAATGCTTTTATCCTAAGGTTTGCACGGATTACAGTAATAAATCTAATCCCCCATTCTGCGAATCGGCAAGCCACATGCTACAATAGCCTCGTGTTTAGACTTCGTGGTAGGAGCAGCAGTTCAGTTGCTTATCTGCTTTGTGAGAAGTACACGTTATTAGTTTGTCTTGTGCGAAAAATATTTTACCAGGGACTTTTCAACTCTGTCTAACTTTAAGTTATATATCCATCTTAATTACTGTATTCTGTTAAGTATCTGTAAGGCTATATTCCGCTGTACTACAACATTGTTTATCGCATAATACAAATAAGGAATTTACACGGAAAAAACTACTTAAATTAACCAACAACTTACATAGTTAAAACTGTAGACTAAATATCGGCGAAAACAATATAAATATAAGCTTATTTTAACCGAAAATATCTGTTAATTTTAAAAATGATTTTATTTTCTTTTGACCTTTTGACATGTAATGGTTATGTGTGTATACAAATGGTAGATTTAGGAATATCGAATTGGTAAATTCTAGTCACCATTTGCAGATTTTAGTTCCTACTCCTAGATTCAAGGAACGTCTATAGTAAACTTTGGTTTTGCTAGTATCTACAGAATTAAGGAGTCAAAATTCACTAATTTAAGCAGAAATTTTGTAGAATTAAGTAGTTTTATTTTTCCGTATAGGTTATGAAGAAAACTCGTGATGTGTCCTAAATTGGGGAGGTCTCGGGTTCTCAAATTGGGGAGCAAACTTTGCCCTATTAGTGGTTTCAGTTTAGATAAGTTTAATATTTATAATTATTTCGAATTTTATAATATTTTTAAGAGATGTTATCCCAGGTTTGGAAGTATTTTAAAATTGACGCTGCCGATAATCGGTTTGCCAAATGCAATATCTGCAGTAAATTAATTTCGAGAGGAGGTGGAAGTAAGAGTACTTCAAATTTAATGAAACATTTTAAAACGCATTCTAAAAGTAGGCCGAATGCTCCTACTAATAGAGAGCCAGCCAAAACTCTTGAGTATACCCAGTGGATCCACTTTAAGCAATTATTTTAGTAAAAATACAAATTTAGGCAGTAAAACTTCCAGCCCAGATATGGGCTTAAATGTAGAAGAAATAAGTGATGATAATTTAAGCCTAAGTGTTGATGTTTCGGATACAGATGATCCAAATCCTCTGATGACTTCTCCAAATTTATCTGCTGTGTCACCAGCATCAACAACAGACCTAGGTGATAGTTCTGAGATTCACACTTCACCTAGATTCAGCCCTTACCCCAAAACCATTCATAAAAAGTTTTTTACTTTAACGTCATTTTATAGGTCTACTCCACAATTAAACGCATTTTAGAATTAATTTTTTTGATGTTTTTCTTTTCCCTCTAGCCCTAAAATACATTTTTAATTTTTGTTTTTAGGTACCGGTACCGAGAATCGGGAATCGATTCTTATGGAATCGGTACTGGTACCGGGATCGGAAAAATTTGGTACCGACACATCCCTAATTTTCAGGTTCTTTCAACGGTTATGTTATATAGTCAGAGAAGGGGCAAGGCTCGAAAGTATAACATTACAATAAAAAATCTTAATAGTTAATAATTACAAATTTAGTTATGATATATAATGTTTATTAAATAAAATATCAGACCAATTGGCTGTGGCTACGAATCTTATTCCTTGTGGGCGCTTTGCATGCTGGGAACCATCATGGCCGCTCGCTCGTTGACGAAGTAAAACAAGAATGGTATTGCTGGATTTTCTTTAAATAAAGATGCCTTCACAGAGCCTCCAGGTGGTCTAGTGGCTAACGTGGGCGATTGATGTGCTCGTGGTCCCGGGTTCAATTTCCGGTGGAGGCTCCATACGGCGTGCACTCAGCGTCGTGAGGCAAACTGAGTAGGCGCTGAGATAACAGCGCCGCCTCCTGGCCGTGAATACCGCAACTAGCGGCTGGTGGCGCGTAGTACTAGCCATACACCGTCACACTAACACAAAAGCTGCGCGGTACGCCTTGGTCCTTAACGGACTGTGGAGCGGAGGTTTTTTAAATAAAATATCAGACCAATTGGCTGTGGCTACGAATCTTATTCCTTGTGGGCGCTTTGCATGCTGGGAACCATCATGGCCGCTCGCTCATTGACGAAGTAAAACGAGAATGGTATTGCTGGATTTTCTTTAAATAAAGATGCCTTCACAGCTGCTTCCTCGTCTCTGCAATATTGAATAACGTTTCTGGTGTTGTTAGATTATCACTCGTTCATTGTTCTGTTGTTAACTCGAGAAAATGTGCATTTTATTTTTAAGATATGGTGTTGTAAAAGTTTGTTTCAGTTGTCTGGAAATTATTAGTGTTGGTGGTTCAAATTGTCATTTCACTAGTTTATGTTGTGTACTCACTGGTTTCTATGTGTGTAGTTGTTAATTTTTCACTGCATTTATCATTTAAAAGTGTTCTGTCCAAAATCTCAAAATTTATAGTAGGCTATGTTTCAACTGTTATCCGCCATTAATCGTTCCGGGATACTGTTATTAGCACGAGCTTAATTCACCCGTACTCTTCGAATGTTAATTAAGAACTGTTTTACTTCCTTCGTTTCTGAAATCTCTTAGCCGATTTAATATTAGAAAAGTATTGTTCAAGCTTTATCCACTTCCGATGCATTCAATTAAAGTACATTATATCATAGAATATATTTTGAGTATTAATTAGTTTCATGTAACAGCAAATACATAATCGGTTTCTTTAACTCCTTCTGCTTAATTTGATATACAATGATCCATCTTTATAAAGTTTTTTATCAAAATTGCTATATTTCTGTCATTTTGGAAAAGTAGGCTCAATATTCTGTTTCCTGTCCTTGTCCAAAATTTAGCCATTTTATGTGTTATAATTATGATGATAATAAATCTCAGATTGGTATAAATGTTTATCTTTCATCAATTTCTTGTAAATTTATCAATTGATCATCCTTTTAAATATAATTAATGAAATTCTGATTCCCCCTCTGAAATTGTTAGGTATTATTTTTGCAAATTTTTGAATAATTTTATACATCTTTTTATATTATTCCTTTAAAGTATACCTTTAGTTATAGTATTTGGTGATTGATTCACCTTATATAAATCTCAACAGTTTACTTGGTTTATTTTAACTTAATTACTCCAATATAATGTTATTGAAATTTCCTATCTGGCCTAGATTTTATGGTTTTACATATACTGTTTTTTGAATAATACTATGTCTATACCCCTTCTGACTTTCTGAAGTTAATATAGTATTAAATACAATCTCCTTAAATAACTATTGGAACATGTAGCATTGTATTCATGCTCATAATACACAAACAATATTTAAAATTAATTATTGGTCTTTAAAGTCGGACATTTTAGTTTCAATTATTACTAATAACACATAACAACATTTTATAAAATAGTATGGTATTCATACTGATACATTTTAGTCTGTACTAACACTGTAAGACATAATAAACATTTTGATAATAATAATAATTCTTATTCTATACACCACCTTGAAATATGGTGTTGATAGGCTTTAACACAAACATAATCAGCCATTTAATTTTATTTTCCTTAAATTTAATTTGGTTACAGTCCTTTCTGTTTATTTTTTATTATTACATTTTAATCCCATTGTCACTGTATTTATTCCCCACCTGCTCTCTCTGTCATTCACAGTTTAAAGAATGTTTTTTGATAAAAAGTGGCATCTTCTTTGAAACATTAGTAATGTTTTCATAAGAATACTTCCTAACATTTTATATTGGTATTTATAGCAAACATTAAAGTTGTTTAATTGTACATAGTTGAAATATCAGTTACACTTATACTTGAAGTTTATTTATTATATTGAAATAACTTGCACTGGTTCACTTATATTTTTGGTTCTTATTTACAGTTGAGTTTTACAATACTCCAAGACCAAACTCTTAAGATAAGGGACAATGAAGATTCATTTATTTCATTACATAATAACTTTAGTGGGTGCACTTCTATTTACTACCCTAAATACTTTCGTTTATAACTATTTTATACATTTATATGAGGTTTTGGGTTGTTATACTTTCATGGGTGACATTTAATCTTTTTTGGGGTTTGTTATTCTTTGTAATAGGTTTTCCTTTGGTATATCTTGTAGTTCTTCCCATTCTACATTTTCTTCTCTTCACAATTCTTCCATCTTGGGTTCTCCAAGGTAATCTGGTTTTATGGTTCGTTTTTTTGTTCGGGGTATCTTCTTTACCGGCTCCTATCCTACCTGGGTATTATCCTGATTTTATTTTAGTTTTTGTAGGATTTATTTCTCTTGATACATTTTTGTTGCATTATGATGATTAACTTTTATTTTTTTATTTTATGGTGGTATTTTACTTCGACATTTAATTATTTTCATTTGAATTTTTTTTTTATTTAATGTAATTTGTATTAAATTATGATCAGATTGGAATTATGATCTAGTGGATAATCTGTAATGCTACAGAGTAAACAAGAGAAGGGTATATACAGTGTAGAATGATGTTAAGGAAGTTTACAAATGTATCATGTTATTTTAAGTGTTCATATATACATGTGTGTTAAGAATGAAGAAAAACCAGTGCTTCTTAACGCAAACCAGCACAACTAAGGGGAAACAGATCAGTTAGGTATATAGTAATATACAAGGCCACTATTTGATATTTTTGATTTGTTGTTTCAGTGTCTGGTGATGCTGTGGTGGCGATCCTGAGCTGGCCAGCGCGCCAGAGCAGGAGCGTTAAGTGCCTGACTGGCCTTGCGGTGCTGGGATCTCGAGAGAGAAATCTAGTAAGGTCATTCAGGTGCGGTCATGGTCACTGGACCAAGGGTAAGTTGGATATTTTTTTTTTTGGTAAACCGTAGAGGGGGTTGTGGCGACATATCCTAGCTGATCCCGTTAGGAAGTATGAGTGTGTCAATGAGAGTTTTTATGCTTCGGCATAAAACCTCTCATTGAGGGGGTATTGTAACGGGACATTTAGGCCTACCTGGGATAATATAAAAGATTATTATGTTTTGATAAAAATAATATTTCCTTATGTAATAATAATTTTGGGGAGGCATAAAAGGTAATATGAAATAATAATTTTGGGGAAAAGTAAACAAACTTTATTTCATAAATTATACAATGCAACAAATAATGAGGAAAATTGTGCCAAGGTCAACTCCAGTGACAAGCAAAACAGCTATTTTTAGAAGAGTGATAAACATATTATGTAATTTAACAGATCGTACGAGGTTACGTCAGTTCATACGTCACGCTGGTATACGAGGTGTGTCAGTCCACATCACATATTGGTGTAGTGATACAAACAAGAACAATAAGAATTGGTCACATAACCCACGACCACTTCAGAAAATAGCGCAGTTCCGCTAGTCCCAGTCTGCAATAACAACTCGCGCGAGTAACACCTATAAGTTCCAGAACTAAAATCGCGGGCGCCCGCATGCACGTAAAAATGTAAAAAGTGAAGGAACAAAATTTTAACATAAATGTGGATTTTGTTTTGAAATAGAACGTTAAAGGTAAAAGAGAAAAAAGTGAAATGTGAGGATAAATCGGGAGTGCTTGGGACAGTTGGAGCCGTTGGAATAATGCGCAGATAAGTAACCAACAAACAGAAGTCTATTCTAAATTATATAATCATTCGATTGGTCATCAGAATTACAACAATGTATATAGGTTTTAAAGAAAATCATGAACTCAAAAGGGGGTTATAAGAAAAAGAAATCAAATATGTAAAGTACAAAAGTGTGCGTGGCTGTGTGAATGTACAGAATATATATAATTAAGGAGTGCTGGTTGCGATAGGTTAGATATATATTTAAATAAATGATCTAGTGCAAGTCATTTTGAGAAGAGAGAAAATGTTGATGATAATAATTACTTTATTTGTTTTATCAATTGTGCCTCGTGGCCAAATATGTTCAAATGCTTTAAAGAAGGGGTTAAATGTACAAGTGTAGGAGAAAATGAAAATAAAAGGGAATGTCATTGGTAACAAATAAATAAACGAGTTATTTACTGCAAATAAACCATTCTGATCTCCTGTTCACCTAAAATCGGACCTGGCCCTGGTAAGTACCTATTTTTTTTCTTGTAGTTGGTAACAAGATGGCACCCAAAAAAATCAGAAAGAAAGCAATAAATAGAATTAAAATTAATTAAGTTTTAATTATGAATAATAAGTTATAGTACAACGTTTTCGATCCTTTCATTTATAGTTTTCCTTAATTCTCTGTTGAAGTTCTCAATTTTTTCATTTATTTGCTTTAAGTTTTGTTCGTTGATTTTCTCGATTTTGTTTTCCAAATTCTCGTTCATTTGCCTATTATCTTCCTTCATACTGTCTATTTTTTCATTCGTCAGTTTATTATTCTCCTCATTTCGGTCAAACTTTTCATTCATTTGTCTTAATAAATTCTCATTAGTTTGTTTATTCTGTTCGGTTATGAAATCCAGTAATTTCTGTAATTCTGGTGAACTCAGACCTCCTCTAGCTTCTTCTCCTTCACCCACCTGTTGTTCCATTTCGGTGTCCAGTACTGTTTCTGTCTCTTCTTCCTGTCTACCTTCTTCCGTTTCTTGGTCCTTTGCCATCCTTTTCAACACTCCTCTTGTATGCATTTCTGAACTTATAACGGCTGCCTGCTAAAATTAGGTTGACTGTATTTTCAATAGCGGTACTACAGTCCGTAATTTTTTCCTAATTCAGCCTCACTGGTTGGACGCCACTCTGTAGTATAACTTTCTTGTTGTTGTTTCTTGTATAGGGTTTATAATGTCGTAAGTTGGCCTCTCTTAAGCCCCGCGATGGGCCGCCACTCTGTAGTAGGCTCGTGTAGTGCAGGTGTGTTGATATAACGTTGTTTAATCTGTTTTAATAAGTCACACCTTGGTCGTGTTACTCTGTAATATAACGTGATATAGTTGTAGGATGAGAGAGATTGTATTTGTCGGCTAGTGCTTTTTGAATTTTCCCGCACTTCTGGTTAACACGGCGATCAGCTCTAACCGTATTTTGGCAGTTGTAGGTTAATTTATTTCTAGTCGTCGGCGAGGCTATATTCGCCTACGTACCTGCTCGCTTCCACTAATACCTGTGAACAAGCTCTTATCCTATTTGCATATTGAAATGATAACTCGGTTACTGGTAATTATTGTTTTTTTATTTTTCAGCTTATTTGGTTAAACAAAAGTAAATGGTTCAGTCTTGGATCGACCTTGACAAGTTCGTATCGATTCCGACCTTCAACAAATTGTAAATAATTATAATGTAAATTTAATAATCTCAGGGTTTGGGTTCTTTGGGCCAGTTAAGAAGTCAGAAATGCTTTTAAAAAGGTGTACACATTACAAATACATTAAAATAAGAAATCTTAATTATTAGTGTCAACAAGTATGAATGTTATGTGGTATTCTTTTATTTTCTCTATAAGTTTTTTGGTATAATCTCCTCATCTGTGGTTTTGTTTATGTCATTAATTTAGTGTAAGTTTGATTTTTTTTATCTTCACTCTAAGCGTCAGCTATACAACTTTTGATCCTTTCTATCTGGCGTTCAACAATACAATAATTCATGCTTCTCGTCTTAGTAACGGTTTTTTGACCAATAAACTCTGTTTTTGATTGGTCAGTTTGCACGAATTTGAGGTCAAGCGGCATATAGTACCGAAAATCATATCCTTGCCTTTCATGTCAAAAAATACTCCTTTGTTACCTTTTGTTTAAATTAAAATTAGTTTACATAGTTTTGTTCCTATTATAAAGATCTACATTTTGATGTATAATTTTATGTGTTAACTTTATATTAGGCGTTTTTACACCTTTACAAGAATTCTAAATCTGGGCCATAGTACTGCCCTAACTTTTATTATACAATACTTAATTTTTTGTTGGACTCATTTAATTTTGATTCACAATTATTCTAAAACTTGTCCCTTACTTAAATTTTGGTCCTTCTTTGTTATTATTGTCTTATATTAATTCATTTTGTTTTAATTGTCTCCAAGTCACGTTACTAAATATTTAGAATTAATATTAGGCAATTACCTGTATTAACTTCCGTCTTGTGACTTATTTAGTTTTTTTCTTAAAACGACGCGTTTCGAGAATAAATTCTCATCATCAGGTTCAAATTCTATAAAAACATCAAATTCACCCAAAAGGGGTCGTCAACTAGTTAAAATACACAAACACCACACATAATGGTGTGCCGTGACTGTGTCGGTGTTGAATTATGTGTGGTGTTTTTGTGTTTGTGTATTTTAACTAGTTGACGACCCCTTTTGGGTGAATTTGATGTTTTTATAGAATTTGAACCTGATGATGAGAATTTATTCTTGAAACGCGTCGTTTTAAGAAAAAAACCAAATAAGTCACAAGACGGAAGTTAATACAGGTAATTGCCTAATTTTAATTCTAAATATTTATATTAATTTGGTAACTTAATCATTTCTGACATTATCTTATTTTATATTACATGTTCGGCCTAGGCCTAAAATTTGATTTCAGTATCATGTTCTGATTCACATTAATTATTAACTAGTTTTTTTTGTTTTGAACCCTTTTGCCTGATTACATTTGTTTACAGCTTATTACATGATCTTTGGCCCTTAACATATTCTAACAATATTTATTAATTAACACAAAATCTCTTAACGTACTAACTTAAAATGTTGCCTTCATGGCCAAGATTACATTCATTCATGAACAAACAATAACATAAACTATTTAGTTTACCATAATACCAATTCCATTCCCGTACCATTAAACTTTACTAGTGGACCATTAATATATTGTCTACATGGGCCTCTATTTAGGTATCTTTTGGTATTATGTTGTAACATATACTTTCTATTTTGCCTATAGGCTTAATACACTTCTTCTAATCCTTTACAAGTGATTCATGAATGATAAAAATTATTGGCATTGGCCTAAATCAAAGAAAATAAACATAGTTAAGCAATGCTAATGCCTTCTCTTTAAAAACCAACAACATGGGTTAAACAACTACAAAACTTCCAATAACTAATACTACACTACTACAATTGTTTGTTTTCACACTGGCATTTAGTATGTCTGTTACTTTATAATACCTTCACAAGTTGTTTCTCTCGTATCGACTTATTTGGTTTCTTACACTTAATATAATTGGAGGGATCATTGACCTCCACAGTCTTATCTGCGTGATTAATGATCATCCTCATTTTCCACTTTTTTCACTTTTCACTTATACACCTTTCACAAGTTCTGTCTTATTCTCTACAGTACATGGTTTCTATTTATTACACTTTTGTGTTGTACTTTTATTTTACATGGTTAATTATTTGAGTGTAAAGGGGCAATTGAAGGGGAGGAGTTATTTTTTCAATTTAATAATAATTTTGAAAGGTCTAATTTTATTTAATTTAATAATTATTTGGGCACCCTTTATGGTCTCTAAAACTTGATTTGTGTAACACCATGTATTCAACTACGTGCCAGGCGGTACTAGGTACAAGAAAGATAAAGCATTGGAATGCGGGGGTGTGCCACTGTTTATAATCTCGGAACCAAAGTCGCTAACGGAAATGAACAAAACGTAGCTAATTAACCTGACACGTGAGTGAATCAACGAATCAGAGCGCAAGCTGGCGGATGTGGCATTACCGACGCTTAGCGTAGCGTCAGGCAGTCGACTTACAGTTTCAGGCCGCGCGCGGTCATCAAATTCTTTGCTTTAGCTAATTAGGGTCGACCGACCAACAGATTGTGTATTTGAGATATGTAAAACAATATAAAAGTTTAAACCAACATGGAACCCAAGTGAAATCAAGTGAATTTTTTGTCAAAATTAAAGCAACATTTTATCATCTCCTTATTATCAGAGTCAGCTACGATTAATATCCCAATCCTATGCACAGGTAAGTATTCAGTATAATCATCGACGTTATCATCATCTGTTGCTGCACTATTCTCACAAGGTAAGTTTTTTATTTTATTCACTCAACCATTATTCTTTCTAATAATTCTTCAAAACTTCTCCTCAACTTGAACAACTCTATCTCTCTCACTCTCTCAAAATTGCTTACACAACACCATCTTACTTTCTCTCTCTCATTCCATGCAGAGGGCACTGCTACATAAAAACACCTTCTGGCTCTTCCAGGGCAACTACAAAAAATTAAGGGACTACTTGAAGACACCTCATCTTCCTTTAAGGGACTCTTGCCCTTCAAAAACACCTGTGAACACCTTGTTTCACAATAAACCCAGGGAAAATTTACCCTCTGCCCCACTTCCACAAAATAACTCTCTTCGTAGTCCTTTTGTAACTCAGGAACACTTATTTCTACTCCTTCACTACCCCCTACTATCTCTATATTCTCATCATCACTATTAATTTTTGACATGATAATGTCTTATGGCTGGGGGTCATTTGAAAATTTCTGTAACGCATCACGCTGCATGACGTCATCATTTACCAGCCGGGAATCGTTAACTAAAACCGCGACCGCTAACGTGCTAACGTCCGTCGCAGATTAAAGACCTAACAAGCAAACAACACTGCATAGCTGTAGATAGGTATGTAACCAATCAGTCAGTCAGTAACCATAATAATGTTGCGTTTAGCTGGCGGCTGAAAGACATTATCATGCTCTTAAGCTTTTACCATTTGGTAAACGGTACTTTACATTTTTCTGTATCACTCTTGGATACTACTTTTTCAACTATCTTACCACTATTTCTTGTTAAGTATAGAAACAAGCCACAAAATGGAACTCATTGTTGCAAGCCAGTATAGGACACACAACCTAGTAATTAGCATTTTTCATTAATAATGACAAGAATTGATAACAAAAATGTTATCAATCCATATTCTGTTATATTGTAATTAAACTAGATGTTATAAAGGTCATACCAGTACCAAGACTAGTTTACCAAGGAAGGATTTATATTGTGATTAGTGTAAATCAACAGACTGAAATGGACAGAATAGGATTTACCCAATAAACAATCTAAAAAAACCTGTAAGAATATCAATATAAGAGAAAGAGGTTGTGTAATGTGACAAGTAAACCCACCCAGGGATATTTTGGTAATAATAAATATTTAATTTGAAAATGTTAATGGGATAATAAATAGTATACACAATGTGGACTCAAGGCCAACGGATTAACCGCAGAAGACAGTTATTTTTAGCCATCTGACTCATGAACTTTGTATGTTGGACAAAGCAGCATAATACGTCAGGAGCCCAACCCAGCAGACGTCATATTGTTGGGTTGTGTTTTCTTGTACTTATTCCGTCGTCTCTCAGCTCGTTCTACGGTGTTATTATAAAATTTCATACGGTCGAATTGGTATTCATCACTTCGAGGAAAATTGATCAATTCTGTAATTTCTATGGGTGGTCTCTTTTCAAACATGGCTGTGTACGGACTGGTGTCTATAGATTGATGATATGCTAAGTTGATGAATTCATCGGCTGCTGATAAATACTCCTTCCATTTTCTTTGTTGGTTGTAGCAATATGTTCGGAGAATTCTCCCCACTTCTCTTAAAACTTTCAGCTGGGTTACTGCTTGGATGATATACTGAAGTTTTAAAGGTCTTTACTTCATGATTCCACAATGTTTCCTTCCATTTCCTACCTTTAAATTGAGTCCCGTGATCGGTTATTATTGCTTTTAGCGTTCCCACTTCTGGTATATATCGTTGAATAATTACTTCTAAAAGTTTCCTGGTGGTTGCTCGGTTTATTGGATAGAGTGTGATAAATGTAGTGTAGTGGTAAAAAACAATTACTATAAACTTATATTAGCGTCGTCCTCCACTGTGTGGGAATGGACCGCAAATGTCTACAAATACTTTTTCTAATTTATTAGAAGATGTTATTGTTATCAATAACCCCTCCTTTCTATCATTGTTACATTTTGACTAACTGGCATATGTGGCAATTTTTAATATAGTTACGTACTCTTCGATTGATGTCTTTAAAGTATACATGTTCTTCAAGTGCTTTCAACTGTGTCCATATCTGACGTGATAATCCATGGTAATTTCTTTTTCGATCACTCTCGGCATAACATTGGTTGTGATGGCTTCTGGTTTTAATTTTTTTTTTTTTTTTCCCGGCAGGGCTGGTGAAAATCTCTATAGACACACTAGAGCCCCGTAGCTCCAGGTAGTGTGGGACTCTAACCCACTAAAAACACCTCCCTTTGCAACAACTGAGCGAGCCCAACAAGTTGCTTTTCTTTAATATTACAGTCACGGTTTATGGGGTAGAAGCCCACTGGCTGTTCCCCGGGTTGAGATTATTGCCTTTCTCTCTTTTAGAGTTTTAAAGATTTAAATGCACTAGTGTGTCACCAAATCTTGGGGCTTCAATCTTTTAAGCCTTCTTAACGTGTGCGGAGCTTCTTCCACCACGCAAAGCATTTCTGGATTTATATGAGTCTGAATTCTCCTGTCATGGTTAACTGCATATTTTGTTACGATTTCACTGACATATTCTACTTTGAGATCTTTGTGCAGATTGTCATTCCTAATACACCAGGGGGCATCAACAGTACTCCTAAGTACTTTGTTTTGAAAAGTTTGGATCATTTGAATGTTAGATTTCATGGTGCATCCCCAGAGTTGTACACCATAAGTCCACACAGGTCTCAGCACTTGTTTATACAACAGCAATTTGTTTTCAACTGTTAGTTGTGAATTCCTACCTAACAGCCAGTACAATTTCCTGAATTTTATGTTGAGTTCCTCTTTCTTTTTTTTCACATGCTCCTTCCATTTAAGCTTTGCGTCCAGAGTCATACCCAAATACTTAGCAGTGTTAGAGTATGGCACTTCTTGTTCATTAATGTAGATCTTTTGTATTTCTATTTTTCTGTTGGTAAAATTGGTGTGTATTGATTTTGTTTCATTGAGTTTGATCCTCCAGCGTCGAGTCCAATCCCATACCTCTGCGATTGAAGTTTGCAGTTTATTGGCCGCTGTGTCGGCATCATTACCTACCGCCAGAACAGCAGTATCATCCGCAAAAGTCGCAACGGTTGTTTCCTCACTGTTTGGTAAATCTCTCGTGTATAACAAATACAAAATTGGACCCAATACGCTCCCTTGGGGAACTCCCGCTGATATTTTCTTTAAAGTTGAATATTCATCCTCATGCTTCACCCTAAAGTATCTTTCTGAGATGTAAGACTTTAGTATCAGATAGAATTCCTCTGGGAGATCCCTATGTAACTTGTACTCAAGCCCATGATGCCAGACCTTATCAAAAGCTTGCGCTACATCCAGGAAGACGGCTGAGCAAATGTTCTTCCCTTCAAGAGCCTTTTCAATAACATGGGTGATTCTTTGTACCTGGTCAATAGTGGAGTGCTTTTCTCTGAATCCGAATTGATGATCCGGCAACAGGGTTCTTTCCTCTAACAAAGGCTTTAATCTCTTCAAAAACAGTTTTTCAAATAGTTTTGAGATCACCGGTAGCAGGGAGATTGGCCTGTAGGACTTTTTATCTGTTGGTGCTTTGTCAGGTTTTAGAATCATGATAACCTCTGGTTTTAATGAATAAAAGATTATTGTGTATACAGTAGAATTGTGTTATTCTGTCATCTTGTTCCGTCAATATTTGATAGATTTTATTTAGTTTACTGTCTTTCTTCTGTTGTTGTATTAGTTCGCCAATAATGTTTGCTAAATCGGATCTGTTTTTAATGATGTATATCTTGGCTATTGTTTCTTTTTCTCCCTCAAGTGTTTGGTTCTTTGTATTAATTATTGACAATGTATCTGCTGCAATGTTACTTCTTCCTGGTACGTTCTCCCAACTGATGTACTGATGTTGTATTCCTGCAATGCTAATGTCCATCTCGTCAGTCTCCCATGGCTTAGTCTGCAGCTCTTCAAAAATGATATGGACTTGTGGTCCGTTCTGACCGTTATTGAGTAGCCCAAAATATATGTCCTAAATTTATTGCACGCAAACACTATGCTGAGCAGCTCCTTCTCTGTTACATGGTAGTTCCGTTCGCATCTATTCAACACTCTGCTGGCGAAGTTAATCACAAGGTGATTCCCTTCGTCATCTTCCTGGTACAATACTGACCCTAAACTCACATCGCTGGCGTCGCAATTCATATAAAAAGCTTTATTGAAATCGGGATGGTGCAGCATTACTGACTCTAAAAATTTGTTTTTTATTAGCTGAAAGGTGATATCCTGGTCTGATCCCCACATCCACTTGTCTTTCGATGATAGTTGGTATGAAAATGTTGACGTTAGTTCTGAGTAATTCCTCTGAAATTTCCTATAGTAATTACATATGGCCAAAAATGATTGTAATTGTTTCTTATTCTTTGGCATTGGAAATAATTGAATGAATTCTATTTTATCTTGTGATGGTGTTATGCCGTTTTCTGTTAGATTAAACCCTAGGAACTTAACTTCATCTGCAATGAATTTGGACTTTTCTAGTTTTAATGTAATGTTGCTTTCCAATAATTTTAACACTTACCTGGCTGAGCGATTCTGGGTCTGTCCATCTGTCATGTCTGGCCATTTTTTACACATTTTGACATAGTACATAATCAACAATATAGTTATAAGTAATTCAAACTTTATTTTTTTTTTTTTTGTAAATTCAACTATTCTCTAAAACACTATATAAAAGTGAAACTTTTATTTTAAAAGTTTTTTCTATGAAATTATAAAGTTTCCATGTTTTTGCAACTAAAAAAAGTTGAAATATTCCAGTTAGGTTATACCACAACATATTGTCACAAAAAAACTGAAACTTGTCTTCTGAATATTCACTAATATTGTTAGTATACACTATATACACAACTTTGTTTACATTGACTAAACATTTTTTTTGGTTTTCAACCACTTACACATTCGACTACAAAACCATTTACCGAATACAAAGCATACGTGAACAGAAATGTACATACTTCTGCGATCTAGGTGCAAAATTGTGAACTACTAATGTCAGTCTTTATGGTTACATGATTACACATCGTCGAAAAGCTTAAATCAACGGCTTTTGTCATGTAAAACAGAGCTATACGCGAAGACGTACATTTACGTCTCTCGTCAAAACTCGGAAGTTATGTAAGCCGTACATGGACGTCTTTCGCCAGCAAAGTGTTAATAGTACTTGTTCGATCCTTCTGCAATGATGTAATGTAGTCATGTGTACGGCTACCGTTTTATTCTGTAAAATGTGAATCAGATTTTGGTATGTGTGTACTGGGTGTAATGTGTCTTCTCTATTCGTCGTTCAAGTGAATGCAACTTCCGCAGATTTCGTCCGTTGCGAACGTACGAATAACCAGGTCTCGTTCTTACCTGTTGTTCATTAGGGGTGTGAAAATCCCGGTGGCGCCAAATTGTTTTATTAAAACAATTAAAAAAATTTAAATGTGTATGGCCTGCGCCGCTCAGGCGGTTTGAATAATTCAAATGTTTCCGCCTGTCGTGGCCGTCTGTATCGGCCAGTAGTTCGTTGCGTCGGCTGTGCGGTCGCTAGTCGTCAACACTTCTTGTCTGCTAAAATGTCATAAATTATTATCCACCTCCCAATGAAATCATAACACCAGGGTTACCACTCAATACTTATTTATTTTTTGGTTAACAATTAATTATTCACTTAATACAAATTATGTTTCCTTTTGTAATACAATTGCTCCGGTTATATGAGACACCTCTACAGGGTTTGACAAATCGATATCTGAACTTAATAACAGACTTTCAGTAATGGCGTCTGTGGAAATTATACACAAAATTATGTTCGTTTGTCACGGGTTCTTGAGATTACGTTAAAAGGATTACTAATGTTTAAAACAATAAAAATACACACCCTTACATCAGTTAAACTTAAATAATATACTGTGTAGGTATAATTTGTTTATTGTAGTGTAGTAAAAGTGTTACAAGCTATCGGTAATTAATAACAGGTTATCTTTGCCAGTTTATAAATTTTCAGTGACTTAGTTTTTTAATCTTTGAAAGTAATTATGTTCAATTTAGTGAGAGTTCGGCCTTTAGTGAGAAATAATTAAAGTGAGTTTATTCAGAAATTTGGGTAATTTAATAGATACTTATCACTTCAGTAGACAGGACGAACTCATTTGATCTGGTATTAAGGAGTTAGGCTGCAATCATCTTTAATTTTCTTTGGTTCAGGACTTCGGGCATCTTTTCCAAGTTAATCGGCAGGATATTACTTTCTTTTTTTCTTTAATTCGGCTTCGACATTAGTTATATGGTTTCAGACTTCATCTTCTCCCTTGGGGTTCACTTACTAGTAATTTCATTTGGTATTTTGACGTTTTAATTAACAATTTTGATCATTCCAAAACTAGCGTCTATTCAACCAAAAGCGTCATATATCGAGTAAAGAAATCTAACGGTAATTAGCAACCAAACGACTGTTGTCATAGTAACCATTTAATCCCGATTAGATAATTCTGAAGTAGCCTATTGTTATCAATATTATTATATATAAAAAACTTTCACAAATGAACTTACTTTTGTTCTCACTATCACAAACGTTTCAAGGTGTTGTGCCTCTTCCTCAGTGTGATTAAATACTGAAAGTCATTGTTGCAGAATAACGGTTATGGACTATAGGTGTGTGTGGTGGGAATTGATGATGGGAGGGAATTGGCGCTGAGGTTCAAATTTTGTGTTTGGATCAATGTATCAAATAGTGTATGTGATCTGTAATGTACTTGTTCATTTAATATGTTGTTTGGTTGTAATGTGTGATATCTGTATATTTCAAATTGTTCAGCTGTGTTTAATTTTCTACTTTTTGATAAGTAGTGTAATATTTCCATGTTGTGTTCTATGTTTGTGTAACTATGGTTTTCATTTTGTAAATGTGTGGCAAATGTGGAATGTATGTAATTTGTGGTGAGGGCTTTTATATGTTCTGAAAATTTGGAATAAAAAGATCTTCCCGTCTGGCCGATGTAGAATTGGTTACAATCATTACAATTTAATTTATAAACTTCTGTTTTACTGTATGTGTCTGTGTCTTTGTTAAAATTTATATGTTTCTTAATGGTGTTGTTGGTTCTGTAGGCTATTTTATAATTGTGTTTTCTAAATGTGTTAGCAATTTTGTGTGTATTGGAGTTGTAGTATGTAAGTGTTATGTACTTACTGGGTTGTGTGTTGGTCTGATGTGTTTTATTTTTATTTTTTGTGTTTAGGATGCGTTTGTGTATTTTATTTACCAAATCGGGGTTGTATCCATTTTTAACTGCTATATATTTGATTGTGTTAAGTTCTTCTTGGTAATCATGTGTGTTTAGGGGTATTGAAGTGAGTCTATGGAGCATGTAGTTGAATGCTGCATGTTTGTGTTGAGTTGGGTGGTTGGATGACCACCAATCAATTGTTATCAAATTTTGAATTTTTATTCAAAATAGCTGTATATCTTCTTATTGATTATATTCTTCTGTCCTCTTCCCTACATATTAAATATCACCACTGTTATTATTTCCTTTCAAAGATTAATTTGGTATCACATAATGTATGGTTTTATGAAATATCAATGTTTGTACACATCTGTTAATATTTGGTATTTACATTTCTCCTTTAAACTACGTTCTTATTCTAATATTTTTCCTTTAAACTGATTTACAAATTATTCTTGGCTATTTACTTGCCTTGAATTTCTTAATTTCCTGATTGTTTTTATACAGTTTGCAGTTATTTGTCAGTGACAGTTATACATTTCCTAGGCCTTAGTAGCCATTGATTATTTTGATTTAATTTATTCTAATTATATTTCATTTCATTACAAAGTGTTTTGTTCTGTTGTTATAATTGATTTGTTTAGTGGTTGTTGTGTCTTGAGTTTGTTTTTGTTCTGATTATATGTCAAGATTATTTCCTATGTCTTAATACTTAAAATATAACAATTAGGCCTATGGACTGTAAGTTCCTTTCAGCCATATCCTCTTCATAACATTGAAACAAACAATTCTTTACAAGTTATTAGTTACTGTTGGTTTTAACATTAATTTCATTCTTTGCTACTACTTTGAGTGATAAACATCATCACTTCTTGTAAACTTATTTAATTTAATTTCCCTTATAACATACGGTATTTACCAATTATATATTTAATTGCTTAAATCTTTACTACTCCTTTTCTACATTCCATGTTAACACAAACAGTTTATTTTACCTGGGCTTTCTCCCCTGAATAATATTGTATCCTTTATCTATTTCTACTCTAAACACTATTTCTAATTACCCTTAACTATATAATTTTTATAATCCCACTCTTAAATCCTTCATTGGTCCATCATTGATTTATTAAGTGTTTACTTATCTATCACTATCTTTTTAATCATACTATTGTTTACAATATCCATTTTCACACATCACTTTCACTGTTATAACTTTTTATTTTACACGTTTATTGGTGGGTAAACCCTATTATTATTTTTCCTTGTCACTTAGTTACTCTCATTATATTTCTCACTATCTCACTATCTTTACAAATTTTATTTATATCTAATAAGTTCATGTCTTTTTCTAGATTTCTTACTTACATATACTATTAATTCGTGGGTTAGTGTATTTTTATTCAATGGGTTTTTATTAATTATGAGTTACATTTGTCACTTAGACAATACTAATATTTCTTTTTTATATTGGTTATTCACCGGTTTCGTTTCCTTTATGATATTTGATGGTATCATCTCCCCCTTCCCTATTCTACACTATTTGTCTGTGTTTTATCACCTTGGTTCACTTTATTTTCTTTATAGTTGGTTTGTTCCATTTTTAATTTCATTTTTCTTCTTCCCTTCCATCTTGTTTCGCTTCATTTTGGTTATTATCTGGCCAATCTCTGGGGTTGGGTCAATGTCATTTGTCTGTCAGTCTAGTTTGTATTTCTTATTTAATAATCACCTTTGGTTTACTATTCTTCCTCCTTCACTCTTAATTATATTTACTATTTTCGTTCTCTTTATTATTTATTTATTAAAATATATTATTTCTTAGCATTTTTTACATACTTATTGATATCAAATATGATCTGGGTTTGGCAATGTTATATAATGTGCTTCCACCAAAATTGATCATTTTATAAAACGTGATTCTAAGTTTGATGAAATTATCAGTTGTATTGTATCATCTTTTTTTTCAAAATTCTCCTACTTCTCATTCATTTTTTATGGTTAATTCTGTATCTTTTATTTCCATTCTTCTTAGTCTCTTCATTATTTTCTCATATTGCGAACTGGCTTATTGATTTTTTATTAGAAATTATTCCCTATAAATCTTATTTTCCCTAACTATCTCTACCTTGTAGTTGCAATCGATTCGGATGGGCTCTATTGGCTTACCTAACTCCGTCGTTCAAAACTACTCTTATCCTGAGATCAGGGGAACATCATCCCTGCTCAGTTAAATGATTGCTGGACTTATTCAACAGACAATCTCAATTAATGACTCTTAAATACAGTCAACTCATGACTCAAAATAATAATAATAATCATAATATTTGTTGGGAATCTTTTACTTTTATATTTCATTATTGCTCAGTTCGAGTCATATATTTTTTCATCTTTCTTTATAGATACTACTTGATAATACTTGAAGCATTGCTTTTTATTGATACAATTCACATTTTTATTCATTTTTAATTACTTTTTGTTTCATCTCATTTCACATTATAACTCTTAGAATGTTTATTTTATTTATTTAGTTTTTTGATCATTGGTTTGTGTAATTTTACTTCCCATCTTTTCTAAATAGTGGTGGAAGCTGATCATTTTGATTGATACTTTGTTTTCATAATTTTTTAAATATCATAGTAAGTTAGTGCTTCTTACTAGTTAGGAATTTTTGTAGTTTATTCCTTTATAGTATGTTTTGCCTTTTATGCCTCATTTTTTGGCTAAAGATTATGGTAACTTAATCTTATTTTGTAGGAATGTTTTGTAACTTCACTCCTCTATTATTATTTTTTATTTAAATATTGTAGTAAGTTGGTTGCTCTTACTTTATATGGATTCCTTGTAACTTTTATCTCTCCATTTTTAATTGTTCTAAAATATTCACGAAATATTTGTGTAAGCTGTCCTTACATAACTTTTTTGAATTTTGAAATTCATTTGAGATCTTTTTCTTTATGATATTGGCAAACTTGTTCGTTTGTCACGTTATTTTTCTTTATTTAAAGTATTTCTGTTGGTTTTTTACTTTAAGTTTTTTCAGTCATTATTGATCGTCATAATATTTCTTAATTGATGCCTGATTGTATACACCCTTTATTTTCTTAGTGACGGGGTGAGTGATCTCATAAGTGTTATTGCCCTTGTCTTTTGTTATGGTGTATGGTCCTACGTATAATAATAGTAACTTTTTAGTAATGCCTTCTATGGAGCTGGGTAATTCTCTGTTTTTTATGAGTACCCTTTCTCCTACATCGTATTTAATAGTCTTTTTCTGGTTCTTAGAGTATTTATTCTTTTGTTGCTCTACCTTTTCGGCTATTCTGTTGTAGAATTTTCTTTTCTCGAATTGATATTCGGTGTTGGTGGGAAATTGAATCATATCAGTTATCTCTCTAGGTGGTGGCCGCTCAAACATCATTGTGTATGGTGTGGCTTCAGTGAAGTTGTGGTAAGCTAGGTTTATAAATTCTTCAGTGGATTTTACGTAATTGTGCCACTCTTTTTGTTTATCGTGGCAGTAGGTCCTCAGTATTCGACCCACTTCTCTAAGTACTCTCTCAGCTGGGTTACTGCTGGGGTGATAAACGGATGTTTTGTAAGTTTTAATATCATGTTCCCAGAGTTTATTTTTCCACAAATTTCCTTTAAACTGGGTTCCATGATCGGTTATTATGGCCGTCGGTTTTCCCACTTCAGGTATAAACTTGGTTAAGATAATCTCAATTATTTTCTTTGTTGTTGCACGGTTAATGGAGTACAACTTTGTATATTTGGTGAAGTGATCGAACATGATGACTATGAATTTGTATCTGTGTTTTCCTCCACTGTGAGGAAACGGACCACATACATCAAGGAATACCCTTTCTAATTTCTGACTTGATATTATAGGTATCATCATACCCTCCTTTTTTGAATTGTTGCATTTTACCTTTTGGCAAATATTACATTTTTGAATAGTTTTGTTTACCTTTCGATAAATATTTTTTATATAAACTTGTTCCTCTAAAGCTTTTATCACTTTTATGGCCCCCATATGGCCGTATCTAATGTGGTAGTCTAGTATCAATTGTTTTTCCACCGTAGATGGTATTACTAGTTTCCATTCTCCGATATCAGGATTGTTTTTGATAAATAGCAGGTTGTTACGTATTTTATAATATTGCATAATAGTTTCTTCTTCTTTTAACATTCTCTCCCGGATACTCATTATTTTTGGATCCACATTTTGACATCTTCTTATTTCCTGGGTTATTTTTTCTAGATCTATTCTGTTTTTGATAATGTTATACACCTTAACTAATTGTTCTTTCTCACCCTCGAAAGTTTGTTGCTGGACGTTGATACGGGATAATATGTCAGCAGCTATGTTTTTCTTCCCTGGTATGTGTTCCCAGTTTATGTGATATTCCTGTAGCAACAATATCCATCGGGTTAATCTTCCGTGGCTGAGTTTACACTGCTTGAGGAATGAAATGGATCTATGGTCACTTCTCACGGTTATGTCGTATCCCAGAATGTAAGTCCTGAATTTGTTGCAGGCGAACACGACACTAAGTAGTTCTTTCTCCGTGATGTGATAGTTTCGTTCGCATCCACTTAAAATTCTACTTGCAAAACTTATGACCATATGTTGCCCCTTCTCATCTTCCTGGTATAATACCGTACCTACACTGACATCACTCGCATCACAATTCATGAAGAATGGCTTTTTGAAGTCTGGATGGTGTAAGATCACGGTGTTTAAAAACTTTTCTTTTATTTGGTTAAATACTTCATCTTGTTCGGGCCCCCAAGTCCACTTATCCTTAACTGATAATTGTTTTTTGAATTGTGCTGTTAGTTTGGAATAATTATCTTGAAATTTACGATAATAATTGCAGATTCCCAGGAAAGATTGAATTTGTTTTTTGGTGTGGGGAATCGTTGTATCGCCTCAACTTTTTCTGACGAAGGAGATATGCCTTCCTATGCTAGATTGAATCCTAAAAATTGTACCTTTCAGGCTATAAACTTTGACTTGTCCAGCTTAAGGGTTACGTGATTATCTGATAACTTTTTTAGTACGGTTTCCACTCTAGCACAGTGCTCTTGCCAATTTGATGATGTTATCAGCAGGTCATCTACATACACGGTGGTAAAATTCAGTACATCTTGTCCCAGTATTTGGTCTATACACTTAACAAATACTGCGACCGAATTTATCAGTCCAAATGGCAATCTTTTGAACTGATAGTTCCTCCCATCGAACAGGAATGCTAAGTATTGTCTACTGTTTGGATGTAGCTCCACCTGCCAATATCCACATACGGTGTCCCACGAGCTGATGTATTTTATACGGTGAAACTTCTTAAGGATTTCTTCGATTTCACCCGGTGATGTTCTATCGTTCACTATCATTTTATTGATCTCTCTTGCATCGAGGCAGATTCTCACCTTTCCGTCCTTTTTCGGTATCGCCACTATTGGACTTATATAAGGTGATTGACTTAATTCGATGATATCGTCTTCCATCATTTGATTGATTTCTGCCCTCACTGCATTTCTTTGTGAGTAAGCGATGGGATAAGATTTTTTCTTAAAGTCAACGGGTTCTTTAAATCGTATCCGGCATTGATAGTTCTTTACCTTGCCTGGGGCGTCAGAAAAAATGTGTTTATATCTGTTGTATATACTTATGAGTTCCTCTGCCTGTTGCACACTAATCTGTGGATCTTGTTCTTCTCGTTGGAAGTTTCTGATCTCCTCCAGCTTGCTTGACCATAATTCTTCATCCTTCCAATCTTTCAATATTCTTTCGGGTGATTGTTGGCAATAATTGTTTTGGATCATGTTGCAGCTGTTTGTTATTAATGGTAACTTGCCACTGTTCACTAGATCGGCTGACCATATCCCTTGTTCTGTGGTTAGTGATACTTCTCCTAGCCGCAGGTTAATTATGGCAGAGTGTTGTCTGAGTACATCACACCCAACAAGTATTGAGAAAGGTAGGCCGCTGGCAACAAGAAATGGCATAGTTACTATTATACCTTTGCTATTAAGTTCCAAAGAGACTTGTTTCCGGACGGTTTTATTTTGTCGGCCGGTAGCACCAATGATAGTTACATTGTTTATGGGCAGGGTTGATATGGGTATAATACTACTTCCCTGATGTAGTCTATTTAATTCTACTTGGTCGATCAGAGAGATATTAGACCCTGTATCGATCATTATGGTTGATAGGATTCCATTTATTTGGGCACTTACATACACTATTTCTAATAGGCATCATGTTATCATTTTCTTCGATTCAATCGTCCCTTATATTTTTTAAATAGTTAGTACTTATTATGGTGATCTTCTTGTCTGTTGTCGTCTTATATTCCCCAAGAGATTGGTCCAGTGATGGGCTGTTCACAGTTCTCACCGACCTTATTCATTTAAATGAGGGCTATCCTCATTGTTTCTGACTTCATTTGTGTTTATTGGTTGGCTCGTTGATGGTTCCTGTTGGTGGTTTGTGTTATCACCATCATTCCTGACGTTTTCCTCGAAGGTGTGGACCCTTGTGTTTGGTACCTGGTTATAGTACGTTCGTCGGTTGTTATTTGTCTGAGAATAGTTTCTTACTGGACTACGCCGTGCTTGACATCTCACATAATTCACTTGCGGTCAGTATCCTCGGTTGTTGTAGTTGTTGTTACCGTTTCCTGGACAGTAATAATTGTTGGGACCATTCCGTTGTTGATTCCCTCTGTAATCTTTCTGAAATTACCATTATTTTTATTGTTTGGGTGATAGTGCCTGGGCGCATCATTCCCACGTTGATTTCCTTGATAGTTATTGGTGCTGTTCGGTGGTGGCTTATTGTCACCCTGTTGGTTTGGTGGGGATGGCCCTTCATTTGGTTTATTATTTCGGAAACTCGTGAATCTGTTCTTACGGTACTGCCATTCGTGTTCATGGCTCTCTAATAAACTAGCCATGTCCTGAATTGTCTTGACTTGACTATACATACGGGCTTTCTGGATCGCATCATCATAGTGGTACGATAATTGTATGACTAAACACTTCCGGAATGCGTGGTTCCAAATTCCTGGCCATGCAGATTTTTCCTAGAAAGTATGAGGTTAGGGTTTTTCCGTTACTTAAATTGTTACGGACCATGTTCTGGGTTGACTCTGACCAGTATTTTGCTTTGAATTGGGTTTTAAATTCTTGGATGCTCTGGATGTCTGGTCGTGTGGCGGTCCACCAGTTGTCATATGTTTCCTTAAACATGTCATCTAACATTCCCCTCACAGCTGTCCATCGTGTTTCACGGTTCTTTATTATCAATTCTTCCACCCTTTTCAAAAACTCCATCGGATTGCGTTTATAGTTGCGGAAATTTATTGTATCTCGATTGTCACTGTTAAATATTTGGTTATGTTTACATGACCGGTCACGCCAGTTGTCCACTTCTTCCTGTAATAATTCTTCTCGTCTATGCATCTTTTCAATTCTTTGTTTATTTTCGTCCACTTTACTGTCAATTTTATTTAAATTGCTGTACACTCCTTCCATTCTTTCTCCCAGGTCTGTTCGTACCACTGCTGTCTCCTTCTGATTCTCTTCCCGGACTTGATGCATGTCCTGGTTCACTTGTTCCCACCTTTTGGTTGTTTCTTCGTGACATTCCTCAACTCTCCTTTTAGTTTCTCCTTCGAGGTTGTTTATTTTATTGATTACCTCCTCACGGACTTCTGAAACAGTTTCGTTGGTTTTCTCCAGTTTCTCCGTCTCCTCTAATTTTCCATTTGTTTCAGTGATCTGCTGTTTTGCTTCTTCTCGGTACTCCATTAATTGGTGTGCCATCTGCAGCTTCATTTCTTCTTTATTTTTCTCGTGGTCCTCCTTCAGCTGTTCCCTCAATTCTTCCTTCAATTCTTCGTTTCTTTGCTGAATTTCCTCCATCAATCGTTGTTGTAATGTTTCATTATTTTGGTTGACTGTTTTTCTCAATTCTTCCTTAGTACTTTCATTTGTACTCACTATTTTCTCATTGATCTGTTTCAGATTGTCATTGGTTTCTTTCTTCATCTGTTTCAGACTCTCCTCGTTCTTGTCTAATTTTCCATTAATCAACTCCCATAATTTTTGTAAATCCATTCCTCCTCTGGCTTCCTCCCTATTTCCAGCCTGTGGTTCCATTTCTTCATCTTGGGTTGGTTCTGTTGTGGTTATTGCTGTTTCCACTTCTTCAATTGATGTTCCTTCCTCTTCTTCCACTCTATTTTCTTCCATCTCTTTCTCCTTTGCCAACTTTTTCGACAATCCTCTGGTGTGCATATTGTAACCTTTCGCAATCGCCGCTAGAATTTCGTATTTCCCTCTCTTCCAGTCCCACTGGGTGGTCGCCAATCTGTAATGTATATGAGACGTCCGCCTCGTTCAAGCCCCGCGATGGAAGGCAATCTGTAATGTGATCGAGTGCGGGGCGTCCTCGTTTACAGCCCCGCGTTGGGTTCGTCAATCTGTAATGTAGTCGTGTGTACGGCTACCGTTTTATTCTGTAAAATGTGAATCAGATTTTGGTATGTGTGTACTGGGTGTAACGTGTCTTCTCTATACATCGTTCAAGTGAATGCAACTTCCGCAGATTTCGTCCGTTGCGAACGTACGAATAACCAGGTCTCGTTGTTCTTACCTGTTGTTCACTAGGGGTGTGAAAATCCCGGTGGCGCCAAATTGTTTTATTAAAACAATTAAAAAATTTTAAATGTGTATGGCCTGCGCGCCGCTCAGGCGGTTTGAATAATTCAAATGTTTCCGCCTGTCTCGGCCGTCTGTATCGGCCAGTAGTTCGTTGCGTCGGCTGTGCGGTCGCTAGTCGTCAACACTTCTTGTCTGCTAAAATGTACATAAATTATTATCCACCTCCCAATGAAGTCATAACACCGGGGTTACCACTCAATACTTATTTATTTTTTGGTTAACGATTAATTATTCATTTAATACAAATTATGTTTCCTTTTGTAATACAATTGCTCCGGTTATATGAGACACCTCTACAGGGTTTGACAAATCGATATCTGAACTTAATAACAGACTTTCAGTAATGGCGTCTGTGGAAATTATACACAAAATTATTATTGTTCGTTGGTCACGGGTTCTTGAGATTACGTTAAAAGGATTACTAATGTTTAAAACACACCCTTACATCAGTTAAACTTAAATAATATACTGTGTAGGTATAATTTGTTTATTGTAGTGTAGTAAAAGTGTTACAAGCTATCGGTAATTAATAACAGGTTATCTTTGCCAGTTTATAAATTTTCAGTGACTTAGTTTTTTAATCTTTGAAAGTAATTATGTTCAATTTAGTGAGAGTTCGGCCTTTAGTGAGAAATAATTAACGTGAGTTTATTCAGAAATTTGGGTAATTTAATAGATACTTATCACTTCAGTAGACAGGACGAACTCATTTGATCTGGTATTAAGGAGTTAGGCTGCAATCATCTTTAATTTTCTTTGGTTCAGGACTTCGGGCATCTTTTCCAAGTTAATCGGCAGGATATTACTTTCTTTTTTTCTTTAATTCGGCTTCGACATTAGTTATATGGTTTCAGACTTCATCTTCTCCCTTGGGGTTCACTTACTAGTAATTTCATTTGGTATTTTGACGTTTTAATTAACAATTTTGATCATTCCAAAACTAGCGTCTATTCAACCAAAAGCGTCATATATCGAGTAAAGAAATCTAACGGTAATTAGCAACCAAACGACTGTTGTCATAGTAACCATTTAATCCCAATTGGTTAATTCTGAAGTAGCCTATTGTTATCAAATTTTGAATTTTTATTCAAAATAGCTGTATATCTTCTTATTGATTATATTCTTCTGTCCTCTTCCCTACATATTAAATATTATCACCACTGTTATTATTTCCTTTCAAAGATTAATTTGGTATCACATAATGTACGGTTTTATGAAATATCAATGTTTGTACACATCTGTTAATATTTGGTATTTACATTTCTCCTTTAAACTACGTTCTTATTCTAATATTTTTCCTTTAAACTGATTTACAAATTATTCTCGGCTATTTACTTGCCTTGAATTTCTTAATTTCCTGATTGTTTTTATACAATTTGCAATTATTTGTCAGTGACATATATACATTTCCTAGGCCTTAGTAGCCATTGATTATTTTGATTTAATTTATTCTAATTATATTTCATTTCATTACAAAGTGTTTTGTTCTGTTGTTATAATTGATTTGTTTAGTGGTTGTTGTGTCTTGAGTTTGTTTTTGTTCTGATTATATGTCAAGATTATTTCCTATGTCTTAATACTTAAAATATAACAATTAGGCCTATGGACTGTAAGTTCCTGTCAGCCATATCCTCTTCATAACATTGAAACATTTATGAGTTACATTTGTCACTTAGACAATACTAATATTTCTTTTTTATATTGGTTATTCACCGGTTTCGTTTCCTTTATGATATTTGATGGTATCATCTCCCCCTTCCCTATTCTACACTATTTGTCTGTGTTTTATCACCTTGGTTCACTTTATTTTCTTTATAGTTGGTTTGTTCCATTTTTAATTTCATTTTTCTTCTCCTTCCCTTCCATCTTGTTTCGCTTCATTTTGGTTATTATCTGGCCAATCTCTGGGGTTGGGTCAATGTCATTTGTCTGTCAGTCTAGTTTGTATTTCTTATTTAATAATCACCTTTGGTTTACTATTCTTCCTCCTTCACTCTTAATTATATTTACTATTTTCGTTCTCTTTATTATTTATTTATTAAAATATATTATTTCTTAGCATTTTTTACATACTTATTGATATCAAATATGATATCAAACACAATTCTTTACAAGTTATTAGTTACTGTTGGTTTTAACATTAATTTCATTCTTTGCTACTACTTTGAGTGATAAACATCATCACTTCTTGTAAACTTATTTAATTTAATTTCCCTTATAACATACGGTATTTATCAATTATATATTTAATTGCTTAAATCTTTACTACTCCTTTTCTACATTCCATGTTAACACAAACAGTTTATTTTACCTGGGCTTTCTCCCCTGAATAATATTGTATCCTTTATCTATTTCTACTCTAAACACTATTTCTAATTACCCTTAACTATATAATTTTTATAATCCCACTCTTAAATCCTTCATTGGTCCATCATTGATTTATTAAGTGTTTACTTATCTATCACTATCTTTTTAATCATACTATTGTTTACAATATCCATTTTCACACATCACTTTCACTGTTATAACTTTTTATTTTACACGTTTATTGGTGGGTAAACCCTATTATTATTTTTCCTTGTCACTTAGTTACTCTCATTATATTTCTCACTATCTTTACAAATGTTATTTATATCTAATAAGTTCATGTCTTTTTCTAGATTTCTTACATATACTACTAATTCGTGGGTTAGTGTATTTTTATTCAATGGGTTTTTATTAATTATGAGTTACATTTGTCACTTAGACAATACTAATATTTCTTTTTTATATTGGTTATTCACCGGTTTCGTTTCCTTTATGATATTTGATGGTATCATCTCCCCCTTCCCTATTCTATACTATTTGTCTGTGTTTTATCACCTTGGTTCACTTTATTTTCTTTATAGTTGGTTTGTTCCATTTTTAATTTCATTTTTCTTCTCCTTCCCTTCCATCTTGTTTCGCTTCATTTTGGTTATTATCTGGCCAATCTCTGGGGTTGGGTCAATGTCATTTGTCTCAGTCTAGTTTGTATTTCTTATTTAATAATCACCTTTGGTTTACTATTCTTCCTCCTTCACTCTTAATTATATTTACTATTTTCGTTCTCTTTATTATTTATTTATTAAAATATATTATTTCTTAGCATTTTTTACATACTTATTGATATCAAATATGATCTGGGTTTGGCAATGTTATAATGATCTTCCTAGTTTGCCGATATAATTAGTAAATCATCCATGTATATTGTGGTAAATTGAAGCGCCTCTTGTCCCAGAATTTGATCCACGCATTTCACAAACACTGCTACTGAATTTACTAGTCCAAAGGGTAGCCTTTTAAATTGATAATTACGCCCTTCGAAGATGAAAGCCATATATTTTCGGCTATTGGGATGCAATTCCACCTGCCAATATCCACAAAATGTGTCCCATGTACTAATGAAATGAGTGCCATAAAATTTCTTGAGGATCTCTTCGATCTCTCCTGGTGATGTCCGATCATTCATAGTGATCTTGTTTATTTCCCTGGCGTCTAAACATAATCTTACCTTTCCGTTTTTCTTAGGTACCGCTACTATAGGATTGGTGTATGGGGAGTTGCTGTATTCGATTATATCATCGTTTATCTGTCTATTAATTTCGGTTCTAACTGCCTCCTTTAGAGAGTATGTAATAGGATATGATTTTCATTTAAATTCTACTGGTTCCTTAAACTTTATTTTGCATTGAAAATTTTTCACCTTACCGGGTGTATCTGAGAATACGTGCTGGTATTGATTATATATCTTTATTAATTCCTCTACCTGATCGTTGGTTATTTGTTTGTCACTCTTCTCTGATAGGAATTTTCGAATCTCTTCAATCTTCTCGTTCCATAAGCTGTCATTTTTATCTTCGTAATTTATTTCTTCTATTGGTGTATGATTCCTATAATCCCTATCCTCCCTAACATAATAAATGATCCGGTCCTGAGGGGCTTCTTTGCTTCCAATTAACTCAGCCGTCTATTCAACACTATTTGAGCTCAGAGACACTGTAATGGGGCGATCCTAAGTGGGTATCATTTTGTTCAAAAATAAAATGAAAATATATGAAGTGTTTTAAAAGCAAATATAACCATTGGACGGGCGATCTTCAGCAACGGTGATTCATAATTATGTTGGCCTAAGACATAAAATGTGTGATGATGTCAATAACCAATCGCTGAGCTTGTATAATTTTGTGACCATATACGGTGTAAAACTACGGTTTACATTTGGCGACCCTGCCAGGATGGGATTCGAACCCACGCGTGCATAATGTAAACTTACATACAGTTCAAACCTGTAGATGCTGCACCTGTAATTTACTTACCTGCTTCGTCAGAAGTGCCCAGGGTCGCCAGAGTGTTTGAGGATGACATTCAACCAATTTACGCATCTGACTTATTAAAATATCCCACTCAAAAGTTCCATGGAACGTTTATGCGAACTTCGGAAACAGTGACTAAGAACGCAATAGTGCGCGCTAGCAAATAAATTGCACAACACCTTACTTGTTATGAAAAATTAATTTTAATTAATTTTGTCTTTGAGGCATTATTCAGTATCTCTTGAATACATGTCTGTTAAGTCACTTTTGACTTTTTAAATTATTTCCCAAAAATACCACACTCTCATTCACACGCTAGATTCCCCAGTACTACTTTCATTCTTTTACTTTCACTCACTGACAAATTATAACATTTCTCTCAGCGCTTTATGATCCAGGGGCTTTTAATTATTACTGATATTGCAAACAGGTACCTGTATACTTTTAAACACACTTAATACTGATTATGTGATGGCTGCTTTCACTGACGCCACGTGTTCATTGAGTCTAGTTTTTTTTTCCAATTTCTCGTCCGAAAGTAGTCCAGCGGCATCTATGTTGTTATTACTGGCTCTCGTTTTTACTCCCCGCCATCCTGGTAGTGATTCTAAAGTCGAATTTCGATGTACTAATGTTTTAAAACTCACAACCAGACTTCAGACCCGTCTGGTTGTGGGAACATCCGTTGTTGTAGAGCCTCGAGCTGCCGGATACAAGCTCACGGCTGACCAAATATTCACCGCTCTCGGCTGTTTGAATTTTCTTCGTTGTAACATAACTGGTTCAAATATATGTAGAATATATGGTTCTTTGTTACGTATCATCCAGTTTTCTGGGTGGTTCACGTCATTGTTGAGTGACGTGCATAAATATACTATGACTTTATTACCGTATATGGTCACAAAATTATACGAGCTCGGCGATTGGTTATTGACATCGTCACACATTTTATGTCTTAGGCCAACGTAATTATGAATCACCATTGCTGCAGATCGCCCGTCCAGTGGTTATATTCGCTTTTAAAACACTTCATATATTTTCATTTTATTTTTGAACAAAATGATACCCACTTAGGATCGCCCCATTACAACACTTTTGCTCTGCTCATATCAATTATAGCTGCGTATTTCCTTAATATATCACAGCCGATTAATAAATTAAAGGGTAAGCCATTGGCTACCAAAAATATCATAGGAATCATTATACCTTTATCAGTTACTTCCAATCAGACTTGCTTCATGACTGTCTTGTTTTGACATCCCGTTGCTCCTACTAATATAATATTATTTATAGGTAAGGTAGGTATTATTTCCTTATTTTCCTTTTGTATTCTATTTAACTCTGTACTATCAATCAGAAAGACATTTGCTCCTGTGTCAATCATTATTTTGGTAGGTATTCCATTCACTTCCGCGGTTATATAAGCGATCTCGTTATTGTTATTGGTTTTATTATCTTCTTCTTCCAGTAGTTCGCCCCTAATATCCTTCAGGTAATGGCTCTTGATTATCATAATTGTCTTGTTGTTTGTTCGTCTGTCTATTATATCATCGTACACAATAGATCGGTTCAGTGAGGGTTCCTTTGGTGTTTTCACTGCTGCTGTCCGTTTAAAGAGATATCACTCTCTTCATTCCTCCTCTCTGGTGGATTCGGTGTGCTATCCTCTCTCCCTTCCGGTCTGTCTCCCGTATTATGGTTGAATTCGTTGTTGTGATTTCCCCATGGGTCTTCACTGCTGCGACTCCTCTGTCTCTCGTACCTGGATTCTCTTCCTTCGTCGTATTGATTGGCTCTGTTGTGATGTTCATTGTAACTGCGGTGTCCGTGATAATACCGCCTTCCGCTGTCATTTTCTTCCGTTTGAACGTGGTTTACCCCTCTGTAATTTCTGTTCTGGTTGCTATTATTATCATTTGTCTATAGTTATTATTATTATTGTTTGCTCTATAGTTATTATTATTATTATTATTATTATTATTATTATTATTCGGTCTATAGTTATTATTATTATTATTATTATTGTTTGGTCGTTGGTTGTTGTTATCCCGATTATTTTCATTGTAATTATTATTATTATTTCGTCGCTGATTTTGGCCGGTATTATTATGATTTTGATTATCGTAATTGCCGCGATAATTGTAACGATTGTTATAATAATAGTTGTTGTTATTTTGATTATCCCTCTCCGCATATCGATCATGCCTCTGGCGGTTCCTCCTGAATAATTCTCGTGCTCGTAGTTTTCGAGCAACGCTGCCACGGATGGTATGGTTTTTATCTGTCCACTCAGCCGCGCTTGTGCTATGCCTTCTTTATAATAGTATGCCAACTTTGTTACGAGGCACTCCTCCGGTATTTTGGGTTCGAGGTTCCTCGCCAGGCACACTTTTCCCAGGAAATACACCATCAGTGTTGCTCGTCTACTGGTGTCATATTTTCCATTGCACAAATCGTCGTGTATTATGTTTTGCATCAACTCCGACCAATACTTGGCTTTGAATAGCGTCTTGAACTCCGCGTAGCTCTGTACCTCATGTCCACCAATTGTCATGGACGTACTTGAAGTATTCTTCCATCATTCCTCTGATCACTGTCCATCTGTTTTCTCGATTTTGTGCGATGTTTTCTTCTACCCTTTCGAGGAATTCCATTGGGTTCTTCTTGTACGTTCGAAAATTTATTGTTTATCGTCTATCCAGAGGTTGTATTCCTGACATCTGAACTGGTTGACTCTGGAACACATTGAGTTCTTCCCAGAAGTTGTTAAACTCTCGCTGCTGTATCTCTGCCATCCTTTCCTTGTCACTGTGAACCTGGTCTCATACGTTGTTCACCGTGGCGATTATTTCTTCGCATCTCTCCTCGAAACTCGTCTGTACACACGTCAGATCTTCTTGCTTTTTCTTTATTGAATCGATTTTCGCTGAGCTATTTTCTTCAAGGTAGTTTATTCTGAAGCTGATGTCTTCCGTGGCTTGCAGCAACTCTTGACTGGTCTGTTCACATCTCTCGTTAACTTCAGAAATTTCTCTTCTAACTCCGGTTATCTCCTCTTCTATTTTTGTATACATTTTCTTGTTGTTCTTCTCTATTCTTTTACTCATAAGTTCCATATTTTCCTGCATCTTCTTAATTATTCTTTCGATATTTTTATTTTTATCTTCTATCTGTCATCTATCTTCTTACTTAATTCTTCCTTTATTGACTCTATGTTATCGTCTATTTTCCGATTTAACGATTCTATATTTTTATGGTTATCTTCTTTTCCTTGTTGTTATCATCTTTTTTCTTGCTTAATGTTTCGTTGAACTCTCCCATAATCCTTATTATATCTTGTAAGTTCACGCTTTCTGATTGTGCGGGTCGGTTAGGTTCAACGGGAAGTAATATCGCTTCTATATCTTCAACCAGTGTCGCCTCCTTTTCGTCAATGTCTATTTCCTTCTCCGTGTCCGCTGCGCGTTTCTTTGATGTAGCTCTCCATTGCATCTTCTGTTTTTTGTATTGCAGCTGCTGCTAAAATTACGTTATTTAATTTTTTATTATTATTTATTAAGTTTGCGTTTTTGACCTAACTCGAGCCTCTAACGTTGGTGCGCCAATTTATAACGAGATGTGATTCTCTCTCTCTTCTTTGAATTAAAATCTTAAAGTTCTATTATTAGTATATATTTTTGTTAGTTATTTTATTAATAAGTTGTTCAAAAAATAAAATTCAATCTTGATTAGTGTGGTGAAACTCTTCTTATTTATTTGAAAAAAAGTGTTCACATGTATTTTGTAATTTGACGTTCTTCAGTTGATGAGACGAATTGAAATCCTGTTAATTAAGCAGAGTTGAGATGGTAATTTAAATTTTGAAATAATTTAAACTATCTCAATTGGCGCTACCAATAGTACCACCTGTTGCGGGCTGTCCACCTAACATGTAATTGTCTAGTCTACTGAAATAATTTTGTTAACTCCTTTTATTGGGTAATAAGTTGTTTATTGATTGATAATGCTCATGAATTTACTTTAAAGAATAATTAAAATTGACATTTTTGTCCATTTTTTACAATAATAATTAGCTTTATGAAAATCTTTTATCTCAGGGTTGGTTATTCTGACTCTTTGTATTCATAACATAAAACGTTACTTTTTGGTTAAAAGTTTATCTGAAGTGTAGGTCCTTTTAGACTGCAAGATACAAGATACAAAAAACAAAACTAGAATTTTTATACTACTATAATCATCGAGTAGTAGGAGAGTGATTACATGAATAAATACATCTTAACTAATAACATAAAAATTCACAGACACGTTGTGTCAACATTTGGCGTACTGAACTGTGGTCAGTGAACCTTAAAATTAATAATACTTTTTCAACAACACTTAAAATTATTAGTTTAATAAAGTTATGAAACTCTTCAGTGTTCATAGAGAATTCTCTGATTCTTCATATTGGATGAATTTGATTAGGTAAATTAGGTAAACTAATAACTCTGGTAAGCATGTTCGGCTTACTATTAAATTTTTTAACTAGGAACAAATTGATTAATGCAATACTGTTTAACTCTTTCTTAAAGTTCATTATAAATTATTTTATTTAGTTGTCTCTGATAATTAAAGTTTATCATGTCTGTGGGTAATTACTAAATTTATAATTAGCTTTCGTCACACTTCTTAAATTGTTAATATATTAATTGAAATAATATCAATTACCTATTAATAAACATAACATACCTATCAGACCGCTCGTGAACTTTACCACTGCTCCTGGCTTCAAAACTGCAAAAGCACTAGTTCGTTTGATAAAAGATAATTTACAATTACGTAATAATCATCGTATTTAGAACAACAATAATTTTATTAATGATATTAAATCTGTTGAACTGCAACCTAACCACAAATTGGCGTCGTTCGACATAACTAATTTATACATTTATACACGAACATCCCAATCATAGAACATTACAGATTTTGAGAAACAATTTATCTGACAATAGTTGCATGGACACACAGACAATAAATGAGTTAATTAATTTACTCGAGGTTATTTTGAAACAAAACTATTTCACTTTTAATGGCTCTTTTTACATTCAAAATGATGGCCTGGCAATGGGCTCACCCCTTTCCGGCCTACTGGCCGATATTTATTTAAATTATTATGAGAATACTCACTTGTTGAACAATAATATATATGCAAATAAAATAATATTTTATGCACGGTATGTAGACGATACGTTTTTAATTTTTGATGGTACTAGAAGACAAATCGAATTATTTAAAAACTGTCTAAATAAAATAAATAGAAACATCCAGTTTACTCTTGAAACAGAGGTCGATAACAAGATAAACTTTCTAGATTTAACCATCACTCGACAGATGAATAAACTAAAGTTCAACATTTATAGGAAACCGACTACCACTGACACCACAATACACGCAGACTCTCATCATCCTCTTTCACATAAAATGGCAGCGTACAATAGTTTCATTCATAGATTATTGACGATTCCTTTGGATGATAATGACTTCCGTGATGAGCTAAATGTCATAAAATATATCGCGGTTGCCAATGGTTACAGTAGTTTAACCATTGACAAACTGTTGAGAAAACATGAAAAAAGAATACTTAAACCACGAATAAACAACAACACGCAAAAAATTTTTATATCTACTAATTACACTAGCTTTATGCCTAAGGTTTTGTATTCTATATTGAATAATAATAGTTTCACTATTTCATTCAGGACTAATAATAAGTTACTGGACATTCTCAAACCGAAAAAACACACGCCTCCAGAAGAAAAAACTGGCATATATAAGTTAACATGTAATGATTGCGAGTGCTTCTACATTGGACAGACTGGGAGAGGTTTCCTTAAACGATTTCGAGAACATTTACCTAAGAAAAAAAGAAACATTGACAACATCAAATCAAGTTACGCCCGACACCTGACTTCACACAATCATAATTACACAGATTTTAGTTCCAATTTAATACCGTTACATGTGTGTAAGAAGGGCCGTTTCATGAATGCCTTGGAGGAATTTGAAATTTACAGTGCATATGCAAACCCAATGAGTCGCGATATCGTGTTAAATGACCACCTGAACTTTGTATCCAACCGATTGTACGATACTGCCTTGAGTCTGCTCGCGGGGGCTACGATAAGGTAGCAACCGCTCAGTGGCAGAATGAACTTGAACGGGTGCGCACCCAAATCCGCGTACGGTTCATATGCAAATCTTGACATTTTAACTTTTTAACGATCTCGCAAGAGTGACAGTTTTAACTTTTTAATATCTGATGATGGAGCATACGCTCCGAAACGCGTCATAGACGAAGCATAAGAAATCACACGGCGGATAATTAAGGTAATTAATTTATTAATTCGTACAAGTGATTTGGTTACCATATTAAACATGAATATGAAATAATAAGGTTCATTGCACCCTTAGTGTTCCTATGAAAATGTTTCCTTCATCACTTTTGATGAAGTCTATTAAATAAGTGAATAACTTTTATACATAAAATCAACTGTCGCTAACTCTTTTAGCAATTAATGAATTAATTAAATTGATAAGGTCCCATATTCCTTAGGTTTTCGTATTTAATTATCTTCGATTTATTCAATAAGTCTTATTAATTATACTCAAAACCAGTCAAAAGACGCGTTGAAGTCGTCTATTTTGCAGAGATATACCGAAGGGTCACAAAAATTAAGAAAATTAATCAATCAGCGATCATCATCGGACACAGTTCATCACTGTACTTCGATGGAGAGGCCACGCTGCTCCTGAGACCAAATTTTAAGAAAATAGCCTCAACCAGCTGACGGAAATCGATAACCTCAAAAAAGTAAAAGGTTAGGCCAAAAGTAAACAATGTTGAGTTAACCTTATATCAGTGTCTATTTGCGGAGTATGTGCGCATAGGAAGTGAACTAAATATTAATAAAAAGGCTAAAAGTGCAATTAAGTAAAAGGAAATACAAGCAAGTATAGGGACAATTAAACTATAGTTAGAGGAATTAAGACTTGCCACTATAAAAATTTTTTGTATGCATGTTCACACTTACACTGGTATTGTTAACCTGATTAGGATTGATTATATTTTGGTTTGTTTACTCACCATTTCACTTTTATAATTAATCTCGCTATTATTCCATTTTAATGTAATTCCTTATTATCAATTACATTCGTTTGAATACACTACACTTTGTAGTGCATCTTCACATGTCACTTTCACTGATTTTTACACTATGTTTGTTGTCATGAGAAGAATTTAACTAGACCATCTAGTTGTTCTTGTCTGACTATTGACAATTACCCTTCCGTCTTCACATCACTTTTACAACTTAATATTATTGACAATGTTTACTTAAAACTATTGTACAATGGTTTTTTAGTTTGGTTTCTATATTGTACTTCAGAGATTTTAGGTTGTAATTTAATTACATTTATTTTGGCTTTTATGTACTAAAAGTTCCTATTTTGTGGGTCCCCTTGGTTTTTGCATTACAATATATATAATAAATAAATATACTTACAAGGAATTAAAACCATTGAAGAATTACTAATTTTGCTCACATTTTGTTTCATCCTCATTACAAAAATAAAAGCAGTTCTCTAGAGGAGATATGTGATGGCATCCAAAATGAGCTGCAAGAAAGACGAGAGGAGAGTGTAAGAGAAAACTTTGTGCAGAGAGAAAAGAAGAGAATCACTATGAAGAGAGAAATGCAAGCAAGGGTGGAGGGCAGCAAAACGATATAAACAACAAAGTGAGAGAATACAAAGAGAAATTATTTCTCATAAGAGAGAGAAAGAGAGAGAGAGAGAGAGAGAGAGACAGACAGACAGAGACCAAGGGGTGAACGACTCAGAATAAACAGCACGTTATTAGAGAAACAGGTAGAAAGAGCACCTTCAAAAGAAAGGTATAGAAATCATTGTTATATAGCCTCTTCCTACAAAGCAAGTAAATGTGACACAGTATACCGTCAACGGAGAACAATACGTCCAAAGAAAGATGGCAGAATTTTGTATCCCACCATGGCAGTGTTTACTATGTTTGATTAAATTTTGTTTTATAAGAAGCAGTTTTAAAACCTATTGTTATGTGAATAATTACATATGTGAAGATGTAAATAAAATAGTAATACCATTCACATCCAATAACACCTGGGGAATATATGCAACAACACATATATTTGCATATTTAACCATGGGAGTATTTTAGTAAATAATTCATAGAGAGAAGTTGTTAGAAATAATTTAAAGTAGTGTTTGTGTATGTACAGGTAAAAATTACAGGCTCTAACCTGTCAAAAGTGATAACTTGTCGATTTTATGCAGTATTTATGTGGTCTATTAACACAAGCAGGTATTGTGCTCCAAATGGGGACGATCTCTGTGTACGCATGTATTTTGCTTGGTTAGAGAACTACTGATCAGACATGAATGAATTAATGACAGTAATTAAACATGCTTATTTAATCAAAATTGAAGTCTACAAAACACATTTTGCAATTCAGACAATGCCATAGGAAGAAATGCACTTTCTTTACACTGCCACTGGAAGACGCAAATAACTTACTCATGGGGCCACACTTGGGGTTTTATAAGCGACAGGAAATTGGCATCAGCAACATCATCATCGTTGTCATCGTCTCATATATCCAGAAGCTGCACACATACATGCACGCGCGCGTGCGCACACACACACACACACACACACACACACACACACACACACAGAAGTAAAAAATAAACAATTATTTTGTTCAAAACAAAAAAACAACTCACAAAGAACTGAAGTATGAGCTAGTGAAGTAAAATCAATATGAAAATGTAAATGGTTGAAGTAAAATAAGTAATATGGAATTTTAAGTTTTATTAAAAATAATTTTTCTAATCAATTTAGAATGGGTGCTGTTTATAATAATTATGTTTACTTAAAGTAAATATTACTTTATTAAAATATTAATAAACTTACAATTTGATTTAACAAAAAGTATAATACTATTTTTGCAGATTATATGCTAAGATATAAAATTTTAATAATGATTCAAAGTTGATATTCCTGTCAGAAACCCAAGAAATTTACAATTGTTTTTTAATGTGTTTTATGTTTTGATGTTATAGATTATTATTATTTTGTGCTACACATAAGAGTGTAGCAAACTATACACAGTGGAGAAGTGCCACTACATGTAAGGATTTTACAGCAAATCATTTCAAACAGGTTTATCTGTCTTCATTTCAGATAATATACTGAGCTCCCACTGTTTTTGTGAAGGTATAACTTGTGCATTGTGTAGGCGCTTCATTCCTCCAATTAGTTGTACCGACTACTGCCCATTTCCCTGCTGCTTAACAATGGACCGACAATAGTAATTATAACCACTAATACAACTTTCTTAATTAAAAATTCCCTATATTTTGTTCAGAAATGTAACAACTGTATAATAAGCACACAATACAGGCTAAAAATTCTAAACATCTAATTTGTGTTAAAATATTCTTTAGTCTGACCATGGCCGGATTTTAATAATTTTTGATTCCATTCTAGGGTGCTGTTACAAATTTGTATTCCAAAATATTGAAATTTCTAAATCTCACCACTACATTCAGATTTTAGTTAATATTCCCTTTGATATGCCACATGCCATATGCCCAATAATCCCTTTGAATTTTTGCAATTTTATCAGAATTTTCCCTCACTTTTTAGCCCAAAATTTTGAGATTTTAAAAAATGAAGCTACATTCATAATGTTTAAAGTTCTCTTTAATTCGATATTCCACATGGGCTTTGGTGATTTTTTACAAATTTTCACCCTCACACATTTTTGTCACTCTCCCACCTACATTTTGCGGGATCAGTGTCAAAAACAATATGGTTCTGTAGGGTAGAGTTACAGACACACAGGCAAGTTACACACGTAAGTTTATAAAAATCATTTGATGCATTGAAAAGTAATCGTGACACATGCCTCAACAGACAATACATTTTGCGGGATCAGTGTCAAAAACAATAGGGTTCTGTAGGGTAGAGTTACAGACACACAGGCAAGTTACAGACATAAGTTTATAAAAATCATTTGATGCATTGAAAAGTAATCGTGACACATGCCTCAACAGACAGAAAGACAAATACCAAAAAAAGATAGAGTAAAAACGAAATTCGATTCGTTCATTCAATTATTGATGTATTCACAACATATTCATATTAAGTGTTGATAACATTATCAACCTACCATTGTTCACAAGGAACAAAAGTGTAGCAGACAACATTCAAGTGTTTCACTGGTATAGGAAATTCAATGTTATTGTATAAACTAACAACTGAAATAGAATCACCAACCCCAAACAACTAGCACTCAGCTTGTTAGGTGACAGCACCAATGGAAGACATCTCAGGTGTCTCCATGTTTTAACCTTTTCACTGCCAACACGTGTGAGCGGTTATGATTTGCCCATGCACCATATTTTCAGCAGCAGTGTGAGTATATATGCGCAGAGCACTCTACCGTTTACAAAACGGGCCGCAATAACAATTATACATGTAATTTACTGCAAAGATTACACAATCTCAAAACACTCAACTGTCAATTGCAGATGTAACTAAAAGGAACTCGACACAACAACAAATATACATATTGTAACGGTACATATCATAGCCAAAATACCAACGGTCATAAGCAACAGTAATAATCCATTAAAGGCCATCAGATCAACTAAACTGGAATTTAAAGGAGGAAGAAAACTAAATAATAAACTAAAAGAGAAGAAGAAAGAGACCAGCATTAAGAAATAATTAACAGCGAAAGAAATGAAGACAACTGACTAGAGACAAGACCAACGTTGACCCAATATACACAATAGATCAGACAGTGAGAGAATAACTAAAACATACACCAAAGGAATATAAATTGAAGGAGGTTAATAAATTAAGTTAAAATAGGGAAGAATTGAATTAACTCAACCAGGAGAACTGGAAAAGAAAATAACAAATAAATAAAATAGAGAATAATACTCATGATTGAGAAAAAGGAATCATTTTAAAACAAAGATACAAACCCTATTAAATGACGTAACAATGATCTCAAACCATTAACAGCCTATTATAAGCGACTCGACTGTGACAATAACTCTAATTTAAAATAAAAATATAATGACCAGGAGAATGAAATTAAAACTTTGTACTAATATGATTTAATAAGATATAAAAGATAACAACAACATTGTATCTTATCTACTGTATATGTAAATGATATAGAAATAGAGATATCAGAAAAACCGATAATCTCAAGGATTATTGTAAAAATAATATAAAAGAAGCTGAAAAATAAATACCAGACAATAAGTAATAATTAATAGTATTAATACACTTAAATAATTGTGAGAAAAGTATAGAAACAAGCCACAAAATGGAACTCATTGTTGCAAGCCAGTATAGGACACACGTAACCTAGTAACTAGCATTTTTCATTAATAATGAGAAGAATTGATAACAAAAATGTTATCAATCCATAATGTTATATTGTAATTAAACTAGATGTTATAAGGGTCATACCAGTACCAAGACTAGTTTACCAAGGAAGGATTTATATTGTGATTGGTATAAATCAACAGACTGAAATGGACAGAATAGGATTTACCCAATAAACAATCTAAAAAACCTTTTAGAATATCAATATAAGAGAAAGAGGTTGATATCAGTAGAATCAATAATATATAATATCACTACCAATAGAATATGAACCAATAATTAGTAGAATAAAATTGAGTCTTAATAATGAAAATTAAAAGTACTTGTCAAGTAGTGCTAGATGCAAGAACTGGTGATAAATTAACAGCAAGGGAGAAAATACTGGTACAGCCCAAAACATTGTCAAACTTTGTAGTTATTGTAATGACCAATTATGTAAGAACCAGTGACTTAAAAAACAATTATGTAATTTCTAATGAAAGTAATACATGTAACACACTAGAGTACAAAACTAGGAGTGATTATAAAGACTAAAAATGAACAAAATAAGAATGTAATAACCAAAACTGAGGCAATCAGAAGTTGTAATGATCATTTCAGAGTAATTGTGTCATAATAGAAATGGTTAAGAAACCACTATTAAAAGACAATAGGTAAAACTAATTGATAGTATCATAGGCCAATATGCCTAGCCAAGTTATTTGTAATGTTAATTAGAAAAAAGTATTTTCTTATGTCATGAATAATATAGTAATGGTGATAAGAAGTTGTAAACAACAATTATGAGTAACAAGGTTGCAGTAAAAGTAAGGAATAATAATGGAAAGGGGTAATTAAATTATAGTAACTAATATTGAATTAGGCCTAAACAGCCAAAGACAATTTTTATCAAAATACAACCTTATAAATGATTGTAAAGAGTTCATACTCCACTGTTAGCGAGGAATACTCACTGTTTATTAAAATTTAATAGTCAAAATAACTAAAACAAACATTATAATATATAAAAAGCTAATAAGAGAGATTAGTAAATTTATTTTTGTTAATAATGATCAAACTCATATGGTGTGGGGATCCAAATTATTCGTCTCAGAGAATCCTGAACAATGGTAATAATGAATTGTTAATTAGAGCAAAGATAAGGGAATAATGTTAATTATAAAGATGTAATAATTTGCCAGCCTTTGGGCATCATAATGTAAACCAATTTATTATAATCATGGACAAAACACATGATAACACAAATGTATTCAAAACCTACTATCACAAATTAAGTGGTAATGAAAGTATAGTAGAGAACAACTTTAACATTGATAATTAATTTTTCCCCACACCCCTGAACACTTTAGAATATTACTATGAAAGTGAAGAACAATTGTCGTTTCATGGTAATCACAAAAGTGAATAAAAACATTCATAAAGGAATGACAAATGAACCTAGTTAGAAATAACTAAACATTAGAAAGGTAGAAGGAGTTGAAAGGAGTTTGTTTTGTTATTATGTTAATTAATTATATAGAGTTACCAATGTTGTGGGTTAACTAATGCAAAGTTAGTTTAAAAGTTGAATTTTATGTTAGTTATTAAGTAGCATACAAGTCATGGAAACATGATTCCAAGTTAAAATGTTTATAATTTGTTTTAGGGTAATAAGAGGATAAGAAAAGATATACAGTAAACCCTTGGTTTAACAGACTTCGGATTTAACGCGGGGAAAATAAAAAAAACAGCATGATAATGTTGTTAGGCTTTTGAAACATATAATGTGCATAAACTGCAGACTACTGTTCTGGCGATATTGCTTGGCTATCGCAGCATTATTTCGTTTCTTTTCTTCTTGTTTCTTGTTTTGAAACACGCAAATTTTCTCATCTTCAATTGTATTTGATGAGAACAGAGTATTCATCAAGAATTCATTTCACGATCCCTGTCTTTGCGTTGTCGTTGACGCAGCCGCGCACACGTTCAGTGGAAGACATCACGACGACTAACACTGAACAATATACACTGATCAATATAATATCTTATTTCACTGTGAAATATTCATCCATCGGCTAATACAGCAAGCATTACAATGGCACGTAATTTTTCATTTCCCGTAATCTTTATTGTTACAGATTTGGTCCCCTTTTAGTCCACCGTAAATATACGTAAATAAAAAATATAAAATACGGGCGTTTCATCGGCATTTCTTATGTGTTCAAGTGATTCAAGGCCTATTTGATTTAAATATATCCTCAAAAAACAAAACTTGCGATTTAACGGACTTTACGGACACCCCTCAGCCCCAATTAGTCCGTTAAATCGAGGGTTTACTGTAATTCAAATGTAATAAAACAGTTAAGCATTAGTAGTATGTAACAAGTTTCCTAACAAAAAAGAGATTAATGAACTAAAGTGTAACCTAGTAATTAATGTGAAACCATGACAGGCCACTGCTAAATTCAACCAACTATTGTCAAAATTAATAATAAAAAAACCAAATAATGTAAATTAGTATCAAACAACAGATTTAACAAATAAGCTATCTTTCAGGACTATAAACATATTTTTTGGAATATCAGAAGGTGCTAAACAATGTTTCAGAAAATGTTAAACTGAACAAAAAGCATGACCTAGGCAGAAAGATTGAATATTAAAAATAGTAGTAAAGTCAATTGACAAAAGACAAATCAATGTTAATTAACAAAAACAAGTCATGATTATTAAGTGGATGTTCTTTTTTAGTAATGATACAATGTAATAAGAAAGGGCCAATCCATTTGAAATCACCCAATTTCAGATTAAAAGGTTGCTGACAAAATTTATTATTTTTTAATTTTTTTACATAAAAGTTGTACTATATTCAGAGAGTATAAAACAAGCATTCATTCATTTTTTAGACGTTCAGTTTTTTTTTTGAGTGGCCATTTTGTATAGGTGCGTTAGCCTATTTTCCACTTTACAAAGGTTTGCAGTAAACTCTGTAGCTCCTTTATTTTTGAAGATATTGATTTCAAACAAAAACCATTTTAAAGAGAATTAAATGTGCAACATTTTATGTCCAGTGCACATGTAAACCTGCTGGCACTACAAATACCTTAAAACAATTGTTGAAAGTTATCGTTTTAAAAACGCAAATTGTCATTTATGAAATTAAAAATTTTAAAGAAAAAACTAAGACACCTTTAATTTTTTTTTCTAAGTATAGGCTTCATAGTATACTACTTCCTAAAAATGTTTGATACCTGAGAGTCTCATCCCTTTTTTTTTATGGGTCTTCAAACATTGCGATTTTTCTGAAATCGGCTATATTCAACCTGAAATATCTCAAAAGGGACACACTTGAAAAATCTCAAATTTTCACAAAACAATCTTTACTTTTGTAATAACAAGTGGTTAAAATTTGATAACTGAGGCTTTAATAGTTTTTGAGTTATAACTTTTTTTAAGTACTGAAATCACAAGAAGTGGTGCGATGTGCAAATGTTATAAAAACTGTGTTGTAAATCTAAATAAATAATACATTAGTAACATCCAAGTATATTTTTTTTTATTTATACAGTTCACACTTTAAGTAAAAACACAAACACTATTAATCCTTCTCTTTTATCTTCTTAAAATGTCACTAATGAAAAAAGTTGACTGATTTCTGTACATAGTTTTTCGCTGATATTGAAGCTCGACCTGTAGCATTTGTGAACTCTATTGGTGTTAGTTTCCTTAGGACCTTACTAATTGGCACACAATCTTTGTCATCTTTAGAGATTTGGAAAGAAGTTCTGGGGCCATGTGGATGAAAAAAGTGAATAAAAAGATCGTTGTTTTCCTCACTTGTTTCTTCAATTATCCTGATCCACCAGTTCTTGTCATAAATGCAAGCTACTCTACTGTATCTTGTATATTAAATGAAAATACACTTTCTTCTGGAATTTCTGTAGCACGCTGCAATCAGTAAACTCTTCAGATGTGAGTATACATAACATCTGATTTTTGTTTGAGTTAGAAGTACAAATCTATGAAATTACCTTGTCTGTGGAATTTGCTTACAATAATCAAATTTCCTCTGTAATTTCGTGCTGTTTGATTGCACTTCTTGTGATTGTACATAAATAAAATGGACGCCTGATACATTCTCAAGGCAAAACCTGTACATTTCCTCAGCTGTTAAAATTTGATTGCTATATGGTCGCTGCTGGCTTGCCTTGGTCACCGCTCTTTTTGTGGTGCCACCGATTCCGTCACACGCGTTTTTCCCATGTGAGGAAACAAAAAAATTCCACTCAACATCAAGACCAAAGTCAGTTTTATAGTGACAAATGTTGGTAAAGTTTTTTTTATTCTTGTATTGGCTGCTGGTGCTACTTTCTTAACTTCTTCAACTAAGTATTTTTGGAAAGTGTGTACAGAAGCAGTATTGTGCTCCAAGTTGTCACTGATTGCATAAACTCTTACAGCAAATCTTATCATCATCATTTTTCTTATAATAAAACAATAAGACAAAACAGCATTTATTTTTTTAAAATTATTTCCTTCAAAACATGCTTAAGAATTAGTTTGTCCTAGTAAAATATTACAATACAACAACAGGCACAGTTGAACTGAAAGTCTTTTCATTGTTGTTTTAATACCTAACATATAGTTTAGTTGTAGAATGAACCATAAGTTTAGTTGTAGTTTAGTTGCTAATAAACTGAATTTCACCACATAAAAAAAGTAACTCAAAAACTAGTAAAGTCTCAGTGATCATATTTTAACCACGTGTTACTACACAAATAAAGATTGTTTTGTGAAAATTTGAGATTTTTCAAGTGTGTCCCTTTTGAGATATTTCAGATTTCAGAAAAATTTCAATGTTTGAAGACCCATAAAAAAAAGGGATCAGACTCTCAGGTATCAAACATTTTTAGGAAGTAGTATATTACGAAGCCTATATCTAAAAAAAAAAATTAAAGGTGAGTCTTAGTTTTTTCTTTCAAATTTTTAATTTCAAAATGATAATTTGCATTTTTAAAACTTACACTTTCAACAATTGTTTTAAGGTATTTGTAGTGCAGTAGGCTTACATGTGCATTAGTCATAAAATGTTGTACATTTAATTCTCTTTAAAATGGTTTTTGTTTTAAATCAATATCTTCAAAAATAAAGGAGCTACAGAGTTTACCGCAAACCATTGTAAAGTGCGAAATAGGGTAATGCACCTATACAAAATGGCTGCTCAAAAAAACTGAACATCTAAAAAATGAATGAATGCTTGTTTTTTACTCTCTGAATATAGTACAACTTTGTGTAAAAAAATTAAAAAATAATAAATTTTGATAGCAACCATCATTGGTTGATTTGATATGGATTGACCCGAAACTTAAAGAAGTTTGACATGATTTTGTGAAAATCAGATACCTAAAGGGTCGATAAACCGAGTTTTTGTAAATGTAATAGCTTACCTATTAGGTAACATAAATATAGCAAAAGGGATATCAAATTGTTTGTAATTAAGTAAGGAATACAACTATGTAAATTAAATTAAGATAAATTAGTTAATAATTAGGGCGTAACTTGTACTGGAAGGTAAAAAATCAGTTATTTGAAATACAGTAATACAAAATCCCATAATCCCAAGTTTAGCAGAATCAACCAATCAGAAATTAGAAAAATGGGTAAAAAATTCGTTGAAGGGAGAAGAGGAACTAATGACTCAATTGTTACATCTGAAAGTGAAAACATTAATTCCATATAACCGAGGGAAAAAGTATATTTGGAATCATTTCTAAGTTGACTAAAAAGTAAACCAAATATTTTTTAACAAGAAAAATTTTTAAACAAAGAGGAAATAAATACAAGTTAATAGAAAATATCATATCAAGAACAGAAAATCTCTGTGAAAGTTGGTGACTTCTAACCAAACTACACACATAATTTACGAATTCACAAACACAAAGGAAACTGCACGAACACTTGAACACAACAACACGGTGAAGGAAAACACAGAATCCGACATAATTTCAGTGAACACTATAAATAAACTTAAATATTTTAAAAGGAAAGCTGGGATGATTGAATTCATATATTTGAAGTGGCGAACAGGCGGCCATTTTTTTTTGTCATCACTAGCTCAATCTGAAAGCGGATAAGTTGTGAAGCCTTCGGCCTTCAAATAAAATAATTACAGTTTATTTTCAAACAGTTTGACATTATTTGTAATAGTAAGTAAGATTTTTAATATTTGTGAGGTATTGTACTTCTTAAACATTTCTGACTTTTTAATACCAATATAAAAGGACCCTTGAAAAATTAACATAAATTATCAAACCGAAATCTGTAACTGACGAACTGAGAAAAAGAATCGGATGCGGGCAACCGAATCAGTCAACCTGTGAGTCATAATACGATTTTTAAAGAATAAAAAATAATTAATTGAATTAAACCAGAGTTTTATTTATAAAAAATTACTTAGTTAAGGAATTTTAGGTGGAGAAAGGGGAGTTAATTGCTGAATATCGTCGGAAGGAACCAAAAGAGGTGATAGCCTATATGAGCCAATTCGACAACCACTTCGAACTGGGTCTTCACGAAACAGTATTTTGAATTAATTTGTACCAAACTGACGAAGGCTGAATAAGAACAAATAATGATAAATACTAAGTAATTAATAATAATTAACCAGAAATATAAAGAATTAAATAACGAATTAATACAATTTAATAAAACTGAATATAAAATTAAAATAACAAATAGTAACATAAACGGTAAAAAAAAAAAACATACATTTGTAAATTATATTACAAATGGCGCTCAACTAGTGAGGCTGAACTTAGGAAATTACTAGGTAGTAGAAATAAAATAATAGTTGACCTACTTTCCTAACTTTAGCTGGCAACTGCTATAAGTTAAGAAATGCATCGGAGAGCTACTTCAAAAAAGAGAACGAAAGAACCAGATACAGAAGAAGATAGGCAAGAACACGAAATAGAGGCAATCATGGATAGTGAGAGGAAACGACAGACGGATAATGACCAACAAACTGAGGAGTGAGAATGGGAAACATCAGAGAGAAGCCATACAGGAAATGATGAAACGGCGGGAAAGGATAAGATGAACTTCAGAATTAATCAATAAACAGAAGAGATTGGAAGCATTACGGGAAGAATTAAAGGGTATTAATAAATTAGTAGAAGATCAGAGGAAGGCAGTAGACAATGTGAATGAGACGATGGAAGTAGATGTTGAAATTAAAAATATGGAAACCATGAATAAAAACTTAGAAACCATAAGTAAGAAATTGGAGGATACCGATAAAACGATGAAAGAAATAATTAATGATAGTCGCCAATACTGTAGTCAATGGAAGGATTAAAAAATGATAGTAACCTATTAATAGAAACCATGAAAGAAAACTATAAAAATATGGAACCATTGAAAAAAAGATAGAAGAGCAGGAAAGGATAAAACGGAACACAGAATCATTCAATAAACAAACAGAACGGTGGAGGGAAGAAGAAATGAATGAGCGTAAACAGATAATGGAAGATGAATGTAAAAAGTAGAGGCATTCGAGGAAGAATTAAAAAGCACCAAGAAATTATTAAATGAGCAGAAACAAATGATGAAAGGTGACAATAAAATAATGGAAATGAATAGTGAAGACACAAGAGAAATAATAAATGATGGGAGACAATCAATAGAACCAGCAAATCAGAAAAGAGAAGATAGTAATAAAAGAATGGGAGAGAAACTGTTGATAGAAGAAATAAAAGAGAATAGTAAACTATTAATAGAAACAACAAAGGAAAATAATAATAAATCGTGTGAACTGTTAAATCAAAACAGTGAAATGGAGAATAAAAACATAGAAACCCTCAGTAAGAATAACAATAAAAGATTAAATGATCAGTGACAGTTGATGGAAAAAATAAAGGATCAGGAACAGATGACAGAAAATAACAATAAAACCATAGAAACATTGAATAAGAGAACGGAAGGATTACAAAATGATAGTAAAATGAAGAGAGAAGAAAATGGCGATAAAAAAATAGAACCATTAAGTCCAGAAATAGAAGAAATACCAAACAATAAAAACTTGCCTGCAAAGGATATAGTTTTGTCTTCTGAGACGCAAAATGGTGCACAGGTTCAAGCAGAATTTATGACAGATATAAATGATATTTCTTGTGGTGATCACCTAAAGGATAGTGATTCTTGTGGTGATCACCTAAAGGATAGTGATGTAATTGAAAGCAGAATGGTGATGATGATGAAAGGGTTGATATGTCAAGTGAATTAAACATTAGCATGGTGAAAGAAGATAATACACCAGTGATGCCTACTTATGATATCAAGACATCAGAAACAGTTATAAACAGTTCAGTGACTGCTGTTAAAGATACCAATAAGGCGGACATAATTGAATCTTCTGTTAAAAATACATCAAGCAAACAAACTGAAGTATTACCTAACACCGGAAAAGGAAAAGTAAATGATATCAAAAAGAAAAGTCGAATAGAACTAATAAAAACACTGGAAGAATTGGAGATGATGAAGAATGGACTAATTAATGTGCTTAATCTACCAATTACTGACCATACGAAAATAATGAATTTTAAAGATTGTAGGAGAACTTTAAAAGAAATTCTAGGAAAGACTCACAATAAAACAGTGAGTAAAAACTTCAGAAAATCTATATTTAAATTAAATATAACAAGTAGAAATGTGTAGTAAAATGACAGTGATAGAATCAATGAGGGATATACCATTGCCATACTTGCTTAGTAAAATAGATGTTAAAGCGATTCAAGTAGGCCTTGAAACAAGTGAAGATTTAACAACAGAAAAATCAGAAAACAAGGTAGTAGTGAGAGAACTAACAAGGACAGAAATAATTCTGAATACAAGAGTAATCCGAGAAATAAGGGCAATTGAATCTATGGACCACGGATAAACTAAATAGAACGCAGTATCAAGAAGAGGGACTGATTTTCTGAGAATCAACTACAGCAACAACCATTTAAAAGAGAAAGAAAAATAATGATAATTGAGAAAAAATAATATGAATAAAGAAACAACACCAAGATTTAAGGAAAATATTAATTGAGAAAATGAACAATAAAAATGAAGATATAAGGAATTGAGCGCTGCCGGAGAAATAACCAAAAGCCCATCAATACAGGGATTAGAAGGGCATATGACTGATAATAATCTGAGGAAATGACGATAATAAAAGGGAAAGCAACCACTTAAGGAAAAACAAGGAAAGGATGAACTTGCAGAAGAAGAATCGGTGTCTGGAAATAAATAGAATAACAAAAACCGTAGTTGTAACTGCTGCACTAAAAAGGGGTATTCAAAAAGGAGATGAATGACACCGTGGCAAATGAATCAATGAACTACGAAGTGAAATTAAATAGAAGAGGAGAAGTATACAAATGATTTTACCAACACTGATAATAAATAATATAAAAAATAAAGGGAGCTGCTGGGAGGCAAAATATAGAAATTAAAAATGTTAAGAAGACAACCGGATTCCGAGGGTGTTCAAAGTAACGCAATAGTTACCATTTTACAGAGTGTAGAAAGCTATGGCGCCACTCAAAAATTATTGTGGGCAGGGGCAAAAGGGCACTGTACCAAGTATGGTTGGGTGAGGAATAGGTCAGAATAGTGACACTCACAGCCGACATGCATTCACCGTGTCATTTAAAGTTAGGGAGGAATTAATAACCTCAATCAAGGAATCGACCTGAACAGAAGATAAAGCAGAGGAAGAAAGAAAAGAAACCCCAGAGGAAAGGAAAAATCAGTTGGTAACCACCTATATAAGAAATATAAGAAGAAATAATATATTTTTAGATTTGCCCAGAGAAGAAAAGGAGATTATTTGTGAATTGTTATATCATAACCCAATTCATCCTACAAGTAAATTTATCACAACCCAATCCCTGAAATCAACAGTAAGGAATATGATGGAGTAAGGCAGCATTGAATAAAGTTCTCAAAATACTAATCCAATTCCTGCAATACAAGTACCAACAAGATAAAACATGCCAATAATCGAGAAGAAATGAAGAAATTTTATGAATAGATCAAGGAACGATTATAGCTCAAGAGATTTCTAACAGATTATTTTCCCATAAACCTTGTTTAAACAAATAATCATATTTTTGGTGGGGAGGTATCTGTAATACAACAAACCAAGGGGACCCACAAAATAGGAACTTTTAGTACATAAAAGCCAAAATAAATATAATTAAATTACAACCTAAAACCCCTGAAGTACAATACAGAAACCAAACTAAAAAACCATTGTACAATAGTTTTAAGTAAACATTGTTAATAATATTAAGTTGTAAAAGTGATGTGATGACGGAAGGGTAATTGTCAATAGTCAGACAAGAACAACTAGATGGTCTAGTTAAATTCTTCTCATGACAACAAACATAGTGTAAAAATCAGTGAAAGTGACATGTGAAGATGCACTACAAAGTGTAGTGTATTCAAACGAATGTAATTGATAATAAGCAATTACATTAAAAAGGAGTAATAGTGAGATTAATTATAAAAGTGAAATGGTGAGTAAACAAACCAAAATATAATCAATCCTAATCAGGTTAACAATACCAGTGTAAGTGTGAACATGCATAAACATGGACAAAACACATGATAACACAAATGTATTCAAAACCTACTATCACAAATTAAGTGGTAATGAATTTTATGTTAGGTAGCATATAAGTCATGGAAACATGATTCCAAGTTAAAATGTTTATAATTTGTCTTAGGATAATAAGAGGATAAGAAAAGATATAATTCAAGTGTAGTAAAACAGTTAAGCATTAGTAGTATGTAACAAGGGTCCTAACAAAAAAAGAGATTAATAAACTAAAATGTAACCTAGTAATTAATGTGAAACCATGACATAAGCCACTGCTAAATTCAACCAACTATTGTAAAAATTAATAATAAAAAAACCAAATAATGTAAATTAGTATCAAACAACAGATTTAACAAATAAGCTATCTTTCAGGACTGTAAACATATTTTTTGGAATATCAGAAGGTGCTAAACAATGTTTCATAAAATGTTAACCTAGGCAGAAAGGTTGAATATTAAAAATAGTAGTAAAGTCAATTGACAAAAAACAAATCAATGTTAATTAACAAAAACAAGTCATGATTATTAAGTGAATGTTCTTTTTTAGTAATGATAGAATGTAATAAGAAACGTAAAGAGGTTTGACATGATTTCGTGAAAATCAGACACCTAAAGGGTCTATAAACTGAGTTTTTGTAAATGTAATAGCGTACCTATTAGGTAACATAAATATAGCAAAAGGAATATCAAATTGTTTGTAATTAAGTAAGGAATAGAACTATGTAAATTAAATTAAGCGAAATTTGTTAATAATTAGGGCGTAACTTGTACTGGAAGGTAAATAATCAGTTATTTGAAATAATACAAAATCCCGTAATCCCAAGTTTAGCAGAATCAACCAATCAGAAATTAGAAAAACGGCTAAAAAATTCATTGAAGGGAGAAGAGGAGCGAATGACACAGTTGTTACATCTGAAAGTGAAAACATTAACTCCGTATAACCAAGAGAAAAAGTATATTTGTAATCATTTCTGAGTTGACTATAAAGTAAACCAAATATATTTTAACAAGAAAAATTTTTAAACCAAGAGGAAATAAATACAAGTTAATGGAAAATATCATATCAAGAACAGAAAATACACGTAAGAGAGACGCCATACACTAATAAACGCAAGTATAGCGAAAAATCTGTTTGAAGTTGGTGAGTTTTAACCAAACTACACACATATTTTACGATTTCACAAACACAAAGGAAACTGCACAAACACTTGGACACAACAACACGGTGAAGGAAAACACAGAATCCGACATAATTTCAGTGAACACTATAAATAAACTTAAATATTTTAAAAGGAAAGCTGGGATGATTGAATTCATATATTTGAAGTGGCGAACAGGTGGCAATTTTTTTTTTTTTGTCATCACTAGCTCAATCTGAAAGCGGATAAGTTGTGAAGCCTTCGGCCTTCAAATAAAATAATTACAGTTTATTTTCAAACAGTTTGACATTATTTGTAATAGTAAGTAAGATTTTTAATATTTGTGAGGTATTGTACTTCTTAAACATTTCTGACTTTTTAATACCAGTATAAAAGGACCCTTGAAAAATTAACATAAATTATCAAACCGAAATCTGTAACTGACGAACTGAGAAAAAGAGTCAGATGCGGGCAACCGAATCAGTCGACCTGTGAGTCATAATACGATTTTTAAAGAATAAAAAATAATTAATTGAATTAAACCAGAGCTTTATTTATAAAAAATTACTTAGTCAAGGATCAGGTGGAGAAAGGGGAGTTAATTGCGGAATATCGTCGGAAGGAACCAAAAGAGGTGATAGCCTATATGAGCCGAGTCGACAACCACTTCGAACTGGGTCTTCACAAAACATAATTTTGAATTAATTTGTACCAAACCGACAAAGGCTGAATAAGAACAAATAATGATAAATACTAATTAATTAATAATAATTAACCAGAAATATAAAGAATTAAATAACGAATTCATATAATTTAATAAAACTGAATATAAAAATAAAAAGAAAATTTAATTGTGAAAAAAAAAATTTTTTTTGTTTAAATAAAATTAAAATAATAAATAGTAACATAAACGGTAAAAAAACAACACCTTTGTAAATTATATTACAATATATATGTATATATTTTAATTCCAAATCTTATATTTCAGTTCAATTGATATGCTAATTTTAACACTAACTAGTGTTCAGTGAATTTTGATGTATTTACACCCTTCAACAGGCTGAAGTTCTTTTCAAGGGTAAGTTTTCCATGTGTTTAATATCTACCATAATTGGTATCTTACCTGACTTGTGTATCAATATTCCAATAGCAGCAATATTCAAACGAGTCATATTGTTCACAAATAGTTCGCTTGTCTTAATATGTGGCAGAAGAATCTTGAAAATGTTTATTTACTAAGCAAGCTTCTCTGTCAATTATATTATTACCTATCGATTCCATTTCTCGTTCACTATTCAGATGGAATTCATTTTGATTGTTCCTCAATCCTTGAATATTAAATTAGTCCTCTGTTCCATATGTGTAGGATGCAGAATCATCTGCACCAGTCTTCTTTTTAACTCCATTCTAAGATTTTCTACTTCAATGTTAAAATCTTTGTAGAACGTATTTATCTCACATCGAAAATCCTTTGTTGTTTTGGTAGACGATGGCAGTTTCCAATGAGTAGTTCTGACTTCTAACACTTGTGTCTTACTTATGTTTTCACGGTATACCTTTACTGTTTTAAAATCACGCACACAGCTTAAAATCATCAGGTGTTCAGTTTAACAAGCTACAGCTTGTAAGCTTTTCCTATACATACACATAGCACTACTTAAAACTATTTTTAACAGCTATTCTTAATTATTTACAAAAATTCTAGACTGGTTAAATATGCAAATGTGTGTGTGTGTGTGTGCGTGTGTGTGTGTGTGTGTCATTCAATTATACACTCATTTGCTTATAAAAATCTACTATTCTTCCTATGAAGAGTAATGCAATACTGTAATCATACATAGGGTAAGGTTAATTTTTGCAAGCTGAAAGCTACCTCACAGGTAGAACATGATTTTTAACACTAGTTTCTACTGCTTCATTGTTCCAGTTATTTATTATTACAGTTGTGTATTCATTTGTTCCAGTGTTACTTATTTACACCCATGAATGATATCTGTGAAGAAGTGGATTCTACTCTGGATTGTGAACTATATAGGGGAAAGTTAATTCAGAATACTCTGGGAGACAATCTGTCACCACACAAGTTAATACATTCTGGCATTAGAAAGTACCAGTGTGATGTTTGTTCAAAATCATTTACTCAGTCAGGCAATTTGTCAGTACACAAGTTAATACATTCTGGCATTAAGAAGTACCAGTGCGATGTTTGTTCAAAATCATTTACTCAGTCTTGCAATTTGTCAGTACACAAGTTAATACATTCTGGCATTAAGAAGTACCAGTGCGATGTTTGTTCAAAATCATTTACTCTGCCAGGCACTTTGTCACTACACAAGCTAATACATTCTGCCATTAAGAAATACCAGTGCGATGTTTGTTCAAAAGCATTTAGTCGTTCAGGCTATTTGTCAAAGCACAAGTTAATACATTCTGGCATTCAGAAGTACCAGTGTGATGTTTGTTCAAAATCATTTACTCAGGCAAGCAGTTTGAGTAAACACAAGTTAATACATTCTGGCATTAAGTACCAGTGCGATGTTTGTTCAAAATTATTTACTCAGTCAGCCAGTTTGTCACAACACAAGTTAATACATTCTGGCATTCAGAACTACCAGTGTAATGTTTGTTCAAAATCATTTACTCAGTCAGCCAGTTTGAGAAAACATAAGTCAATACATTCTGGCATTAAGTACCAGTGCGATGTTTGTTCAAAATCATTTACTCGGTCAGCCAGTTTGTCACTACACAAGTTAATACATTCTGGCATTCAGAACTACCAGTGTAACGTTTGTTCAAAATCATTTACTCAGTCAGGCAATTTGTCACAACACAAGTCAATACATTCTGGCATTAAGAAGTTCCAGTGTGATGTTTGTTCAAAATCATTTACTCACTCAGGCCGTTTGAGAATACACAAGTTAATACATTCTGGCATTCAGAAGTACCAGTGTGATGTTTGTTCAAAATCATTTACTCGTTCAGACAAATTGTCACAACACAAGTTAATACATTCTGGTGTTCAGAAGTACCAGTGTGATGTTTGTTCAAAATCATTTACTCGTTCATGCTATTTGTCAAAGCACAAGTTACTACATTCTGGCATTTAAAAGTATCAGTGAGTTGTTTCTACAGAAGTATTTAATTTGGCTTAGCCTGTTGTGTTATAAATACCATGCTGGCATAAAGTAAAAACAGGGTGATGTTTGCAACAAAATTTTCTGTTTGTACATGTTTAGTGTAAATTAATCCATTATACTATTACGAACAATTACTGTGTGGTATGTAAGAATAGTTTCTGTTGCCCAAGATGTTTTAGCAGTGTAACAAAACTTATCAGTATAATGTTTTTAAACAGAAACCCTTAAACAAGCATAATTAGACAAAAAAAATGCTGTAATATTGGCCTTGCAAGTATGTATTATGTATGTGATATTTGGCACTACAAACCAGTAAACAAAATTTTATCTTACAAATTAAAATCATTAATTTATAGATTGTAGTATAGTGTGACAATATTGATCCACATTTATCCTGGAATTCAATTTATCACTGCATGAGTTACAGTGACATTTGTATGTTTAATCTTTGTTTCTTGCCATACGTAGATTATACTTCACAGAAAATTTTTGTTGGCTGCTACAGCCTTCATGATGGCGTAACACATCTGCCTTATTGGTTGGCAAAATGATCCGCATGGGTATGTCCCCTAAGTTAATGTGGCTTGCCATTTCTCCAAGATTTTGTCTGTTGTATTTAAAGCTCATAGGTTATTTCATCTAGCATATTTCTGATTTCTGCATGCATACTGTTTCTTTACAATTCAACATTAGTTCAGTGCATTACTGACAGATTCATTTGTATCTCAAAACTGCTAATTAACGATTGTTTATATGTCAATGTTTTTTAACGGTTCCCTGTTGGGAACTACACATTTGGTATAGTGTTGGCTTGCACAGTGTTTGATTTTTTGAGTGATTTTTTTTGTAATTTTATATTACAAAGTGACTGAAAACTTCGTGACTGAAGACAAAATATTATGGTAATTTAATTTCAAATCAATCTGAATTGAATAATGTAGAAAATAAAGAGACATTTTGATCTGACAATACAGGTAAGCCTACATAATTTGTGTTACTTCATCTCACTATTTTTACCAGGGTTCCCAACTGGTGGTATGCATATCACTAGTGTGGTACACGGAGGGATCGAAGGTGGTACACAAGAAGACCTAGCTAGGAAAAAAGTATTTACTAAAAAAAGTAAATAAAATTTTATGTTCAAAACAATAAATTTGTATCGGACATTGAAGTCTTTAATACCATTTGTGTCAAATTACCTTTGTGAAAGTGGATTTGCTGAACTCGTTTATGTTAAAAGCAAATATAGGAACAGGATGTATATTAAGTGATATAAGGTTAAAAATAACATCAATAGAACCTGACATTAACTCTTAGGTACAAAATAAGCAGTAACAAGTTTCACAGTAATTATTTACTTTTTAGTAGATCTGTAATGAAATTAATCAACTGTCTTTTGAAAAAACTATACTTTATTATAGCATAGAACCAACATGAAATTAGTTTTAAAAATCAGTCCCCGTTTTGTAAATTCTGTGTATTAGATTTAATTATTATAAATAACTGGCATTAATAAAATATGCTGTTTACTTGTTTTTTATTGAAAAAAAAACCAATAACCTTTAACCCATTTGGTGACTTTGATGAGTGTAGCTCGCATCATTTTACCAGTACCGTGGCGACTTTGACGAGTGTAGCTCGCGCCACTTGTTCAGTTCAGTGACATTGATGGCAAACACTCGCCAGTATTGTTTCAATGTAAGAACTGCTTTGTCGTAGTTTTATGAATCTCCAACAGATGTCGGGCAGATGTAAATGTTTTCACATGTGGTTTTTTTTACTGTTATGTATTGTTGTTTCTGTGACCATTGTAAACAAACTGTTTGATACCGTCTTCATCCTGCAAGATGAGTTATATGCGTGAGAAATATTTAACACCAGAAGAAATTGAAAGATTATTATATGAAAGTGACAGTGAAATTACAGATGAAGATTTTGTACTTCCTACAAATTTGGACCTAAATGATAGTTCAGAATGCAGTAGTGACAGTGAAAGTGAGGAACAGAGAGGTTATGTTTATGACTGGGACTGGCAAAATATAAATAATATTGTTATTCCAATTACTTTTACTGGTGATTCTGGGGTAAACAGTGATATAATACAAAATCTTAGTCAGAATTCTGTGATGAAAGAAATCGATATTTTCAATGAAATATTGAGTGACGATTTTTACCAAATGATTGTTCTTGAAACCAATCGGTATGCTCAAATAAAATTGGACACTGTTGATGATCAAAATTGGCAGAAATGGTTTCCGACTACGGTTGACGAACTAAAAACGCTTTTTGCAATTATAGTGCTGATGTCACAATCCCAAACGACTGGAAAAAGAGGAAAATTCTTTGTACACCTATCTTTTCTGAGGTAATGCCTTATAAACGTTTTCTACTTTTATGTAAATATATGCATTCTGCAAATGATATTGAAGGTGATGATAGGCTGAAAAAAATTAGGCCTATGATTGAATATAAAATTTCAACATACATATACTGTACTCCTGACAGAAATGTAGTTGATGAAAGTTTGGTAAAGAGTAGAGGGCGACTATCTTATATTCAATTCAATCCATCAAAGCGTTCTCGGTTTGGAGTAAAGTTTTACAAATTGAATGAGTCCAAATCAGGATATTGTTGGAAGTTTTCAGTTTTTTGTGGCCAGGATATTCATAATAATACGTTGGTCAGTGAAGCTGTTATGAACATGAGTGAGCCACTTTTGAACCAGGGTTATATTATATATTTAGACAACTGGTACAGTTCTCCTTCATTATTCAGGTCACTGTTGCAAAATAAAACATGCCATAGGAACTGTCTGTGGACATAGGAAAAAATGCCTTCAGTTGTTACAAAAAAATTGTCTAAAGGAGAAGTAACACCAAAGTTCCAATAACATCCTATGTCTCAAATGGCAAGACAAGAAAGACGTTTTGATGTTATCACTTCATGAATCACCCATCATGACTGACACTGGAAAAACTAGAAAGGTGAAGCAAAAGATTAGGGGCCACACACATACAAAAAATAACAATAAAACCTAGTGTTATAAACTAACAGTGCTATGGGTGGCATAGACCACCAAGATGAAGTCCTTTCATGTTTTCCAGTTATGAGAAGGTATTCTAAAAGTTATAAAAAACTTTTTTTATGTTTGACATGGCTCTATATAATTTCTTTGTGATATGGAAAATCATGACAGGAAAGAAAGTCATTCACAGATTTTCGATTGAATTTTGTAGACCATGTCTTAGAAAATGTTATATTACCTCAGTATCCAACCCGTGGAAGACCATCAGTTGAACCTACTCCTCTGCGACTTCAGGGCAAACAGTGGGGACATTTTGTAGTAAAGATACCACCAACTTCTTCAAAAGCAAATCCTCCTACTAAGAGATGTTATTTGTGTTTCCAAAAAAAACTTATAAGTGAAACAGTGTGAAAAGTGTATTTTCTTAATTGTAATTGTGTATTCCAATATAAATATGGTTTGTAAAGTTTATATTCAAAAGGGTCTCTTGAATGCTTCAGTACGAATGAATGAAAATTACAAAATTTGAAAAAACAAGCTGTAAGTAAAATTTTTTAAATAATTTTTTGTGCATTATAACATATTTGTAAGTATTAATCTGGAATAAAAAATAGTTATTTTTTTTAAAATAAATTTCTTAAAAAAATATTCAGTGAATGGGTTAAGCTCTGGTGGTACTTGAAATAAACGCGGAAGACCAAAGTGGTATGTGGGTCCAGAAATGTTGGGAACCACTGGTTTATACTGAATATATGAACGGTCCAGGGGAAGAAGGGGGTAAGTCCATTTTTACAAATTCACAGGAGGCGATTTTCAAAATTGCAAGACATCTATGATTAAATATCAATTTAATTTGTTTATTTAAATTTCAATTTAAACTCATGTTTATTAAATTCTGTTAACATTTCATATTTTTATTTCAACTATTTAGTAAAAAATCAATAAATAGTAAAAGTAATACAGTTTTACTGGTTAAGAAGGAGGTAAGTCAAACAAATAGATGTTAAGAAAATAAAATGTGAAAGTCAACTAATAATTTGTGTAATTTTGTTTTTACAAAAACATTATAGAATAGAGTTTAAATCAAGCTTACTTATAGGATTACAATATTTTCCATTATTTTGTAATTCTTACTTTCTTCAACACCTGTATTCTGCAACAACGTACAGTCCTACTTTGTTAGCAATTTAAAGTAATATTGTGCGTCTGAGCTACAAAATTTTGACAAATTGACTGTCATCAAATTTTGCTTTGGGAATGTGTATTAAATCTGAAAAAAGTATAATAGAATAGATAATTGAAAAGTAGATAACTTAGCCAACCAAAATAGTCAATATAAGAATGTTAGTTACTTTGTTCCATTTTCTACTGGACATTTACAATATTCACATATTAAACCTACTTTGTTAGGTCTACTGTAAAATATTACAATACAAAAATATTAGGCCTACCTTCATAAAGCGGATCTGGCAGCTGAAACTCGTCTGCTACCTGCTGTCCTCTTTGATGTCAGTTCCCAATTACTGCAGATTCAAAGTGTCCATTGTAGGTACTGCGCTGAAACAAAGCGAGGGTTTGTGTTAATGATTTTCATTTTCCTAACTGGCCAGCTCTTAGGACATTTCTTGATGTATTTTTACTTCAGGTTGTGTGTCCAGCTTTGCAACATTGGTCAACTTCTACCACATCAAACTGACTTGGTCTGACTCTTGCCTCGTGAAACATCTGCCCCTTGCTTTGAGAGTTTCACTTTAACCTTTTGGTTGATGATGCCCATATTTTTGTCAGTTTCCATATATAAATGGCCTCTCATTGGGAAACATACTTTAATCTCATCAAATCTATTTTCATAGTGAACTAAGCTGTGAAGCTATCTAATGACAGTGTAGTTTTTCTTCTGGCCTCCACAAGAATCATGAAAAATGTGGAGGCGTTGAACATTTCCATCCAGAAAATTGTAAAGAAAATGATGAACCATCGAACACTCCTCATCACTGCCTTTGTTGCTAACAGTTTGAGGATAAGTGTAAAACACGCTTGTTCCTGTAGACAAAATATGGACATTAAATGTGTAGACAGACAATAATTGATGTCTGTAATATACATCATTTGTCGAGATGTTAGGAACATAGATTTTTTTTTAAGTCAAAACAAATTGCTTCAGAATTATCACTTAACCTACTCGTAAGCTTAGCATTTTGCTTCCTTTTGTAAACACGTCAGCCTTTATTTTATGTACCATATGATCTGTTTGAAATTGTTTTATTTCATCATCTATTCTCTTAATTTCCACAGCATTTGAGAGGTTTGCCTTTTGTGATTGTAAGTTTTTTATTTTAGCAGTGAACTCATTACAGATGCTGCAGGTATCTTTCCTTGGGTATCCAAATGAGATGTTGAATTCATTTGAGAAAATGGTTCTATAAGACTCATACGACAGTGGCAAATTTGTATACTTTTGACTGTACATATTGTACATTTTAGTTATGTTCAACTCCTCAGGCAAGTAAATTTTTGTTGATTCTGCTAGATTATAATACCCTTTTCTTCTTTTAAATGAACTAATATGTTCTATGACAGCATTTCTTTTCTCTACAGATATTTTTCTAGGTCTAGATGATTATTTTGCCCCTACCATCCTTTAGAGTCATACCAGTTTCTTTCAATGCTTTATGGAGAACTTTCGAGTTTTTTCTTTCTGATCCAATGAATAGATAAGAAAACTTTAAAACAGACTTGCACTTCTTTTATTTTGTTTTTCCCATCAAGAAACCTAACCCTGTATGAATAGAATGCATCACGAAACAGCCTCGCTTTCATCCAATCGCGGGCACCTATTTTGAATTTCTTGGACAATAATTAATCCACAAAGATATATTGTTGCGTTGAACTTGCTGTCCCCTTGCGTAGCTTGGGGTTAACGACTGTTCACACTTTAAACCATATGCTGGGTTTAAACAAAATATAAAACGATAAAGTGGACTGTATAAACGGTTTATTATAAAAAACATTAAATCATATTCATGCAAATCCGCGCATGCCCATATGACTGCATGTCTAATAATTTAAGCTAATTACAATTGAATTAATTGAATCATTCACATATTGACGGCCGTAAATTGAATTTTGCGTAACATGCGCGGAACAGGCTGTTGCCTCCTGGAGCTCCGTGAGTCGAATGCTAGATTGGAAAGGGGATGGCAGACTGACCTCAGCTCGTCCGGCTATAATGCAGCCGACATCACAGGCAAATCATGGTTTGAACACATTTTAAATCTGAACATATTGCCCGTCAAAAATCGAAGATTTCGATTTTTCCCGAGCTTGATGCAGTGAGCAGTTTACTCACCCATGACGCCAACAGCGGCTACATAAATTGGTTGTAACACATAATTGAATACAACACATAAATTGAAAAGAATACATGGATCTCATAACTCACAAATTGAATACAATAGATAATTTGAATAGAATACATAGATTGAATCAAATACATGAATTGACTCCCCAATGCATAAATTGAATGGCACACATAAATTGAATGCAATCCATAAATTGAATAGAATACATAGATTCAATAAAATACATGAATTGACTACAATGCATAAATTGAATGCAATACATAAATTGAATAAAATACATGAACTGCATAAATCACATAAATTGAATACATTATATAAATTGAATAGAATACATAGATTGAATCAAATACATGAATTAACTGCAATGCATAAATTGAATGACATGCATAAATCACATAAATTGAATGCAATACATAAATTGAATAGAATACATAGATTGAATAAAATACATGAACTACATAAATTGAATGCAATACACAATTTAAATAGAATACCGTACATAGATTGAATAAAATACATGAATTGCATAAATTGAATAAAGTCCTCTGCACAAGGCAACATTACTGAGGACCAGAACAATAACACCCCTTCGCATAGAGTGAAACCCATATACGAGTGACGACAATCCTTATTTGTTGGACACAGGTAAAGCGCACAGCTTATGAATAGGTCGACGCAATATACCACGGGGAGAGCAGACGTTGACAGAAAGAGGACGGGAGTTCAATCACGCCTCAATTTGAGTAAGGATCGTGTATAATTCCTCAAAGTTAAGAATGGTGCGGCGCAGATGATGCTTGACGCTTTTTACACCACTCTCCCAAAGGCCACCGAAGTGCGGTGAGGAGGGTGGAATGAACGACCACTTGAAACCTTGGGCAAGTGAGAATGAGTGAATACTCGTTTTAAATTAAATGCCTCAGCAGTCAAGTCAGACACCAATTACAAATGAATCGCCTTCGTAGCGAGACAGACAAACAAGCATATGTATGCCTTCGAGGTAGTCTTGGATCGCTGCCCACCATGATGTATCACGATAAGGCCGCCGTAATCTACAGCAGACGAAGAAAAGGCCTTGGTCAATACCACTCTTGACGAAGGCAACTGACCAAGTTGCTGCGTCTGCTTGTGGGTTCTGAAGCGAAAGCATTTGGTGCACTTACGGATGACAGAACTGACAACAATCTTGCCGTTGACGATCCAATATCTTTGACGAACAGAACTATGCGTTAACTGAATGCCCGCCTCAAACAGCCTCGAATGCTCAGTCTCTATTATTAATCTAGTGAGGTGGGCCTTTGGGTGCAGAATAATATGATGCTTAGTATCGTAATGCAAATCGGAATGTTGGAGACGGTCTCCAACCCGAAGTAACCCTGAATCGTCGATGAATGGATCAAGAGAGATAATTTGGATAGATTGCCATTTTATCTCAATGATTTCTTTGTGAAAGTACGTCAATTGAGATTGGCGTATAAAGAAATTTAAAGTGTTGATTAATTCCTCCCTGGACAGTCGCAGGTCATGTCCCGAACCAGGGGAATTCGATCTCAGATTATAGATAAATCTGAAACAATAGCTGGTAACGCGTATCAACCTCTGAAGAGTGGAAAAGTCGTCACGTCGGTAGCGACGACGCTACCCATACATTCAAGAATTGCCGATTGTTTTTGTTTGGATCGGCACTCCTGTATGGTGGCCGAATCATTTGTGCTGAATTTTGGGTGGCGAATTGGATCTTGCAAAAGCCATGCCACCACAATTGGAAGTTCTGCAATTTGTCTGGATGACAACCACGAGATAGAATATCGGCGGGATTATATTGGGACTTCACATGATGCCAGTCAGCGTTATTGGAACCCTGCTGGATTTCAGCCACACGATTGGCGACGAAGGTCTTCCACCTGGAGGACTCACCGTGTATTCAGTGGAGGGCGACCATGGAGTCGGAGTACAGATGGATCTCATGAGCATGTATGTTCAATGCACAAATAAACTTTTGAAGCAAACGGACAAGCAGAAGACAACCGCATAGCTCAAGTCTGGGCAGTAAAATTTGTTTTAGAGGGGCTACCCTGGATTTCGAACACAGTAAATTAGATGAGACACGCCTATTATCATATACAATTCTTGCATATATGCAACAACCATAACCCTCACAGGAAGCATCCGCGAACCCGTGAATTTGAAACGATCTCATTTATGGGTTAGACTTTATGCAACGGTTCACATTAATCTTATTGACTAGATTTAGTTTACTATACAATTCCCTCCACTTGGGGAGAAGAGAATCTGATAAGACCTCATCCCAATTCGTTTTTGCTTGCCAAAGCTGCTGCATGAAATGTTTGTATAGAAAAACTACGGGACCAAGTAGACCCAACAGGTCATAAATGCCCTAAATTACTGAAAGAACAGTTCTTTTGGTAAACGCCTCATGGCAAGGTTTGAGCGTTGTCTTATAAACAAACATATCGGAACCCTAAAGTGCTCACATTTTCAGCCTTGTTTAGGGGTATGGCAGTGCCGCATTGGTTTATGATTGCTTGGGTGTTGGAAGACCATTTGTGCAGGGGAAACCCATACTGTCGAAGTAATTCACTAACATCCGATCTCAACCGTTTGAGCTCATCTATATCATCGCAGCCGGTAATTAAATCATCGACGTAGAAGTCGTTAGCAATAACTCGGCATGCCAAGGGAAACTGATTGAGGTTGTCATTCGCAACCTGGAATAGACACCTTGTAGCAAGAAATGAAGCGCTGGCTGTGCCATAAGTCACAGTCCTGAGCATGAAATGTTTCAACTCCAAGGAGGGGGAATTCCTGCCAAAGTATTCTTTGGAGGTTACAATCGCTTGAATCGACCAAAATTTGTCTATACATCTTCTCGATGTCGGACGTTAAGCCATAGACGTGGGTCCTAAACCTGAGTATAATAGAAAAAATGTCCTGCTGTATTGTCGGCCCTACCAGTAGCGTATCATTAAGTGAACGGCCATTAGCGGATTTTGCGGACGCATCAAATACCACACGGAGCTTTGTAGTCAGACTTGAGTTCTTAAAAACCGCGTGATGGGGTAAGTAGTACACCTTGGAGCGATGAACCAAATTGTCGCTGGGACTGAGTGGTGACGTGTGCCCCAGCAGTTGGTACTCCTTGATGAACTTAGAATAGTCGTGCCTCAACCCAGGAGTCATTCCTCATGAGTTTACGCTCAAGAGCCCGAAAACACTGTTTAGCATGGGCCAGTGAATCGCCCAGACGGGGCGACTAGCCCTACGGGGCAACCTAACAACAAATCTACCGTCACTATTTCCCAGCATGTTATGCATAAAGTGTCCCTCACATGACTCGTCGGCAGCTGAGGGCAAATCAACAGGATACTCCTTGACCTGCCAGAATTTCTCAACCATAGAAGTGAGCCCTTTATTGTCATTTCTCGCAATAAATGACGAAGCACGATAAGGAGATTTAAATTTGAAAGGAAGATTTCCGGACACAATGTAACCCAGTCTAGTTTCCTGAAGAATGGGGAAGTTCCCGTCCCTGACAAATTTGCCGGGCTTAATCAAACTTAAGAAGAATTGGGTGCCCAGCAGAACGTCAATACTCGAAGACATGCTGAAGTTTGGGTCCGCTAGGAATATACCTTCGGGCAATCCCAACTGCGCAGGATCAAAAGATTCCGTGGGGAGATTGTCAGTAAGATTGGGCAGGATTGAGCATTCTACGCTAAAATTGAATTTTTCGTACAGCGAATGTAAGGTAATAGAGGTGCTGTGGTGGGACCGACAGGACGCATTGTTGATGCCTGTAATTGGCAACTCATTTTTTACAAGGTTCAGTTTAAGTTTTTTGGCAAAGGCCTGTGTAATGAAATCCGCCTGGCTACCAGAGTCCAGTAAAATCCTGCAAAGGCAGGGTTTACCAGAGTTGTCTAAGGATTTGCATAACGCAGTAGACAATAGTATGTTCCTATTAGTTTTTAGTTTGAGGGCACAGTAGGTGCCCTGTGCTGTATGTATTAAGGAGTGATGCTTCTTAGAGCAAGTTTTACAAATGTGCTTATTTTTACATTCATTTACAGAATGGCCCACCCGCAAGCAGTTAAAGCAGCATTTATTTTTAATTAAAAACTCTTAACGTTTGTCAATGGTTAACCCCTCAAATTGTTTACACGTATATAAGTGGTGGTTAGCATTGCACATTGAATATTTGTAGAATTAGCATGATAGCTGACCACCTTGCCTTGTTTTGAATTGTTTACATATTTTATCAGTTGTTTAGGCCTTACTGAGTTGCCTGCCCGACCACTCTCGGAATCTGCCAATAAGCTCATAAGTATTTGTGGGTAACGTCGTAACCTTGAGCGCGTTTATGGTTGTGCTTATTTTATTAAGAAATTTAGATATGCTACCCACCGATTGCCTATCGATAGAATTGATTTTCAGTATATCTTCGACATGGTGGATGGCGATAATTAACTTATTGTCAAATCTAGTCTTGAGTAACCCTAGGGCTACGCCATAATTCTCACCGGTTATAGGCAGCGATTGTATAACTTGGAGCGCTTCATCCTTTAATGAATTGTGTAAGTAATGAAACTTTTGTATGTTGGTAAGATCCAAGCGAGAATCTACCAAGTCTTTGAATATGTGTATGTAGTGTTGCCACTCCATAACATTTCCGCTAAACTCTGGGATTTTAATGGGCTCCAGTTGCATGACATGAGCGAATCTTTCCGCTCTACTGTCATTAGCAGTAGTATTAGAATTCTCAGTAAGATTAGTCGAGAATTTTTCTATAAGATTGTGCAGTTTGCACTCGATTATACATAAATCATCTTCAACCTGGATTCGATCGCTATCTGCTTCAAAAACAGCATCCTTGGACAACTCGAGTTCGGATTGAATTGTAAAAGTCAGACACACTGAAATAAAAAGGGTTAGATAATTTGTTTAACATGTCTGTTTAGCTAGTAAGATTATTTGGTTGTTTATTTTAATATGTCATGAACAGCAGAGAACGTTATATGGTACTTTATGTAAACTTATAAAAGAGAATATTTTTTTATAATTCTATATTTTAATATTTTTTTATCTTTCGATTAATATTAATAAATCTTAGTATGATTATTTTGAAACGGTTTTAATTAATTATTTCATGTCAACAACATCTCACTCCTCTTTGAAAAGTATTTATTATTGTGCAACTACATATACTTGACGCAACGAGAATAAAAGAATCCTGCGACCTGGCCGGTGTAATACACTTCATAGCTGTGTTGAGTACATGGTAATGTATTTGTGTGAAATTTTGAAATACTTGTAACAGTGCATAATAAATTGGCGTGCCCAAAATGTGGCTCGAGATATGTTAATTATCGTATATGTTCATAATTAATAAGTATATTATTATTATTATTGTTATTAATATTATTGTATTGTAATTGTAATATTGTTGTGTATTTCACAATTGGCGCTCAACAATACTGAAAGAGGAGAGAAATTGTTGGTATGAGATAATTTATAATAATAATAAAAGTAAATAAATAATATTAAATAAAAACCAATAGAGTCGCAGTTTACCAATAATAATTAAAAATAATAAAACAAATTTAAATTTAATTCGAATACAATGAAATGGCTATACCGCAGAAAGGAGTTGATATTGAGGCTATGTTTAAAAGTCTCCAGGAACAAATGCAAAAGAATAATGAAGAATTAAAAAAGAATAGGGAGGAAGTTAATAGGTAATGTTTTAACTGATAAAGAGAAAATTGATTTTGTTAGTAAACATTTCCAAGATTCTGCTGCACGATGGTGTACTATTGTTCGAGATAATTTAACTACCTACGAACAACTTAAAAACTCATTTGAAGGTCGCTATTGGAATATTCACACACAAAGAAGAATACGAGACCAATTAGAATATGGTAAATATCATCATAATGGTAGACTTATCTTAGAGGAGTATGTAATCCAACTTGTGGAAAGGAATAAACATTTTAAGACCCACATTTACACAACATGAATTGGTACTTAAATTAGCACATCACTTTCACAGAGATATTAGATTAGCCATTTATTCACAAGTAATTAAAACTATTGAAGAATTGTTAATTTTACTTGCACAATCCGAACACATGGTTCACACCGAGTACAGAAATAAAACTAATTTTATACAGAGAGAAAAGAATTGTTGTGAAGAGAAACACACCGGTGACCCTCTGAATACAGAGAGGGAGGGCGAACACCGCAAAAGACGCCAAATAAGGGAACCAGGTAGCAGCATAACAATTCACAAAGAGTACAATACAATGAGTACAATCATTGTTATGTACACAGAAACAAGTGTAATGCAGGATGTCTATTATGACCAGAGCCGAGCCATATGGAGAAGGGAAACAGGTAGAAATAAGCCTACAACAAAATGAAACAGGAAGTATTATAACGTTCCGGGCTACGTTATAAATCCAGGGAACCCGTGATAATTGACGCTAGCCAATTATACAGGCTGCCTACGTTGTAACAAACTGAAAATCAACACAACACTTAGAACAATAATAATTACTCTAATTATAGGACACAAGGGAAGGTATTTTAACTGATTTATGCACTCACTTCAATATGTAACAAGATGACATCTCTTTATTAACAAATGATATATATATATTGATACTATTACAAAAATTTTCTCATACTGAAATAGTTAAAAGGGGTTTTCTGTCAAACAAACGATCAAACAGATCATGTACTTTGCCTCGGATCCGAGTCTCTTTAAATCTAGCAAAGACGTCTGAAATTTACTTTACTTATCAAGAAGCTTGCATTGTTACATGAACACCATTTGAAGATTGGTATTATTTAGTTAAGGGATTAAAACTTATATCTCAAGAGTAATGTTACAACGTATGATTTTAGAAATTACTGGTTACATTTTTCTAATACTTAATGCTTAGAGATTGTCTTTTTAAAAGTCTCTGGCATGTATGAAAACTTATATTTTAAATGTACATAATTCTTGGTAGACGAGCTACCGAGTCACCTCTTAGATACACTTTTGCTGTCCATGTCCTGGGGCATGAATCTTCGGTACTCTGTTAGTCGGGGTAGTCATCTGGGTAGTGTTTCCAGTGAAAGTCCTCTGGGTGTATTAATGAGGAGATGGATGTTATGCTGTGTGAAGTCGGGCTGATCCTCGGCGGTTCTGGTAAGTGTTGTTTAGGTGGTAGTCGTCCGTATCTGCAGTTGTGCACGCCACATATTTACTGACATCATAGTACTGGAGTTGTCATCTTCTTTTTACATTAGTATCTGAATTACATTACTCGAACAATATTCGAGAGTTCGTTTTTTTATTAACTTGAGACATCACCTTATATACTAATTCCTTTTACATTATCACACTTTTTAACTAATTCCTCACTACATCTTCAATATATAACTAGCTCTCCACGCTTTTCGTGGTAGCTAACATTCAATTAAAAATCAAAAAGAATAACAAAACATTTTATGAAGAGCCCTCGCTTGGAGGTGTTTACAGTCTGAAAGCCGCATCGTTACTCTTGCATTGTTACAACAGGTAGATTGCAACGACGCGGAGTGAGTACTCCGCCATAATATAGTTCCAACTCTTTATTAATAATACATTCTTATAGTAAGACAAAATAAACTATCTAGACTTATCTTGTTTACAGGGATTATTATAACTACTACTTGTGACTTTAAATTATTAATTATTTACATTACGATTTACAGATATTTCTAAATTACTGCCGGTTCTGTATGCACGTTGTGTCCGGAATAGACAGGTCAACGCATGATAAATTTACTAAAGGGTTAACTGTATTATTCTTAACTTTTACATTCAGATTGTAATTACTTATTTAGTTAGATTTTCTTAATTTAATTTTCTTTACTATTATGAGTTAGTTCAGGGGTATTTGGTTTAATCGTGCAATTTGAAGTACTTACTTACTTTCAGTTTTTTTTTATTATTAATTTTTATTTATTTATTTACCATTTAAATCGTCACAGTATGTGTCTCGACGTATAACAATAGCAGGATGTAAACAGCTGCTATGTTTGTGTAGGTAGGGGGAAAGAATTTGGTCGCCCACCACAAAGGGACATTTGTTCTTACATACCGATAAAAATATTTACTTTTATAAGGAGTTTAAAAACCAATTGTAATGTAGATAATAAGATGTAATTGTAATTATAAAGTACACATATATATCTGTGTAAACAAAATTTGAACAACAGTCAAATTTTATTTAAACCCATCTGGGGAATATATGCAACAATACATATATTTGCATATTTGCCCAGGGCGGTATGTTTGTAAATATTTAGCATAGAAATATATGATGAATACTTTTTAACAATATTATGCAGGCTATGAATTGTCAGAAAGCGTACACCTACCCGCGCATGAATGTGTGTTTGTGTGTGTGAACACAAGCTACGACAGGCAGAGATGGGGTGATCTGTACGTCTGTAATCAGGTTTTAACCGGATAAAAATAAACTAATTAATACGTTTTTAAACCTGTGAACAAAGACTTACCCCAATTATAAAAACACCATGACATTAAGGAAATTTTAACGAATATAGTGATGTAAAAGTATTGCAGAAATTTGCAATAATAATGATGCTAAGTGATTTAATGTAAATTACAAGTGTAATTAAATAGTAATTAATGTGTGTTATATGTGAGTGACCAGAAAAAAATTATGCAAACAATCATATCGCTCATGCTACGAGTATGTTTACGAAATCGCTAAAATGAACCAAAAAGTTGTAACCCTCTTTTTATTTGTGTGGGAGTTTTACGAATTTTTTTTTTAAAGGTTACTTGATATTTAAGACTAGGCTGAAGGCCTAGAAGGAAGCATAAAGTGTGCTGGGTCCAATGAGACGGGACTTGCAATTAATACTCTCTAGTAACAAGCAAGATAACCTTTATTATTTCGTAAATTTATCTTATAATTTCTTAAATATTCATACTTTATAGATAACAACCTTTATGAGACGATAACACATAATTCAACATACACCATACATGTAAATCACAGACACAATTATAAGTTTAAAATCCTTGTGAACAGCCTGTATAGTTTTATCAAAACACAATTTATAAATTTCAAATGCCTGTAAACAGCCTAGGTAATTTTATCAAAATTCAATTTATAAATTTAAAATCCCTGTAAACAGCCTGTATAGTTTTATCACAATACACTTTATAAATTTAAAATGCCTGTAAACCGCCTGGATAATTTTATCAGAATACAATTTATAAATTGAAAATCCCTATAAACAGCCTGTATAGTTTTATCAAAAATACAATAATAAATTTAAAGAAAATAACCTGGATTGGCCATAATAACAAGAAAATACAAATTACAAATTTAAAATGCCTGTAAACAGCCTGTATAGTTTCATGAAAAGTACAATTTATAAATTTAAAGAAAATAACCTGGATTGGCCATAATAACAAGAAAATACAAATTACAAATTTAAAATGCCTGTATAGTTTCATGAAAAGTACAATTTATAAATTTAAAGAAACTAACCTGGATTGGCCATAATAACAAGAAAATACAAATTACAAATTTAAAATGCCTGTAAACAGCCTGTATAGTTTCATGAAAAGTACAATTTATAAATTTAAAGAAAATAACCTGGATTGGCCCGGCCGCTGACATGTTCCACATGGCATCCGAAAAAGCAATTAACCATTACAAAATTTTAGGAAAAACTCCCTCCCCCCCCTAAAGCCAGACAGAGTAGAAGAAAGCTGGACAAGAGCCAGACCCGACATAAGGTAACATGTCCGGGAGCTAGCATAGATTTGCACAAACAGGTGACTACCCTTGATTTCAAAATGTAACCTGGCCTAATTGCAGATTAAGGGAAACTCCCAACCCTTCTATGAAATAAGAAAATGATTATGTGCAAAAAAAACCGTGATTATACTAGATGCTAGAGCAGCCGGTCCAGATCTACATGTTACATACTGCACCTACCTACTTAACTAACATACCAGTCCCCCCCCCCAAAACTTCTACAAACCCATTCAGTATCAAGGTAAAAAAAAATGTAAGCATAAAAATTAATGAGTGCTGGACACATGCCAGCAAACGGGCCTACAATTGTTCCCGAGACGAATTACACATCAAGGCGATGTTACATGACAAATTATGTCCAGCAGGGCATGCACAGAATTAAAACAGTTTTATGCTGTAGAAAGTCAATTTAAGTAGAACTTGAGTTTTTATAGATGGTTAACGCACGATACCAGTTTTTTTATATATATATAGAGAGGCCAAATTTAGGTAAGTATTGGATTAATATCACCTCGTTTTGTCCAGATGATTCCCAGGTGGACTTCTGCCTTGTTGGACTGTCAGTCGGTCTTGCTGAGGGGGGTTTACAGTGGCATGCTTACGGTTCTTTCTCCTGCGGCAGGCGAGAAACGAGAGTCTGTGTTGGTGTGGTCCGTTCAGGACATGGTGGATGATGGAAATTCCACCATGGTCGGATCAAGTCTCCGTCGCTCCGGGAGCCCGGAGGTCTGTAAGAGTCTACCTACTCATGATAGGATAGAAAAATACAAAATTAACCAAACTCTGTCTGCCGAAGGGATAGGCTGTTCACGGTGCAGTTGAGGAGACCCGACTGAACAAACCTGCCAACAGGTGCTTTGAGTCGGGGAACACAATTACCCGCTTTCGCTAACAGATGGCGTGGGCGTGCAGTAACGCCAAAACACGGCGCCGCTGAACCTCGCGGAATAATAGAATCGCACATTATATTAATAAATTATATTTTTATACTGTCGCCCGGTTTCTTTGAGAAACCGCGGCACAAAGAGATTTGTAATTAAAAGGACGCTTTGCATGAAGTGACAATATCTAACAGGTTGAAAACAGTCCTGGACTTGTCAGATTGCCGTCCAGTATAAATACCACCGGTAATTTTGGGGCGGTCTCACAGAGTCAAGAAATCTTCTCACAACGTCACGCTGCCGGTCTACCGATCGATCAGGACCACACACACCAAGACTTATGGAGGAACTCTGGACCATCACAAACAACAACCCGTAGAGACAGAGAACACAGCATCAGCATCATCATCAAATTCTCAGGATTCAGGACGGACACACACACAACAGTAATGTCGGCAGTACGCAGGTGATAATAAACAATTATATTTTTGTTTGTGAAAAGAACTTTCAAAAAGAAAATTATACATAAACATTAAAGACTTAAAGTTTTAAATTTAAATAGTAGTTAAATTAAATAATTTAATTGAATAAGAAAATTTAAAAGATACTAATCTTCTGTTGTATGTTAAAATTTGGGTGTGACACTAGAATTAAATAATAAGTTGAAAGTAAATGTTATTATTTTATTTTGTTTATAGCAACAAGTAATTTTATTCTTGAGTTTAATATTATTTTTGTTTGTATATGAGTTGCTATTATTATTTAAAAATTGGAGTAAAAGTCAGACACACTGAAATAAGAAGTGTTAGATAATTACACGTGTCTGCTTAGCTAGTAAGATTATTTGGTTGTTTATTAAGTCTAAATGTTAATATTTTTTCATCTTTCGATTAATATTAATAAATCTTAGTATCATTATTTTGAAACAGTTTTAATTAATTATTTCATTTCAACAACATCTCACTCCTCTTTGAAAAGTATTTATTATTGTGCAACTACATATACTTGACACAACGAGAATAAAAGAATCCTGTGACCTGGCCGGTGTAATACACTTCATAGTTGCTTGAGTACATGGTAATGTATTTGTGTGAAATTTTGAAATACTTCTAACGTTGTAATATTGCAGATGAGAACCCAGATTTTGTGCCAGACGGAGATGAAGAAGAGCACTATGAAAATAGAAACATAACTACAAGCCTGCCCATATAAAAAAAGAAATGCCCAAGAACATGCGTCTGCTGTTTGCTCTGATGTTGACATCTAACCACAGTTACCAGTTTTTGAAGAAGTAAAGTGCTTCTTCCATTCGATGCTACCAGCAGTGAACTCTGTTGTTTTAGTGTTTTGTGATTCTAATATTATAAAGACAGAAACCAGTAGGTATACTGGAACAACAGTTACAAAGTTAGGTAGGCAAAATAAATTAATAGAGCTCTCAGTGTGGGCTTTATGGGGTAATGTCATGTTACATAAAATGTACAATATTTTTGCAATAATATTCATATGTGCCTGTTGTTAAGACCAAGAATTACTGACTACTGGAATACAGATGTTATGTTAGGCTCTTCTTTTGCAGGAAAGATAATGAAAAGAAAGATTTTATCCTAACTGATGCTTCCACTGGTTATATGCTAAACTCTGAAATATATACAGGAGTTTGAGACTGTAATAAGGCACAAAGTTTCATTATTTAATTTATTTTAATTTCGGTGTTAGATTTCTTTCTTTCTTTTATCATGAGTGTGAGCTAACTTATTTAAATTTGTCTCACTGTGGTCATATGTCAGTTGTTAGTAAAAACCACGAAAACCATAATTTCCTATATTCCCAAGCCCATACAGGAGGAAAGGACCCTTTTAACCTTTTCACACGTCACATCGCCTTCACGTCACAACCTCTGTCCTGATTGGTTGTCCGATGCTCCAGGAGGCCCAGTCCGAACCCTGTGACCCGGGCATGGTCCCATAGTAACCAAAGTCTATAAAAACTGACAACACAGTGAGATTGCGCTCTTATTGTTCTTATTCGGCTTATTCTGATATAGTTCACTAGAGAAGTCCTTCAATATTGGGGTGAGGGTCGGGTGTGTACCGCGTGCGTCTTAGATATGTGTTCTCCATCACTCCTCGTAACTACTGTGTGGTGTGCTGCGTGTTGTAAGTACTGAAATGTAATTCTACAAGAGTGTTCAAAAGTGTTTCATAAGTATAATCTAAACATCAGTTTTGCTAAATGTTAAATAAAGGAACGTTTATTGTAAAGCTAGACTCTGTAACCAATCATTTCACACAACCTACTCACATTGCTTAATAGTTTGTTGTTGATTCACCGCTCGGTCACGACAAATTGGTGGCAGCTGTGGTGGGATAGGTTGCAAAAAGACCTACAAAAATGTGTGAAGTGATTGGGTGGAGATTGTCATAAATTTGGCAGACAGTTCTTTTGCATAAAAAATTGTGTTATAGATAATGTGTTGTTAAATATGATTGTTTAACGACTGTTTACTGAATAGATTATTTCTTTTGTATGGTTATGATATGATGTTTGAATGTTTAAAATAAGAATAATTTTATGTTTATGTAAATGTTAACATATCTGATGTAATTGATATGCCTGGTTTGTTTCTCTTTGACGGTTTACATTTTTTTATGCATACCGTTATTTTCTGAAAGATCAGCTTCTAAAGAGAATAGGAATGCTATTTGGTATATTTACATTTTACATAATAGTAGATTTTAACTATATTTAAATATGAACATGGAAATGAAGTTGATTCAGAAGTATGAATATTTGTTTTCTTTAACGGTAGATGACTTACTATGTAGAGTCCGCTTGGACAGAGAAAATGCAATAGTTGAAGAGTGCTTTGAGATATTAAACAAACCAATTTGCATTACTCTAGCAAAGATGATTTGGAATTGAAGTAAACGAATATATTTTGGCATATCTATTGTATCAGTTAGAACGATAATTGTTTAAGACTGTTAACACCTTAACGTGTGACTCTCTTATATTTCATGTAAAGTCTATGGGATCTGGTTTAAGAAAAAGTAAAAATAGAACTGAGTTTATGACTGAATCTCAAAATTTTGGTTTACTTGTGGGACAAGTGACTAATAGAGACCCGTTGTCTCCTAACTTGTACATGCGAGTAGGGACCAGAGTAGGTACCATCACCACCTTCTACCAACACATAAGTCCACCAAACTAACCTAGTCCTTTCATGTCACAAAGTACTCCTTTAACTGCACCCGTTGTCAAGTTACCTAAAGTTCGTTTTGTACCTCCGTTAGAACAAAACGTACACTCACCAGAACAGCCTGTGTATGATATACCCAAGAAATCTTCATGAGTGGTCGCCCTATTTACTACCCATCACTGACCCAGATGTACTATTGGAAGGGTGTGAAACTCTATTATGTACGCTTCTACAACGGTTAATTGAGAGATATATTAATGGGCATTCGAACTATACCGATGAAGCAAGGGTAAATAGAGTCAAAATAGTTAAACTAGAGATAGAATTCACTACGTGATCTTGTAAACAAATGGGTAGTTTGTGTGAGTACATTTTGTTTTTATTATTCGGAATTCTTATTTGCATAAGCTTTGAAATTTTTATTATTTGGTACTGTGAATATAGTGTTTTTGAACTGTTACGGTGTACGTTGACTGTTATCACTTCCCGCAACCACAACCACAGAGTAGATAAGCACTCGACAGACAGTTATTAGTGTCGCGTTTGTTGAATCTGGTTTTCTTATATTTCTATTGTAAAACGCGTAATATTATAAACAAAAATGGAACCTGGAAATAAGGCAATTATAACCGCTCCAATAACTGCTAGTGTTAGCGGCATTCTGAGACCTTACTGTTTCTAATGTCATAGAGAATTGGTCAGGAGACGGCCCTGTAACTGTAACGGAATTCTTTAACAAAATAGATCGTGCAGCTAAATCAGGTAATTGGACGGCTACGGTCAAAATTACAGTCGCTGTACTTAAGCTGACCGGATCAGCCGCATTATATCTAAACAGTAATGAAGAAGCTACTCGTGATGATACAACATATCAGCGGTTTCGAGAGATTTTTATTGAAAGCTTTAAAATAAAGCACCTTGATGAGTTTCCCTATAGTGCTTTGCAAAACGCGACCCAGTATAAACATGAGACCCCTGAGCAATTTGCAGACAGATGCAGATGTTTATGTTCACGAACGATTAGACAAGTACCCGAGCCTACACAGCAGGCTATAATTAATGATGAGGCAGAGAGACGCATGTTAGCTGCCTACATTAACGGTCTTTAGGGAGTAGTGGTAAAACAAGTTAGATACCGTATGCCATCAACTCTTACCGAGGCTATACAAATAGCTACAACAGTAGCAGAAGTCGAGGCTGTAGAAGCGCGGAAATCACATAACAAAGAAGAAAACCTTTTCGCCATTTGCTTTAATTGTAAGAAACCGGGGCATATTGCAAAGAATTGTCGTCAGCGTAAACAATTTATGAATAACGATGGGTTTAGAAAGCAGAAAAGTAGTAAGGTTACTAACAGTTATAATACTAAAAGTAATAATAATAATAATAAGAGTAGTAGTCCTAATAATAATAATACTGCTACGACAGCACAGAACAATCTACGCGTTTATCGAATGTGCCAGAAGGATCTCGATGTAACGCGTGTGGCGTACGTGCTACTATACGCATTTTGCGAGAATCTTCTCGACTGTGCTGGGCTTCGCTCGGGCGTTCGGCCTGAGTTAAGCCGTAGTTAATTACGTAGTTCACGAGAGATAAGACGCAGTTTGGAAGCTTCTGGTGTGTGAGCGTGACTATAAATACTTGGGGTAGCGGCCTTAGTTTTCAGTTCAATGCGAGATATTGGATAGTGCGGTTCGAGAGTATTAGTGCGATATATTTCCAGAGCGGTTCGAGATATTACTGTGTACGTTCAAGTAGTTATTAGTGAAGTGTTGCGTTTTATAATCGGACGGTATAATTGTAATACAATTGAGTTTTAATATTAGTGGACATTTTATTGCGTGTGAACAATTTTCATTTGATTTGTTGTAGAGGCTGTGTTGTTAATTACGAACTGTTTTACTGTAACAATTAAAGGTGTGAATAGTGACTTAATTGGTGTCTTGTACTTATTTTGTTTCCACTGTACCTACGACGATCGAGTAGACCGTCGTAACAGTGGTGTCAGAAGTGGGATAGAACGGTTTACAGTGGAAACAGTGGACACTTTGTACAAGACGAGTATGATTCGTAATTAATTGGTAAACATGGATCCCAGTCAGATGATAGAAGCTTTACAAACACTGCTGCGGCAGACACAGGAAGAAGCAGAAAGACGACAAAAAGAAGAACGAATACAAAAAAGAGAAGAAGCTGAAATACGACAAAAAGAAGAACGAATACAAGAAAGAGAAGAAGCAGAAATACGACAAAAGAAGAACGAAGACAAGAAAGGGAAGAAGCAGAAAAAGGACAGGATGAGAAACGCAGACAGGAGGCAGAGGAACGGAAGCAGGAAGCAGATGACATCAAAGCGTTAATTCAAGAGCAAAAGCAGATGCAAGAACATACTACAGCAGAATTGGGTCTCCTACGTGGTGACTAGGTAAATTACGAGGTGAGCTTAACAATCAAATTACCAGAATATCTGACGTAGAAGAATCCATGTCAAATAAAATAGCTGAAGTAGAAAAATCTGTCTTGAGTGTGGAAAAAGCTATGTCAACAAAAATAGAAGATTCGATTACAAATATAAAAGAGCAGATTAAAAATGAAGTTGAGCAGCGCCTAAAAATGCAGCTAAAACAACTTTGTGAACAAACTGTACCAATGATAAAAACAGAAAATAAGTCAACAGAAAAAATAACTTTACCTGCAGTAGGGACAGTTCATGTCAAAGCTCCAACCTTTGACGGAAGCAGTCACTGGGCAACGTACTTCCGCCAATTTGAAGCTGCTGCATGCGCAAATAATTGGACAGAGAAAGACAAGGCTGTTTCACTCGTTCTCTCATTAAAAGGACCCGCGGCAGAATTACTACAGAAAGTGCCACCTGACAGCCAGAACATCTATGCCGAGTTCATAAAAGCTCTAGAATTATGGTATGGTGAGATGTGTACTGCACTCAGTTGAGAGCAAGGCGACAGCATTCCGGGGAGAGTTTTCAAGAGTTTGAAGCAAGTATTGACAGACTAATTAGACTGGCCTATCCTGAAGCGCCAGAAGATTTTCGAACGAGTTTTGCGATGCAGACATTTACTGCCGGTGTTCGAGATAACGAGCTACAGCAAATGTTACAAATGGCAAGACACCAGAACAGTGCGGACGCACTGGTACATGCTTTGCAATTTGAGGCCGCCAGCGTCTGGTTGGACAAGACATAAAGTGCGCGCGCTAAAAGATCGCGACGGCACAGACGATGAGGAAGAAAAACAAGGGACAGAGACTCGACGGTCGGCGCCACAGAATAAAATAAGAAAGGATGGAAGACCGAAGTGTTATAGATGTGGGAAACCTGGACATCTACAACGAGATTGTCGGGTTAGAATTCAGCAGCAGGGAAACGAGCAGTAGTCGGTACAACGGGGCGTGTGCTGACTTTCTGGAGGAACGAAGCCCCTAGGCAATACGCAATTTCTACACTTCAGAAAAACAGCGGGAGCTTGGTAGTTACCGGATTTGTTCAAGAAAGGCCAACCTCGATTACAGTTGACACAGGCGCAACAGTTTCTATTGTGCGGCCCGACGTGGTGAAAGATCTCACGCCAGTCTGGCGCTCTTGCAGCTTGCGAACAACTACTGGACGGCCTGTAAAAGTGTATGGAAAAGTGGAGATACACCTACGCCTCGGTAGACTTGAGTTTAATCATCAAGTACTTGTTGCAGACATTGTGGTTGAAGCAATTCTTGGTGTGGACGTTATGAACGCATACGGATTTATAGTCGACTTCAAAAACAATGTCTTGAGAGTCGGAGGCGAAGAGGTAATGCTATCAATAATGACGACAGCAGAAAAATCGATGGACGTCATAAACCAAGTGGCCGTAACTGTTCCGCCACACTCCGAAAAGTCATCATGGTTAGAAGTGCGGTAGATACTAGGGACAATCAGTGCTCTATATTCGAACCCCAGGTAGTCAGCACACCGGGCATACTAATTGCCAAATGTTTAGTAAAACCTGACGAAACCGGAAATGTACCTATTAGAGTGGCGAATATTTTGGATCAAGCTATCACTTTACAAAGCAATACGCTCCTAGGCAAATTGACTCCTGTGGCCTGGGTAGCCGGAATAACGCAACGAAGATCCAGTTCTTCGGATACTTCCAAATTACGAGAGGAACTGCAAGAATTATTGAACAGATCTTCTAACGACCTCTCAAGTGGTGAGGTAAAAGAACTCGGACAGTTTTTACACGAATTCAAAGATTGTTTTGCAGTTCGGGGACAGTCACTGGGAAGAACCTCTCTTGTGCAACATCGCATTAATACCGGGGACACAACACCGATACGCCAACCTCCTCGAAGGCCTCCATTATCTAAACAAGAGGAAATGTCTCGGTTAGTACAGGACATGTTGACGGAGGGAGTAATCGAACCTTCGTCAAGTGCTTGGTCTTCCCCTGTAGTGCTGGTAGCGAAGAAGGATGGTGGATTGCGTTTCTGCGTAGACTACCGGAGGTTAAATGACGTTACAAAGAAAGACTGCTATCCATTACCTCGCGTTGACGATACACTCGACACGTTGTCCGGAGCACAGTGGTTTTCCACATTGGACCTGAAGAGTGGATATTGGCAAGTGGGTCTTCATCAAGAAAACAAGGAAAAGACCGCTTTCTCGACCCCAAGTGGCTTATTCCAATTTAACGTCATGCCATTTGGACTCTGTAATGCAGCGGCAACATTTGAGAGATTGATGGACCTGATACTCCGAGGCCTGACGTGGAAAACTTGCCTTGTTTACTTAGACGATGTCATAGTGATCGGGAAGACTTTCGAAGATCATTTGGAAAACCTTAAGGAAGTTCTAACTAGAATTCACGGTGCACAACTGAAGCTGAGCCCGAAGAAGTGTTCTCTATTCCAGAAGGAAGTACAGTACTGTATCTGGGCCATCTGGTTTCGGCATCGGGTGTTAGCATGGATCCTAATAAAGTAGACACCGTAAGAGACTGACCAGTTCCGAAGAGTAAACACAAAGTTCAGAGTTTCCTGGGGTTATGCTCATATTACCGACGTTTTGTGAAAGGCTTCGCTACTATTGCTAAACCACTACATGAGCTAACGGAAAATAAACGAAACTTCCAGTGGTCGAGAGAGTGTGACCAAGCATTTAAAACGTTGAAGATTGCATTATGTTCGCAGCCAATTCTCGCTTTTCCAGCTTCCAAAGGGAAGTACATCGTAGACACAGACGCAAGCAATACTGGTCTAGGAGCAGTTTTGTCTCAAGTGCAGAACGGTGAAGAACGAGTAATAGCGTATTACAGCAAGACGCTTTCTAAACCAGAGAAAAATTATTGTGTTACAAGGAGAGAGTTGTTGTCAATTGTCAAAGCTTTGGAGCACTTCCATAAATAGCTCTATGGGAGAGAGTTTTCACTACTTGCATGGCTCTTGAGATTTAAAAATCCGGAAGGACAGTTGGCAAGGTGGCTCGAACGTCTGCAAGAGTACAACTTCAAGGTACAACATCGACGGGGGCGCCTGCATGGTAATGCAGATGGCTTATCACGAAGACCGTGCCCGGAAGACTGCCGACATTGCCACAGAAAGGAAGAACAAAATTCAAGCGAACATGTTCAAGCCATCACTGTAGATTTCCTGGCTGACGGTTGGACAACACAAGACTGTCGATAAGAACAGATGAGTGATGAAGACATTGGACCGATCTTAACAACAAAAGAGGAAGGTCGCCGCCCGGATTGGCAAGATATCTGCCATGGTTCCGAAGTGCTGAAGGGCTACTGGGCACAATGGGAATCTCTCACCTTAGAAATCGGATTGCTGAAGAGGGCTTGAGAAAGTGCAGATTGACGAGACGTGGTCATGCAGTTGATAGTTTCCCGAAGTAAAGTGCAGTCTGTTTTGAAGGAGATGCATGATGGAACATCTGGAGGACATCTTGGCGTTAACAAAACCCTTGACAAAATACGGAAGCGATTCTATTGGGTTCATCTTCGCCACAATGTAGAGGAATGGGTTCGGACGTGTGAAATATGTGCTGCAAGCAAGGGCCCACAAACCAGAAGCAGGGGAAAAATGAGACAGTATAACGTTGGACTACCTTTCGAGAGAATTGCCATTGACATTGCTGGACCATTCCCAGTTACTGACGATGGAAACCGGTACATCATGGTTGTAGGTGACTACTTTACTAAGTGGGTGGAAGCCTACGCAATTCCAAATCAGGAGGTTACCACTGTGACGAAGCAGTTAGTTCACAACTTCTGTTGCCGTTATGGAGCCCCTATGGAAATCCATACGGATCAAGGGAGAAATTTCGAATCAGGAGTGTTTAAAGAATTATGCCGTCTACTTGGAATTCGCAAGACCAAGACAACGCCTCTACATCCTCAGTCGGACGGGATGGTTGAGAGATTCAACAGGACACTTGAGCAGCATCTTTCGAAAGTTGTTGACGAGAACCAAACAGACTGGGACCAACGTATACCACTATTCCTTATGGCGTATAGGTCATCAGCACACGACACAACCGGCATGACTCCAGCAAAATTGGCGTTTGGCCGGGACATTCGTCTTCCTGGGGACTTGATGTTTGGATCACCTGAGGCTCAGTCCCAAGAGCCAAAGAACTATTCCTCGCAATTAGAAAACCAACTGCGAGAAATGAATCGCTTGGTAAGAGGACGGCTGAAGATTGCCAGTGACAAAATGAAAACTCGGTATGGCATTCGCAGCAATAGTGTGGGTTTCCAAGAAGGAGATCAGGTCTGGTTGTTCAATCCAAAGCGTCGTCATTGTCGCTCACCTAAGCTTCAGTCTAACTGGGAAAGACCCTACACTGTGAAAAAAAGAATTAACGATGTTGTTTATCGGATTCAACAGGAAGGACAGCGAAAGTTCAAGGTCGTCCACCTAGATCGCCTGGCTAAGTACAACTTTAGAGACGCTTTGCCAGTTCGGGACGAACAGGCTTAAGGAGGGGGAAGTGCTATGACAGTACAGAACAATCTACGCGTTTATCGAATGTGCCAGAAGGATTTCGATGTAACGCGTGTGGCGTACGTGCTACTATACGCATTTTGCGAGAATCTTCTCGACTGTGCCGGGCTTCGCTCGGGCGTTCGGCCTGAGTCAAGGCCGCAGTTAATTACGTAGTTCACGAGAGATAAGACGCAGTTTGGAAGCTTCTGATGTGTGAGCGTGACTATAAATACTTGGGGTAGCGGCCTTAGTTTTCAGTTCAATGCGAGATATTGGATAGTGCGGTTCGAGAGTATTAGTGCGATATATTTCCAGAGCGGTTCGAGTTATTACTGTGTACGTTCAAGTAGTTATTAGTGAAGTGTTGCGTTTTATAATCGGACGGTATAATTGTAATACAATTGAGTTTTAATATTAGTGGACATTTTATTGCGTGTGAACAATTTTCATTTGATTTGTTGTAGAGGCTGTGTTGTTAATTACGAACTGTTTTACTGTAACAATTAAAGGTGTGATTAGTGACTTAATTGGTGTCTTGTACTTATTTTGTTTCCACTGTACCTACGACGATCGAGTAGACCGTCGTAACAATACTAACCGATGGGAAATGACCGGCAATAAGATGACAATCGTGTACGATGTTATGCATGCCTGAAGCCAGGACATTTTGCTAGAGATTGTAATCGAAACGGGCACACCCAAACGAAGCGGGTTCGTCAGGAAAGGCACTGGACTGTTGAACTAGGGTCCCAAGGGAATCAAGAGGTTTTCGTCCACCATAAATTCAGTACTGTTAGAAATCTTCAATACCAAGTGACCGATGTAATGTGTGAAGAATTAGATGACCAAAATCAAATGTTAATTAATATTACAGTAGGACGAAAGGCCTGTAGATTTCTATTAGATACGGGTGAAATGATATCTGTCTTAAAACCCGGCATTTGTCAAAAGAGAATTCGGGAGAGTAGTATAATTGCGAGAGGAGCAACAGGTGATAAACTTAAAGTGTACGGAGTGCAAAAAGTAGGCCTAACGGTCGGTAGTAATTGTAGAGTATATCATGATTTTGTTGTAGCTGATGTTAAAACGAGGTATGACGGATTAATAGGCGTAGATTTGATGGAAAAACTAGGGATGAGAATTGATTTCTCCACAGAGAATGTGAATGTTGGTAATAACATAATTAGTGTAAGCAATACGATAGAGAGTAAATCACTAGGTACAGATGAGGAAGAGCCTGATCAACTCACCGATTCTTCACCTAATACTGCTACTATCGGTAACGCTTTAACTTTGAGTAGTAATGAGAGTATATGTAACGTAGTTACGTGTGAGAATTACTCCATCCCGCCTATGTCCGAGATGCTTGTTCGGGGATGCCTGAGTATGGCAGCAACAGAATTAAGCGCGCGAAACAGTAGAAACAATATTGATAGAATGAGTGTTGGTAAAACAGTATTGGTAGAATCAGTGGAACTTAGTGTTCACAGGCTACAAGTTGTCAGTTTAATAAATAATGTATCAGTAGATCAGACTGAAAAGGTTTTTAACCAGAGGCATTAGTGTACCTAGACGATATTATTATTTACAGTAGTAGTGTTGAACAACATGCTAAGAGATTAGGTAAGGTATTACAGAGGTTAAAAGAAGATAATTTGTATATTCAGCTAATTTGAACAAAATGCTAAGAGATTAGGTAAGGTATTACAGAGGTTAGAAGAAGCTAATTTGTATATTCAGCTATCCAAATGTAATTTTGCTGTAACAGAGGTAGAATATTTAGGCCATATTGTAAGTGATAAAGGAACAAGGCCAGACCCTAAAAAGATTTCAGTCATAATTAACTATCCTCGACCTAAAACTGTACGTGACATTCGAGCCTTCCTAGGCTTAGTTGGGTACTACCGTAGGTTTATTAAACATTTTGCCGATATAGATAACCTCTAACTGAATTAATAAAGAAAGATACAGACTTTCTTTGGAATACCCTTCAAGAAGAAGCTTTTAAAACCTTAACTACCGCCTTATGTGAAGACCCTGTCTTAAAATACCCTGATTTCACCAAACCCATTATTTTAAGCACTGACGCTTCAGGAGTCACCGTAGGAGCTGTCTTGTCTCAAGAATATAACGGATATGAACATCTCGTCGCATATGCTAGCCGCCAGCTTATAAAGCTGAAAGGAATTATGGCGCGACAGAGAGGGAGCTTCTAGGGCTACCAAGTATTTCAGATGTTACCTCTATGGTAGACACTTTATAGCTATTACAAACCATGCAGCGCTAAGATGGCTTCTTAATTTGAAAGACCCGTCATCGCGACTTACACGTTGGGCTCTTAGATTATCTGAATTTGATTACACAGTTCTACATAAGCCTGGCAAGAAACACCTAAACGCCGACGCGTTAAGTAGACACGTGAACGTTGTAGCCATACCTTTAGTATCTAAACATGACGTACTTAGGGAACAACTGCATGACAAGTTTTGGCAGCAGCAAAAACAAAACCTTAATAATGCTTATAAAGTGACTGAAGATGGATTACTTTATAATACTTTATAAAACGGTAAGAGCATCGTTAGCAAATTCCCCGCAGCCACAGGACCTTTTGAATTTGTTTAAGTGGACATTGTAGGCCCACTTCCCTTGAGTAACAGGGGCAATAAGTATTTGTTAACTTTTACTGATTATATGACTCGTTACTGTGAAGCAATCTCCAATCCAAATCAAACAGCTGAGATTATTGCACAAGAATTTGTTCACAAAATATTAACGCGTTATGGAGTCCCGAAATGTTTATTAACCGACCAGCGACGTAATTTTATTTCGTCATTATTCAAAGGAGTATGCACTTTGTTAGGAATTCAAAAACTTAGAACCACCCCTTATCACCCACAGTGCAACGGCCTAATTGAGAGATTGCATAAGACTTTAGCAGATGTGATTTCTCATTTTGTTTCGCCCGATGGTAAAAATTGGGATGAGATTGTCCCTTTTGCGTTAATGGCGTACAGGAGTGCACCTCATGTCACCACTGGATTTGGATTTGGATTTGGGCAAGAAATGATATTACCAGAAGCTGATGATCTAGCCTTAGAACTTGAAGTTGACGATGGGTCACAATTTGAACTTGATCGTTTAGTAGAAAAACTTAGGCGAGTTAGAGAAATAGCAATACGTAATTCTGAAAACAGCAAAGAGCAAAATAAGAAATATTATGATAAGAAATGTAAATTAAAACTGTATAAAACAGGTGACTTACGTCTATTTACATGATCCAACGTAAAGAGAGGACCGTGAAAGAAATTCGGAAAAAGTTGGAAAGGACCTTATAAAGTAATAGAGGTGTTAAATGAATTAAATTATAAAATTCACACAAATAAGGGAGAAAGCGTTGTACATTATAATCGACTGAAGCCGAGCAAAGCCAGTGGCGGAAGTGCAAACCAGGCAATCAATGCAATTAGATAACAGCACTGCAAACATTGACCCTGAATTCAACAGCACAGCTGATACTCCCGCCTGTGTTAATGAAAGTAATCAATCCTCTGTACTTATGTTACCTCCTCGTCCGATAATAAACTTAGCGGATGACGTTGATAGCGATCTTACTGACGAAGAACAAGATGAGAGAGAGGATGCTGAACTGAACGAACGAACACATGCGGATGATACTGTAATAGATGCAGGAGCTCAGGTAGACTTAAATGATAAAGATTGGGAACCACCTCAGACGGTTAGAGTAAGAGATGCCGCGCAAAGCCAATATAACTTACGACCCTGTGAAAACATAATACCACCTCGTAGAAATTTAGAGTAGAGAAGAAAAGAAATCGGTGTACAGTATGTCCTTAAGGAAGTCTGACTTAATTGTGTAATTTTACAGATCTGCTGTTATGTGGTGAAGCAACCAGCCTTACAGGCAGAGAATGAGCTATCTCACAGATAGCCAACAATTCACGCTTGGAATGCACAGATCCTTCCCGACCACAGGAATGTAATCTAGACAAAGGACCAGAAGCGGCGTAAGGCGTGGGCGACGTGGGCCACCGCCTACGGCCTCGCGGTCCGAGGGGCCTCGCGCCTCGAAGGTTTATGCAGCTTTCTTTAACTCATGAAAAATATTTAGCTAGGACCATTAAAAGCCGTGACCGCGAGTAAAGATTTTACTCATCATAAAACGATAAATCCCACCGGCTAGCAAGCATCTGGCAATACTAACCTACCACATTCGTTTTTTAAAAATCTAGTCTAGCAACCAGTGTTGCCAAATTACGGGTAATTACCCGAACTGCAGGTAAATTTACCTTATGCGGCTAAGGTAGTGGGTATTTTCTATCATTTGTAACACTGCTAGCAACATTTGCTGGCGTTGCGGTGACTGTCGCGGGGAATCCCCGCCATAGAGGTATATAGAGATGGTGAACTGGCTGAGAAACCGTCCGGCTGGAAAAGAGAGATGGAATCACGCTAGTTCCACTCTCGCGCATGCGTCAGTAGACAAGGATACAAACGAGCGTGTGATGTTTCTGCGTGGACATTTCCACTAAGGGCCCCTTCACACGACGCCACCATGGCCGCGCCACTACGTCAACACATAGGTTCAAATGAGCAGGGGCAGGGAAAAAACGTCACGCCACCAGTGGTGGCGCCGCCAGTATCTCATTTGAACCTATGTGTTGACGTGGTGGCGCGGCCATGGTGGCGTCGTTTGAATGGGCCTTTACACGAGCGCCTATACTTTGCCCCCTCTATCTACATACCTCTATGATCCCCGCCCGCCGGGGATTTCCCATTCCGTTTGCTTCTTGCTTCTACGCCTAAGACTGACTTCAAATCATACAAGCCTTTGAAGAGTTCGAAGAATATAACTCTCTATAGAAATTTAATTTGATTTCTTATTTTTATAAATAACTTTGTTTTAAATATATTAAACTGTAACATCAATACATAAAGGTTATTAAAAGTACATGCTAAATTTTTCTTATAGATAGGTCTGGCAATTGAGAATTTGATTTTCAATGTTTATAAAAAAATTGGTATATATTTACAGTAACCTTTATATATTAATGTTATTCATTCATAAGTTTAAAATAATGTGCTTAATAGAAATCAAATTGAATGGCATTTATAAGTTCATAAACACTTATATTTTAAAACTTAAAAGTCTTCAAAGGTGATTTGTCCAAGCCATGATTCGAAGTCAGTCTTCGAGACCATGTATAAATTTTATGTCTAGATAAATGTATTTGCATTTCAATTTAAAAAAATTGCGTAATTATATGTATGTGGCTTACTGCAAATAAAAAAATAAGTAAGATAGTAAAAATTGCTGGTAGGATATGGTCACTCCAACATTTTTAAAAGTGGGTATCTAAAGTGAGGAAATAAAGATTTATAATTATATTAATTATGCAATGAGCCTTTACTGTACATGTATAACAATAATGGAATTCAGTACAGTTTATTTTATTTACTAAATGATTTGACAATAAATACATTAAACAAATTTTTCATATCATTAGCTGTCTGAATAATAAGCTCATAATGAAGATCATAACCTCATGAGCGTTCCATACAGTAGCACGTGGCGCTTAAGACAATGACATCTACCGCTTTAAACATTCTATCTATAATTTCATTAATATATTTAATTTTCTTTTTGACTGTTGTATATTAATAATTATATAGAACCTATATAATTATTCTATCTCTATGGTTAAAAGATGATTAATCTTTTAATTTATCTGTATAAATGTAGGAAATTCTGATTTCCTACTTTATGAAAGTAGGAAATGCTAGTTTTTCTACATTACAATGTATAAAATGCTGGTTTCCTACTTTACGAATGTAGGAATCTCTCGTTTCCTACATTGGCGCGTCAGATTTCTTACATTCAGGTTTAGAGTGTACTTATGCAAAGAAGTAAAAATGTTATTATTGTTTACAGGTTACAGATACAATATACGACCTTCTTATCTTAACATGTCAGGCCCAGGCCCCAGGAGAGATAGACATATCGGGAGAAAATGGGAATCTGGTTCAACAAAAGGAAAAAGAAAAGCTGAAAGAGCTGTATCAAATCAGGTTTTATGTTCAGGTATGATGAAGTTTCTCAAAAAACTGCATCTGGTAGTACAGAATCATCTGAATCGATTGCTTCGACTTCCAAAAAAGATATAGCCACGTCCGAGACTCCGTTGAATTTGGGAAGTACTCCAGACGCACTGAGTACCGAACCACAGTCGGAAATAGAGATAGGATCAAACTCTAGCCAATCAGAATCTGAAACTGAAACTCCTGTGTTTAGCAGTAGAATTCACGAAGAACAAATAGGTTCTCCGCCAGTTAGCAGCGATGCCAGTGATGTAGTTAAACAAGCATTTGTTAGTTCGGTTCCGGGAATGTGGACGTTTCCCATAACGGATTCTCAGCGTCATGATATAGTTCAAAGCGGCCCTACACAGCAGTTAAATAACAGTGATGAAGATTATCCCAAAGACGATGATCATAGGCACTTTTCTAATTTTCATTTCTCAAGAAAACTAATTAATGGTGAAACTCAATATCGTCGCTGGTTGGTTTATTCAAATTCTCAAAATAAAATTTTCTGTTTTCCATGCAGACTATTTGGCAATTCACGAACTCAGATGGTACAGGGAGGGTGCTGTGACTGGAAACACTTAAGTAGTATTTTACAAAGACATGAGAATACCAAAGAACATATGGCATTTATGTTCCAATGGATGACATTAGAGAAAGGAATAAAGCATGGAAAAACAATAGACCAAGAAAACGAAAGGCTAATTCGTGAATCTCAAAAACATTGGCACAATTTGTTTGAGAGATTAATTGATATCATTAATTTCTTAGCCTCTCATAATCTGGCATTTAGAGGTCACAGAGAATCTCTCAAGATAGGCGACGACAGTGGGATTCTGGTAACTTCATAGACTTGTTTAAATTGATATCTGAATATGATCCTACATTACGGGAACACATGAAACGCATTAATGACAAACAACTTGCACACCATTATCTAAGCCACGATATTCAAAATGAATTGATCACATTGATGTCAAAAACAATTACCGATGAAGTGATTCGTAGGGTAAAATAGGCAAAATATTATTCTATTTTGCTCGACTGCACTATAGACTGTAGTCGAGTTGAACAAATGTCAGTTATCTTATGATTTTGTAATACATCAACCGGCACAATAGAAGAAAACTGTATCGAATTTCTTGCTGTCGCTGAGACGACTGGAGAATATCTAACTAATGCAATACTGGAAGAGCTAGAAAAAAATGGATTAGTTATTCAAAACTGTCGTGGCCAAGGATACGACAATGGTGCTAATATGGTAGGGGTAAATAGTGTAGTTAAAACTCGAATATTAAAATATTAATCCCAGGGCATTTTTTACACCTTGCGGGTGTCAAAGTTGGAATCTGCTGTTGGTAGATGCAGCTAATTCTTCTGCGACAGCAAAAACATTTTTTGGTTTTATTCAGAAAATTTATTTGCTATTTTCAAGCTCCAGAAAACGCTGGGAATTAATCAAAGGCAAATTAAAGCTTACTATAAAGCCTTTATCAGACGCAAGGTGGGAAAGCAGTATCAAGGCAGTGAAGCCCATATTATTGCAATTTGATGATGTCGTTGAATGCATTGAAAGCTTAAAAAATCACACGGAACAATCAGACACACTGAGTGATTGTGATTCGGTTTTGAACGAAGTGCTCAGCTTAGAATTTATCATATCATTACATTTTTGGTATGAGATATTATCGCGTGTTAATATCATAAGCAAATTATGGCAATCTGTACAAGTCCATTTAAACATTGCTCTTGAACATTTGCGTACATTTTGTGACTGGATCAAAGAATATCGACAGACTGGGTTCGAACAATGCTTGTCTGACGCTCGTCAATTTATTGAGAAAAGCAGTTATGATCTGCCAAAAGACTTTAAAAATAAAAGGGTAGCCAAAAAGAAAACGAAGTTCGATTATGAAAGCAGCCATGAACCTATACAGTCTCCCAAAAGTCGGTACGAAACAGATTTTTTTAATACCATGATTGATTCCATAGTGAGCAATATGGATTCAAGATTTATATCTTTAAATCAACATTTTGAAAATTTTGGTTTTCTCTATGATCTAAGCAATTTAAAAAATATTCCAAAAGAGCATATATTAAAAAACTGTCAAGATTTACACACAGTTCTGCGAGTGGGTGAGAGCAGTGACTTTCAACCTTACGAATTATATGAAGAATTACAAACAATGATCCCAAATTTACCCGACTTCATTAAAGATATGAAACTGCTGCTCCAATACGTAATAGAAAATAACTTAAAAGAAATTTACCCAAATATTTATATTGTCATTCGAATTTTGTTACCAGTACCAGTAAGTACAGCCTCCGCTGAAAGGAGCTTTTCAAAATTAAAATTAATAAAAAATTATTTAGGAAGTACAATGGGTCAGCAAAAACTTTCAGCTTTGGCAGTTTTATCTATTGAAGCAGATACAGCATCTAAGCTGGATTACGATACAGTTATTAAGGAGTTCAGTAAGGCTAAAAGCAGGAAATTCTGTTTCTTTAATTCTTTACTGTTAGTTATTGCTTAATAATGTTAGTTAAAGTGAAGATGTTTGCATTTTTAGGAATAAAAATTTGACACTTTCAAAAAAATTGTCTCTATATAAAATCCGTCCTCTTGCGCCACCAGAGGGCCTCGCAAAATTTATCTTGCCCACATCAAATTTAGGTCTTGCCCCGCCACTGCAAAGGACTTGTGTTTATAAAAGAAAGAGATATCCTATTAACAACAGATACTTGGACTATCGTAATTTCTGTAAGCACGGAACATTATAACATTATAGCAAAGATAAGCACCTTACTTGATTACCTAGAGACCCAACAAAACAATACCCAAGTGAATTCCTTGATTCCATACTATGAAATATTCCAGTTAAAAACAAACTTAAAGAATACCCAGAAACAAGTATCTACTTTAAAGTTTTGTTACCCACTAGTAGAGAGAAAAGAGGTTTAATTAATGTGTTGGGAACTGTTTTTAAATTTTTGTCTGGTACATTAGACGATGATGATTATCAGACTTTAAACTCGAAATTAGATTCATTAGAAGATAGAGATGATTCTGTAATTCATGTAGAGTCCGATCGACTCTCTTATATGAAAAAATTAACCACTGAAGTGGAAAGTCACTCAAAAGCTATACAATTATTGGTAAATACTTTGAAAACAACTTCTCAAGAGATAATTGCTATAAATTTTACTATATGGACTGAGATTGAACAAGTAAAAGGACGAATAGAGCATCAGTCAAAGATTTCTTCTTTATTTAGAGAAATTTAAATCTAGTAGATACACAATTAATGCAGATGCAAGAGGCATTAGATGTAACTTCAACTGAATACTTAAGCTCTTTGTTCGTTACACCTGCTAAACTGAATGAAGTTTTGAAAGAAGAAGTTAGTCAACTACCAGTTGGTCTATCATTAGTAATAGACACTGAAATTGATAAGATTTATAATTACTATGGAATATCTAAAGTTCACGCTATAGCTATTAAGAATGTAATTAGGTTAATAATAGAGATTCCTTTAAAATCTGCCGATTTTGAACTAATTGTTGTAAAACCGCTGCCATATTATGATAAAACACTGGCTCAATATGTGACAGAGCATAGTGATTCAGTGTATCTTGCTGTATCTAAAAGTAGATTGAACTATGTGATGTTAAACTATGAACAAGTGTTTCAGTGTATTAGATCACCATACGGAATTTGTCCCCTCAGCGTACCACTTGTACGAGAGCAATAGTTGTGCCTTCGCCATGTTTACTGGAGACGAAGCGCAGAGTCATCGACTGTGTAAAAGAGAAGTGGTGGCGAATTACAATAAACCTATAATGTATTCTGGAAGTAATGGCGATTTCTGGATATATAGTATGCCGAAGCCTACCCGAGTAACGGTTCAATGTTATACTTCACGCAATAGTTTGAGAGAAATAAGTCCGCAAACGCAATTACTAAGCGGCTCCGGAATTCTTCTGAATACTCGAAACTGTTATGTATATTCCAAATACTTCTTGTTACTCCAGCGATCAAAGGATAAGACTTTTGCAAAAATTAAAACAAATCATGTGGTGATACCACCTATTCAAAATGTCTTAAAGTTTTCAGAATTAAAAACATTCCAGCCAAGTAATGAAACTTCAACTGACAATCTCATTGCAAACATACAAGAAATTTTGAATAATGTATCTGACCCAGTTGATATTATCTCGATAACCGAGCTGCAAAGGAAGCTAGAGCTGATAAGAGCACAGCGTAAACAAAGCTTTACGTCACTCCCATTCATAATAGTATTTCTGTTTATCTTCTTCCTAACCACAAGTGTTGTAGCATTTTTTTGTGGCATACATCACAACACAAAAATGCGGAAATTATGTACAGACACTCCAGCCACTTCTCGCCTAGTGCAGCAGACGGAAGTCATCTATGAGGAAATCCAGGACACTCCAAGAGTTCGATTTGTACGTGGACCAGTGACTCCTGCTACTGGATCGTCATGACTTCTACCAGTACACACACACACACACCACCAACCCCCTCCCCCACCCTATAGTGATTAGCGATAACAACAACACGCTCACATAGTAGTAAAAGTAGCAAACAAAAAGTAAACACAACTCTACGAAACTAGTGATACAGTAAAAATTTAGATGTAATATGCAATGGACGGTTAGATTAAGTGAATTTAACAGCAGATTAAAGGATTTTGTAAGATGAAGAGAAAAACATTTTTCTTTTTTTTTGGTAAACGATTTCTTAGTATAAATATAGGCCTAGCTTGTTTGATTGAATATATATGATGTGAAAAGAACTACCTTATTAAAAAAAGACATATGCTTGAAAATGACAAATAAATTGAATAGATATGTGTGAAATAGATAAGATAAGAATAGATAAGAAATAATTTTAAGTTTATTTTGTTGTTTTATGTTTAGATGTTTTATTTGTTTGTGTTACAACACTCAGGACACCAGGCTGTTGGAAAAGCAAGGTACTCCGGTACCTTCCTTTTCAAAACGAGGGAGTAATGTAACAAGACGCAAAGTTTCATTATTTAATTTATTATAATTTCGGTATTAGATTTCTTTCTTTCTTTTATCATGAGTGTGAGATAATTTGTTTAAATTTGTCTCACTGTGGTCGTATGTCAGTTGTTAGTAAAAACCACGAAAACCATTACTTCCTATATTCCCAAGCCCGTACAGGAGGAAAGGACCCTTTTAACCTTTTCACAGTCACATCGCCTTGAGTGACGACCTCTCTCCTGATTGGTTGTCCGATGCTCCAGGAGGCCCAGTCCAAACCCTGTGACCCGGGCGTGGTCCCATAGTAACCAAAGTCTATAAAAACTGACAACACAGTGAGATCGCAGTCTTATTGTTCTTATTTGGCTTATTCTGTCATAGTTCACTAGAGAAGTCTTTTAACATTGGGGAGCGGGTCGGGTGTGTACTGAGTGCGTCTTAGACAAACAAAGTGTTCTCCATCACTCCTCGTAACTACAGCGTGTTGCAAATACTGAAATGTAATTCTACAAGAGTGTTCAAAAGTGTTTCATGAGTATAATCTAAACATCAATTTTGCTAAATGTTAAATAAAGAAATTTTTATTGTAAAGCTAGACTCTGTAACCAATCATTTCACACAACCTACTCATGTTGCTTAATAATTTGTTGTTGATTCCCCGCTCGGTCACGACAAAATGAAGAGGTAATGGAAAGCTGAAGAGTGGTATTTTACAGATCTTCCAGAATATTACCGCAAGACAGGGTGTTAAGAATTAATGTTTTGTAAATTAATATTTTAGTGGAATTAAATTTGCCAGGATGAAGAAAATAATGATGAGTAAGCGGACTGTAGTTTAATACATTTATTAGGTATAAATGTTACAATTTAATTTCGAATTCGTAAGGTTAGCTAAGCCTTGTACGCATTATGAAATTTGGAAGATCACGTTCGGTTAAAAAATGTTACATTATAGAAGTGAGGCGCAATTACGCAACACTCGAAGCTACATAAATGAAATGTTGTAGGGCCTAAGGCCTACATAATAAGTCGCGACATTAAAGAAATGAAATGACAGCCGAAGCAACAAGCGTAAATCACGTCTGCTGCGTTCGGACGCTCGGAGCCAGGGGGGGGCCATTCCGGCTTCCCGCGCTAACCTAGCGATCAGCTGTTTTTGCCGCGTGACGTGAAATGGTGGAAGAAATACGCGCGAGTCTTGATTTACCATGCAATCTTACCTGAGACAATGTCCTACTTAGCATCTCTCTGCTGTTTACACGAAATATTAACAATAATTGTAATGAGCTATTCATATAGAAAAAAGGATTAAACAACAAGATTAAATGGTTTGCGGCAAAATATAATGGTAAAATTTATTTCTACATTTAATAGAAAAGTAAGCAAGTCTGTCCACATATAACATTGACAAAATGGCACAAGATGTAAAATTAAGTCGGAAAGGAGGCGATATTATATATATATATATATATATATATAATTTTTTATTATTCGTGAATTTTATATTAATAGAATTATTTCGATTGTTATTAATTTACTTAGAAACCTCTGATGATACTGATATTTTTCAGTGAAACGTGCGTCAGGTGTTAAAAAGAATATACGAAATTATACTACTTGCAGAAGAAACAAATTGAAAACATCACAAATTTTATATATATATATATAATATGCCTGCGTGGGTGGGTGCGCGTACGTGCACACGCGTGCGCGCATGAGTGCGTGTATAAACATTTCTATGTAGTATAATATATTTGAAACAAGCTTCCAATTATTATAATTATAATCAATATCATAATTTTTTTCTTTATCTACATTTTCATTGTTATTTCATTGTTACTAGTTTCAGTTAAAAACTGAAGCTAGTACGTTTAGTTGTAAACATAAATACTTTTATCAACGAAATGAAAATGGTTATTTAGTTGATACATACCTTCATAGGTGACTTAAATTTTTGAAGACGAAGCTACCCAGAGCCGACTCTTTGTTGCTGCATACTTTTCAAGTGACTTGAGTTTGAGCTGTTTGTTCAGATGGCGGATTCTGATGAATTAGAGGTCTGTTTGCCAAGTGGAAGCAACCAATTTATTATGATTTTGATGTGACCATGACAGATGTATTGCTTAAAAGCATTATCAGTGCCGTTGAGAGCAGTAATATTCATGTAGCGGCTGTGACGTGTGATATGGGGGGAAAGAATTCAAAAGTCTGGAAGGAATTAGATGTAAACACAGAAAAAAATTTCTTCATTAACCCGACTACAAACGATAAGGTGTGGGTTTTCTGTGACGTACCTCATCTTTTGAAGCTGCTTAGAAATCATTTTCTAGACCATGGGTTGTTACTTTGCGACGGCACTGAGCTTAAAAAAGATACAATCGAAAATCTGTTACAGCAACAGAAAGGAGAATTGACGATTTTACCCAATATTAGTCAGATACACCTTAACGTAACTGGTCGATCTCGTCAAAATGTAAGATTTGCTGCACAGTTGTTTTCTAATCGTACAGCAAAGGCGCTGAAGTATGTTGCAAATAAAGAGCGCGAAAGCAGCTTCATCAAACTGGTAAACGATGCATTTGCTGTTTTAAACTCAAGACTTCCAAAAGACCAGAAAACGCCCCTCAGAAGTGGGTACGGCATGAATTTAAGGAGCCAAGAAAATACTTTAAAAAGGTTTTTGGAAGTAATAACTAACATGCGAGTAGCAAGTAAAAAAAGTTTACTACCTTTTCAGAAAGGTTTCGTTATATCTTTAAATTCATTGTTCGGCCTTTATGAACAAATGACAATGATTCATGGGGTGACGTACATTTTGACCGCTAGATTCAATCAAGATTGCCTTGAAAACTTTTTTTCACGAATTCGGGGATTAGGCGTCTTTTATAATAATCCCACTCCCTTTGAAGTGCGCAACAGAATTCGGCTCTTACTTTTAACGGGTAGCACGGACGATATACCGTTATCTGGAAGTGCGTCTGTGGCTGAGGATGGTAGCATTCATTTCACCGAAGTTATGGAATCAAATGACTCTGACGAGGATTTCATCCAGTTTGTTACCAATGAACTATGCATAGACATAGTTGAACATACGTTAATACCAAGTTCTCCGAATAATGACACCGACGAAGCAGAATTGTTAAAAACAGAGGACTTGGCCCCGTCTGCAAGTGACAACGATGTTCCTCAAGATGCCTTAAAATATCTGGCCGGGTACATCGCATTCAAGTGCCGCTTCATTGATGAAAGTCTAGGTGTGAGAGGCGAAACATTGTGTCTTTCCGGGGAACATAGTCATGACTGGATATCGATTATTTCAAAGGGGGGGCTTACCCATCCGTCAGACGAGTGGTTACAAAAACTGATTCAGTTTGAGATAGATTTTTACTTCTTTCCACGGACGTACAGTATCAAAACAAGTGAAAGTTATCTCTTATTTGGCCACCTTACTCAAATCTAAATTTCCAGAGGTGGACGAGAAAGTCATTTGTCTGTACGTCAGGACAAGAACATTCATCAGAATCCGCCATCTGAACAAACAGCTCAAACTCAAGTCACTTGAAAAGTATGCAGCAACAAAGAGTCGGCTCTGGGTAGCTTCGTCTTCAAAAATTTAAGTCACCTATGAAGGTATGTATCAACTAAATAACCATTTTCATTTCGTTGATAAAAGTATTTATGTTTACAACTAAACGTACTAGCTTCAGTTTTTAACTGAAACTAGTAACAATGAAATAACAATGAAAATGTAGATAAAGAAAATGATTATGATATTGATTATAATTATAATAATTGGAAGTTTGTTTCAAATCTATTATACTACATAGAAATGTTTATACACGCACTCATGCGCGCACGCGTGTGCACGTACGCGCACCCACCCACGCAGGCATATTATATATATATATATAAAATTTGTGATGTTTTCAATTTGTTTCTTCTGCAAGTAGTATAATTTCGTATATTCTTTTTAACACCTGACGCACGTTTCACTGAAAAATATCAGTATCATCAGAGGTTTCTAAGTAAATTAATAACAATCGAAATAATTCTATTAATATAAAATTAACGAATAATAAAAAATTATATATATATATATAACACATCTTTTTATGATTTCTTTCATTATGGATTATGAGTTTTACATGGACCTGGTTAGGGTATACCAAGCCAACACTTACCTGCAGTATATGGTACTTTTCTGCTTTGCCGGCTATTAGGTGTGGGATTTGGGCTTATTAGGTATCAGGTAACGAGTTGGGACGATGTGTTTCCAAAAGAATTATTTTAGGAAGCTGAGTTGTATAAATTGTGAATAAATGAAAACTACCTTTTTAGTCTATCATTCCAATGATTATAATTGTCACCCTCAAGGTGCTTATCTTTAAACAAATCATAATAATAATAAGAATTTCAAATATTTAACACGATTTACGGCGGGTTCCACTAATTTATATTCTTTCTTGAATATTACTTTACACATATTTTCTCTAGTGATATATTGTTATAATGCTTACGTCTAACAATCACATATTAAAATCATATATCTTAGTACATAATTTATAAGTTCCTGGAAATAAGACATACAATACACAGTATATACACAAAACATATAACATGGAAATATACACACATATATGGGCAGTTTCACACTGTCTGCCTGTAATTATAATTCATTTATAAAAATCATTTTTTTTGTTATATTGAATTTAATTATTTAATAAAATGGAAATACTGAATTGATTTCATTCTATGAAATCCGTAACCCTGTTCTTTATACATGAGAAAATAAAATACGAACTTTTTAAATGAATATAACAAGGGTTATAGTTATCGTTATCTCTATGGTAATTATTATTAATATAAACACTTTTATTAAGGGTAACTCCCTTTTAATTATTCTAATCTTCAGCCTGCTTGGCTATCAACAATAATTAATATGAAACAATAAAATTTGTGACATCTACTATCTTGAGAACACTCTTAGAGCTTCTCTGCACTCTCCCTTAATTTATCACATTTAATTTATCAAATATAATTTTTTATACAGTGCACAATCTCATGAAAACATTTGCTTAGAGTCTTTCTGCACTCTTATTAACATATTATTATAATGATCACACATTATCTAAATGTTCTGTCTTTTTGAATAAATGTCTCTATATGATATACAGTACAACATTTAAAAGTGTCTTTAGGCTTTAGTCATACCGCCTATATAATTAAATGTTTATCAATTATTTAAAACTGTTCAATTTCGCTTATAGCGGCTTTTCATTTACTTTTTGTGTTTTACAACATTATTATGAACCCTGAACCATATCAGGTCACCTGTTTTGATGATTTCATGTTACACAGATGTACACGGGTCTCAGGCGTCGGCGTTGAGTACAGCTATTCCTCTCGAAACCTCCGTCAGCGTCGCTTAGCGGTGTATGAACAGCTAGGCTAGGCGTCGTTCCTTTATCGTCATGGACACAGCGTCTCTGGCCTCGGGTATAGTCTGATGTCCGTAGTACGTAGTTGTAGTCACTCAGGTGTCTGCCGGTCTCATTGAAGCGTCTTCTGCAGCGTATCGTTCCGTGTGTACGACTCAACGAATACTTTATGAATGCGACAGATGCTCGTTTTGGCTCACTGTTTATAGGGCAAAGCCACGTGTGCAAATGAGTTTCTATCGGCGAATATCTCAACAATCCTTTATTTATTTAGGTAACAAAGTTGTTTGTTAGACGTGTCTTGAACACAGTTATTAGCTATGTATACACGCGATCTTTAATTAGCACCGCGAAAGGTGTGAAATAGTAAAACGCTTATAGTTCACGACACTCTCACTATCTCGTTATGTGTTTGGTGTCTAAATAAAGCTACATTTCCGCACTATTCACTGGTCAACCTAGTTCTTCTTAATCTTTTGTCATTTTTTTATTATTTAAGTTTTAAAACACTTCTGACATGTGCCGACAAAATTATACATATTTATGCAGGTGGACTGTTATCTGTTTTGTTTGCTATATAAAATCTTATCTGTACCCTTCTAAATGTACAATTGTAGCAGATAACGCTTATTATGCGTACTCCAGTTAGAACGATAAACATTGATAACAATGTTTTGTTATAACACTCCCCCACTTGCTTTAAAAAAAATTGTTTGTGCTTTACAGAACATATTTTTTTTTTTTTATCTATGTTTAGTACATACACAGTCAGTTATATTACATGTTTATTAGAAAGAATATAAAATCTTATCTTACAGTAACAATCACATATGGGTATTATTGGATATAATGACGCAGAGATGACGCATGGTACTTTCCGACGTCTTTTTTTTTCACTGGGTCATATACCATGTAGGTGTGTGGTCCTAGACGACTCCTTAGTTCATATGGGCCACAGAATAATCTGAAGAATTTCTTGGAAGTGTTTAATATACTACTTCCCACAGGATTTGTCTTTATCAATACCTTATCACCAATCTGGAATCTTGTCAATCGGTGAATTCTATTATACCGGTCTCTCCTTTTACCTGCTTGATGATATAACTGTCGTTCAGCTCTGTTTATTTTTATTTGAATTGGCAAATCTACATTATAATTTTCCGGTTTATTAATCATGTTGTGCCAGAATCTTTTAGGTATTTTATTCTCACTTAATTCTAACGGTGTGTATCCTGTAGCTTCACTATAATTGTGATTCATTGCATCTTCGAAAAATTGTAGATAGTCAGGCCATTTACTCTGTTGATTGTAGCAATATAACCTCATGTACTTGCCTAACTCTCTATTTATTCTTTCAGCAAGATTAGTTTGTGGATGCCTTATGGATGTAAGTATAGGTTTTATACCTTGTCTTGTCAATGCGTCCTTCCATAATTTATTACTAAACTGCTTACCTTGATCTGTCAACACTTTATCCATTTTTCCATACTTTGGTATATACTTCTGGGTGATGACGTTCAGAACAGATTTCATGGTGGGTCTTCGTACAGCATATAACTTTACTAGCTTGGTAAACACATCTACCGTCACAATTATATGGCGGTACCCACGACTTGATCGCGGGAGTGGTCCAAGGAAATCAAGTGCAACTATATCCCCCTTCTTCTTAGTTCTGATACTCCCCATTTCAACGCAAGTGTTTAAATTCGGATGTTTGGCTGTTTGACAATCATGGCATTTCCTAACAATTATTTTAATTTTTCTGAACATATTATTACAGGTGAAGGCTTCTTTCATAGTTAAATAGCACTTCAATGGAGATGCATGAGCTAGACTACGATGACATGGCATAATTAATTGCTGTAACATGTCATGAGATAGCACAACTTTCCAATCATAATTAATAAGCTTAAATAAAATTCCATCTTTCACACAATAATTTATAGGTAACGGATTATTTTTTATATTCTGTAATCGCTGATCTTTATCTTGCTCTCTAGCGAGATTACGTAGTAATTCTTGTACTTCTCTCTCGGGTTTGTATGTTATGTTGCTAAGTACCCTGACATCTTGTGGTTTAGCTTCATGTGTTTCTATACAGACTCCAGAATGTAGTCATTGATTTTCAGTCTTCGATGTGGACGGTTTATTACGTTCATCAGTGTTTCTCGGTGTCTCTTTCTGTTTTTTCTCAACGGTAATCGCCTGCGTATTTGCATTCCTATCGGATGTCCATGGTTTCGAAAATCGTTTCGACGAATTCGGCCATCGGTAACCTCCTTTGTAATTACCTCTTTCATTATTTTGCTCCTGCTTCTCATATGTTCGTCCATCTTCATGGCGTCTATCATATGATACATTTTTGTTTTTCGGATATTTTTCATCGTCTGTACGTCTATCTTCTCTGCCTTTATCTTCTTGGCGATATCTTTGCGAATACCACGTACCTCTATCTTGATTTTGGTTCCGGTTATCTCGCTGAACTCCTCTTGGTGGGTCTCGTTCACGGATTACACCCTCCATCTGTGTTAAAAGTATTAATAGATCTTCAATGGTAGCTATACCCTGAACATGTATAGCTAGTTGGATGTTCCTGCTGAAATGATTAGCAAGCTTAATGACTAATTCTTTTTGTGTTAAAGCGGGACGTAAATGTTTACTCCTCTCTACTAACATAATGACGTATTCATCTTCAGACAGCTTACCTGGATTATATTTACCAAATTCCAGTGTATTTCGTATTCTCATTTGTATGTATTCATTCCAATACCTCCGTTCGAATGCTAGTTTAAATTCTTCATACGTTTTTAAATCGTCATTCACCATCGTGAACCAACTGGCTGCTGCATCTTTTAAGTAACGGCTTACAAAGTCTATTTTATCTTTGTCACTGAGAATAGATCCAATACTATCCAATTCTTTCTCACATTTGATACGAAATTCAATGGGATTTTCCCCTCTGGATCCTCTAAAATAGTTAATGGGTCTCTCTTCTCTAGGTACGGTCGAGTATACTAACGCTTGTGTTGGTAGTCTTCTCACTTCTCGTGTAAGTCGGTCTACTTCACCTTTTAACTTGACTTCCAGCTGATCTACCCTGTTGTCATGGTGTTGGATAGATTTCTTGATGGTGTCGTCTGCTGCGGCTAGACTTTTTGTTTCTTCTTCAATTTTCATGGTCTTCCTGACATTACTCTGCACCAACTCGCTGATGACTTGTATCTTGGTATCTTGTCGATGCGTAATTTTTTCGAGTTTCTGGTCCAGTATGTCGGCCATAGATTTAAAATTTTGTTGTAGTCTTTTTCGCTGCTCTTCGAAATTTTCATTCATCACCACCGCTTGTTGTTTTAGAGACTCTTTAACTTTACCTTCTAAGGTCTCCATTCGTTCCATAATTTCTACCTTACTTTCAGCATTATACGCGTATAGTTTCTGAATTTCTGACGTGCTTGCTTCCAATCTTCTCATAGTTTCAGCACCACTAGTTTTTATTTCTTCAAACCTTTTTACGTTTTCAGCGTTGCTGGCTTCCAATCTTCTCATAGTTTCAGCACCACTAGTTTTTATTTCTTCAAACCTTTTTACGTTTTCAGCGTTGCTGGCTTCTAACTTCTTCATTATGTCGGCTAAACTGACCTCTTGTTTATGTGCCATGTTTAATTTTAATTTGGTGAACCGATTTTAAAATATTTATTATTAATTTGTATATTATTAATTATTTGGATTATTATTAAATACTGTATTGGTAGTCATTTATTCATCAACATACAACCATTATCTTGGGCGCCTGTAGTATCAGTTTCTGATAACCACAATATTTATCTAAGCTCCCCTTTGTTTACTCTACTGATAACGCTAACTGTACGTTCTTATCAGCTACATTCAACATATAAATGCACGTTTTATAATAATTACACATCAACTCTAAATATTTGTTCTACGTGAATTTATATTTATTTAACTTCTAACTAATTTTTAATTTTTTTCGTATTATGTTTTTTTTTTTTATTTATTTAATCGGGCCCCACGTTGGAAGCGACATTTTCTTTTGCAACACATCTTTTTATGATTTCTTTCATTATGGATTATGAGTTTTACATGGACCTGGTTAGGGTATACCAAGCCAACACTTACCTGCAGTATATGGTACTTTTCTGCTTTGCCGGCTATTAGGTGTGGGATTTGGGCTTATTAGGTATCAGGTAACGAGTTGGGACGATGTGTTTCCAAAAGAATTATTTTAGGAAGCTGAGTTGTATAAATTGTGAATAAATGAAAACTACCTTTTTAGTCTATCATTCCAATGATTATAATTGTCACCCTCAAGGTGCTTATCTTTAAACAAATCATAATAATAATAAGAATTTCAAATATTTAACACGATTTACGGCGGGTTCCACTAATTTATATTCTTTCTTGAATATTACTTTACACATATTTTCTCTAGTGATATATTGTTATAATGCTTACGTCTAACAATCACATATTAAAATCATATATCTTAGTACATAATTTATAAGTTCCTGGAAATAAGACATACAATACACAGTATATACACAAAACATATAACATGGAAATATACACACATATATGGGCAGTTTCACACTGTCTGCCTGTAATTATAATTCATTTATAAAAATCATTTTTTTTGTTATATTGAATTTAATTATTTAATAAAATGGAAATACTGAATTGATTTCATTCTATGAAATCCGTAACCCTGTTCTTTATACATGAGAAAATAAAATACGAACTTTTTAAATGAATATAACAAGGGTTATAGTTATCGTTATCTCTATGGTAATTATTATTAATATAAACACTTTTATTAAGGGTAACTCCCTTTTAATTATTCTAATCTTCAGCCTGCTTGGCTATCAACAATAATTAATATGAAACAATAAAATTTGTGACATCTACTATCTTGAGAACACTCTTAGAGCTTCTCTGCACTCTCCCTTAATTTATCACATTTAATTTATCAAATATAATTTTTTATACAGTGCACAATCTCATGAAAACATTTGCTTAGAGTCTTTCTGCACTCTTATTAACATATTATTATAATGATCACACATTATCTAAATGTTCTGTCTTTTTGAATAAATGTCTCTATATGATATACAGTACAACATTTAAAAGTGTCTTTAGGCTTTAGTCATACCGCCTATATAATTAAATGTTTATCAATTATTTAAAACTGTTCAATTTCGCTTATAGCGGCTTTTCATTTACTTTTTGTGTTTTACAACATTATTATGAACCCTGAACCATATCAGGTCACCTGTTTTGATGATTTCATGTTACACAGATGTACACGGGTCTCAGGCGTCGGCGTTGAGTACAGCTATTCCTCTCGAAACCTCCGTCAGCGTCGCTTAGCGGTGTATGAACAGCTAGGCTAGGCGTCGTTCCTTTATCGTCATGGACACAGCGTCTCTGGCCTCGGGTATAGTCTGATGTCCGTAGTACGTAGTTGTAGTCACTCAGGTGTCTGCCGGTCTCATTGAAGCGTCTTCTGCAGCGTATCGTTCCGTGTGTACGACTCAACGAATACTTTATGAATGCGACAGATGCTCGTTTTGGCTCACTGTTTATAGGGCAAAGCCACGTGTGCAAATGAGTTTCTATCGGCGAATATCTCAACAATCCTTTATTTATTTAGGTAACAAAGTTGTTTGTTAGACGTGTCTTGAACACAGTTATTAGCTATGTATACACGCGATCTTTAATTAGCACCGCGAAAGGTGTGAAATAGTAAAACGCTTATAGTTCACGACACTCTCACTATCTCGTTATGTGTTTGGTGTCTAAATAAAGCTACATTTCCGCACTATTCACTGGTCAACCTAGTTCTTCTTAATCTTTTGTCATTTTTTTATTATTTAAGTTTTAAAACACTTCTGACATGTGCCGACAAAATTATACATATTTATGCAGGTGGACTGTTATCTGTTTTGTTTGCTATATAAAATCTTATCTGTACCCTTCTAAATGTACAATTGTAGCAGATAACGCTTATTATGCGTACTCCAGTTAGAACGATAAACATTGATAACAATGTTTTGTTATAATATATATATAATATCGCCTCCTTTCCGACTTAATTTTACATCTTGTGCCATTTTGTCAATGTTATATGTGGACAGACTTGCTTACTTTTCTATTAAATGTAGAAATAAATTTTACCATTATTTTTTGCCGCAAACCATGTAATCTTGTTGTTTAATCCTTTTTCTATATGAATAGCTCATTACAATTATTGTTAATATTTCGTGTAAACAGCAGAGAGATGCTAAGTAGGACATTGTCACAGGTAAGATTGCATGGTAAATCAAGACTCGCGCGTATTTCTTCCACCATTTCACGTCACAGCGAAGCAACCAATGGGAGCGTAATTGGCCGGAGTGGCCTACCTTATATTCTAGTTACGTTGGCTCGGAGCACTGTAACGACATGTTCGCAGACGCGAGCATGGCTGGACCTTGATCAGATTAGCCAACCTTTCGATTATACAATTCCCACATTAAATACCAACATTACTGTCCATAACTGCCTGCAAAAATCGAACGATTTTTTATAATACTTTTTTTAATAATTTATATTATAAAGAAAACACAACATGTACGTTCTTACTAATAGATATCAACCATCAGTAGGTTGTCTTGATCATCGACATTGAATGTTAGATAACAATATTATAACATTAAACTGCTCAGAGATAATAATGATAAGGTTAAACAGGCCACAGTTGGCTTGCAAACTGATTTATACATGAGTATAAATGTGCATGAATTAGCAGAGATGTATACAATACAATACAAAACATGAATAATGAATAATCTGATAATGCTTGATGATGAATAATCGGTGACTCATCTCATGATGGGTCCGATACAAATTGCAAATATTTTTTGCAAGTCATGATTGACAGTCCAAGCCAGTGAAGGCCAGCTGATTTATACAGTATTGAATATAAAATGAATAGACAAGATTATTACAAAAGTTATATGCATACAAAAACATAGATTTAGCATAACGCTGTAATATAATAATTAAATAGTGCATGCTATACCAAACAATTGCAAGAATGCACAAATAAATTGACATGCGAAAATAGATTATACATTGTTGAATAGTTGCAAGTATATAAACGTAATGACATGTATGTCATAATCACAAACATGAATAATAATATATGTGCAATACATGATCGTAAAATACAAATACAAAATATGTGTAAAAATATATGCGTGGTGCATAATCATAGACAATAGATGCGGGTACAATAATATGTTTTACATAGGTACAAAGTACATGATAAAATACAATAGAAATATGTGTGTTGCATAATTACAAAATACATGAATACAAGGCATAATAGTATATAATAGTATAAGTGAAAAGTACTAATGTGTTCATACAAAAATGTAATGCATGTGTTGAGCAATTACAAGTAACACATAAAATTTAATAATATATATAAAACTTTCACATATGAACTTACTATTCGTTGTCCTTTCCCAAACGTTTCAAGGTGATGTATACTGTGCAGTATACTCCCACTGAAGAAGAGGTACATCACCTTGAAACGTTTGGGAAAGTGACAACGAATAGTAAGTTCATATGTGAAAGTTTTATATATATTATTAAATTAATAAGTGAACGAAGAGGATGAATCAACAAAATAACATAACATTTAGAGAATAGTGAAATAGCAATGCACAAATATTAACAAAAAATGTGCAGCAAATATGCATACATGGTTTGTATAGCTCCAAATCCATGTGAATATTATATAACAAAATCTATAACATAAGAACAAATACTACCAATAGCAAATATAAGTATACAAAGGACATAGTATATGTCTTACAAAATTATCAATACATGTAAATACAAGAATAAGTAAAGTATACCACCATGACAATATAATAAGTATAAATATAATAACATAGTGCATGTTTGTACAATTACAAGATACATGCGAATTTGATATATGAGATATGCTATAATGCGATATCAACATAAAAATGTTTGTGACAGCACATATCACCATAATTGAAGTCGGCCAAATTATCAAACAATTAAGCAATGAAAGCTCGTGGCCAGGTAAAACATAACATTGTGCTAAGTAGTTACATTGACATAGTGTCTAGGCCTCGTCCCGCGCTGGCAACAAACATAACTTGTGAATTGGTCTGCGAAAGGTGCCAACAGGCGTACGAACGTCAACTACTCTGATTAAGTTGTCTGGTCCGGGAAATGTGGCTGTGATTACCCCAAATTTCCATGCTAATGGAGGCAAGTTATCCTCGATCAGCAGGACCAGGTCACCAATGGAAACGTTTTCTTTAGCGAATTTCCACTTGTGACGCTGTTGCAATTGGTGTAGGTAGTCGTGCGACCATGATTTCCAAATAGCTTGGACAAACTTCTGGAGAAGTTGCCAACGGCCGAGACGAGAGATGGGAACGTGTGACAAGTCAGGATCAGGTATTGCCGTTAATGGTGCATAGATTAAAAAATGGCCAGGGGTAAGTGGCACTGGATCGTTTACATCCGATGAAACGGCAAATAATGGACGTGAGTTTAGACAGGCCTCTACCTGTGACAAAACCGTAGTAAACTCCTCGAATGTGAGTATGGACTTGCCGACAATGCGGCGCAAATGATACTTCAGACTTTTTATACCGCTCTCCCATAGACCACCAAAATGAGGTAACGATGGAGGAATGAATGACCACTTAATACCATGAGAAATTGCAAACGATTGGATTGTTAAGGTGGCATCTTTCTTATGCCAGAGATTGTAAAGGTCATGCAAAACGTTGCGGGCCTTCCTAAAGTTCGTGCCATTGTCAGAATATAAGTGGCTAGGTATGCCCCTACGGGCCATGAAGCGACGTAAGGCAGCTATAAACGCATTGGCCGTAAGGTCGGAAACCAATTCCAAATGAATGGCCCTGGTGGCTAAGCAAATGAATAAAGACACATATGACTTGGACAAAGTCCTAGATCTCTGCCCGCCATGACGGATCGTGAAGGGACCACCATAATCCACTGCGCAGAATAAAAACGGCCGGGAAGGAGTAACCCTGGGAGATGGCAAAACACCAAGCCTTTGAACTTGATATTTGGCATTAAATATGAGACATTTGACGCATCTACGAATGATGGAACGAATCACTATCTTGGCGTTAATGATCCACCAGCGTTGACGAAGTGAATGATGGACAAGTTGAGCACCAGCGTGGAGGAGTCGAATATGCTCACTCTCGATTATAAGGCGAGTGATGTGAGCCGATGGATGCAAGACAGTAGGATGCTTATTATAATAGGGTAGTTGCGACTGCTGTAGGCGTCCGCCGACACGTATGATGCCAAACTCATCAAGAAATGGGTCCAGAGAAGACAGTTTACTCCTAATAGAGACAGAAGCCCCATTTCGAAGGCAATTAAGCTCAGTAGCAAAGTGGATCGACTGGGATTGCTTTATGAAAAAGTTAAGAGTAGAATGAATTTCGGTAGGGGTAAGAACTCCCGAGATTTTCTCTGCCTTTGAGGGTCTAGTATTTTTGATAAATCGAAAGTAATAAGTGTACACGCGGGTCAGTCGGTGCAACGAGGAAAACTCCTTAGAGAGATCAATAGGTATGGTAGAAATTAGAGAAAGTTTGGGGGTTTGTTTCTCCTCAACGGAGCATTCAGGAAGCGGCACATTAGAAGGTGAGAAAGGTGAAAAAAGATTGGGTTCAGAAGATTGAGACAGACAAGCGGGACCATGCCACCAAAGCGAACAATCGCGCAAAACGTCAGGGTGACATCCTCTAGAAATAATGTCAGCAGGATTATGTTGCGATTCAATATGATGCCATGTGTGGGTTTCAGTGAGACGCTGAATCTCAGCAACACGATTAGCGACGTAGGTCTTCCACCTAGAAGACTGAGCATGAATCCAATAGGGAGATACCATGGAGTCGGAGTACAGGTGTACGCTATTGACAAAGGAATGGAGAGCAGGGGTGACCTTGAATAGAAGTCGCGATAACAACAAACAACCACATAGCTCATTGCGGGGTAATGACACCTGTCGTAGTGGAGCCACGCGAGATTTAGAACACAAAAGGTGACAAGAGGCCATTAAATCTTGATAAATAACTCTAACGTAAATGCAACATCGATAACCCTTTTCAGAGGCATCCGCAAAACCATGTAATTCAACTAGCTTGGTCTCAGACTTGCTGCGTATGGAGCGTGGAACAATAATTTTACTAATTAAATACAACTTATCGCATAATGAACGCCAATACGAATATAATTGCTCAGAAATTGGCTCATCCCAGCCAAGATTGCACAACCACAGTTGCTGCATAAACTGTTTATAAAGGAAAACAATTGGACCAATGAGTCCCAATGGGTCGTAGATACCCGCTATAATTGACAGGATTCTTCTCTTAGAAATACTTAACTCAACTGGAAATGACTTGATGTCAAACAAGAATGAATCTGTAGAGTTGTTTCAAAGAATGCCCAACGTACGCACATTGCCTTGTTAGTTTAATGGAAGTGATAAATTACTATGCTCAGTGACCACATTTGGTTCATTTGATGCCCATTTATGTAGAGTAAAGCCATATTGACTCAACAACGTACTTAAGTCAGATTTTAACTTGATTAGATTAGAAATGGTGTCTGCACCGGTCAACAAATCATAGACATAAAAATCATTAATTATAGCTGAAGCAGCGTCAGGAAAAGAAACTTCATTATCCTTACCAATCTGAATAAGGCAGCGAGTTGCCAAGAATGAAGCGCTAGCAGTACCGTATGTTACAGTTCGCAGCACGAAATGTTTAAATTGTTCAAGCGAAGAATTACGCCACAGAATACGTTGGTAATGACAATCGTTATCAGACACTAGAATTTGTCGATACATCTTCTCGATGTCAGCGATCAGAACATAGTTGTATATACGAAATCGCAAAAGAATAGAGAAAAGATCTTGTTGGACATTTGGGCCCACTAACAAAATATCATTGAGAGATAGACCATTGGTAGTTTTAGCCGAACCATCAAAAACGACGCGAAGTTTTGTCGTGGAACTAGAATGTTTGAAAACGGCATGATGAGGCAAATAGTAGGTATTTGAAACTTGGAATTAACAGAATAATCGTCAACCAGCGCCATGTGGCCAAGATCCCTATATTCCTGAATAAAATTTGCATATTCACGCGCAAGCTCAGAATCACGCTTGAACCTACGTTCTAAACTTAAAAATCTCGCTTCAGCGGTAGCATAGGACTCACCCAGCTGGGCATTATCAGACACGAATGGCAGTGAGACGACAAATTTACCTTCATTATTACGATGAGTAGACTTAACAAAATGTTCTTCGCAAACTGAATCGTTAATAATGGGTGCATTATCAAGGACGGTTTCAGTCTCCCAACTTCTCAAGAGACGCTAGAACTTGATCATCGTTGTTTCTTGCCAAGAACGAAACAGCAGGACCCTTAGAATGACAATGCTTAGGCAAATTGCCTGCTAGAATGTAGCCTAACTTAGTTTCTTGTATAACAGGAAAGTTAGGACCACGAACATATTTGTTAGCTTGAATCAAGTCTAAATAAAACTGCGCTCCTAACAGTATGTCTATGTCAGCTGATACATTAAAATGTGGGTCAGCAAGGAAAATGTTATCTGGGATATTAAAATGTTTTATGTCAAAAGATTGTGCTGGAAGTCTGTGGGTCCACGCAGATAAGACTGCACAAGGAGCATCAAAAGTGAACCTTTGATAACGAGAAACAATACGAACTGATACCAAATTAGTAGCGCAACATGTTAATAACATTAATACCTGAGATTGGTATATTAGATTTAGTTAAGTTAAGTTGCAATTTTTTTGCAAATGATGCAAAAGTTCACCTGGGACACTGCATCTAACAAAACTCGTGCAAGTTGCCTGCTACCAGCACGGTCGATGACGAACACGACGGCTGTAGATAAAATAACATTGTTTGCTGATTGAAGCTTAAATGAACAATAATTACTACTGCTGGCAGAACCCTGTTTTGACCCATTATTTATATGAAGCAATGTATGGTGTCGTCTGGAACAGATCTTACATGATTGTTTGACCTTGCAATTAGGTGAAAAATGATCTGGTCTTAAACAATTAGTGCAGCATTTATGCTTTAATATGAATTGCCCTCGTTCCGATATGCTTAAATCGCGAAATTTGTCACACATATAAATTGGGTGACTTGCCTTGCAGCATGGGCATAAATAATTATTTGAAATCGAATGATAACTTTTAAATGCAGTGCTGCCAGCAGAGTTTCGTAACTTAGGTTTTTCAGACTTATTATTAAATTTTAAAATTGGTTTGTTAAGCTGCTGTCCAGCTTCTATCGGTAACTTGTTTTCTAATAATTGTCTACGGGCATTTAGAAACTGTATAAAACTCTGAAAATTAGGAAGATTTTCAGAATCTATAGATTCTTTCCATAATTTAAAGGTGGAATGATCAAGTTTTGCTGACAATAGCTGTATAGTAATGAGTTCAAATGAGTCCACTGACAATTGCATAGCTGTCAGAGAACTGACAGAAGACGTTATTGTATTTATAAATTCTGCTAAGCTCTGTACAGAGTCCTTGGTTGTAGACTTCACTTCTAATAAATTTTGAATATAATATTTAGCTAATATGAATTTATTGTCATATCTAGCGGACAGCAAACTTAACGCTATTGAATAGTTTTCATTACAAATAGGCAAAGCCTTGATTAGATCTAGTGGTTCATTTTTGAGAGATGAATATAAGTAATGTAGTTTTTGCACTGAAGTTAAGTCAGATCTAGCATGTACCAAGTCTAAAAATATCGAGTAAAAGTGCTGCCATTCGAGAATGTTGCCTGTGAAGCAGGGCAAACTTATAGGTTTTAGTTGAATGTTACTGCTTAATGTTTGAGATTCAGTCTGGATGTTGAAAGTGTCTATTAGTTGTAAGATGTTAGCCTGGGTTGAATATAAAAGCTCTTCAACCTCGACTCTGTCTTTTTGGGCAGCATTTATGTCTTTAGAAATTAATTCTATCTCAGACTGTACCTCATCATATTTTATTGCTAAACTCTTTAAACTTTCTAGTCTCACACTTAGAAAATGTTTGGTATTACTGTTTTTATCAAAATTAAGTACTGCAGAATTGATTCTCACTATGGCAGACTTTAAGCCGCCTCTCTTTCTAATAAACACTCTTAACCCTTCTTCCGTCATTTTACGCACCTTTTACTGATGGCGTTGATGTCGTACCTTCTGTGAGATGTCTTGCAGCGTTGAGGCCGTGGAGCAGATGGTAGACACGCACAGACTGAATGGATGACTGCTCTCAACTTGGAACTGCTCAATCTGGCGTGTAGGAGTTAACACGCGGATTTTTATGTACTGGTGTTGTCTATGAAGCTCAATGACGACGACGAAAGAAATGTTGAATAAATCCCGACACGGTCGGATCAGCGAACATACTGAATCGCCCGTGATGGCCAGAAATTGAAGTAAAAAAAATGATGAGAAGCCGCTCGGTAGGGTATAAAGTTGTGAAAGAAGGTTAAAATGACGAATCCAGGCGCGGAGTGACCAAAAAAATGTTAATAATTAATGTTTTGTAAATTTATATTTTAGTTGAATTAAATTTGCCAGGATGAAGAAAATAATGATGAGTAAGCGGACTGTAGTTTAATACATTTATTAGGTATAAATGTTACAATTTAATTTCGAATTCGTAAGGTTAGCTAAGACTTGTACGCATTATGAAATTTGGAAGATCACGTTCGGTTAAAAAATGTTACATTATAGAAGTGAGGCGCAATTACGCAACACTCGAAGCTATATAAATGAAATGTTGTAGGGCCTAAGGCCTAAATAATAAGTCGCGACATTAAAGAAATCTAATGACAGCCGAAGCAACAAGCGTAAATCACGTCTGCTGCGTTCGGGCGCTCGGAGCACTGTAACGACATGTTCGCAGACGCGAGCATGGCTGGACCATGATCAGATTAGCCAACCTTTCGATTATACAATTCCCACATTAAATACCAACATTACTGTCCACAGGGATTGAATTATTAGAGAAGCGTTGGACCAAGTGTATTGAATTTGAGGGAGTTTATATAGAAAAATAAACTCATTTTTGTAACAATTAACTTGTTTTTACATTTCCATTCTGCGAACTTTTCAACTATCTCTCGTAAGTAACTACACACAACAAAAAATAGTCAACCTCTGATGTCTTTCAATTACTGTCCAAAGTAGAGGTAGGCTAAACTGTTATTTTAAAATAATAGGTATGAAAATACGGTTCCAAAAAAATAACAGTTACAAATACCTGTTATTATATACTAATTATACATAACATATATTATTCCTTTGTAAGTAACTCGTTGAGTTTCCTGCTGGTCTCCTATGTAATATCTTCAAATAAATACACTGCAAGTAGGTTTATTTTCACCTAGATACACCTATTAATGTATTAATAAACCTACTTGCAGTGTATTTATTTGAAGATATTACATAACCTATATTACTTCCATGTTCCATAAGGAAATGGAAGTATGGTGATGGCAAAAAAATCGTGTTCGAGATTATTGCAGATTCTGATTGTACTACCCTCAAAACATGAAAAAGTCATTTTTCGAAAATTGTCTGTGTGTGTGTCTATCTGTAGAGTTTTTTCTATGGCAAACGATAACAACCGCAAATTCAAACAGAATCAAATAATTTTTTGCATACAGCCCTGATTTGTAGAGTACTCAAGACCTATTGATTTGGTGAAGATCGGTTAACGGAAAGGGGTAGTTTACCTGCAACTTTTTTTTTAATCAAGGGTAATTGTTTTCTATGTCAATCGATAACAGCCGCAAATTCAAACATAATCAAATAATGTTTTGCATACAGCTCTGAATTGTAGAGTTCTCAAGATCTATTGTTTTTGGTGAATATCGGTTAAGGGAAAGGGGTACTTTACCTGCAACGTTTTATGTTTTAACAAGGGTATTTTCTATGGCAAACGATAACAGCCGCAAATTCAAACAGAAACAAATAATTTTTTGCATGCAGCCCTGAATTGTAGAGTTTTCAAGACATATTGTTTTTGGTGAAGATCGGTTAACGGAAAGGGGTAGTTTACCTGCAACGTTTTATGTTTTAACAAGGGTATTTTTTATGGCAAACGATAACAGCCCCAAATTCAAACATAATCAAATAATTTTTTGCATGCAACTCTAAATTGCAGAGTTCTCAAGACCTATTGTTTTTGGTGAAGATCGGTTAAGGGAAAGGGGTAGTTTACCTGCAACATTTTGTTTTAACAATAGTAATTTTTTCTATGATGAACGATAACTGCCGCACATTTAAACAGAATCAAATAATTTTGTGCATACCTTCCTCAATTGTATGATTGAGGATCGTTGAAGATCGGTTAAGGGAAAGGGGTACCGGTAGTTTACCTGCAACATTTTATGTTGTAACAAGAGAACGTTTTTCATGAAGAACGATAACTGCCGTAAATTCAAACAGAATCAAATAATTTTTTACATATGTGCTTGAGTTGTAGAGGACTCAAGGCTTATTGATTTTGGTGAAGATTTGTTAGGGGAAAAGGGTAGTTTATCTGAAACTTTTTTTGTTGTAACAAGAGTAAAGTACTTAATTTTGATAAATAAAGTATCCTGATAAGAAGATCTTAATAATCCACTATAGAAACGTAGATGAAATATCTATAAATGAAGAGGCTAGTTGAACGGTGTGGGGGTAATTTTCTATAAATGAGAATTATAGTTGAAGGGGGAGGGGATAATGTTTTGTATATGTAGGCCTACTACGTTATCGGCAACAATGAAGTAGTTTGTTGTTAAAATTCCTTCCTGTCCTGTTTGGCCATAGACCAAAGTTTTCTGCAAAACCAGACGTTTCGGCAGTGCCATCGACTTCCATCATCAGTGAAAATCGAGGCGATAACGTGAGGTGGTATACGTTAGTGACCACAGTACTGTGGTTAAGGCTGAAGCAGTAAGTAGAAAGAAGTAGTTTCTGTGGAAATATTTCATTTCGAAAATGATTTTAAATATAAATATTGGAACATGGAAGTCATGTATGGTTCTCCATACCGATATTCATAAATAAAGTATCCTGGTAAGAAGATCTTAATAATCCACTGTAGAAACGTAGATCAAATATCTATAAATGAAGAGGCTAGTTTTATAGTTCTATAAATGAAAATTATAGTTGAAGGGGGAAGGGATAATTTTTTATGTGTACTATGTTATCGGCAACAAAGAAGTAGTTTGTTGTTAAAATTTCTTCCCGGGCTGTTTGGGCATAGTCCAATGTTTTCTGCAAAACCAGACGTTTCGGCAGTGTCATCGACTTCCATCATTTGTCAAAATCGAGTGCAATAACGTGAGGTGGTATACGTTAGTGACCACAGTACTGTGGTTAAGGCTGAATCAGTAAGTAGAAAGAAGTAGTTTCTATAGAAATATTTCATTTTGAACATGATTTTAAATATAAATTAAATCTTACAACATGGAAGTCATGTATAGTTCTCCATACCGATATTTATATAATTTGTTATAAGAAATAAATTGAAACTAAAAGTATTAACAGTGTTACTTTACACTGTGACTTTATTAAACTATTACTGTTTAAAATAAAATAAGAAACAAGAGAATTTATAGGCCTGTCTCTCTTTGGGAATACTAATTTAAGTTTTCACTGCGAGTAAACAAACTAACATTGGTTAGACAAATCAGTTGCGAAACTCAGGCAATGAAATTTAGAATAGCACAACAAATAATGTGAAAAAACATCAGAAACATATAATAATAACATAACAGTAAGCTACAAGAGTGAATGAGAATAAACATGATTTAAACCGATTGCCCTTATAAAAACACAACCTAAACAGTTTGCGGTAAAATTTCATTAGATATCTCCTCTTATATTATTTTATTTTCTTATCAGGTAGTAGGCCTACTCGATAAGAATGCAGAAGACCGAAGTGGTACGTTGTTCCCGAAAGGTACCACTGCTAATAGATTAACTGTGCAACTGATAGGTCCTGGGCAAAAGCACAAGTTGGGCAAATAATGGAAACTTCCAACCATATCATAAATCAATCATGAATGTTTTACAGTCTCCAAGAAATTCAGATAAACTTGTAGCTTTCTCTTCTTATTACCTTGTTTTATTGATGGCCTTCTAATAAGTTTAGTAAATTCTTCTCTTCATCAGATCGTGTATTTATCTTAGGCTGCAGTTTGACCATTTACACCTAAATGTGTTATCTGTTATGGAGTTTATTTTTATTTCTTTACTAAGTGGAAACTACTATTAGTCAAATGATATTAGTAAAGTGATAGAGACAAAAATTCAAAATCAGCAGTTTAGATAAAAGAAACAAATTTACGAAAACATCTTGTTTTTAGGGTAGCCTTATCAGATCAGTAAAGATTTAATGAACAGGACTAGATAAAGTGCATAAATCTCCGTTACAACAATCTCATCATTAACGTGAGATGTACAGTGAAATTAAAATCACATTAACAAACGTATAATGTATAGCACAACAAATAATGTGAAAAAAAAACATCAAAAACATAATAACAACATAACAGAACGCTACAAGAGTGAATGAGAATAAACATGATTTAAACCGATTACCCTTATAAAAACATAACCTAGACAGTTTGCAGTAAAATTTCATTAGATATCTGCTCTTAGTGGCCTATCAACTATTATCAGCAACTCTGTAGGTTATAACACAACATAATTTGTTTTCCAAATTTACCAAGTTGGTGACTAGTATAATATATAATTTATTATAATCTGTATTATATATCTGCTTAACACACGAGGATAAATGTAACATCAGTCTGAATTTTGTTCATTTATTAAAAACAGCTTCGTCTCTTTGCGCAAAATGAAGTATTCAGGACCAAAAAGTGGCTTCTTACTAGTTTGTACTCAAAATACTCCTGATACTAGTTGTTCCTAAAATACTAGTGTTCCTCGTGATACGCCTAGTAATTGTAATAATCGTTTACTTGTTGTTCCTTTGTATCAGTGATACCCCTAGTATTTGAAATACTTGATTACTTGCTGTTCCTTGTGTACCAGTGATACGCCTAGTATTTGGCCTTGGCGTATTCGTTTACTTGTTACTTGTGTATAGATGCATAGGGGCGTGCCTCGACTCGGAACAGCAAGGCCGCAAATAAGAGGTATTTCAACATTTCAGTCACTGTTACATCCGTTCCACAAAAATATCGTTCCAAAATACCTGTTATAGGTATATCATCCCACCTCTAGTCCCAAGTCTACGTTGGCCAAACAGAACAGGATTTCCATGCATGTGGAACAGTTCTTGCTAATTGAACACATCAGAGATATTAAAAACATATACCCAAATTCTAATTTTATCACACACACATATATACACTACAGCATAGAATATCCGTACCTCTCGGGACGAGGATCCGTTCGGATAATCGATATTTTGGATAATAGAGCATAAATTGAAAACATTATTTCCCTTTACAAAAACAAAGGTTTTTACTACAAAATCGTTTATAACATACTCTTATACAATTACAGCAACCTGTATTTTGTACTGTAATGTATTACTAAGGCTAAAAATCATTTATTTAAAACTGAGTGTAATTAATAAAAACCAAAAGTTAATTTAAACAAAATTACAGTTTAATGACAAACACTGTACAATAAAATTAATTAAAAATTATAAAACAAAACTTACAGTACCATGGATTTACACTTTTTTGAAGAATTGTTCTATCACTGTCTGCTTCAAACCGATACCCCATTTTCTTGCTGCTAAAGACTGAAGTCATTTAAGATTCATAAGCTGAATACAATCTATCTCGTCTTCTGTTTTGGCCCACTTTAGAACAGTCTCAAGTGTGTCAAAGGCTTTTGCTGTCGTCAGTGGTTTTGTATTGGTAGCATTTTCTGTGTTGTACGTTTTTCTTTTATAATAAGAAAAAATGGTTTGTTAAAATTATCAGCACTTTCAAAATTAGCAGAAAAAATTAGTACAAAAAATTAAAGTTTAATTTAAATTTATCATGTTTCTAGTAAAATTTTATACCTGAATTAGAATTTACTTAGAATATTTTAACAAAACTATTGTTGGAACCTAAGGAGACCCCAATCAATGAAAAGATTAGTCACTAATGTGGGGGGTGTCAAGCTCACATCACTGTCATTAAAATGTTTGCATTGATTTCAGTAACAAGTAACAGACTATACAGTGGCCACACTTTTTCCTGTGGCTCTTGATTTGAGTTCAGAATTTTGTTTGTAATAACTACAGAAAAGGACTCTCTCACTAAATGTGACTCTTCTGTTAAAGTTAAGAAAATTCTCTTTTATCTCATCTATAATATTATTTATATCAAAATAGGGTTTGGCAACTACATGTATAGGCCTACCTGTTTATTAGCCTTCAACTTGTCTGCAAGAGCTTAGTTAATTCTATCAATTACTTTACAATCCTGGTCAGTCTGTAACCGTCTATTACACATTATAGTAGATTAAACATGATTTATTTGTTAATTATTATTTTGTAAAGTTAGTTTTATGAATATTCAAATACAGATTTAAGAATAACACACAGACATAGATTTGGAAGGCAAGTACGGTAAGTAAATTAGCCTACATTAAAGGGAAGAAAAATAAAAACGTAAGTCGTTTGATTTCCATTACTGACCTGTATATTATTAGTCTACTTCTATCACTTGTTTCTACAGGAATGGATCTGTCTTGACAACTGAACAAGGAAGTGTAGCCTATGCGTTTTAAATTTGTAATGGAAATATGGCTAGACATAAGCAGACATACTGTAACGTTAATTACTGTTTTCTCAATTTGTTTACCTTAGTTGACAAACAAACAGGTATGTTTACCTCCGAATTCCGTATGCCATCTTGCATTACTGCCAACTTCTGAAATTTATACTTACTCGGTCCAGAGTTCGTTTAGACGTATTTAGAGAACAGAATGGTTATTTTGAAATAAATAATGAATCTAGCCCAGTTTAATTTAGCATTTAATACTTTTATTCGTTAATAAAATTTTTAAATCAATATGTGATTTTCGTTACCAAATAATCCATTTTTTTTTTTTATTTTGTCTGACACACAATCTTATCTCCCTTCCCTAATTACATTTTACCATTGATTAATACACATGAAGAAAAGCTATACCAAATAGAAATCATTCTAAACCTAAATTCCGCAACCAGCACTTCTTTTTATGATATAATTTTCACCCCATGCACACACACACACACACACACTCACCCCGTACCCTTATGAGATCTCAATTTTGTAGTTATTAATTTTTTTTTTAACAAAACTAGTAAAACATGATATTGAATTTTGTTACCCCTTGTTAAATTTATTTTACCCCCCAAATGTTACTCATCTGAAATTTAGTCCAAAATAGTCCAGCCTCCTTACGTATTTTCCGTCACTCCGCACATTTTTCTTTCTTTCACTTTTTATTCACTATTTATTCTGAAACTGTTCATTCAAACTATCTTTAAAAACTGATTTCTTTATTATTTTAACATTTTAAGTTACGGTATAGTTACATTCTTTTGTACGGGCGTTCCGGAACTTTTGTAGTTTCAACTCAGTTTATACGAACCGGGCGAGCACATGGTCCGCGTCCGCCGTCGCTAGATGTTGGATGACGACTGTCATTGTTAAATCTAGCGCAGACTGCTGTTGCCACGGACACTCCTCGCATTCCTATGTGACGTCGGTTGGGTTTGGCTTATGACGTCGTATGTTGCTTTGTCTGACATACAAAGTTCACAGGTCAGATGGCTAAAAATAACTGTCTCCAGCGGATTGATCGCCCGACCTTGACACTAATTCGTGTATATTATTTCCACAATCACATTTTCAAATAATACTTTACATTTTACCAAAATATCCCTGGGTGGGTTGACTTGTCCCGTTACAATACCCTGAGTTGTAGAAAAGTCTTTGATACAGTTTAACAAATATCTGATTATATTGGATAAACCCGATCATGAAAAAAGGAACAAAAAAATGACTGGTACATAGAAGATGAAGAACAGCTTTAAAGAGTTTGCATGCTATTAAGATTAAAACCAACCAATATCCAAGAGAATTACAAGTCTTAAATACAAGATCACAGTGGAGGTGATAGATGTTTATGGATCATAAGTGTGGAATGTACATAAAAGAAATAGGGAAAGGTTAGGTTCGGTTAAAATTGGGTGCTGGAGGAGAAGTTGTAACTACACAATTGGCTAATCATGGTTGGAAATGATGAAATGAGAAGGTGAACTGGAATGGATATAAATATTACAGGAACAGTCGAAGTTAAGAAAAAAAATGTTATTGCCACCTACATAAAGTGCCTGAAATGAAGAGTTCTAAGCAACTGTTGAATAAACACAACAAGAAGAAGTAATGGTAGACCATAAATTTCCGGGATCAATGGCATATAAACTGTTATGAACAGCAGGGGCCTTCAAATCACAGGCTGTGAAGACAGAAAATGTTGGCGGATATTGAGATGTGGCAGACACTGAAGACTGTATCACACTATGCTACTTAACTAGTTGCTACTAAATATCTGCTACTACATTTTATGAGTATTTCTATGTCACAATGTTTTTAGGTAGCTGTTCAGACTTTGAACTGGTAAACTATGTACTTTAAATACTACAATGCGACACGCGCAGATGACGTCACGTTTTTCTTATCTACCGTCTACAGCTGGCTCAGACGGGCTGTCTGTAGCGGAATTTTCGTTAGTTGTTTTAAAGACTCCGAGTCGATCACTCGTAATATTCCCAGCCGCGGCTACTGGCTTTCATTATTTAATTATTATTATTATGTGCAACATGCACTGATCATATTTGGGGATTTCTGCCTTATGCATTATGTCTTTCGACTTTTATTATTAATTAATTAACGAGCATCATGGCGAGAAAACTCCTGCGCGTGTCAGCATTAGTAACAAAATCCAGCAGTTTTCAATAAAAAATCATTTCATGAGAAATTTATACAGTCCACTTTAATTCACTTCCAAACCAGCCCTCTTTATTCAGCGTTTCTATGAATATCTCAAGAGACTTCAAGAGCTTCCAGTACGCAACGTTTGGTCCTCCAAACCGGATATTATTTTTGCCTTACGGGCATTTCTTGGTCCACAAGCGACCGCATTTTTGTCCGCAGCGACAGCATTTTCTGGTCCACCGATCCGGATTTTATTTTCACCTTAAGGGCAACATTTTGGTTCATTTCAAAATATTTCATTTAATGGGCATAAAAAGCCTGTGTCCCAAACAAGCTTCAAAATTCAAATATTTTCAAATTGAGATTGCTGGCCGTGGCATGTCCCTTGTTGCCGCAAAGACGACCTCCAGAAGTCACACGCAAGATACAACAGAGCATCAGATTTGACACGACAGGAAACGGCAAGACAGTTATTCAACAGCAGCAAATTCCACAACGGTAAATCACGCTGAGATACGACGACAACCTTCATCCAACCAGCACCAACAGGCGGGGCACCAACATCACAGGATTGACGGACGGGATCAGAGCGGAGCCAACAGGACCGAAGCAGTTCTGAACACGCCAGGATTCCACGTGATTTTAAACTTTCATTTATCAGTATAATTGTTCATACAACACATGAATATACAATCTGAGTAACACTCTATATTCAATATGCTATCATTGATACTTTTATGTACACATATGTCATTATAATATGAGCATATTTTCATAACTGCTTAATAACTCATTAGAAGTTCAAGTGTCGAGATAAAGTTATATGTATTATTATTTAAATTCATAATTTCAATAACGCTGATGGCTGTTTTTAAAAAAAAAAGATAATAAGTATAGGTCATAGTAAGTAATGTGTTAAGCTGTATGACGATCAATAGCTCCCGCATTGTATCAAATTTTATCAAAATTACGTCAATTATTCACCTGCTCTGAGCTTAAATTCTTTTAAATTACATTTTTTAATCGCAATCATGGCTGATGTAAAAGCTCTGATAAAGAAACGGGGCACTATCAAAGCTTCTATATCCCGCGTGAACACGTTCGCGGATAATTTCGATCCGGAAACCAGCGATCATCACGCACTAAAAATAAAGCTGCGGCATTTAATGGAATTATCCACTAAATACGATGATATTCAGTCTCAAATTGAATCCGAAGACGCTGATTTCGCATTAGCAAGTGATAGAGTCCAGACTGAGGACGATATTTGTAGCATCGAATGCAAGTTGCAACACATGTTAGAGCAAGTGGAACAGGTGAATCAAAAACCGCTGGTTAATACCGAAATCACGCCTCTTAAAACCCCCCCTATACAGTTGGAACCGATCAAATTACCTCGGTTTTCAGGTAGCATTATTGAGTGGCAACACTATTATAACATATTTCTCGAATTAATACACGCCAGAACCGATCTGACGAATATTCAAAAGCTACACTACTTGCACTCGTCATTAAGTGACGAGGCGCTGAACGTGATAAAATCGCTGCCAATTATTCGTGAAAACTATGTGGTAGCTATTGATCTACTTAAAAAACAGATATGACAGTAAGTTGACTGTCTCAGCCCATCATGTGGAGAATGTCTTGGGTGTGCAATCGGTTCAACACGAGTCCAAAATTAGTATTTCCCGATTTATTGACGAGATAACCGCTAATATCAATGCGTTAAACGCCTTAAACTTACCCGTGAATACATTTGAAATTATTCTTATTCATTACTTGGCCCAAAAACTCGGTAGTTTCACGCTTCGACTGTGGAAAGAAAGTTTGTCAGAAGATCGATTTCCTAACTTTAATAATTTCATAAAATTTCTAAATACACGTAGACAGTTACTGCAAAATCTCGACAGCGCAGCCACTTAAACAAGCAAGATAAACGTTTGCGATAAGGCTCATTATCGCAAGGTAATTAAACCGGTGAATGCGGCCAAAGCAGCATTCCACTCCCATGTCGGAAATAATCTATGTCAGCTGTGCAAGGGTAAACACAGAATTACTGATTGTTTACAATTTATAACGCTTACTATATACGAGAGAAAAAACATCATAATCAAAAATAAACTCTGTCTAAATTGCTTGCGCCCAGGCCACGATAGCGCCCACTGCCCATCTAAATTTGCTTGTAGAACGTGTGCGAAACGTCATCAGACCACATACCATGATTCATATGCCTAACAAGAACGGATCGTCTAGTAACAACCAGTGTTCGCTAAAATTACAAACAAATAAGTCCATATTATTATCTACCGCAGTCTGCATGACAACTGATCATGCAGGTAGAAAGCACCCGGTTAGAATTTTACTGGACTCTGGTTCGCAGGCTAACTTCTGTACCATGGATTTCGCACGCCGAATGGGTCTGAAACTAATCAAATCTCAACTGCCCATAACGGGTATAAACAATTCATTGTCCCAAGCTGACTTCAGTACCAGAGTAAGGTTACAGTCTCGCTATAAACATTTTAGTTTAAATATACATTGCGCTGTGCTTCCCAGCATCACTAATAATCTCCCGGCGGAATCATTTGATGTCGCATCTTTAAATTTGACCAAGAGCATATTTTTAGCCGACCCACAACTCAACTTCTCGTCGCAAGTCGATTTATTACTCGGTGCTCAATATTATTTGCAGTTAATTGAACCTACCAAATTTATCCGTGGCCCACATTTTCCCGTAATTCAGGAGACCAAACTAGGATTCATTCTCGCAGGTAATTTGCCGTTTAATGTCGACATGACGAAACCGGTTTCATCCTTTATGGTACGTGATAATGATAGTGAAATTTCCTCGCAACTAAAGGAATTTTGGAAGTTGGAGGAGGTTTCTATTCGTGATGCCTCCGCTGAGGACTCGGCATACGAGAATCATTTTGTGTCCAATACTGTCCGCAATGACGATGGCAGATTTGTGGTATCCCTGCCTCGCAGGTCAGACAAGTCTCATTTAGGCGATTCTCTCCCCAGCGCTATCCGCGAATCTCAATCACTGGGACCCCTGGTCCAGCAGAAACGTAAACGTAAACGTAGGCGTAAACGTAATCGGATTTTACACGCTCACTCACACGAGTCATCGTCATGGTCCATCAGTGCCTTCGATACTCATTCCCCTGCACTTATCCCGATCTGGAACAAGAACGACGCAAGCAGGCCCAAACCTCACTAATTGTCGCTTCATCCACCTCCAGTTATGTTGAAAATTACTCATACCTTACAAGACTTATTCGCGTTTTCTCATATTGCCGTAGGTTTATTCGTAACTCTAGGCTCCCCGTTGCAGACAGGGGTACTTCCTTTTTGTCAGCCCAGGAGTTGCATGATACTCTTTTGGTTTTTATTCGCAAGTCTCAGCAATTGCACTTCGGCATTGAGGTTAAGGAACTTGAGGCACATCGCTGGATCCCAAACAGCAGTAAAATTCTCTCACTCAACCCCTTCCTTGATGAGTCAGGTATATTAAGAGTGGGTGGACGTCTGCAGCTCTCCTAGCTTAATTACGCGAGCAAACATCAAATAGTTTTGCACCCGCATTCTCATCTCACCAAGTTAATCATAGAATACGAACATCTTCGTTTATTGCACTCTGGTGTTCAATTAACCCAGTTTTCTCTGAGACAGAAATATTGGATCGCTAACGATAAATCCTATATACGCTCGGTGATACATAAATGCATCACTTGTTTCCGTTACCGCGCCAGGGGCGCGAACCAATTATTGGGACAGTTACCCCCTTCCAGGGTCACGCCTGCTAAGCCATTTTCCCAATCGGCTGTCGACTACGCCGGTCCCGTACTTATACGTCATGGCGGGCAGCGCTCAAAATCGACGTCGAAAGCGTATATTGCGTTATTTGTATGCATGAGCACTAAAGCTATTCATTTGGAACTTGTATCAGATCTTACCTCAGACGCCTTCTTAGCGGCCTTAAAACGGTTCATCGCGCGTAGAGGTATTCCCACTCAGATATTCTCAGACAATGGTACGAATTTTCGTCGTGCTAGCAGCACGTTACACGAATTGTACAGGCTTTTAAAATCTAAGGGATTTGAGCAAGCAACTCAGGAGTTTTTATCAGTTCCCAGGGCATCAAGTGGTCCTTTATTCCACCCTCTGCCCCTCATTTCGGCGGTTTGTGGGAAAGCAGAGTAAAAAGTGTCAAATTTCATTTACGTCGCGTGATTGGCTGTACCGTTTTGAATTTCGAGGAGTATTCTACCATTCTAACCCAAATAGAGTCTTGCCTTAATTCACGCCCTTTATTCTCTATATCAAATGATTTTAGGGACCCTGAACCGTTAACTCCCGCTCATTTCCTGGTCGGTTCTCCACTTACGGCACTCCCGGAGCCCGATTTTACCCAAGTCAGTATTAGTCGTTTGGCCAGATGGCAGCTGCTACAAAGATTCACACAATCCATCTGGAAACGATGGTCTAAAGATAAAGATTATTTGCAGCAGCGCAACAAATGGCGCACCACTTCAAGGAATTTAACTGTCGGATATCTCGTCCTCATTCTAGACGATAATCCCCCCCCCTTAAATGGAAACGCGGGGTAATTACAAATGTTTTTGCGGGTCAGGATTCAATAGTGCGCGTTGCCGAAGTTCGCACCGCACAGGGTATCCTACGTCGACCCATCCATAAATTATGCCCCCTTCCGGTGGCATCAGACTAGCCGCATGAGCATCATACGGCGCGTACCAGGAATGTGAACTTGTCGCATTGCCTTGTATCACTCCCGGGACATTCCCGGGGCGATCATACAATCCAATTTTATTATTATTGTAATTATTATTATTATTGTCGTGTAGCTATTATTGCAATAGTTACTACGCCATTATTGTATCAATCATTATGTATTTGTCATTGTGCTGTTATATGATTATATATTTTTGAACTTTTTGGGAACTATTATTTTAATCTTATTGTATCAATTATTATGTATTGTCATTGTATTTTCCATTGGTTATGTATTGTGGAATTGTTCAGGGGATTGTTGTTTCAATATCATGCATGCAAATTGTTACATCTTTTCATTGTATTATTGCTTGTTACTTATTATTGAATGCTTTGTGATAATTATTGGGTATTATGTGGGATAAATTAATGTGTCTACTTAATTATTTTATTGTTGCCCATTACGCCATGTTATTATGTGTTGGGTAATTTCATTGTCAGTTTTTTATGACTACAAAATTAGAATCATTATGTATTTTGTAATTATCACATGAATTTATTATGTTAGCCACATTATCACTATTAATTGTCTAGCTGTCATTGCTCTGTGTTGAACATGCCAATTGTTATGTTGTTGTTTTATTAACATGTAAATTCAGTTACTATGTATTATTAACTTTAAGGCATGAATTACAAAATCGCCCCGATTTTGTGCGGGCAGTATGTTCAGACTTTGAACTGGTAAACTATGTACTTTAAATACTACAATGCGACACGCGCAGATGACGTCACGTTTTTCTTATCTACCGTCTACAGCTGGCTCAGACGGGCTGTCTGTAGCGGAATTTTCGTTAGTTGTTTTAAAGACTCCGAGTCGATCACTCGTAATATTCCCAGCCGCGGCTACTGGCTTTCATTATTTAATTATTATTATGTGCAACATGCACTGATCATATTTGGCGATTTCTGCCTTATGCATTATGTCTTTCGACTTTTATTATTAATTAATTAACGGGCATCATGGCGAGAAAACTCCTGCGCGTGTCAGCATTAGTAACAAAATCCAGCAGTTTTCAATAAAAAATCATTTCATGAGAAATTTATACAGTCCACTTTAATTCACTTCCAAACCAGCCCTGTTTATTCAGCGTTCTAGGAATAACTCAAGAGACTTCAAGAGATTCCAGTACACAACAGTAGCCGCTATTTAGTAGTGGTTAGTACAGCAAAGTCCATAGTTGTGTAGATTAGTTTGATGTTAAAAAGTATTGTGCAGAACGTCATCTGTGAGTGTGCGACATGAGGCTTTGAGACACCTGTTGCTGATTGGTGTTAGAGCTTAGTAAGGAGCTGCTGCATAACATCAGGAACAAAAATAAATGCATGTTGGTTTGGGAATTGATATGTAGAATGGATAAACTCTGGGAACTTCAACAACACTAATCAGAGAGCTGGGAATTGAGGACCCCCAATCATACCACATTACATCATGCGGTTAGCCTTACCAAAGTTTCAGGAGTTGCTAGATTTAGTGTCACCAAAGTAAATTTGGTTTGTATATTGTCTTCTGTTGTGGCACTACACTTTCAGAATGTTTAATTTTATTCAGTTCATTATGATAAGTACCAAAGAGTGTTTTAATTTTGTTTTTTAAAGCATCTCCCTTTGCTGGTAATCAGGGAGTTCCAGCTCATCTAGCAACCAAGTGAAAGCAGTTTTATCGCGTCGTGTTTCAAACACTCTGTGGATGTAATGTCCCACAGATAATCATATTTTCTATATTGCGACAATACAAGCATATGCTGTAATGTGCATGTATTAAATAAAATAAATATTTAAATTAATTTTTGTAATATGTAATAGACAAGTAAGTTGAAATTGGAAGCTAAATTATGAACAGGAATCAACAGGAAAACATCACGCGATTGCCGCTGAGAGCGTGTACACAAGTAAATAGTGTGTGTGCGTGAAGCCTGTTCAAGCCTGAAAGTTTGCAATCTCACCCCAAATAGATACTAAATTAAAGTTTTATTTAATTCTAAGCAAACCGTAAATATTAGAAAGATTGTAAAGACTTCTAAAAATGCATAAAAATCAGACATGTGTGCAGTGCGAATTCTATGTAATTGTGACGTTCAGTGCGAATTCTGTGAGATTTATAGAGCATAGTAATTACACTAATGATGCGATCATTATGATAATTACATATAATATGTGTAGTTAAATTAGACAATGTTAGATCACCTTGAAATCCACATTAGACATTGCAATTGGCAAAAATGTGCGAATATGTGAAATTGGACGAGAGTGGGGGAACAGACGCTGTGGACAGTTTCTGACTTGCAGAATTCTGTGACGACAGGTATGGTTTTTTTGGTGAATATAAATACGAGCCCAGGAGAGCCAAATTTACTCTTCAATCAGTTTTCAATTGCAGCGGTACGCTATGTCCGTCAGAGACGCGAAATTTTAATTACGTCAGACATAGTTAGACGCTATGTCCAATATCGACAAGATCTTTTGTTTATAAACTGTAAAGTATAATGGACAATATGTTAGTTCAAGTAATAAAAAAAGAACAGTAACTACAATTATCAGACGTCTACAAACAGTCTACAACTACACACATCAACACTCTAGATAGATGGTGAGAGAACATCAAGCAGAGGAACGATACGCAGAGCAATAGAGGCAGTTTATATAACAACAGCAGCCGATTCAGAGCAACACGTCATTCCATGCTAAACAGCCGATGGGACCATGAAGGACGAGTGACTGGAGGACGACTAGTGGAACCGGAAAATGCAAGAGGACATTCAGTAGGAGAGGACCGACAGATCACTGGAGGACATGGGACAGTCTGCAGAATTGAGGTGATGAAAAACCAATTTATAATTATAAAAGAATAAAGACATTGAAAGAGATTAATAACAAAATTTTTAAATTAAAGAAAAATTATGTAGATAGAGATAAGAGAATGCAATTTAACTGTAGTAAGAATTTTCTTTAATGATGAACAGTTAATTTAAATCCTTGCTTGGAGAATTAACAATTGATTTAATAATTTTAATTTTTCTCTGAAAGCATATAAAGTAAAGTAACTGGAAATATAGAAGAAGACTAACGATTCAATTAGTTTCTTTAAAATGATTATAAAGCCGTAAGATGTATGCCAAGTATAGAATAATAATGTAAATAAGAACAAATTTATAAAGCACACATTCCGACTGAGTAGTCGAGAATTTATATCGTAACGAAGAAATGTTTAACATAGAATTGCTAATATAAGATATAAGATTTATTTTATAATGAGTGTACGGCAACAAAGAAACATTGAAACAATTGATAATGAATATTTTATGGCGAAGTAAATATTATTAATATATTTTATTTTTATTTATTTATTTATTTTTTTTTTAATAAAGAAATGAAAACATATTACGATTCCTAAAAGGACTACTCTTATTATGATTACACTGTGACGGTACGGATTTGTGAGCCACCCCAGTTTAATTTCATATTAATTCAAATCATCATTTTAAGCACTTTCCAAATTGCCAGACTTTCACCTGTAAGGAGCCTCCAGTACAGCAATGCAACATACCCAGTCAGACAAAACAACTGCCAGACGCATTGCACAATCACATAGCAGCAGGCTTGTGTGTGAAACCCAGTCTGCTGTGTGTCATCAGAGAGAGTGGTAATAAGCAGCATACAGTGCAGATAAAAATTACATAGTGGCCTCGGGTGTAAGATAGGCCGCAGTTAAGAGTAGGCCTATCTTTGAAAATACTAAAACTAATATAAAAAACAGTATAACGCGCGGCCAGCCTAAGCGAGCTAAGTGTTCGAAAATATATATATCGGCCGACAAAACAACACTAAATGCTATTTAAAAGTGAACTAGAGTAATAGTGGCGCATCAACTTAATTTGAAATAAGCAATAACAGTACCGCGGTTAAACAGTGTCTTAACTAAATTATGGTGTGTTAAACAGTGCATTCACAGCAGAGGTGCAAAACAGCGGAGTTCTTCAGACGTTAAGTATTGACTGAGTTTTAACCAAGATTATTTTACCTTTTTCCCCAGAGTATAATTCAACATAAATAAATTATAAATCTAAAATGTAAATCAGAGATCTCGAAGTGGGGTTTAAATAGAACGATAAAATCAAAGAACGAATGTGTGTGAGTGTGTAGCTAAAGCACGTATTGGTTCATTGCAGATAATAAATAGTGGAGGTATATCGTAGTGTCATAAGCTAGTTAATTAAGAAATATTTGTGACTATATTTGATTTTACAAATTGTTGCTCCTTCTACAAGTATTTAATTTAAATGTCATGAAAGGGAGACGAAGTAGTTATTTTGAATAATAAATCGGAGGCAATTTGTTTTAGCACAAACGGTGTATTTGATCTTTGCCTATATCAAATCCAAATAATCCCTTTTTGCAGCAGTTTCGTCTGAACGACCCTTGGAGTAAAAAACCCGAAGGTAAGAGATAAATATAATTATAATTTTGTAATTAATTCGTAGAGTTACATTTGGCCCCGAACCAGGGACCCGAGTCATATAATTTGTCCGTAATTAATAGTAGAGTTACATTTGGCGCCCGAACTGGGACGCGAGTATAGGTTACAACCTATATTCGCCAGACCTAATTAAGCTGCAGAACGGGTTATTTGGAAGTGAGGGCGTGGTTAAATAAATTAATTTCATAATGGAGAAAATAAATGAAATTGATGTAGTTGTCGGCAGTGAGGCCGAAAATAAATCAATGTATGAAAACACGTCAACTGAGTCGGCCAATAAAGGCGATTCAGGTATTCAAACAGAGTCACTGTTAACGAGTGAAAGTAATGTAGACGAATCGAAAATCATGAATGAAGTTGCAATTCATTCAACACCTATTGTAGTAAATCAAAATAAGAAGTCCGACGAGGACAATATGTTAACACGATTGTATAATATGATGTATAGTAATTTCAGTGAACTAAGAGGGGATATTAATATTAAATTCGATATACAGAATGTTAAGTTCCATGAGTTAAAGGGCGATATAAATAATATTGACCAAAAATTGGATAAGCGTTTATGTGAAATGAATACAAAACTTGATGAGTGTTTATATGAGATGAAACAACAGACGAATGAATGTTTTAATACATTTAAAGAACAAATTGAGAAACAAATACAAAAGGTAACTGAAAATTTTGAGTATAAAACAGATGATAATTATAATGATATGTGTAAAAACGTGGTAGTAGAGAGTAAGATAAATAGTAACAATGATATTGAAAATGGTAATGTGATTGAAAGGGTGGTATCAGAAAGTGATACGTTGAAAATAGATAGTGAAACAGTAAGTGAGAGTGAGAAAATGATAAGTTGTAATGAAGTAATAATTAGTGTTGTTGAATTAGAAAAAGTAGATGAATGTGTAGGGCAGGGGGTAAATTTTCCCCTTATTTGTGATGAACCAGAGTGTTCAAAATTGTTAGTATTGGAGAGCAAGAGACCCTTATTAGTGAAAGATTTGAGTTGCTTATTTTTGTTGAATAATTTTGTACCCTCTGCATGGAATGAGAGAGAAAGTATGATATGGTGTTATGATGAGAGAAGTTTAAATATAGAATGGTGTAGTGAAAGAGAGACAGAGTTATACAAAGTAAAGAGAAATTATAATGAGTTGAGAGAGATGTTAGAGACGAAATACTTACCTGTTAAAATAGAGAATGAAGATTATTTTGATGATACATGTTCAAACAATAATAATTTATCTTATGATGAAAAAATAACTGACTTGATAATGAATATTACTGATGGAGACTTAACCGATGTACTCAATGTTGACTTAGTATATGATTATTATGGTAAAAGGAATAAACAGAAATTGTATGGTTACAAAACACAAGATAACCGTATACGGAATGTAAATAAAATTGAAAATTGTTATTTGAAACCCCGATTAATTTTTGACGATGGAGGTTGAAATTCATAAACGAACAATTTAAATATGTCAATCTATGATAATGACCTAGCTGATTTTGATATTGAAGTGTGACATAACTGAATAATTATGGCTGGAGAATTGTAAATACATGTGTAGTGAAATTAATTGTATGTATTATAAAAGGTTAAATTGTTTGTATGAAATAACATTGTTGTTAAATGTTTCAGAGGTTACACGGAGATATTGGTGTGTGTGTGGTGTGTATTTTGTATTCATGTCAATAGGTGGAATGTGTATTGTAAGTATAAAGTTCATAATACTAATCAGATAGAATAAAATGCTTACAGGTGTGAAAAGAGTGTAATAATAATAATAATGGTATTGAGATAATAGTATTAAATAGAAACTGTAATTGAAAGGTAATAATAATTGAAAGGTGAATTAAAATTATAGTTGGTTCGAATTGCAACAAATAGATTTTGATAGATATGTTAATAAAAAGATTTATAGAAGGAAAATTTTTGCAGGAAGCATATATGCCAGTACATGATGTAACCAGAATGTTTATACTATGTGAGTCTTGCAGACCAGTGTTTATATAAACAGGTGTGGTATGTTGAGACTAAGGTCTGTAGTCATGCTTGGTGACAATAACAAAAAATGTAGTCTGCTGAATCAGTATATTATTGTGATAGAAGAGAATTGAAATTAAATTTTTTTTTACAGACCAAATAATAATGAGGCCATTACTGTAACTTTTGAGATTAATTGAATTAATTAAAGTAAATTAAATACAATTAAACTAATTTAGTAATAAAATTAATAGAAACGATTTTTAACAATGAACTTAACTTTATTTTCATTTAAATTCAAATTGGAATTATAAATTAAATGCTAATTGATGCCAATAATGATTAAAACATTTATTTAACACTGACAATTGATGGAAAATGTTCAGGATGAGATAGTGTCTGGAAAATTGAGGTGTATATTACTATCCACGTAACTTGTATCAATGCCAATTTATATTTTATGTTTTAACTGTAGATTCCCCACCTAAGTGCGGTCATGACCTCACCGGACCATGACCGTGAAAGTAGTTAATTGTGGCAAATCATAAATTTTACTTGATATAACCGGCTTGTGGTTTGTTTTATTTTGTCAACCCGGTGGTTTGTTAGATTTAGTAGGGGGGTTATTTTTTGGGGAATCTACCAAATTTTGGAACAGGTCTATTTTCACCCAGATAGGGGTGGTAGTCCATTAGGGGTGTACAAATAAAAAATAGTAGGTTATATGTATACCGAATTTTATTGTAACGCCGAAGCAAGGATGGGGGTGGAATAAAAGAAAAAAATGTCCACCCCTTCCGCATCAGTCCTTGTGAAAGCAACTAGACGCCACAGTCTAGGGGGGGTAATAGTGAGTGTGGATGGGCGGTGACCCAGTTACAGGTCACGAGGGAGATGTGGGTTACGGCGAGGATGAGGCTGAAAAAGGCCAAGAAGCCTCGTGCAGACCACATTCAAATGTAACGGGTATCAGGGGTTAAGGGATTGAAAGGGGGGGTATATATGTATATATAAAAAAAAAAAAAAAAAAAAATTATAGTAACTAAGTATAAATGGAGTTAATGTCATTTTGTGTAATTAAGGTGTTATTTTGGATGGGCAACATTGTATGGGGAATATTATTCAATTTAACTGGAATTTATGTGTATCATTGTAAACCAATATTGTTTTATTAATATTATTCTTTAGGGTCTATAATATAAAATGAGCCAGTACGTTGTCAATGAACCAGTACGGCTAAGAGGAAACAAATCAGATGTGGGATATGGAGGGATGGAAAGCCGTTTGTCAATTTTTAATTCCATGTTATAAAGTCGGGCGATACTGGGTCGGGTATCTGTTCGATTTTTCGGTGTTGGGATCTCGAACAGAGAAGTCCAGTAAGATCGGATGGGTGCTGTCGCAGTCGCCAGACTAGGGGGGTAAGAACCCATGATGTAGTAGAGTGTTCAGGGGGGTTGCGGCGCCATATCCTCACTGATCCTCTTAGGTTTAGGCAATAAGAGTTTGAACGCTTCGGCCTTCAATCTCTTATTGGGGGGGTATTGTGACGGTACGGATTTGTGAGCCACCCCAGTTTAATTTCATATTAATTCAAATCATCATTTTAAGCACTTTCCAAATTGCCAGACTTTCACCTGTAAGGAGCCTCCAGTACAGCAATGCAACATACCCAGTCAGACAAAACAACTGCCAGACGCATTGCACAATCACATAGCAGCAGGCTTGTGTGTGAAACCCAGTCTGCTGTGTGTCATCAGAGAGAGTGGTAATAAGCAGCATACAGTGCAGATAAAAATTACATAGTGGCCTCGGGTGTAAGATAGGCCGCAGTTAAGAGTAGGCCTATCTTTGAAAATACTAAAACTAATATAAAAAACAGTATAACGCGCGGCCAGCCTAAGCGAGCTAAGTGTTCGAAAATATATATATCGGCCGACAAAACAACACTAAATGCTATTTAAAAGTGAACTAGAGTAATAGTGGCGCATCAACTTAATTTGAAATAAGCAATAACAGTACCGCGGTTAAACAGTGTCTTAACTAAATTATGGTGTGTTAAACAGTGCATTCACAGCAGAGGTGCAAAACAGCGGAGTTCTTCAGACGTTAAGTATTGACTGAGTTTTAACCAAGATTATTTTACCTTTTTCCCCAGAGTATAATTCAACATAAATAAATTATAAATCTAAAATTAATGCGTAGAGTTACATTTGGCCCCCGTACAGCGACGCGAGTATAGGTTACAACCTATATTCGCCAGACCTAATTAAGCTGCAGAAAGGGTTATTTGAGAGGGAGGACGCTTTGGTAAATTAAATATAAAAAGGGTTAAGTCAATAGTGGATAAGATTAATATTCTTGTGTAACATTATATAAACTTGTATAAAATGGCAGCGAATAATGACGATGTCAATGAAGTAACTAATGTTGACAATTTTGATGAATCGGCTATTATGCATAATATTGAGGTCCACTCGACTCCAGATGGGAGGCAGGACAATAAAATAAAACCAGATATTACAAATGAAATAAATGTTACAGATGATTCGGGGATCCAAACGACCCCAAAATCAAATAGAGAAAATAAAAATAATGACAATGAAGTCGGCATCACTGACGACAAAATAGAAAATCTAGTGACACCTATCCAAAATAAAAAGTCTGACGACAATTACGAAATGTTTAAAATGATGCAAACAATGTTAGAGTTAAAATTCAATGTACAGAATAGTAAATTTGACATTATAAATAGTCGTTTTGATGTAAGTGATGTTAAGTTCCATGAGTTAAAGGGCGATATAAATAATATTGACCAAAAATTTGATAAGCGTTTATATGATATGAAACAACAGAGTGTCAAGTTAGAAGACAATATTAATAAACGTTTATATGAGATGAATGAATGTTTCAATACATTGAAAGAACAAATAGTAGAGTCAGTAGAAGAACGGGTCAAAAGTAAAAATAATAATGACAGTAAGAAATTAACAAGTGATAACAATAATGTCGAAAATGAGAATATAATTAAAAATGTATTAGAGAGTAAAGTAACAAATGTTAACAATAATATTGAAAATGGTAAGGTGATTGAAAGGGTGGTATCAGAAAGTGATATGTTGAAAATAGATAGTGAAACAGTGAGTGAGAGAGAGAAAGTTATATGTAGTAACGAAGTTGTAATCAGTGTTGTTGAATTGGAAAAAGAATGGAAAGAAAGAGTAGATGAATGTGTAGAGCAGAGGGTAAATTTTCCCCTTATTTGTGATGAACCAGAGTGTTCAAAATTGTTAGTATTGGAGGGCAAGAGACCCTTATTAATGAAAGATTTGAGTTGTTTATTTTTGTTGAATAATTTTGTACCCTCTGCATGGAATGAGAGAGAAAGTATGATATGGTGTTATGATGAGAGAAGTTTAAATATAGAACGGTGTAGTGAAAGAGAGACAGAGTTATACAAAGTAAAGAGAGACTATAATGAGTTGAGAGAGATGTTAGAGACAAAATACTTATCTGTTAAAATAGAGAATGAAGATTATTTTGATGATACATGTTTAAACGATAATAATTTACCTTATGATGAAAAAATAACTGACTTGATAATGAACATTACTGATGGAGACTTAACCGATGTACTCAATGTTGACTTAGTATATGTTTATTATGGTAAAATGAATAAACAGAAATTGTATGGTTACAAAACACAAGATAACCGTATACGGAATGTAAATAAAATTCAAAATTGTTATTTGAAACCCCGATTAATTTTTGACGATGGAGGTTGAAATGCATAAACGAACAATTTAAATATGTCAATCTATGATAATGACCTAGCTGATTTTGATATTGAAGTGTGATATAACTGAATAATTATTGTTGAAGAGTTGTAAATACATGTGTAGTGAAAGTAATTGTATGTATTAGAAAATGTTGAATTGTTTGTATGAAATAACATTGTTGTTAAATGTTTCAGAGGTTACACGGAGATATTGGTGTGTGTGTGTGGTGTGTATTTTGTATTCATGTCAATAAGTGGATTGTAAGTATAAAGTCCAGAATACTAATCAGATAGAATAAAATGCTTACAGGTGTGAAAAGAGTGTAATAATAATAATAATGGTATTGAGATAATAATATTAAATAGAAACTGTAATTGAAAGGTAATAATAATTGAAAGGTGAATTAAAAGCATATTTGGTTGAACTGTAAGAAATAGACATTGATAAATATGTTATCTAAAAAATTTATAAAGACTGAAAAGTACAGGTGTTAATATGATGTAACCAGGATGTTTATACTATGTGAGTCTTGCAGACTAGTGTTTATATAAACAGGTGTGGTATGTTGAGACTAAGGTTCACAGACATACTTGGTGACCATAACAAAAACTGTTGTAGTCTGCTGAATCAGTATCTTATTGTGACAGAAGAGAATTGAAATTAAATTTTTTTTACAGACCAAATAATAATGAGGCAATTACTGTAACTTTTGAGAGTAATTGAATTAATTAAAGTAAATTAAATACAAGTAAACTAATGATTAATTAAATTATTTTATTATTAATAAAATAAATAAATTAAACAGAAACAATGATTTTAATAATGAACTTAACTTTATTTTCATTCAAATTCAACTTGGAATTATAAAGTAAATACTAATTGATGTAAATAAGGATTTAACTTATTAAAATATTCATTTAAACTGAAAACTGAATGAAATGTTGGAGCTGAAACGGTGTTTGGGAATTAAGGTGTATATTACTGTCCATATAGATTTTTCATATGCTATGAATTTTTTGTCCTATTCATATATATAGTAGTTAAGGATACCTTGTATAATCTATGTGTCATTTTGGTTGGGCAATATTGTATGGGGAATATTATTTAATTTAACGGAAATTTATGTGTACCACTGTAAACCTATATTGTTTTACTAATACTATATTTTTTTGGGTCCATTATATAAAATGAGCCAGTACGTTGTCAATGAACCAGTACGGCTAAGAGGAAACAAACCAGTTGTGGGATATGGAGTGATGGAAGGCCGTTTGTCAATGTTTAATTACATGTTTTAAAGTCAGGCGATACTGGGGCGGGTATCTGTCCGAGCTTATGGTGGTGGGATCTCGAGCAGAGAAGTCCAGTAAGATCGGATGGGTGCTGTCGCAGTCGCCAGACTAGGGGGGTAAGAACCCATGATTTAGTAGTGTTCAGGGGGGTTGCGGCGCCATATCCGCACGAAGTAGTTATTTTGAATAATAAATCGGAGGCAATTTGTTTTAGCACAAACGGTGTATTTGATCTTTGCCTATATCAAATCCAAATAATCCCTTTTTGCAGCAGTTTCGTCTGAACGACCCTTGGAGTAAAAAACCCGAAGGTAAGAGATAAATATAATTATAATTTTGTAATTAATTCGTAGAGTTACATTTGGCCCCGAACCAGGGACCCGAGTCATATAATTTGTCCGTAATTAATAGTAGAGTTACAACACCTGAACTCCAATTATACATACACGGTATCAGTAATGTTGTATGAATGTAAACACAGCACAAATTTATTTACTATTATTGTATTGGTATAATTTTGTCCCCCAAAAGTACGGGGCTATACAATCCAAATTACATATATATGTATACACAAAAGGTGTTGTTGTAATATATGTTAAGGAATGTAATTATTTCATTCATCACTCGACCATTTTAATGATTCACTCATTGTACATGTAGAAATAGAACACTCAAAAGGCACATTATAACAACAAAACCAAAACAAATGCAGAGACAAACACATGGTGACAATGGAGACACTACTTCACTGCTACTGCACTGTCACACTGGGCGACAGAGGTGCTATTTGATTGTGTGTATTTGATTGTGTTGAGTTCGTCAGTATAATCATGTTTACTTAAGGGTATTTTAGTTAGTCTAATACATAGCAATGAAAAACGGACACAACCCCAATTTAATAAACAAACTACACCAACGCATCAAAAACAAAAACAACAAAACACAAAATACCATCAACACACAACACAATAAATACATCACACTCACATACCATAACTCCAACACACACAAACTTGCCAACACATTCAGAAAACACAACTACAAAATAGCATACAGAACTAACAATACCATCAAAAAACACATCAACGATACAAACAAGGACATAGACAAATACAATAGAACTGGTGTTTACAAATTAAATTGTAATAACTGCAATAGTTTCTACATAGGCCAGACGGGAAGATATTTTTCATCCCGTTACTCTGAACACTTAAAGGCCTTATCCAACAACAATATACATTCTGCTTTTGCCACACACATACACACACATAAACATAGCTACACCAACATAGATATTAACCTTGAAATTTTACACTACTTACCCAAAGGTCGAAAACTCAACACAGCTGAACAGTATGAAATATACAAACACCACACAACACAACCAAACAACATACTTAACGACCAATTACAATATAAATCATATACACTTTTTGACACAATTATACAACAAACAAACAATAATTTGGATCCCCGCGCCTATCCCCTTCCTCTACACACCACCCCCACTATACCTTCAAGCAATAACCGTTACAAAGTACTGGCAGTCTGTTTCTAAGCTGAAGAAAGCGAACACGACGCCGAAACGCGTTCTACGAAAAAGACAAGTAAGTTTCACAAGAGAAAGTTTCATTATTATACAAAGTGTAGTGCTGTGAAAAAAGATGATGAACAAACAAGACAACCAAGGTAATTTGAACATTACTTTTAATGTATGATCTTTTTTTAGGCCATAGTTCTTTAATACAATTGAATCGGTCTAAAATTATCATGTAAACCCCTCGATTACTTCCAAAAAATATGATTACAATTGTAATAGATAACTTATTTGTTCATTTTACAATATTGCATGGATTTACATTATTTTATCCCCTTGTTTACTATTTATTTACAATAGTTATGGTTTTGATATTGGCCTATATACTGGTATTAGTTTCATGAACAAGTTTACAATCATTTCTAATTACAGTTACAATTCTGACTGATTTACTAAGAACCCTTTAACAGTTAAGTTGTTACATTAATAACCTTAATAACTATGAGAACCAACTTAATGTTATATAACAATAGATTAACAGAACAAATTATATCTTTCTTATCCTATTAGTGTACTTTCAGGCCTACATGGCTCTAAGTTGGTAGAACATACAAGTAGCTAAAACACAAATCTTACTAAAACTATACTATTAATTAACATTAAATAAGAATATTTTATTCAGTTCACATTGTTTTTATATAATGTCATTAATTATTGTTTTGTTCTCACTTATGGCATCCCCTTACCTTGTACATAGTTATTGGCCTATAGATTTTGGGGACTTGGAATATAAATTCCCATTGTAACACTAGTTTCTCACATGCTTTATATTTGCATTTTACTGGTGATATAAAAGGAAAAGGAAAAACACTTAGTTTCTTGTGTTATCACTAGTTAACATTTCACTGGTGTGGTTTTGTTTGTCACACAATTAGATAAATGTGTTCACTCATTTTTTTTTTATCTGACACCTTCCTGGTCACCTCCTTATGTAAGTATGATTCCAATTTTAGTTACATAGTCTTATATCTAATACTTTTCCTTAACCTAAGGTACATTGTTTAATTCTTTAATAGTATTGTACTTTTTGTTATTTTATATTGGGTTTACTCTTATTTCTATATTATTTTGTTTATTTGGTATGTATTTTCTTTATGTAATGGGAAGGAACGTCACGTTACATAATGCCCTCCTTTAAAGTCGTGTTATTTTGGTAATTATTATGGTATTTGCTAAAATAACCGGTTATAATATATAAACTTTATCTTTCTATCTATTCTCCATAATATTTTTTTAATTCTGTTTGATTATATATTCCTTGGGGTATTGCTACAATGGGGCTGGTATTTGACAAACTACTTTTTCCTATAATATCTTCTTCGATCCTTCTTTATATTTACTTTCTTACAGCCTTCTTTAACAACTGTTTAACCAGATATTACTTAAATTCTTCGCTTTATTTGTTGAGTTAGAGTATACGATGCGGTAGTTATCGTAATTGTTCACTAACCTCTTCTTTTGTGCCACACTCATGATCTCTGTATATCCTTTCCCTGGAATGCCCTGATTTCCTGCAGTCTTTCCTGCCATAATTCTGGTTCTGTTACGGTTTATTTGTTTCCTATGGGTACCCTAACATTTTCCCTAACTTAGTATGAATTCCTGTTCTGAGGGGCACTTGTGCTTCCTATTATCTCAGCGGATCATTCATAATCGCAGAGTGGCACTGCAGCATACAACACTCTATATATACCTTAAAGAGTAACCCTTGGGTTACTAATAACATCATAAGAAGTCCTATTCCTTCTCTCATAACATTCAGACTTATTTGCTGCTTTATGGTTTTATATTCTTGGATTTCGTTGTCCATGACGTGTCCGTTACTTAACTAAATATCACTATAATATTGACGACTCGGAACACAATGTTTTTTATAAGTAAAAACGTAAAGTTTTACCTTACAGCCTAAACCGGCTTTCACCTATAGAAGGCTTCTATAGGTGAAAGCCGGTTTAGGCTGTAAGGTAAAACTTTACGTTTTTACTTATAAAAAACATTGTGTTCCGAGTCGTCAATATTATAGTGGTTTTATATTATTTACCTGTGGCTCCTATAATTATATTAGGTTTATGGACAGCGTGCGTATTCTCTCCGTTTTATTCTAGTATGTTTATTAAGGAAGTGTTCCCTCCCATTTTGATCAAGACTGTTGTCAGCACCCCTTGTAGTGTTTACTTTGATGTACTCTATGTCTCAGTTTGTTTTCGCTTTACCCTGTTTTCTTTCAAATGAATCCCTTGTTATATTTTTCTAAATAATATTTTGTCTTAATTAATGGTCAGTTTAATACTTTTTTCTTCTTTCTTTTTTAATTTTTTCAATTCTTTTTTTTTAGCCTTCTATTCTTTTCTTCTACGTCGTAATGGGCTATTGTTTTGATTTCTGTCATTATAATACTTACTATCGTTATTATCATTAGTCCTAACATTATTCATGCGTTGCTGGTTTCATTAAAATCAATCCCCTTTTCAATGGTGCGTTGGTAATTAGTTTATCCATGGTCCAGAGGTTCTAATGCCCTTATTTCTCGGATTACTAAGGTGTTCGGAATTATTCCTGTCCTTGCTACTTCTCTCGCTACTACTTTGTTTTCTGAATTTTCTGCTGCAAAATTTTCAATTCTTTCAAGGCCTAATTCAATCACTTTATTATCTAGTTTACTAAATGAATACTTTAATGGTATATTCATTATTGATGATCTCACTGACATTTTATTATACCTTTCTATTTTTGGTATATTCCATTTAAGTATAGACTTTCTGAAGTTTTTACTCACTGTTTTGTTGTGAGTCCTTTCTAAAGTTTCTTTCAAGCTTCTCCTACAGTTTTTAAAATTCATTATTTCTGTATGGTTGGTAATTGAGAGATTAAATACATTAATCAGACCATTCTTCATCATCTCTAATTCTTCCCGTGTTTTTATCAGTTCATTTTTACATATTTTTCCTATTTTCATCGGCTTCTTTTCCGGGTACTTAATATTCTCTTTGTTTCTGTTATTTTTATTCTCAGATACCAATGCATTTTTGTTTTCTTTACTTTCTATCTCCTTACTACCTTCCATTTTCTGATTTACTGGTTCCATGTTCTTATTTTATGCTTTTTTTAATACTTTCGGAAGTGCTGTCTAGTGTTTCATTCAATTTCTTGAAACCACTATCTACTGTTTTGTTAAGTTGAACTGCTTTGTCATTCGTTCCTTCCTTTTGTATTTCCTTACTACTACCTTCTATTTTCTGTCTTACCATACTGTCGTTTTACTCTCTTAAACCTTCAATTTTATTTTCTAAATATTCATTGGTCCTTTTGAAAGTCTCATCTATGCATTCAATTGTCTCTGCAGTTGGCTGTGTTACAGCTTCATTTTGCTGGTCACTTTTTTTGTTAAGTATTTCATCAATGTGTCTCTTTATTTATTCACTATACTCTTCTAACTGTAACTTCACCATTTCATTATTCTTCTCCACCTGTTTATTTAATATCTCATTGTTCCTGTCTATCTTCTTGTTCAGTGTGTCACTATCTTCTTTCATATGTTTTAAAGTTTCATTAGTTTCACTGATTTGTTTATTCAATGTGTCACTGGTTTTATCTATTTTCTTGTTGTTTCATTATCTTGTATCATTTGTTGTTTTAAAGTTTCATTAGTTTCACTGATTTGTTGTTTTAGCTGTTTATTATCATCCTCTATCTTCTTACTGGTATCTTCCATTTTTTCCATTATAAGCCTGAACATTTCTTGCATTGTCACGTTCTCTGTTTGTGTGGGTTTTTCTGGTTGATTCTCCTTCTGTGCGGGTTTATTAGGTTCCGCAGGGGGTAATAACGTTTCCACGTCTTCCACCAGCGTCGCCTCCTTGTCTTCCATGTCAATTTCCTTTTCGGCCTCTGCCACCCGTTTCTTCGATGTCGCCCTCCTGTGCATCCTTGTTACCCTTCTGATCTTGTAACAGTTGGCGGCTAAAATTGGAAAATTAGGTCAATGGTTTTAATTTCTGTAGCCTATTAATTCCCCAATTTCAGCCTCACTAGATGAGCGCCACTTTGTAACACCAAATTAATTAATTAGTTGAGCGCCACTTTGTATCACTGATAATTATCTTCGTCTTTACCTGTACTGTTTGAATCTATGAAATAAAAGATTTAAAAAAATCTTTTGTAAATTTTTTCTCTTTTTTTATAATTAATTATTTAGCCTTTATTGGGTTAATTTATATTTTATTTTTACTTTTGTTTATTTAATTTTAATTAAGGTACGGGTTAAAAATTTATAACCATCCACATTTAATTATTTCTTACTCTCCTCTTAATCTCAATCGTGTAGTAGAATTTAATTTGAAGAAATGTTTTGCATTAGCTGATTCGATTTGACAATCGATTCGTAATATTAGAATTACCTACTTCTTCGTTTCGCCCAGCTGATGTTATTCTCTCAATTGTTCCTTCTTCTATACCTGAAATTCTTCTAACTTACTTATTTTTATAAATAAAATGCAATTAATTGATAATTAATCTCATTTAAAGCAAATTGAGCAAGTAATTGACTCTTGGGTCGATATTGTGATTCCCGGTTCGACTCCTCAATCTCAGGTCGATTGCAAACAAATGTAATTTAAATAAAATTAATATAAGCATTATTTGCCCATTATTTGGGGGTTTTTTAACTGTTACTAAAAATTCAGAAAGGAATTTTTTCTAAAAAGTACAATACTTACAAATATATTCTTAGTTATTAACACATAAATATTTGATTTTTTTTAGGAGATATACAACAGTAATTAAACTTTTATATGACCAAAGCTTAAAAGATGGCGTCAGTCCGTCTTCATTGGAACGACACGATCAGTCTGAGAAAATGGCCGCCATGTCACACCTCAAATTTTATGTTAATGGGGTTTTGTCACTTTTCCTTAAATAAATGATTCTTAAATTGAGTGTCCACAGTTATAATAGTTGTTAATCACTTTTTCTTCATTGTATTGTAATTGAAACGGTGTTGTGAGTTTGTTATAGTGTGGTGTTATGTTTACCAGTGCTTAGGTTAGATAGTTACGCTCACCTAATTTGCGTTGAAATGTTCACTTTCCAATCATACTTTACTTGTTCTTTTGCGTTCTTGATTTAAGGAATTATTATATCTTCAAATTAATATGAGTATTGTTTTTTCTTATTTTTCGGCTGGTTTCTTCTCAACATATACTTTTATTTTTTTATTTCACTTAGATCTGATACTTTGAAATTTTAGTTTTTTGCTGTACAGAGCTGACCCACTCGTCTTTATGTCTAACAATCAACTCTTGCCGTTTCTTCATCATTCAAACGGATTTGACCAGTTTTTGTCAAATTCTGATTGGTTCATTTGGGATGAACTCTGAGTCATGTGACTGTGTTTGTTCAAAATAAAGTGCCCCTTCACCTCCCAGTCTAATTTACTCTCTAGTTATAATATAATTTTACTTAATTTAGTCTACTTAGTTAAATTCCTTATTTTATTCTGAACAATTTGATACTAGACATGATATCATAAGCCTCAATATTAAGTGATTTACCACTTTTACAAAAGACTCTGCTTATAGGCTTTTTTAGTCATTTGACTTATATAGAATTATTCTAAATTAATATAGATTATTAAACTTTCACTTGTGAAATTTACTTTGTTTCCTCCCGTATGCGTTTTGGCGTGATGTGCGCCTTCATCAGTGGTGTGAGACAGACTGCCAGTAACTTGTAACGGTTTTAGTTGGTAGGTTGAGTGGGGGTGGTGTGTGGTGGTAGGGAATTGGCGCAGGGATCCGAATTATTGTTTGTTTTATGTATAATTGTGTCAAAGATTGTGTGCGATTTATAGTGTAATTGGTCGTTAAGTATGCTGTTTGGTTGTGTTGTGTAGTGTTTGTATATTTCATATTGTTCTGCTGTGTTAAGTTTTCGACTTTTATGTAAGTAGTGTAATATCTCAAGATTAGTATCTATGTTGGTGTAACTGTGGTTTTTTGTGTGTATGTGTGTGGCGAACGCGGAATGTATGTTGTTGCTGGATAGAGTTTTATGTGTTCAGAGTAACGTGATGAAAAAGATCTTCCCATCTGGCCTATATAGAAACTATTGCAATCATTACAATTTAATTTGTAAACACCAGTTCTATTGTATTTGTCTATGTCCTTGTTTGTATCGTTGATGTGTTTTTTGATGGTATTGTTAGTTCTGTATGCTATTTTGTACTTGTGTTTTCTGAATGTGTTGGCAAGTTTGTGTGTGTTGGAGTTATGGTATGTGAGTGTGATGTATTTATTGTGTTGTGTGTTGATGGTATTTTGTGTTTTGTTGTATTTGTTTATGATGTGTTTGTGTAGTTTGTTAATTAGATTAGGAGTGTAGCCGTTTTATATTGCTAAAGAAGATGAACTATCAAAACAATTATTCCAAATTTCTTTAATTGTCTACTAAGTTGTAGTTATTATATAAAAAGAAAACATTGAATTAACAATTCTTGCTCATTTCATTACTTAACAGTGGTTTGATCATGTATTAGGTAATTTGAACATTACTTTTAATGTTTGGTCTTTTTTTAGGCCATAGTTCTTTAATACAATTGAACCGGTCTAAAATTATTATGTAAACCCCTTGATTACTTCCAAAAAATATGATTACAATTGTAATAGATAACCTATTTGTTCATTTTACAATATTGCATGGATTTACATTATTTTATCCCCTTCTTTATTTATTCCCCTTTTAATTTATTTACAATAGTTATGGGTTTTGATATTGGCCTATGTACTGGTATTAGTTTCATGAACAATTTTACAATCATTTCTAATTACAGTTACCCTTTCTGACTGATTTACTAAGAACCCTTTAACAGTTAAATTGTTACACTAATAACCTTAATAACTATGAGAACCAACTTAATGTTATATAACAATAGATTAACAGAACAAATTATATCTTTCTTATCCTATTAGTTGTGACAGTACGTAAATCGATATAGGAAAATATTGGTACAGACGATTAATTTTATTGTGTTTCATATGTCAAAATGGGTTTTTTTTAATTTTATTAAATTTATTTAAACGCATGATTACCAGTCCCATGTAAAATACGACTGCAGTTGAACAAAGAACAGCTACGTAAACTTTTGGAGTAGAGTGTAGTTTGGAATGCAACACTCTGTCATGAAATCAAGTATTTGTCACATACGTCTACGCGCACACCTGCGGCGGGGCCCAACAACTACGCCTCAAGACGTTAAACCGACGCCGTAAAATGGCCAAGACGCAAGATCTTATTGCCATGTGCGTCCGTGACGACGGAAATGAAATCAAAGCCACACCTACAAAAGCCTTCCTTATTGTCGACTTGCAGCAATAATAACCACGTGGCGTGTCCACAAAGCCATGCACTGTGAACTGTGACCAAAAAATTTATAACCTGGAGGCAGTAGCTTCCTATTGAGCAACCAGTGGTGGTGAAGTTCGTTGGCGCTCTCAGCCTCAGTCGTAGAATAATTGTTACCCCGGCCAGGAGGACAAAAAATTTCGAGGGCCCTAAATGTTTTCTTTTAACCATAGAAAGTGAAAAATCAACCGAAAAGTGAAGCGGTAGTTCAAGAATGTGGCGTAAATAATTTGGAGTGAATAAAACCAAAATAACAATGTGAAAATCTAATGAACGTTCGGACATACTATCAGTGTAGCACGTGGCGACGGAGAGGAATGCCGATGGCTAAGTAGAAACAACAAAATTCAAAATTATAATTTTATTAAGTAATCAAATGAGCTCAAATGTTATCAGTCAATTGTACCAAATTCTATATTATGGGGCATATAGCGTGTGTGTGAGAGAGAAAGAGAGAGAGAGATGTCGGCATTCTAACAGAGATTGAGGCGTTGGTTTAGGTTTATAATTTTAGAAACGTAGTAAATCAAATCAAATATAAATGCAGAATATTCAAAATGACTTTGTGTCGAGCCACTTCTAGAATTTAAAAAATGAAAGTTAATAAATAATTGTAGAAGCGGAAGTGTACAGCCGCTGTCTTGTTGTAGGTCTAAGATTCCTTTGTGTGCTGTAACTGTGAATAATGATAATTTAGAAAAATTAAACAAAAGTTTTCTTTTCTCTATATATGTCGTTAGAGTATTTATTTCGTACCCCCACACTGTTTCTGGCCTCGCTTAAGAACGAACCCTGGGACCCTAGTGAGAAGTTAATAGCGGTAAGTACATAACTATGAAGCATTATTATTAATAAATAATAAGTAATAAATACTATTAGTTAACAAATGGCGCCCGAACAGGGGCTTTATATAAAATTTTTATACAAAATAAGCCAGAAATCAGAAACAGAGTGGGTGTCGAAAGGGTATATAAGACGTAAAGATAAGGTTATGTTGTGACTACATGTGGTAGGGTAAATAGTTTAAATAAAATATTTTTTTATATATAATAAGGTTGAGTAATATTACAGGGTAATATTTTGAAAAGAAATATATGTAAAAGTTTTTTTTTTAAATGGCAGATAATAACGAGAATGTCAGCTTAACTGACATTGAAAACGAAAGCCAAATGAATATTGAATTAAGTGGGACTGAGTCGAAAATTATGGATGAAGGAATTCATTCAACGCCAGTCCAAAGTAAAAAATCTGATACAGATGAGATGTTAACACATTTATATAGCATGATGTGTAGCATGAATAATAAGTTCGATGAACAACAAAGTGATTCCAATGTTAAATATGATAATTTAAATACCAAATTTGATGAGGAGTTTGACGAAGTAAAAGAGGAAGTTAAGAGACAAAATTTTAATTTTAGCAAACAAATAAATGAAATTCATACACGTTATAAAAATATCCAAAAACAGATTATAGAAGTAGTCAGTGAGAAATTTGATACTAAAATAAACAGTGTAGATGACAAAATCAGTAAAGTAAATGAAACAATAATTGAAACGGTTCAAAATCAAATTGTAATGCAAAGTAAAGAAATAGAGAGTAAATGTTTAGATGCAGTTGATAAACAAATAGAAAATAAAACCAAAATTGAGATTAATAAGCAAATAGACATTAAGACAGATATTTTACAAAATCAAATAGATAAATGTGAAACAAATGTAACTAATATGACAAAGAATATTGAAACGATCGATAAAGCTATTTCAGAATATGAAATTAATACTGACAATGAAATAAGTACTATACGTAATCAAATTAAAGAGATACATGATTTCAATGTTCAAACTAATAGTAACATATATGATAAGTGTACTTCAATTGAAGGTAATTTAAGCAGTGTGAAAGATGAATTACGGGGGGAGATTAACAAAAAATTGACGGGGGTAACCAAAAGAGTAATAATCACCCGCGACTTACATAATGAAATTGAATTAGAGACATTTAGTTACGAGAACAGGGCGATACACCCGATGCGATTTATAAATCAAACCAGAGAATACCACCGTTTTAGTAATAGCAGTTGGGAAATACAATTACTGAAAATGGTAAAATGTTTTAAAGGAAGTTCCATTATATGGCCGGAAGCACACCGTTTAGAATGGGGTTGTTACGAGGAATTCGAGAAAGCGTTTAAGGGGAAGTATTGGGCAGAAGACGAGCAAGAGATTTTACGGAGCCGTATAATGGGAACAGGTAATTTTGTAGGACACCAGAACAATAACATAACGATATACGTTACTAAATTATATAATGAGGCCAAGTATTTAGAGCCACCAATACCTTTTAAAGCATTTGTAAGACACGTAAGCAAACATCTGCCGCGGGAAGTTCAGGTAACTTTAATGACAAAAGAAATAAATGATATGAATGAGTTGGAGAGAATTTTAGCGTTTTACAGAGAAGGGGGTAGGCGACCCCAACCACCAAATAATAATAATTATGAATATAATAACACTAGAGATAATCTCAGCGGATATGGAGGTACGCGAATAGATAATTCCAACAACCAAGAGGATTGGACATGTTCCAGATGTAGGCGCGAAAATTATGCAAGCAGACAAAAATGTTACAGATGCGGCCAGGCGAGAGATGATCCAAGGAGGAGAGGAGGACCAATTCAGCATGTCCAGCAGCAGAGAGGAATGCCAAGCACCAGGGGAACAGCTGGGAATAACCATGGACCACCAAGGGGTCACAATGGACCAACTACCAGTACTAATAGAAACCAAGAGGAAAACTAGAGACGACAGTGGTAACAAGGACCAGACCTCTGTCCAGGGAAGGGAATGAGGTCCGACCAAAGGAGGATTTTCAGAGCAATGAAATCAAAACTGACATCGTGACTAATTTACTAGAGGAGGAGAATCATACAACCATCGAGATGAGAACGGGATTAACGGAAGTACAGGTAACCATAGCAGGTAAGAGTTACAGAACACTTATAGATACAGGCAGTGAGATTTCGGTAATTGCTGAAAATATTTTGGGAGAATTAAGAGAGAGTAATAAAAATATTCCGATTTTACCAGTAGCAGGGGTTACTGTAGTGGGAGTTACAGGAGTACGTAGTAAAAGAATAACCAAACAAATACATTAAGTTTTCGATAAATAATACAGAATTTGAAAATACATTTTTAGTGGTAAAAGGGCTAAGTCTAGATATAATTTTAGGTAATGATTTTCTACAGAGAAAGAAAGCTGTCATAAATTTTAAAAAGAAAGTAGTAGAGTTAGATGGGGGTGATAGGTCGACCAGGGTTAATTTTGAGCAAGTGTTAGAGAAGGTTAGAGTAACAGGTGTAAAAATATTATAAAAACGGGTAGGCGAGAGTGACACAGAAGCTAGAGTAAATTCATGTAGAGAGGTAGAATATATCGAGAGTTTTGAAGGAGAGTTGGATGAAAGTAGTGAAGAATTGTGGGAAGAAAGGGAGGATAAATTTTGTAGTGGAGGGTCCGGTGTAAGGAGTGATCAACGTGCGTCGTTGTGGCAGGTGATTGAGCACTTTCGAGGAGTGTTTGCCGATATTCCGGGAAGGGCAAAGGGTTATGAATGTGTATTGCAGGTACGGGAACACACACCTTTCATGCAGCGAAGTTATCCAGTGCCTTATTCCAAAAGACGGGCGGTGCAAGAGGAGTTAGACAGAATGATGGAGGGAGGCATAATAGAAAGGTCAGTGTCACATTACTCAAATCCATTAGTAGTTGTCATAAAGAAGAGATGGTAGGGTTAGGTTATGTTTAGATGTGAGGAGGATCAACCAGATAATAATACCAGACCGTGAATCACCAGAGTCAATAAATGAGATTTTCCAGAAGTTTAGTGGGGTACGATACATGACGTCGCTCGATTTAACAGCAGGGTATTGGCAGGTACCATTGGCAGAAGTAAGTAGAAAATATACAGAGTTTTTGTTTAATGGTAAGAATTACCAGTTTCGACGTTTACCATTTGGGTTAAATACTAGTGTAGCTAGTTTTATTAAATGTTTAGATCAAATTTTGAAACCGAAGGACTTAAACTTTTTAACAGTATATGTGGATGGTATTTTAATTGCTTCTAGAACTTTTCAGGAACACTTGGAGCATTTGGAATATGTTTTAACTAAATTAGAAGGAGGACTCACCGTAAATTGGGAGAAATCCAAATTTTTTGCAAACTAAAATTAATTTTTTAGGATTTATTATTACACAAGAGGGAATCTCCGCAAATCCAGATAAGGTTGACTCCATTATGCGTTTCCCTGAGCCACGAAATATCAAACAACTGCAGAGCTTTTTAGGACTTTGTAATTTTTATCGTAAGTTCTAGAAGAATTATGCACACACAACATCGAAACTAAGTGCAGTACTCCAGAAGTTAATAGCGGTAAGTACATAACTATGAAGCATTATTATTAATAAATAATAAGTAACAAATACTATTAGTTAACATAGTGTACTTTCAGGCCTACATGGCTCTAAGTTTGATAGAACATACACGTAGCTAAAACACAAATCTTACTAAAACTATACTATTAATTAACATTAAATAAGAGGCAACATGACTGTAATCATCCCCACAGACAACCTACACAAAAAGTACAAAACTTCATGGAACAGAACAACATCACAGAACTAAAACACGACCCCACAGACAGATACCAAAACACAGTAAAACAACTAGTCAACAAAGCCAAACATATAATGACACATAAACAAAAGCCCTACATGAAACAAATCCGACCATCAGCCCCTACCCTCCAAGCGCTTCCCAAAATCTATAAAGAAGACATTCCGATGCACCCCATTATCAACTACCGTAATCCCCCGCACACAAACTCACAAAATATCTAGACAAAATTATCAGACAACACACACAACTAGACAACAACATTGCAGTAAAAAACAACACAGACATAGTAACAAAAATAAAAGACATACACATCCCCCATAATGCCACATTAGCCTCCTTTGACATTAAAAACCTGTACACAAACATCCCCATCTCTGAAACAATCACCATCCTACAAAACAAACTCAAACAGAACAACACACCAGACGAACTTATCAACGAAATAACATAAACTCTGAACATTATCACAAAACAAAACTACTTTACTTATAACAATAAATACTACACACAGAACGATGGCTTACCCATGGGCTCCCCCATATCCAGCATTCTAGCAGAAGTCTTCCTCCAACACTTAGAAAAAACGAAAATACTCACAAACAATGACAGACACTCATATAAAATACTATATTGGCACAGATACGTTGATGACATTCTAATACTATACAGGGGAAACAAAAGACAATGTGAACAGTTACTAACGCACATAAACAAAATACATAAAAACATAACCTTTACTGCCGAATACGAACACGACAATACCATAAACTTCTTAGACCTCTCCTTCACAAAACTAGAACACAGGCACAAATTCAGTATATACAGAAAACCAACTACAACTGACACACTAATACACAACACCTCCAATCACCCAATACAACACAAACTAGCTGCCTTCAGAACCATGATACATAGACTTAACAACATTCCCTTAGATGTTGGGTTAAAGCCAAAGTGGTGTAAGTCATATTTTTAAAAAATTGACTTAACTCTTGAAATACCATCTTGAGGTATAGATCTGTTAAAAGGAAAAGTGGTGTAACTTCTAGCTTTGTTCATACTCTCATAGATGGCAGTGGCAGTTTCACTAGTGAATGAAACAGCTGGTTTGTTAACAGCCATTGAGGTGCAAGTCAGACTTACACCACTATTCCTGTAAGTGTTTGTAAAGTGTGATTTGCTATATACAGTTACTTGTAGTTTTATTATTATTAAACTACTTAGATTTACATTTTGTGTGTTGGTGATAATATGATGGATCACAAATCTGATGAAGATACAAATAGTGAACCCAGTATATTGGAAAATGCAGGATCTAGTGATGATTACGAACCTTCAAAATCTGAACTGTCTGACTCTTCAGGTAAGTTTAACACATTTATAAATACATATTATTATTTAGCCAATAATATTATTAACACAATACCATGTTGTTCTTGGAAAGTAAATACCGGTAGGCCTACACAAGTAATTTCACTGAATAAACTTTGAAAAATAATAATAAAATTAATTTATATATGCCTAACCTTAAAAATCTAGTAGCATAACAAAACAAACATAATAAGTTTGTTTGGTTGGTTACAGAAGAAGTTGAAAAAACACCAGATGAATCGCCAAAACGAAGTAGAAAGAGGCAAAAACATGAGAGTAAGAAGCAAGAGAAGAAGAAGAAAAGAAATTCTGGCATGGCATATAAAACTAAGGAAGGCAAAGAAGTTTCTAAGAAGAAATTTAGTAATGCAAACTGTAACTGCAGGTTAAAATGTGTAGAAAAGGTATCGGAAGAGTCACGCAGGAACGCATTTGAAACATTTTGGAAATTAGGTTCTTTTTCTTGTCAGAATATTTTTTTATGTGGGTTGATTAAACAAATGAGTCCTAAACTTAGGCGTCCTAGAGATGGATCAAGATTGCAAAAGTCAACAAGCAATCAATTTTACATTCAAGTTGATGGAAGTAGTGTTAAAGTATGCAAAAGATATTTCCTTCAAACATTCCAAATTTCAGATGGGTGGATGACAAGAGCTATTAAAAAGTTGAAAATAGGAGACCAACCAGGATCAGACAAACGAGGAAGTGGAAAACCCGTGAATAAAATCTCTGATGAGAGAATTAATGTTGTCCGGAAGCATATCTCATCATTCCCCTCATACCAGTCTCATTATACTAGAGCTGAAAATCCAAACAGAAAATATTTAGCCCCTGACCTTAATGTACGTCTTATGTACAACTTATACAGAGAATACTGCAAAGAGGAAAATATTTTACCTGTTGAAGAGCCCATTTACCGTAGAAGTTTTAATAATGACTTCAGCTTGCACTTTCATGTGCCATGTAAAGATACCTGTTTGAAATGTGACATGCACAAAATGAAAATGTCCACTTTAGAAGATGAAAATGAAAAAAAATCTTGGAAATACAACATGAACTTCATCTTCGAAAGGCAGAGGCTGCTCGAACATCTATGAAATTAGATACAGAAAAGTCAAAAAATTATAAATTGTTTTATGCCTTCACTTTTGACTTGCAGAATACTCTGCCTTTTCCCATACTAACCACTTCTGTAGCTTATTATAAAAGAAACATGTACTTATACAATCTAGGATGTCACGAGCTATCAACTGATTTGGGCTTTATGTACACATGGGATGAGACGATTGCTTCACGTGGTTCGCAAGAAATAAATTCTTGTGTTACAAAACACATTACTGCAAGAGCCTCAACATCAAGACATGTTACCATGTACAGTGACACTTGTACGGGGCAAAACAGAAATTGGAAATTTGAATTGTGTCTTATGAAATTGATTCAAAGCAGTGATAACATCAACATTATTGACCATAAATTTATGGTAAGTGGTCACACTCTTACCTCCCTAATGATTCCGATTTTGGATCCATAGAATCCTACGCAAGAGGTAAGGCCATTTTTGTTCCTGCTGATTGGCGCTTCATGATCTCAAAGTCAAGAAAAAAGAAAGCTTTTCGTATAACAGAAATGTCAGTTCAAGACTTCAAGTCTACGCAGAGGAAAAAAATGTCAAGAATGAACTGGTGTCATGGTTAAAAATGCAATGGATTCGTATAGTGAAGAAAGAACCATTTATGCTATATTACAAGGAAAATCTTAATGAGGACTTTCCATTTTCCGCTCTATGTCTAAAGTCAGCTAAACCAGGAAGGCCAATCTCACTCGGACTTACTGACCTGGAAAATCTATACCCTGCACCAAGCCCTGTGGCTAAGGAAAAGAAGAGGGACATGCTAGATCTTCTACCTTATATTCCACCCATCAACCATGCTTACTTCCAGGGACTTATAACGGTTGAAACAACAGAGATAGACGATACAGGCCCGCTGGAAATTGTTGATATTGAACATGATTGAGATTTTTCTTTGCAAAGAAAGAATGTTGTCATTGTATTTGAGCAGATATAATTTAGCTACTTAGCTATTTGAGTAAAACATATAATTTGTGACTAAAAATGCTGTTTGTTTTTTATTTCAGTTTAATAAAATTCAAGTTTGTGCAAAGGCAAAGTGGTGTAAGTTACTCTTGCCCTTTGAAATACAAAAAAAAAACTACAATAAATTATTTTCAATGATAATCACATTTACAGTGATACCTTCCTGCAATGTACAACAACAACAAAATACTAATAATTTGTTGTGTAATTTATAATAATGCATCTACCAAAACCTTCCGTTTCTCAAAATGCACAAAACATGACTTACACCACTTTGGCTTTAACCCCCTCAGATGAAAAAGACTACAAAGACAAACTAAACACGATAAAATATCTAGCAGAATCTAATGGATATGACAGAACAATAGTCAGTAAACTCCTACACAAAACACAAAACAAACAACAGACAAAGACAAAAAACAACAAATTCATAACACTAACATACATCAACAAACAAACTGAAAAAATAGCCCACAAATTCAAAAAAGCAGGATACAGAATCGCTTACAAAACTACTAACAAAACAGAACACACACTATCAAAACACACACATAAAGCACAAAACAAATTCGATCTACCCGGTGTTTACAAGCTAAATTGCTCAAATTGCAGTAAATTCTACATAGGCCAGATAGGACGTAGCTTCAAACAGAGATACATTGAACACACAAAGGCACTCCACTCCACTACAGAATCCACCTTTGCAAACCACCTCATTGAAGCAAACCACACATATAAAAACATCGAAAATAACATGAACATTCTACACGTACACACAAAAGGCCGAAAACTAGACACTCTAGAACAATTGGAAATATACAAACACACAAAAACAAATAAAAAACAACATCCTAAACGAACAGACACAATTCAAATCGCACGCATTATTCGAACATATCTCACCCACACACACAGCATCGATCTTTTGTAATTCGATTTCATCACCCACAACAAGATGGACAGCGCTACCTGCGGCAGCCTCTGAAGAAGCCTTTTAAAGGTGAAAACCGGTTAAGGCTGTAAGGTAAAACTTTTTACTTTTACTTATAAAATACCTAGTGTTCCGAGTCGTTAAAGTAATAGTGATATTTAGTTAAGTAACGGACACGTCATGGACAACAAAATCCAAGAAATTAAATAAGAATATTTTATTCAGTTCACATTGTTTTTATATCATTTCACTCATTATTGTTTTGTTCTCACTTATGGCATCCCCTTACCTTGTACATAGTTATTGGCCTATAGGTTTTGGGGACTTGGAATATAAATTCCCACTGTAACACTAGTTTCTCACATGCTTTATATTTGCATTTTAGAAAAGGAAAAACACTAGTTTCTTGTGTTATCACTAGTTAACATTTCACTGATGTGGTTTTGTTTGTCACACAATTAGATAAATGTGTTCACTCATTTTTTTTTTTTTATATGGCCCAATCCTGGTCACCTCCTTATGTAAGTATGATTCCAATTTTAGTTACATGTCTTATATCTAACACTTTTCCTTAACCTAAGGTACATTGTTTCATTCTTTAATAGTATTGTAGTTTTTGTTATTTCATAATGGGTTTACTCTTATTTCTATATTATTTTGTTTATTTGGTATATATTTTCTTTATGTACTGGGAAGGAATGTCACGTTACAATATTCGAAATTAATGGTAGGAAATATACAAGATGTGAGTAGAAAAAAAAAACAGAAATGTCAGTTTTCTCAAGTTGTCTTAAATTATGATCGATTTCCCATTTAAAAAAATGATTGATAGTAGAGATTCAGGTGTTGTATGTACTGTGTGCAGCTCCAGGTTTAGTACTGCATTTGGTGCCCAGCAATATATGGAAGATTTGGACACTCAAAAACATTAGACAACCATACAGTGTGCAAATATAAGTTGAACTGTAGACTCTTTTAAAAATAAAGTGGTAAAGACTGATCTCCTTGTTACTGCAGAAAAATAAACCACATTTTCATAACACAATGTAAGACATGAACAGAATTTCAGATCTATTGGCTGTCAGTGTAAGCTTATCACCAAGTTGTATGACCAAAGTATAGCAGTCCTAGGACTATCTCTGAGGCCAGAGCAGTTAATGTCCTTGCTTCTAATTGTTTGATGATGTCAGATCTGAACTCAACAAAGCCAATTTTGAAACTTTACAATAGATTTGTTTAACAGTAAGTAGGTCAAGTTGGTGCCAGTTACGTGTAGAATTTTAAATATGACATAATGTATTAAGGTCAGGATTTTAGAGGTTGACAATGTCAGTACAGAAACAGCAAAAATGTTGTCAGATTATAAGTTAAAATGTTAAAGAACTATAGTTTAGAACATAAATTAGTTTGTTTCTGTTTGGACAACCACAAATTCAAATTTTAGAGGAGAACAAAAAAAATGTTCACAAATGAGTTTAAAAGAAGTTTGGTAAGAGAATATTAGGCATATGATGTGCACCATATACGGAACTTCAAAAAAAAGGACTAATTTCATTTTCTGCCTTCCAGGTACTTCTGCTATAACTCAAATAGTCTTTTCTGTACTGAAACATTTGGGGTTCTGAGAAAGTACAGGTGATTGTAGACTAGGTGAAATCTTGACTGTTTCTTAAAATTAGTTCTGAACTTGAATTTAGTGACTTACATACAATTTTGAAACTTTACAATAGATTTGTTTAACAGTAAGTAGGTCAAGTTGGTGCCAGTTACGTGTAGAATTTTAAATATGACAAGGTATTAAGGTCAGGATTTTAGAGGTTGACAATGTCAGTACAGAAACAGCAAAAATGTTGTCAGATTATAAGTTAAAATGTTAAAGAACTATAGTTTAGAACATAAATTAGTTTGTTTCTGTTTGGACAACCACAAATGCAAATTTTAGAGGAGAACAAAAAAAAATGTTCACAAATGAGTTTAAAAGAAGTTTGGTAAGAGAATATTAGGCATATGATGTGCACCATATACGGAACTTCAAAAAAAAGGACTAATTTCATTTTCTGCTTTCCAGGTACTTCTGCTACAACTCAAATAGTCTTTTCTGTACTGAAGCATTTGGGGTTCTGAGAAAGTACAGGTGATTGTAGACTAGGTGAAATCTTGACTGTTTCTTAAAATTAGTTCTGAACTTGAATTTAGTGACTTACATACAAAAAATACAATAAAGGAAGATAAGACTCTTTGATGAAAGTGCCCCTTTTGCAAAAATATGACTGGTGCAAGAAAAGTACTGAGGTTGATTGTTATGTAAACTTTATTTAAATTTAAAATATGTCTATAAATCTTTTAGTTATTTGCTTTTATTATAATGAACAATGATTTATATTAATAATACTATTATACCAAGAGTAATAAATATTATAATACAATTTTACACTGTAGAGTTTGTAATTTTAAGTACCTAAGGATGAAAATTTGTCTGCAAAAATATCACTCCCCTGCTAGGAATCTAACCCAGTATGCTGATGTCCTTACTTTGTTCACAGAAATGTCACCAACCCAGTAAAATGGTTATTAAGTTTTACAGATTTTTGATTATTCATTCACAACTGGTGTTTTTTAATAATGGCTTTTAGGAGAGAGTAGGCTACATATTTATAATAAACAGAATGAATGTGTAAACTTATTGACCATGAATGTGTTACCCATAGATTACCATAAAACTTAGGCATTAGGTTTTGCTGGCCAATATCTTGATTTGTACGAAATTAAAAATTCCACTACTGAATAAAATTAATTAGAACTCTGTGATTTTCAAAATCCGCCAAAAACAATGGAAACTCGATTATAACTAAACTTATTTAATTACGTATTTGGTTGTATTCTGTGACTAAATAATCTTGTTTGCATTATAAGCCATTTCGCTCGACTTTGATTTCATGTAGAGGTGGGCCGATATACCTGTAATAGGTATTTTGGAACGATATTTTTGTGGAACGGATGTAACAGTGACTGAAAAGTTGAAATACCTGTTATTCGCGGCGACGCTGTTCCGAGTCGAGACACGCCGCCCTCGCTGTTCCAAGTCGAGGCACACCCCCTACGCACCACACAGACACACACACACACAAAATGTACGCAAGATCACGTAAACCAAGGCCAAATACTAGGCGTACAAAAATATCGCTGGAACGCAAGGAACAGTCAGTAACGCGTATTTAAAATACTAGGTATTTCAAATACTAGTGGTATCACCGATACACAAGGAACAACGCGTTCCAGAGTAACAGTAGTATTTTAGCAACACCTAATATTTCAGGAACACCTAGTATTTCAGGAACAGGTAGTATCAAGCATATTTCGAGTAAGAACTAGTATGAGCCACTTTTTCGTCCTGTATTTCATTCTGCGCAAAGAGACGGAGCTGTTTTTAATAAAGGAAATAATTTATCCTGCTGTTACATTTATTCTCGTGTGATATGCAGATATATAATACAGATTATATGCTAATAATTATATATTATACTAGTCACCAACTTGTAACTAAAATCGGTTGGTAAAACTTTATGTTTTTACTCAAAAAAAACTTTATGTTCCGATCGTTAGTGAAATATTGAATTAGAGGTGGGCAAACTGTTATTTTAAAATACTAGGTATGAAAATACCGTTCCAAAAAATAACAGGTACAAATACCTGTTATTATTATAATATATACATAACCTATATTATCCTTTGTAAGTAACTCGTTTTGAGTTTCCTGCAGGTCTCCTATGTAATATCTTCAAATAAATACACTCCAAGTAGGTTTATTTTCACCTAGATAAACCTATTAATATATTAATAAACCTACTTGCTGTGTATTTATTTGAAGATATTATATAACCTATACTATATAATTTGTTATAAGAAATAAATTGAAACTAAAAGTATTAACAGTGTTACTTTACACTGTGACTTTATTAAACTATTACTGTTTAAATGAAAATAAGAAACAAGAGAATTTATAGGCCTATCTCCCTTTGGGAATACCAATTTAAGTTTTCACTAGTAGTAAACAAACTAACATTGGTTAGACAAATCAGTTGCGAAACTCGGGGCAATTAAATAATTTAGAGTAGGCATACACGTAATACCACGAAAAATAATGTGAAAAAACATCAGAAACGTATAATAAAAACATTCCATTTATCGCACCTAATTACGGTACACAGACGATTTTTGGAGGTTGTGTCTACGTTTAACAATGCAACTTAACCTTTTAGCTTTTTAAAATTAATTAGCTTTAACAACAATTTCCTTTGTTAGTGTACATTAAATTATTGTATGGATACAAGGCTGCTGTACATAACATTAAAGGCTGTATTTATTCGAAGTACCGGAATTAAAACCTAGTTCCAATTTAGAACGTAGACCTATAACCTATTTACATATTTTATTGGGGTTTATTGGCACATATTTTATTAAAAGGGTGTATTTATTGGAAGTACAGAAATTAGTTTCCATTTATCGCACATAATTACGGTACACAGACGATTTTTGGAGGTTGTGTCTACGTTTAACAATGCAACTTAACCTTTTAGATTTTTAAAATTAATTAGATTTAACAAAAATTTTCTTTGTTAGTGTACATTCAAAGGCTGTATTTATTGTATGGATAAAAGGCTGTATTTATTCGAATTAAAACCTATCGGTACTTCCAATTTAGAACGTGTAACATAGTAGGCTACGTTATTCGCACATACAGTATTTTATTGGAGTTTATTGGTACATATTTTATTAAAAGGGTGTATTTATTGGAAGTACAAAAATTAGTTTCCATTTATCGCACATAATTACGGTACAGAGACGATTTTGGGAGGTTGTGTCAACGTTTAATTATCTAACTTAACCTTTTAGATTTTTAAAATTAATTAGACTTAACAAACATTTCCTTACTTAGTGTACATTCAAAGGCTGTATTTATTGTATGGATAAAAGGCTGTATTTATTCGAAGTACCGGAATTAAAACCTACTTCCAATTTAGAACACAGTACAATCTAACGTAGGCCTATAACCAAACAAGTACATTAAAATCCTTTTTTCAACATAATGCAATAAAAAGCAATGTGCAGTTTCTGTTAACACCCAAATGATTAAGTATTAATAATGGGTTACAGTGGAATACTGTTAGCCAATTCATTTTTAATAGCTAAAATTGCCAAATTATTAAGCCTTTCTTGGTAGGTAGTGCTTCTCTGCCAAGTTTTCAGTGAATTCGCTATACTGCTCAAAGATTTTTCAGGAGACGAAACTGTAACTGGAATAGTACAGAAAAGCCTATAGGCAAGACAGAAGTTCACAAATACAGTTTGAAGGTTTTTGGAGTAGGCTTAGTGGATTCTTTTCTGATTCAAACTCTGTTTTATAAATGTTCTTCAAGTGTAATATTTCTTCAAATAGATCCATTGCCAATTCCTTTTTAAACTTGCTAATGAGAACTTTTACTTTCAATTCTAATTCATCATTTTCCATGTCCGTAAAGTTCAATACTGGTGGAAACAAGTCACGAATTGAACTAATTGCAGTGAATCGTGTTTTTATGTTGCCCATTACAAACTCTAATACATCTACACATCTAGACACACTACACATCTAGACTGTCTAGTACATGACTGAGGTTTTAAATTTATTTTCTCGATCTTTGTTTACTGAAAAATCACTATTGGATTGATCTGTACTTTTTTTCCACCTTTTGGGAGATTCAGGAGGAACTTTTATTAGTTCTTTTGCAATTAAGTTTGGTTCTTCAATTATGCTGTCTGGGTTATCACGCAACAATTTCAATTCTGTCAGCAAATCTTCCACTAGAGTTATTTCAACGAGTGTGATTCCTTTGCTTTGAATAACAACATTTTTTTAGTCAATATATGAAATCATTTTGAACCATTAAGCTCTTTGTGGAATTGAAATATTTCTTAAACCCTAATATGATGTTGTAGGCAGAGGGAGTTAGACTAGAAGACATCTCTTCTAAAGTATATCCAACAATTTAAGTACTCCTGGGTAGTGCTTAACTATCGGTTTGACAGCTTGGATCCTCTCACTTCATCTTGTTTCAGGGAAGCTCTGCAGTGATAAAGGAATGTGCTTTTTCAAAACTTCCCTACATTTTTCTCTAGGGCTGCTAGAGAAAAATGAGTAAAGACTTGCAACATGCCCGAAAAATGTCATCACATCTGCATTGAGTTTTGCAGCATTAACACCCACATGTTTCAAGGAATGCGCCCCACATGGTAAAAATATTATGGATTCGTTCTTTTCAAGAATTCTACTTCCAATTTAGAACCCAGTACAATCTAACGTATAACCAAACAAGTACATTAAAATCCTTTTTTCAACATAATGCAATAAAAAGCAATGTGCAGTTTCTGTTAACACGCAAATGATTAAGTATTAATAATGGGTTAGAGTGGAATTTAGTAATTACAAATTTTGTGGACTTGTGAAATTAGTAACACTATGTACTAATGTGTGATTATCAGTTGAATTTCTGAATTCCTTTGATTCATTAATAAATTTTACTAATTTGTTTCTTTGTCTATTTAATGATTTCTTATTAGTTTTTAATCTCTGTGTTTTCATTATTCGTTTGTAAATTCTTGGATTTTGTTGACCATGACATGTCCATTGATTAACTAATTATCATTAAAACACACAGAGGACTGATCTTCTTTTGCAAGATCACAAGTATGTTTCAAGACCATTTGCAGGTCAGGCATTGTTCTGTCTGTTCACTTTCTGAAAGTGGTTGAGGAGCAAGGGCAAAGATGTCTCCATTAAAACACACACACTAGCACGCACACAATTCCTTTTTTTCTTTATTTAATTTGAATTCTGTATTAGGACAAATGTTTTCAGAGTTTACAAGTTTTTTTAAAAATTTCTTGGATCAAACAATGTACAATATTTGATTTGTTCTTGTATTCCATACTTCCAGCAGTTTTACATGATGCATTCCTAGCACGAATAAGAAAAGTTTAAATCTGCTGATGATCTAAAGGAGTGATAGTTATTTGCAGACTGACAGGGTTATAAAATAATTCTGAAAGAATTGTTGCTTTTACAATACCATCCTTTATCAAGTGGCTACTCAAATCTGCCAGCTTTTCACAGAAACTGAAGTTTGATTATTAGATCCATCATGATGACCTAGTGATGCTCCAAACATTTCAAGGATTCTCCTAGCCTTAAAAAACTGGACTGGCCTCATTTATTGACATGATTAATGTTAAATTTACTTTGGGATACTTCCAAACATAATACAGTTTAAAATAAACAAAAAAAATTGTATTTCTAATTTTTCCAGAACTGTATACACATAATTTGATCTGGATAGAACGTGTATTAAACAATACTATTTGATGCAAATAATTAAAATATCGGTGTGGAGAACCATACATGACTTCCATGTTTTAAGATTTATATTTAAAATCGTTTTAGAAATGAAATATTTCTACAGAAACTACTTCTATCTTCAGCCTCAACCACAGAATTGTGGTCACTAACATATACCACCTCACATTAGCGCACTTGATTTTCACTGATGATGGCAGTCGATGGCACTTCCGAAATGTCTGGTTTTGCAGAATACATTGTACCACGGCCAAACAGCCTGGAAAGGAATTTTATCAACAAACTACTTCATCGTTGCCGATAATGTAGTACACATATAAAAAATTATCCCCTCCCCTTCACCTATCATTTTAAATTATAGAAAATTATCCCCTCCCCCTTCAACTTCCCCCTACCCCTTTTCATTTATCGATATTTCATCTACCTTTCTAGAGTGGATTATTATGACCTTTTCAGGATACTTTATTTATCAAAATTAAGTACTTTACTCTTGTTAAAACATAAAACGTTGCAGGTAAACTACCCCTTCCCCTTAACCGATCTTCACCAAAATCAACAGACCTCGAGTCCTCTACAATATGCAAAAAATTATTTGAATTTGCGGCAATTATCATTCGCCATAGACAAAATTCTATACACAGACATCTTTCAAAAAATTACTTCTTTATGTATCAGAATCAGCCCTTATCTCGAACACGATTTTTTTCGCCATCCATTTCCTTATGGAACATGGAAGTAAAAACAATATCCTTCTTTTTATAATATGTATTGCACATGTTTTCTAACTCGGGACACTAATTATTAGATAAAATGTTTACCTTCATTTAAGCCAGCTTCCACTCACTGTGTTCTTTCTCAGAGGCCATAACATGTTTTTTTTTTAACGTTGCTGAACATAAATTGATGTTGAATTAAAAATAAAGTAAAGGATTAGCACCTGAATTTTGCAACGTGCAAAATAGAAGAATCTATTTAATTATTGCACTTAACTTGATATAAGTACTGATTACATTTCAGGATTATTATTTTCAGAAATAATGTATGTAAACCAGATTTCCCCATATAAAGTTAATTAAAATTCTTTAACGCATAGCATTCCAGGCCTTTATGGTAGTAGATTTGTATTACTAAATTTGAATTTACACAAATAGTTCTCTTTGATTAACCAGAGTTACACACACAAACTAAATGCTGAGTGTCCTCCTAGTGTATAAATTCAGCTAAAACAGTTTTCCAAAAACTTACCTTGTTACTAGAATATGTGACATGATGAACTTTTCATGTTAAATAGTTTAAATACTTTGTGTTGAGAGTTAAGCAATTTAATAATTTTTATTTATGCAGGCGTATAGCAAAATCTGATCGTCATGAAAAAGGAATAAGGCATTTTGTAATAGCAATTAACTGATTAGTTCCTGCTGTATTACTGACTGATATTACAAGACCAATTTTTGTTTAATTGAAAAGATATATTTTAACTGTTTCTTTTGGTGCAATCTGTAAATTCCTTGACACACATCCATAAAGGTTTGAAAATATGCTTATTGCAGTTTGATAGGAACAAATTCTCAAAAAACTAATACAAATTTGTTATGACTGATCACACCAGCTATCCTTTCTATTTGAAATGAGCCTTTTATCCAAATTTATTACATAGTATTGTGCCAAGATATATCACTACATTTGTATACTGTAATACAGTAGTGGTAGAATATTATCATTCCACTAATATTACCCTAACATAATAAATGAAAATACATTATATACACATCTTTTGACATAATCATCCTTTCACTTATCACTTTTTGCTTATCAATTTATTTGATGAATATATATTTAACGATTTATGTAAAATACAACAGGTGTTTAACGGACACGTACTATGTGTAGACCTCTTATTTCCCTCCTCGGCAGGTTGAAGCTCAACTGGCACTAGAGTTGGGTATGAAATTATACTATGCTCATAGTCTGTCTGTTAGCAGCTAGTGGCATCTATTGACATTCACTCATGTCAAATTACAGAGTCGGTAAAGGATGTTCGAAATTTGAATGTAAACAAATTAATAGTTAAATAATTAATATAATGGAAGTATCACATATATAATGTATGTAAATGTAATTGTGAAAAAACGATGTAGGGCCTACTTCATATACAGATCAGAAGTAAATGATGAACTATTCTCTTTATGCAATAAGCCTTGTTACTAAACAATATATATTTTTAAAAGCTTCTTATCATATTGAGATGAAATGGAGCGGCATTTGAAACATCTCTTAGGTATAAAAACAACATAACGACCTTTACAAAATTTGCCGCCCGTAGGCAGTAGCCTACTTTGCCTATGCATAAATCTGCCTCTGGTGTACATGCTAAATGCATCTGAACAGTAGTAAGAATGACTTAGTATCCTGTTGAGTTATTCACATTTCTGACGGATGATACGCAAATACTGGAAGGTAGGATGTGAGAGCCAGCAATAACCTTAAATAAAACTCTCATATATTTCAGTTATTACAGACAAGTGCTTGATTTGATAATTTTTTAAAAATAAAATTGTATATTTTAATGTAGCTTTACAGTAGCTTGACAGAAAGTGTAAAAATGTAAAATAAAAACGGCATGACTTAGGTGTAAATAAAAAGTGAACACTTTACAGTAGCACAAAAAACTGAGACAATGAAATGCTACAGTTCAGTTAAAAATTTTGCAATCTCCCTCACACAAAATTTTAAAGAATAAAGACATCAACACAACAAAATATTTTTTTTGGAGCAAAAGGAAACACAATGGAAAGGCATCTCAGGTAGTATCACTTTGAAATTATGGTTTCAAAATGTTTAGGGAAAAGAATAAAAAAATGCTAGCATTAACAATCCAACAATGTATCTAAAAGATCAGGATCTTGCTAAGTACATTCTAGGGAAAATTGGTTTTGTAGCTGCTAGTGGATGTTTGTTTCTATAAAAAATAATTGCAGTATCTAATAAATTATGGTACATATTTAATCATTTATTGAATAATTTGTCATTTACATAATTTTGTTTTTTTTTAATTTCTATAGATACTTTTGGTGTGTTTGTTGTAATTTTGTGTTTTACATAATCTTTTGTGATTAAATCATTTGGTATAAAATGTTCCAGATTATAAAATACACCTCACAGTTTTAACATACAATATGTATAGTAACACCTCTATACATAGTAACAGGTATATCAATATGCCTGTAATCACAGGTATAGGAAAGTAATGGCAAATCTTGCATAATCTTGTTATCAGTTATTGTTATTATTCGGCTAGTGCTATTAAATTCATATTGGCCCAAAGTGATCACAAAAGGAATTTATTGTATTTGTTTACAGTCAACAGTGTAGATTCCAGTGATGATTTGAGATTTATATAAATTAATTTTCACTGACATGAATGAAGTTGCAACCGTAAAGAAATACAGAATATATTTTCTATGACAGCAGACATGACAGAACACTTGTATTTTGCCTGTTATGTGTGTACTTACATTCAGACATAATTTATTTGGATTGACTCTGCAAGCTTGAAATCAGATAACAATAATGTTTTATATTTTATTTATATTTTACATTAGTGTATATGTAAAATTATAATCCTCAACGTATAATATTGAATTAATTGGGATGTTTTGTTAAATTGTTACGACGGTCTCACCGATCGTCACATAGTACAGTGGAAACCAAAATAAAACACACTTATGAATTTGCTAATTTATTGGTGTTGTTACATTTTCATTTGCTTGTTCAGTTTCATACATTTTTAATTAGTGTTGTGTTGTAAGTAGCTACGATGGTTGAGTGTTATTGGTACAAAAGAGGATGCTGCAGTTTCTTTTCTTCAAGAAAAAGGTTTGGTTCACAATCCTCGTCAATGTGAACAAGGACACGACATGGTATTAGCCCTTGGCCAGCAACAGCATTGGTGTTGCAATAAGACGACTTGCCATGAGTATAAGGTAGTTCGCAAGGGCACATTTTTACAGGGGTCCAAATTACCGCTGGGAAAAATAATAAAATTTATTTATTTCTGGTGTGAAGGCGTAGTAGTGTGAAAAACAGTAAAAATCAACTGGAAATCAGTGTCAACACACACACAGAGTGGACGGCTTACTTAAGATATATCTGTGCCGTAACGTCATGAGAAACCCACGGAAAATTGGAGGACCGAATTTAACAGTTGAAATTGATGAGAGTGTGTTTGCCAAGAGAAAAAATAATGTTGCCCGGGTGTATCCACAACAATGGGTATTCGATGGATACGCCGAGAAACGAAGGAATGCTTTTTGTGTAGTGTGGAAGATAGATCAGCAGCTACCCTCCTACCTCTCATAGTGGCAAATACTGAACCAGGGTCTACTATAATGTCAGATGAGTGGCGTTCGTACCGTCAAATTGTTAATTTGCCACAACAGTACAGTCATTTGACTGTAAACCATAGTTATAACTTTGTGGATCCTGAAACGGGAGCGCATACACAAGGCATAGAAAGCATGTGCCGGTCCTGTAAACGCTGAAACATGATTGAATGTGGTACGAGAAGGGAACGCTTAGATTCCTATTTAAGTGAGTACATGTGGAGGTCCACAGAGGTCCAGAATATCTTTCCAGGTGATGTATCGAGAAGCGTATAGAGTCACCTCCTTACCACTCATGACTACCTGTGGCTAGCTGGTGTTTCTGTAAAAACAATATACAACGTCTAACATTTTCTAGATAAAGAAGGAACATGCATTATGGTTAATAAGTTAGTATTATTAAATACACAGTTTTAATAGGTTAGTATTACATATCTACCACTTTTTAGATAAAGAAGGAGTATGCACTACGGTTAATAGCTTATGCTACAAGATACATGTGTTTATTTTAAAAATTAGTACAGTAACATACAAGACAGGTTACAAGAACAATTGCTGGAAGAAACGGAGAATAAACAGTTACAGTGAGGTCAAAAGACTTAGAATTGAGCACTACAGAGTCAATTGGGTTTGTAAAGAAACGTCAAACCCAATGTACTATCATTACACACAATAATGTACTATCATTACCTAACCAACCACAACACTCATGTAGAGTAGACGTATTATTTAAGAAGTATCTGTGCCTCAACCCAGTACTAAATCCAGTATACTGTAACAGGATCTACTGTTCCACACTGTAAATAAAGAAGACAGGCAATAATATATATCTATGTGTAGGCTGAGGAGATTGGAATGGCTGTTTACTTACCACTTTACCTGGTATTTTGGTCACTTAACCAAATATCGGTATGGAGAACCATACGTGACTTCCATGTTCTAAGATTTATATTTAAAATGCAAAATGAAATGTTTCCATAGAAACTACTTCTTTCCACTTATTGCTTCAGCCTTAACCACAGTACTGTAGTCACTAACGTATACCACCACACGTTATCGCACTCGATTTTTACTGATGATGGCAGTCGACGGCACTGCGGAAACGTCTGGTTTTGCTGAAAACATTGTACTAAGGCCAAACAGCCCGGGAAGGAATTTTAACAACAAACTACTACTTTGTTGCCGATAATGTAGTACACATATAAAAATTATCCCCTCCCCCTTCAACTATAATTTTCATTTATAGAAAATTACCCCCACCCCGTTCAACTAGCCTCTTCATTTATAGATATTTCATCTACGTTTCTACAGTGGATTATTAAGATCTTCTTATCGGGATACTTTATATCTAAATTAAGTACTTTATTCTTATTATTATATATATAAACTTTCACATATGAACTTACTTTGGTTATCATTTTCCCATATGTTTCAAGGTGATGTGCCTCTTCTTCAGTGGGAGTAAATACTGAATGTCATTGTTACAGAATGTTACAAACTAGCTGCCTTCAGAACCATGATACATAGACTTAACAACATCCCCTTAGATGAAAAAGACTACAAAGACGAACTAAACACGATAAAATATCTAGCAGAATCTAATGGATATGACAGAACAATAGTCAGTAAACTCCTACACAAAACACAAAACAAACAACAGACAAAGACAGAAAACAACAAATTCATAACACTAACATACATCAACAAACAAATTAAAAAAATAGCCCACAAATTAAAAAAAGCAGGATACAGAATCGCTTACAAAACTACTAACAAAACAGAACACACACTATCAAAACACACACACAAAGCACAAAACAAATTCGATCTACCCGGTGTTTACAAGCTAAATTGCTCAAATTGCAATAAATTCTACATAGGCCAGACAGGACGTTGCTTCAAACAGAGATACATTGAACACACAAAGGCACTCCACTCCACTACAGAATCCACCTTTGCAAACCACCTCATTGAAGCAAACCACACATATAAAAACATCGACAATAACATGAACATTCTACACGTACACACAAAAGGCCGAAAACTAGACACTCTAGAACAATTGGAATATACAAACACACAAAAACAAATAAAAACGACATCCTAAATGAACAGACACAATTCAAATCGCACGCATTATTCGAACATATCTCACCCCACACACACAGCATCGATCTTTCGAAATTCGATTCCGTCACCCACAACAAGACGGGCAGCGCTACCAGCGGCAGCCTCTGAAGAAGCCTTTTAAAGGAGAAAACCGGTTCAGGCTGTAAGGTAAAACTTTACGCTTTTACTTATAAAAAAAATAGTGTTCCGAGTCGTTAATGTAATAGTGATATTTAGTTAAGTAACGGACACGTCATGGACAACGAAATACAAGAAATAACATAAGAATATAGAATAAAGTAATTTGTAAATATCGTTATACTTCTGACATGTAAAGTAGTATACATCAATAGTCTACTCTCATACAGTATACGAATTTGTTGGAAAATATCAGGCACACTACTTGGCAAGTGTTCAACACTGATTTAAAAATGTTTTGTTTAATGCAAACACTGAAACACACTATACACAAGAAATAGAACTCATCATGAACATAACGTGATTATATTACTTCTTATGGTATAAGAATATGATATCGGTTTTTTGTTTAATATCCACTTGTAAAGGAAAAAATACAGCAGATAATTATTTTATAAATAACTTTGTTACAGCTGCTGTGAAGTTGTTTAGATTAAATAATGTAACCTAACCAACTTTTAAGTATTGAATATTAAAGTATAAGTATATTTAATCCTGAGAGAAAATGAACAATTAACACCAGTTTTTGAAAGAACCATGAAAGGAGAGAAGATGAGCTTGTGTACAAAATGCAAAGTGGAGTATCTTATGTAGAGATGAAAGCTCAAAAGTTCAAGGCAAATACATATGAATGGAGATGATTGGTAATATCTGGGACCTGTCACACAACAGAACACCATACAATGATGATACTGTGTATGTATGATGTAATGTGCCTGCTTTTAATATTTTCAAAGGATTTTAATACTTTGTTTCGACTGGTTTCACTGTGTAAATTACAAACCTGAATATAGTGCTAGAAGTTTCAGTTCCTCAGCCTGCGTAATGATGATGTAGGCCTAATGTTTCTACCCTTTTCTTGTGCCTGCAAAGAAAAATAAATTAGGCCTACATCACCGGACACACAAAGTACTGACATATGAACATTAATCAATTATTTTGTTTAATCAGTCAACATTCTAGGAGACCAATATTAAAGGGTTTACAGATTATTGACCCGTCCACCAAAACACACACACACAGGTTCTGATATGTGTTACAATTGTGTCTTATTTTCAGCGAACCGTTCTTTTACAGGTGAAATCAGTACAATTATACCTCGTGAGTATAAGGTTAGTTTAATCTGTAACCTATGATATTAAAAATAATAATACACTGAACATGATTATTACACTTTATATGATATCAGCTTTTTGGCTTAATATCCACTTGTAAAAGAAAATATACAAAATGATTATTATTTTATAATTAACTTTGTTACAGCTGCTGTGAAGTTGTTTAGATTAAATAATGTAACCTAACCTACTTTTAAGCACTGAATACTTTTAATGTGTCATGTACTGTGTTCAATAAGGAAACAAAATACTTTTACAGAATACTTAAAATCCTTGAAAATGGTATTGGATTAAGCTTGAGCAATGAATAATTAAACTAAGCAAGTGATTTCAAAGTCAATATCATTATGAAAACGTATTCTAAATAGAACATACTTACCAAAATTGATAATACTTACCAAAATCATATTTGGTAGTAAAAAGGGGCCTCATATTTGTTGATGGTTTCCAGCATTTTCTGGAACAAATCCTCATTTCTATTTCTTGTTCGCCACATGAACTCACTTAAATAGGAATCTAAGCGTTCCCTTCTCGTACCACATTCAATCATGTTTCGCCGTTTACAGGAGCGCCACATGCTTTCTACGCCTTGAGTATGAGCTCCAGTTTCAGGATCCACAAAGTTATAACTATGGTTTACAGTCAAATGACTGTACTGTTGTGGCAAATTAACAATTTGACGGTACGAACGCCACTCATCTGACATTATAGTAGACCCTGGTTCAATATTTGCAACTATGAGAGGTAGGAGGGTAGCGGCTGATCTATCTTCCACACTACACAGAAAGCATTCCTTCGTTTCTCGGCAGTGTCCACCGAACACCCATTGTTGTGGATACACTCGGCCAACATTATTTTTTCTCTTGGCAAACACACTCTCGTCAATTTCAACTGTTAAATTCGGCCCTCCAATTTTCTTTGGGTTTCTCATGACGTCTACAGTACAGATATATCTTAAGTAAGCCGTCCACTCTGTGTGTGTGTTGACGCCGATTTCCAGTTGATTTTTACTGTTTTTCACACTACTTTGGCCTTCACACCACAAATAAATAAATTTTATTATTGTTCTCAGCGGTAATTTGGACCCCTCTAAAAATGTGCCCTTGCGAACTACTTTATATTCACGGCAAGTCCTCTTATTACAGCACCAACGCTGTTGCTGCCCAAGAGCTAATACCATGTCGTGTCCTTGTTCACATCGACGAGGATTGTGAATCAAACCTTTTTCTTGAAGAAAAGAAATTGCATCCTCTTCTGTACCAATAACACTCAACAGTTCATCGTAGCTAATCATTTTTTAATTAAATGAATGTCAAACTCACAACACAACACTGATTAAAAATGTAATGAAACAAGCGAACAAGCGTCATACCTATTCGCGCGTCAGCCATTGTAACAACACAATTTTACCACGTGCTGTAAAGTGTAATGTAAAATAAAAGACCACGTGGTGTCTTTGGCTATTCTAAGCAAAATTAAAGAGCTTTAGGAAAACACTTTAAAACAAATTTAAAGACTCCCTGTATTAAGTCTTTTAAAGTCTACTAAAATTAACGTTTCTTTTTCATACATGTTATTTCAATTTATTTTCATAGCAATTAAAATTAAAAGTGCTAACTGAAGATAGCGACACACCATACATTTGCGGTTAGGTGGGGTAATTGTAAACGGAAAATGGATTGAAACATTTTGATTGATTAAAAATTGTGTATACGTTTTAAAATTGAAATAACTGCAAATATTTCAACCTTTTGTTATTATGTTGCGTACAAACAATTGTTTAAATATAAATAATAAATACAGCTCTAAAACTGAATTTACGGGTACCCCAATTTACAATTACCCTTGACATCTTAGAAGTAATTGTAAACAAGTGTTTTCTTTATCCTTTGAAACTATAAAACTGACACTCCTCTTGAAATTGAAAAAAGATTTTAGGGTACCCAGATTTTAATGTACTTGTTTGGTGATACGTTAGATTGTACTGGGTTCTAAATTGGAAGTAGAATTCTTGAAAAGAACGAATCCATAATATTTTTACCATGTGGGGCGCATTCCTTGAAACATGTGGGTGTTAATGCTGCAAAACTCAATGCAGATGTGATGACATTTTTCGGGCATGTTGCAAGTCTTTACTCATTTTTCTCTAGCAGCCCTAGAGAAAAATGTTGGGAAGTTGTTTTGAAAAAGCACATTCCTTTATCACTGCAGAGCTTCCCTGAAACAAGATGAAGTGAGAGGATCCAAGCTGTCAAACCGATAGTTAAGCACTACCCAGGAGTACTTAAATTGTTGGATATATTTTAGAAGAGATGTCTTCTAGTCTAACTCCCTCTGCCTACAACATCATATTAGGGCTTAAGAAATATTTCAATTCCACAAAGAGCTTAATGTTGGCATTTTTTGGTTCAAAGTGCTTTCATATATTGACTAAAAAAATATTGTTATTCAAAGCAAAGGAATCACACTCGTTGAAATAACTCTAGTGGAAGATTTGCTGACAGAATTGAAATTGTTGCGTGATAACCCAGACAGCATAATTGAAGAACCAAACTTAATTGCAAAAGAACTAATAAAAGTTCCTCCTGAATCTCCCAAAAGGTGGAAAAAAAGTACAGATCAATTCAATAGTGATTTTTCAGTAAACAAAGATCAAGAAAATAAATTTAAACCCTCAGTCATGTACCCAGTATTAGAGTTTGTAATGGGCAACATAAAAACACGATTCACTGCAATTAGTTCAATTCGTGACTTGTTTCCACCAGTATTGAACTTTACGGACATGGAAAATGATGAATTAGAATTGAAAGTAAAAGTTCTCATTAGCAAGTTTAAAAAGGAATTGGCAATGGATCTATTTGAAGAAATATTACACTTGAAGAACATTTATAAAACAGAGTTTGAATCAGAAAAGAATCCACTAAGCCTACTCCAAAAACCTTCAAACTGTATTTGTGAACTTCTGTCTTGCCTACAGGCTTTTCTGTACTATTCCAGTTACAGTTTCGTCTCCTGAAAAATCTTTGAGCAGTATAGCGAATTCACTGAAAACTTGGCAGAGAAGCACTACCTACCAAGAAAGGCTTAATAATTTGGCAATTTTAGCTATTAAAAATGAATTGGCTAACAGTATTCCACTGTAACCCATTATTAATACTTAATCATTTGGGTGTTAACAGAAACTGCACATTGCTTTTTATTGCATTATGTTGAAAAAAGGATTTTAATGTACTTGTTTGGTTATAGGCCTACGTTAGATTGTACTGTGTTCTAAATTGGAAGTAGGTTTTAATTCCGGTACTTCGAATAAATACAGCCTTTTATCCATACAATAAATACAGCCTTTGAATGTACACTAAGTAAGGAAATGTTTGTTAAGTCTAATTAATTTTAAAAATCTAAAAGGTTAAGTTAGATAATTAAACGTTGACACAACCTCCCAAAATCGTCTCTGTACCGTAATTATGTGCGATAAATGGAAACTAATTTCTGTACTTCCAATAAATACACCCTTTTAATAAAATATGTGCCAGTAAACCCCAATAAAATATGCACCAATAACGAAGCCTACTATCTAAGTTAGATAATTAAACGTAGACACAACCTCCCAAAAACGTCTCTGTACCATAATTATGTGCGATAAATGGAAACTAATTTCTGTACTTCCAATAAATACACCCTTTTAATAAAATATGTACCAATAAACTCCAATAAAATACTGTATGTACGAATAACGTAGCCTACTAGGTTATACGTTCTAAATTGGAAGTACCGATAGGTTTTAATTCGAATAAATACAGCCTTTAATGTATATACAGCCTTTTATCCATACAATAAATACAGCCTTTGAATGTACACTAACAAAGGAAATTTTTGTTAAATCTAATTAATTTTAAAAAACTGAAAGGTTAAGTTGCATGTTAAACGTAGACACAACCTCCAAAAATCGTCTGTGTACCGTAATTATGTGCGATAAATGGAAACTAATTTCTGTACTTCCAATAAATACACCCTTTTAATAAAATATGTGCCAATAAACCCCAATAAAATATGCAAATAGGTTATATGTCTACGTTCTAAATTGGAACTAGGTTTTAATTCCGGTACTTCGAATAAATACAGCCTTTAATAAATATCACTATAATATTGACGACTCGGAACACTAAGTTTTTTATAAGTAAAAACGTAAAGTTTTACCTTACAGCCTAAACCGGCTTTCACCTATAGAAGGCTTCATCAGAGGCTGTCGTTAGTAGCGCTGCTCGTCTTGTTGTTGGCGACGAGATAGTGTTTCGAAAGATTGAAGCTGTGTGTGTGTGGTGAGATGTGTTCGAATAATGCGTGCGATTTGAAATCGAATTTGAAATAAAACGAACAAACACTCCTTGATAAAGGCCTAAAACATAACATACATTACAAACATAACAACCAAACACTAACAAAGCTCATAATTGACACAGAAACAAATATACAAAACACAGCACCAGAACATCAAGACACATTAAGACATAATATAAACAACACAATAGAAGTACATAAGACACCAGACAACAACAACCACAACTCAGAAATACACACAGCCATCAAACTGAGGGAAAAGGCACACAAACACAACATCACATTTGTAAAAGCTGACAAAGGCAACACGACTGTAATTATCCCCACAGACAACCTACACAAAAAAGTACAAGACTTCATAGAACAGAACAACATCACAGAACTAAAACACGACCCCACCGACAGATACCAAAACTCAGTAAAACAAGTAGTCAACAAAGCCAAACACATTATGACACATAAACAAAAGCCCTACATGAAACAAATCCGACCATCAGCACCTACACTCCACGATGGCCTACCCATGGGCTCCCCCATATCCAGCATTCTAGCAGAAGTCTTCCTCCAACACTTAGAAAAAACAAAAATACTCACAAACAATGACAGACACTCACATAAAATACTATATTGGCACAGATACGTTGATGACATTCTAATACTATACAGGAGAAACAAAAGACAATGTGAACAGTTACTAACGCACATAAACAAAATACATAAAAACATAACCTTCACTGACGAATACGAACACAACAATACCATAAACTTCTTAGACCTCTCCATCACAAAACTAGAACACAGGCACAAATTCAGTATATACAGAAAACCAACTACAACTGACACACTAATACACAACACCTCCAACTATATAACACCCAATACAACACAAACTAGCTGCTTTTAGAACCATGATACATAGACTTAACAACATCCCCTTAGATGAAATAGACTACAAAGACGAACTAAACACGATAAAATATCTAGCAGAATCTAACGGTTATGACAGAACAATAGTCAGTAAACTCCTACACAAAACACAAAACAAACAACAGACAAAGACAGAAAGCAACAAATTCATAACACTAACATACATCAACAAACAAACAGAAAAAATTGCCCACAAATTCAAAAAAGCAGGATACAGAATCGCTTACAAAACTACTAACAAAACAGAACACACACTATCAAAACGCATGCCCAAAGCACAAAACAAATTCGATCTACCCGGTGTATATAAACTAAATTGTTCAAATTGCAGTAAATTCTACATAGGCCAGACAGGACGTAGCTTCAAACAGAGATACATTGAACACACAAAAGCACTCCACACCACTACAGAATCTACCTTCGCAAACCACCTCATTGAAGCAAACCACACATATAAAAACATCGACAATAACATGAACATACTACACGTACACACAAAAGGCCGAAAACTAGACACTCTAGAACAATTAGAAATATACAAACACACAAAAACAAATAAAAACGACATCCTAAACGAACAGACACAATTCAAATCGCACGCATTATTCGAACACATCTCACCACACACACACACAGCTTCAATCTTTCGAAACACTATCTCGTCGCCAACAACAAGACGAGCAGCGCTACTAACGACAGCCTCTGATGAAGCCTTCTATAGGTGAAAGCCGGTTTAGGCTGTAAGGTAAAACTTTACGTTTTTACTTATAAAAAACTTAGTGTTCCGAGTCGTCAATATTATAGTGATATTTAGTTAAGTAACGGACACGTCATGGACAACGAAATCCAAGAATTAGACAGCCTTTAATGTTATGTACAGCAGCCTTGTATCCATACAATAATTTAATGTACACTAACAAAGGAAATTTTTGTTAAATCTAATTAATTTTAAAAAGCTAAAAGGTTAAGTTGCATTGTTAAAACGTAGACACAAACTCCAAAAATCGTCTGTGTACCGTAATTATGTGCGATAAATGGAAAATTATTTCTGTACTTCCAGTAAATACACCCTTTTATTGTACACTAACAAAGTAAATTTTATTTAATTTACATTGTCTACATAACCTCCATAACCTGGCATTATTTACTTGTGAAGAAAACTGTTCTAGTACACATCGAACACGGAAAAAAAAAACAAACGTGGAGACGGAAGTTGCCTTTGGCCGCAGGATTTAGTGAAAGAGCCGTTCCTTGTGTATCGGTGATACCACTAGTATTTGAAATACCTAGTATTCTAAATACGCGTTACTGGCTGTTCCTTGCGTTCCAGCGATATTTTTGTACGCCTAGTATTTGGCCTTGGTTTACGTGATCGTGCGTACATTTTGTGTGTGTGGTGTGTCTGTGTGGGTGCGTAGGGGGTGTGCCTCGACTTGGAACAGCGAGGGCGGCGTGTCTCGAATTGGAACAGCGTCGCCGCGAATAACAGGTATTTCAACTTTTCAGTCACTGTTACATCAGTTACACAAAAATATCGTTCCAAAATACCTATTACAGGTATATCGGCCCACCACAAAATTTCATGTGTTTGCTAAACATTTTGCGTCTGGGAGAAATGGGACTATACCTTCTGTTTGTGTACACCTTGTTGTTATATGCAGTGAGATGTAATAATTTTATGCTGTAACGCAGAAGCAATTAGACGACTCTTTAGCTAGATCTGACTGTAGACATTGTTCGGTTATTTATTTATATAATTACGCGTCAGATTATGCCGAAAAACTTTTAGTTACTATGTTGGAAGCTATGTTGTTTGTATATAAGTTTCACATTGTGTGATTTGTATGGCACTGAATTTGAATGTGTTAATATGCCCTGGCACGGTTTGAATTTACATGTTCATAAATTAATTATTGTTACCGTGCTTTCGAAAAGTTGCAGCGGTGTATTGAATAGTTTATGTTAGTGAAACTAAATTATAGCAGCCGTAGTATACTTACGAAGGTCTAAGGTAATTTACTTATTTAAAGATAGGTTAAGGTGGAAACAGGGAGTAGAAGAGACGGAAGAATCTCTTCTATTTGCTATGGTGGAAATAACGATAACTCATTGATGGGTGTGAAGTATACTTACGGTTAATTTCATTTGTAATATAATGCAGACTCATTATCAAAAATTAATTTCAATTTGGATGTGGTTCTTCGTTGTGTGTTAATGTGATTATCCATAAGCTAGAAGAATTATTCGATTATACGTGAAAATATCTTCCGTTACAGTAAAAAGTTACCAAGGTTTCCTGTTTACTTTTTATTTCCGTTTTAATTAATAATTCCAACTTTCGCATCAGCATATATAAATGACAGACTTTTTTCAGGCCTGCATATGCTGTAAACACAACACATTGTCTTAAGCTTGGACGGTTGGTAGCTCTAAAGATACCACTAATTTAATGAATGTGGATTTAACCAGTACAAGAGTGCATTAAAAATGTACTGAACGTAACGGCATAGTCAAATATTGTTATATAACGTACAGGACAAGTTGAAGACTAAATGTAACATTATTATAGCTTGCATAACCCACACCTGGGCAAACATAACCTCATCTTGCCTGCATAACTGACTACTACCATAAGGTGACTAATAACTATAAATATGAAATAATGAAACATGCAGATATTCAACAGAATACAGAAAATTGCTGTTAGTGGCATTTATGGAAAGTATCAGTAGATGAATATATTTTTAGGCATGTGAATATAAGTAAATATGCGATGATTTCTCAAAACTATGCTTTTGTGATAATGTTTTCACAATGATTCAATGCACATAAAAAATAGAATTGTAGTTACTCAGGTTAACGACACTTTGAAATGACAAATGAAAACAAGAAAATTATGATGCTTACTATATTATTATTGAAACGATTTATTATATAATTTGTATTGAACTGAACTAAAGCAAATAAAACTTTGGTAATTATCGACTTTCTGGGCCGCGCTGGTATTGCAGTGACATATTCTTTTTTCTATTCTTCTGTGTTATATAAACACGCGAAAAATAATTTTAAACAGCGGTCAAACATATTTACAGAGAAACAAAATAAAATAATTACTCCCATAAGAACGCATGCAAAGGTGAATGAGCGCCATATTAACTGAGTAGTTAGTGGGATCACCACTACATTTTGCCTTAATGTAATTCAATTGCCTACAACGCAAAGCATTACATTTCAGACTCGTGGGTGGCCGACTCATCAGTTTCCTACAGTATCCACCGCTGAGAGTGATTTTGGGTAGCCGGCTCACCGCACATGCTTTAGTCTACGGCGCCTCCGAGGTTACTAATAATAAACTTGCGGTGGGCTCAACGCAAAGCTTTAAACCGCCGTTTGGGCTCAACGCAATTTTGAACATGTAAGAATCATGTAAATTTTGTTTTGGAAACACATCAACATGATTTCCAGTCAAATTCGGCTCACCGTCTACACAGTCAATATGGCGCGCATTCACCATTGCATGCGTTCTTATGGGAGTAATAATTTAATTTTGTTTCTCCGTAAATAGGTTCGACCGCTGTTTAAAATTATTTTTCGCGTGTTTATATAACATAGAAGAATAGAAAAAAGAATATGTCACTGCAATACCAGCGCGGCCCAGAAGTCGATAATTACCAAAACATTTTGTAGACTTCCAAAACCAAATAAAACTTTCAGATTCTGAACACTTTTTGTTTAGACATTATTGTTCCATTGTCCATTATAGTGTGTCCAGTCATTAAAAATTATAATTTCTACACGATTTCTAATATTATTTGTCAAAGATTTTCTGTTTAAGACCAGATTAAATTAACTGCACCCTGAAAGCTATAAATAAGATGAAACGCGTCTTCAGACTAGATAAAGCAGAACAAATATTTCAACTCTTTAAATCTGTCAAACGCTTCAAACTTCCGTTATAAACAACAGTTTGCTAGTAGTATTGCAGTTTATTCCCACAGCTGTCAATTTGGAAGTTATGTGAAACAGAGTATACTGTGTAACTTCTGCAAACATTTTGACTCTTGAGGTTTCATAAAAATTTTAGCATTCAATTGATAAGCAATTGTTCTTTCCTTCTCAAAATAATTCTAAAATTATGTCAAAAGTCTTATAATTTCTGGTAAATAGGAATTTAAAAACAGTCTGTGTCAAAATAAGTAACATGGTATGATGAACTGATAACAAAAATTGTGGACACATGTTTGTATGGCTTCAAAGGAAAGTGTACCTTTATGGGGAAAACATTTTCCAGGAATCATCAGTATAGTTTGTGAAGAAACAAATATTTATAAATTAAAAAAAAAATATATACTCTGCCAGAATCTTACCTTGCGATCTTTTTTCGCTGACTTACCTTTTGTAAACACCAACAGACGTTCAGGGCCGCCAACATATTTTGAAGTTGAAATATGTAAACTTTTATACTCTTCCGTAATTAAAACACTAGACAATTTTGCAATATGACTACCCACAATTTAGAAAATTCCCCGGAACATTTAGACGAGTTTTTCAGCACAGAACACTAGGAAATGGTAATGACGAAATAACTACGCAAACACATGGTTATATTCTGTTAAAAAAAATCTTATTTATTTTATTTAATTAATATTCATTGATTTCTTCTTTCTTTAATAATTAAAAAACATAAAACTACATAGCCTAAACAAATTGTATAGACTAATCTTTACCACCAGTACTTTTCAGTTTCTTTATATTTATATGTACACACACTCTCTCACTCTTACTTTTCACATTTATTTACCCCCCTTCTATTTGAGCTCATTAATGATTTATAATGTTTTGGCCAAATGAATTTGCCTTTACACATGTTACGTATTTGCGTAATATCCAAATGTTGCGCACAATGTTGTCCGGAACCGTTTTCACTAAACACTCCACTCCGACCAAATTTTTACTATTTTAGTAGGAATAAACCTGTTTTAGTACCAAGCCACGTGTCCGTTAACTATATGAAAAATATATTGTACTAACTGTGTGTGACTTCTCGTATGATGTCCTTTCTTATTGCGACATGTTTCGAGACACTTGTCTCATTTTCAAAGCATAAAATATTTAGCACATATCATTCACTGATATACTTGTCAAACGTTAAAACTATAAATAGCACAATTTAACATATAAACTATATACTTTTTGTAACATGAATCGGGCAAACAGTGTACACTGCACAGCGACCCACCGCGCATTAACCGCAAATGATTCTTGTTATCTTAGTATCTCAACGCGGTGTTGTACAATATATTAGATTTGAATAATAATTGGTCGTTCAAGATGTGTGGCTTGGTACTAGTATCTCTGAACGCTTTGTACACCTCAAATTCCTCGAGTGCGTTCATATAATGTCCTCTACTACAAAAGTGGAGGGGTTTTAAATTGGTTCCGAAATCGGTGTAATTATGATTTTCATTAATAAGATGTTTGGCGAATTTTGATTTGATGGTATCATAGTTGCGACAGATAGTGAGTGGTTTGTGTTCGTTAAATCTTTTGAGGAAACCACGGCCCGTCTGGCCCACATAGAAAGCGTCACAGTCATTGCATGACAATTTATAAATGCCCGTTTTATTCTCAAGGCAAGTGGATTCGTGGGTGCGAAGATTATTTAAGATATTATTTGTAGTCTTGTAAGTGACTACAACATCACTGTTTTTGTTTATGAGTGATTTTAAAATGTTCGGCATAAAATTGGTGTATGTTGCGGTGATATATTTGTGTGGTTTTTTCTCCCATGCAGTCATTTATAATTGGTTAATGTTCCTTTTTCTGTTTTCATGTTTCTTGAGAGAAATTAACTGATAATCATGCTTTAGTTACTAAAGCAGACAAAGGCAACACTTAGTTATCATGGACACGAATGCTTATAATGAAAAGATACAAGATTTTATAGCAGACAATAACGTAGTTAGATTAACTTCTGACCCTACAGAACAATATACTAAAAGTCTAAATCAAGATATAAATAAATGCATACATCTATTTGATGAACGAACTAGGAGATATTTGAAACCTATCAACGCAAAAGCGCCCCTGTTAACAGGACTACCGAATTTACACAAAAATAATACCCCTATAAGACCGTTAGTGAATTTTACCACTGCCCCGGGTTATAAAACCACTAACAAACTACTCCACATAATCAAACAGAATATAATATTGAAGAATAACTACAGCTTAACTAATAGCATTGATTTTGTCGATAAAGTTAAAAAACTAAAAATCGAACCTTCATATAAACTGGCGTCCCTCGATATCGTTAACTTATATACCAATATACCGATATCCGAAACTCTACAGATACTGAAGAAGAACCTCATAAATACCAAAAAACTAGATATCAAGAGTATACACAAATTGATTGAGTTATTAAAGTTGCTCCTCGACCAAAATTACTTTACCCATAACAAATTATATTTCAGCCAACGAGAAAGATTAGCTATGGGTTCACCTCTTTCGGGCCTTCTTGCCGATATATACTTAAATTACTTCGAGAATTCTTATATCTTTGAGAATGATATACATAGCAACAATATTATATTTTATGGTAGATATGTCGATGACACGTTTTTAATTTATAAGCGTACACAGCGGCAGATTGATCGATTACACAGTTATCTAAATAATATTAACAAACATATGAAATTCACCTTGGAACATGAAGACAATGAACAACTAAACTTTTTAGATCTGACAATCACAAAAAACACCAACAATAAATTAAATTTTAATATATACAGAAAACCAACGACGACAGACACCGTGATACATGCCACATCATTTCATCCCATATCGCAAAAAATGGCTGCTTTTCACAGCATGATACATAGACTTTTATCTTTGCCCCTTGATAACAAAGATTTTTGTAACGAGTTAAATACCATCAAATGCATCGCGGTTGCAAATGGTTACAATACTAACGTTGTTAAGATCCGGTCCGAGTGGACCAAAAAATGTTAATGTTGCGGCCCGTGGGACCCAATAAAATGTTTTGTATGAACTGAAAGTGAATTGTAGATTACTGTAGTAATTAATTCGCCAGGATGCAGAAATGAAGAAGAGAGAGTGGACTGTAGTTAATACATTTATTGAAAATTCTTCACACATTGCATTGAAATTGTTAAGTGTCACTTTTGAATGAGAGATTGGCTAATGAGCGCATCGTAAATACAAGTCGTAAAGTTACATTGAAATTAATTTAATGAAAGGGCCTAAAGGGCCATATATGAAGTCTTGGGCCTAAGGCCTACATTAATTGTCGCGAGAAAGAAAAATGTGACAGTATAGCCGCGGGCGCAGGCTGACCGCCGCTAGCGAACGTATGTAACGAACTGTGCAAGTGTACGGACATGAATTGAGCAACTTAAAAGCGCAGATTAGCCAACCTATGAATGCAAAATTATCGCGCTACTGTACATAACTGCCCGCAAAAATCAATAGATTTTTTAATACATTTTGGGAACTTATTATACATTTTAATAACTTATTATATAAAATACAGAGTTCTTAATAATGAAAGTTAATCTCAATAGGCTGCATTGAACCTTGAGTTGTAATCTTAGATAACAGCTGTACATTAATTGTTTAGCGATAAGCTTGAGTAAAGATAAGCTTTCATAAAGATAAGCGTTTAGTAGGCCAAGGTTGGCATGCAAAATGATTTATGCATGAATGAAAATGTAAGCGCTGGCAATGTATTGCCCAAATATATTGTATGTATACAATATTGAACGATATAAAACATGAAAAATACATAATTTGACAATGTTTAATAATGCATGATCGGAAACTCATCACATGATGGCCCGATAAATTGTAACCCTATGCAAGTCATAGATGGTTAAAGTGAAATAGTTGAGGCCAGTAGACCTGTACAGAGTATTGCTTACAATGAACAAATAAATTGTCATAAATTATACATGTTTAGACGTAAATCTAGCATGGCGTCATAAATTTGAACGAGTCATGCTATACCTGAAGTTTCAGGAATTTACAATATATTGTTGTGTGAGAACAAGCTATAGATAGCTGACTGATTGCGAGCACATATGTAATGACATGTATGTCATAATTAAGTAGGAATGATAATTGTGCAATGCATAATCACAAAATACAAAATACCATATAAAAATACAATATAAAAATAAAATCTAGGCGTGGCGTGGTTACATACAGTAGACGCAAAAAACAATATGTTTTAGATAAATGCAAGTTATATAATAAATACAATAAACACCAATTTAGTTAATTACAAATATGAATAAGCGCAATAGCATAAGTAACAAATACGACACTGTGGTTACAAATGTAATACGTGAGTTGAACAATTGAGAAATACATTCATAGAACAATAAATCACACATATTAACAACTGTGCAAGAAATGCATACATGGTTGTATAACTGCAACCATGCGAATATTGTAACAAATTTTTATAAAACAATGACACACACCCAATACCCTCAAAATGTAAATGTGTAGGACATAGTATGCCACACAAAATATTAATATATAAATACAAAATAGGAAATATACCACCATGAAACTATGATGAGTATAGAGATGATAGCACAGTGCATGGTTGTGAACTTACAAGTCACATGCAAATTTAGTATAGAAACACGCAATGGTGTAAATTGTCATGAAAATGTTGTGATGATACATATCACAATTAAGTTGACCAAATGGTCATATAATAAAGTAATAAAGCCAATGGCCGAGTAAAATAGCATTGTGCTACATGATCATAATAACCTTGTGTCAAGTCTCGTCCCGCGCTGGCAACAGACGTAGCTTATGTACTGGTCTCCGCAAAACACCAGTAGGCGTGCGAATGTCTACAACTCTAATTAAGTTATCTGGGCCGGGAAATGTGGCGGTAATTACACCAAATTTCCAGGCTAATGGAGGTAGGTTATCCTCAATAAGTAAAACTAAGTCCCCAATGAAAACATTATCCTTAGTGAGTTTCCATTTGTGACGTTGTTGTAGTTGGTGTAAATAGTCGCGAGACCAAGCCTTCCAAATGACTTGGACAAACTTCTGGAGAAGTTGCCAACGTCCAAGACGAGAGAGAGGAATATGAGATAAGTCTGGGTCTGGTATCGCCGTTAATGGTGCGCAGATCAAAAAATGGCCAGGTGCAAGTGGCACTGGATCATTTACATCTGAAGAGATGGCAAATAAAGGGCGAGAGTTTAGACACGCCTCTATCTGAGACAAAACTGTCGTAAATTCCTCGAAGGTGAGTATAGACTTGCCTACCACGCGGCGCAAATGAAACTTTAAACTCTTTATGCCGCTCTCCCAAAGACCACTAAAATGAGGTGACGAGGGCAGAATAAATGACCATGAAATACCCTGAGAGGCCGTGAATGATTTGATTGATGAGGTGGCATCCTTATTATGCCAAAGATTGTAGAGGTCATGTAAAACATTGCGGGCCTTCCTAAAGTTTGTGCCATTGTCAGAGTATAACTGACTGGGTATGCCCCTGCGGGACATAAAAGGACGTAAGGCAGCTATAAACGCACTGGCTGTAAGGTCGGAAACCAATTCCAAATGAATGGCCCTGGTTGCTAAGCAAATGAACAAAGACACGTATGCCTTAGAGAGAGTTCTGGATTTCTGCCCGCAATGACGAATCATGAAGGGACCACCATAATCAACCGCGCAGAATAGAAACGGCCGTGATGGAGTGACTCTAGGAGATGGTAAAATACCAAGCCTCTGAACCTGCTGTTTGGCACTAAACCTGAGACACTTGACACATTTACGAATGATGGAGCGAATGACTAACCTGGCATTAATAATCCACCAACGTTGACGAAGTGAGTGATGCACGAGTTGAGCACCAGCGTGAAGTAGGCGAATGTGTTCGCGTTCAATAATAAGGCGAGTAATATGAGCCGATGGATGCAAGACAATAGGATGTTTAGTGTCGTACGGTAATTGCGACTGCTGTAATCACCCGCCAATGCGTATTACTCCAGACTCATCAAGAAACGGGTCAAGAGAAGACAACTTACTCCTAATAGAGACAGAAGACTCATTACGGAGACAATTAATCTCGGCAGCAAAGTGGATCGACAGATTGTTTTATGAAGAAATCAAGAGCATGATGAATTTCGACGGGGGTAAGAGCGCCCGTTATTCTGTCAGCACTGGAGAGTCTAATATTTTTTATGAACCAAAAACAGTAAGCGTATACGCGTGTCAGACGGTGCAATGAAGAAAAGTCCTTAGAAAGGTCGATAGCCAGGGTAGACATTAGAGAAAGGTTGGGGGTTTGTTTCTCTTCCGCAGTGACTTCAGAAGATGACGGATTAGAAGATAAAAAGGGTGGAAAAGGATTGGACTCGGAAGATTGAGACAAACAAGCAGGACCGTGCCACCAAAGCGAACAATCGCGCAAAACGTCAGGGTGACACCCCCTAGAGATAATATCAGCAGGATTGTGTCTAGAATTGATGTGATGTTGATGTGATGCCATGTATAGGCTTGCGTAAGATGCTGAATCTCGGCAACACGATTAGCGACGTAGGTTTTCCACCTCGTGGACTGGGCATGAATCCAGTAAAGGGACACCATGGAGTCAGAATATAAATGAACACTATTAATAAACGAATAAAGCGCAGGAACGACCTTAGATACGAGTCGCGATAACAACATGCAAGCACAGAGTTCGATGCGAGGTAATAATGACACCTGTCGTAGGGGAGCCACGCGAGATTTAGAACACAGGAGATGACAAGAGGCCGATGAATCTTAATAAATGACTCTAATATAAATACAGCACCCAAACCCCTTTTCAGAAGCATCCGAAAAACCATGTAATTCAACTGTACCTGCCTCAAATTTGCAATGAATAGAACATGGGACAACAATTTTGCTAATCAGACACAATTTGTCGCACAATGAATGCCAAGCCAAACGTAATTGCCCGGAGATCGGTTCATCCCAACCAAGATTGCAAAGCCAGAGTTGTTGCATAAACTGTTTGTACAAGAAAACAACGGGACCGATCAGTCCAAGTGGATCGTATATGCCTGCGATAATCGATAGAATTCTCCTCTTGGAGATGCTTGAATCAATGGGGAATGATTTAATTTCAAACAGGAATGAATCAGCAGTTATTCCAGAGAATGCCCAGGGTACGCACATTGCCCTGTTTGTTTAAGGGGAGTGATAAATTGTCATGACTTGAGACCACCCTGGGTTCATTAGATGCCCATTTATGCAGCGTGAGATAGTATTGACTCAATAACGTACCTAAGTCAGATTTCAACTTGGTCAGATCAGAGATGGTGTCTGCACCGGTTAGCAAATCGTCGACATAGAAATCATTTGTTATAGCTAACGCCGCATCAGGAAAGGAAGCTTCATGGTCCTTGCCAATTTGAATAAGACTGCGAGTGGCCAAAAATGAAGCACTAGCCGTGCCGTAGGTTACAGTTCGCAATGCAAAGTGTTTAAATTCTTCGAGGGGAGAGTCACGCCACAGAATACGTTGATAGTGACAATCCCTTTCAGCTACGAGAATTTGTCGATACATCTTCTCGATGTCGGCGATGAGAACATAGTTATGCATGCGAAAACGTAAAAGAATAGAAGAAAGGTCTTGTTGAACATTTGGGCCTACCAACAATATGTCATTGAGAGAAAGGCCATTGGTAGTTTTGGACGAACCGTCAAAAACGACGCGCAGTTTTGTGGTCGAGCTAGACTGCTTAAACACGGCATGGTGAGGCAGATAGTAAGTATTTGACACCCCAGAATTGATAGAGCAATTATCGATAAGCGTCATGTGGCCAAGATCCTTATATTCATTAATAAAGTCTGCGTAATCGCGCGCAAGCTTAGAATCATGCCTGAATCAGCGCTCCAAATTCAAAAATCTTGCTTCAGCCTTGGTATAAGATTCCCCCAAGTGGAGTTGGTCGGACTTAAATGGTAGTGAAACAACGAACCTACCCTCATGATTGCGATGAGTAGAACCCACGAAATGCTTCTCACAAGCTGACTCGTTATCAGGTGTATTATCAGGGATAGTTTCTGCTTCCCAGAATTTTTCGAGAGACTGCAAAATTTGATCGTCGTTGTTCCTAGCTAGGAATGAAACAGCAGGACCCTTATAACGGCAATGTTTGGGCAAATTGCCTGCCAAAATGTAGCCTAACTTCGTTTCCTGAATAATGGGAAAATGAGGACCGCGTACGTATTTGTTGGCTAAAATTAAATCTAGGTAGAATAGCGCCCCTAACAGTATGTCGATTTCGGTCAGCAGCAAATTTGGGTCAGCAATAAAAATGTTGTCTGGAATGTTAAATTGATGTATGTCAAACGATTGTGCTGGCAGATTGTGGGTTAATGCAGATAAGATAGCACATTTTGCCTCGAAGCTAAATCTCAGATAACGAGAAATAATGCGTATAGACGCGAGATTAGTGGCATGACACGCGGTATTATTTATACCTGTAATCGGTATGTTGGATTTAGTCAAGTTAAGCCGTAATTTCTTGGCAAATGATTTGGTACAAAAATTTATTTGTGAACCCGCATCCATAAGAACTCTTGCCTTTTGTCTGTTGCCAGACCGGTCAATGACAAACACAATTGCTGTTGATAAAAGAATATTATTCGTGGATTGTAATTTGAGTGAACAGTAATTACTGCTACTGGCAGAGATTGGCTTCGGCACATTGTTTATGTGCAACAATGTATGGTGTCTTTTTGAACAGATCTTACATGCCTGCTTAATCTTACAACTAGATACAAAATGATCTGATCTAAGACAATTGGTACAACATTTATGATTTGATATAAATTGTCCTCGATCAGCGGTGCTTAGTGCACGGAATTTATCACACATGTAAATCGGAGATTAGATTTACAACACAAACATGAATAATTACTTGACGCTGAGTGATAACTCTTAAATGTAGTACTGCCAGCAGCGTTTCGTGATTTATGTTTATCAGGTTTATTATTGAATCTTAAACTTAGCTTGTTGAGTTGCTGTCCGGCATCGATAGGCAGTGTATTTTCTAACAGCTGTCTACGTTCGTTTAAAAAATGAGTGAAATCTTGAAAGTTAGGAAGATTATCAGGGTCTATAGACTCCTTCCATAATTTAAAAGTAGTATGGTCGAGTTTTGCTGATAATAATTGTATAGTGATAAGTTCGAATGAATTCACTGACAGTTGCATTGCCGCCAGTGAATTAACGGAAGACGTTATTGTAGTTGTGAATTCTGCCAAACTTTGGACAGAGTCTTTAATTGTTGACTTGACTTGAAGTAAATTTTGAATGTATTTTGCTAGTATGAACTTGTCATACCTTGCGGACAGCAAACTCAACGCTATCGAGTAATTTTCATTACATATAGGTAGTGATTTAATTAAGTCTAACAGTTCATTTTTTAGAGAAGAATGCAAATAATGTAGTTTCTGCACTGGCGTTAGATCGGATCTTGCATGCACCAAGTCCGAAAAAATTGAATAAAAATGCTGCCATTCCAAGATATTGCCTGTGAAGCAGGGCAAACTTATCGGTTTTAATTGCATATGGCCTGTTAATACGGGAGGTACAGTCTGAACATTAAAGGTATCAATTAATTGTAAAATATTAGCTTCTGTGGAATATAACATTTCTTCGACCTCAACTCGGTCTTCTTGAGCAGCGTTTATGTCTTTGCAAATAAGTTCGATTTCGGACTGTACCTCGTCGTATTTCGTTGCCAAGCCTTTCAAACTTTCCAGTCTTACTGTTAAAAAGTGTTTTGTATTAGAGTTTGTATCGAAGTTACTGACAGCTGATTGTATACGTACTATTGCGGACTTTAAGCCGCTTCTCTTTCTGACTAACACTTTGAGGCCTTCTTCAGCCATTGTACGCACCTTGAAATGATGTTAGTGAGGTGATACCTTGTGGGCGATGTCCTGAAGCGTCGACGCCATGGAGAAGATGGCAAACACACAGCTCGGAGAGATGACTGCTTTGACTGACGTACTGAAGCTAGCAGGTGTAAGCTCTTGCGATGACGTCGTCAGGAGGCTTAAAGGCGACGAGCGAAATGCTGGTTAAATCACTCCACGGTCGTATCAGCGGATATGCTGAGTCGCCCGTGATGGCCAGAAATTGGGGCAGAAATAATAAATGGGTGAATGATGTATCCGGAAATCCAGGTCCGGAGCGACCAAAAAATGTTAAGATCCGGTCCGAGTGGACCAAAAAATGTTAATGTTGCGGCCCGTGGGACCCAATAAAATGTCTTGTATGAACTGAAAGTGAATTGTAGATTACTGTAGTAATTAATTCGCCAGGATGCAGAAATGAAGAAGAGAGAGTGGACTGTAGTTAATACATTTATTGAAAATTCTTCACATTGAAATTGTTAAGTGTCACTTTTGAATAAGAGATTGGTTAATAAGCGCATCGTAAATACAAGTCGTAAAGTTACATTGAAATTAATTTAATGAAAGGGCCTAAAGGGCCATATATGAAGTCTTGGGCCTAAGGCCTACATTAATTGTCGCGACAAAGAAAAATGTGACAGTATAGCCGCGGGCGCAGGCCGACCGCCGCTAACGAACGTATGTAACGAACTGTGCAAGTGTACGGACATGAATTGAGCAACTTAAAAGCGCAGATTAGCCAACCTATGAATGCAAAATTATCGCGCTACTGTACAAACGTCGTAAACAACATTCTCAAGAAACATGAAAACAGAAAAGGGAACATTAACCAATTATCAATGACTGCATGGGAGAAAAGACCACACAAATATATCACCGCAACATACACCAATTTTATGCCGAACATTTTAAAATCACTCATAAACAAAAACATTGATATTGTAGTCACTTACAAGACTACAAATAATATCTTAAATAATCTTCGCACCCACGAATCCACTTGCCTTGAGAATAAAATGGGCATTTATAAATTGTCATGCAATGACTGTGACGCTTTCTATGTGGGCCAGACGGGCCGTGGTTTCCTCAAAAAATTTAACGAACACAAACCACCCACTATCTGTCGCAACTATGATACCATCAAATCAAAATTCGCCAAACATCTTATTAATGAAAATCATAATTACACCGATTTCGGAACCAATTTAAAACCCCTCCACTTTTGTAGTAGAGGACGTTATATGAACGCACTCGAGGAATTTGAGGTGTACAAAGCGTTCAGAGACACTAGTACCAAGCCACACATCTTGAACGACCAGTTATTATTCAAATCTAATATATTGTACGACACCGCGTTGAGATACTAAGATAACAAGAATCATTTGCGGTTAATGCGCGGTGGGTCGCTGCGCAGTGTACACTGTTTGCCCGATTCATGTTACAAAAAGTATATATTTTATATGTTAAATTGTCCTATTTATGGTTTTAACATTTGACAAGTATCTCAATGAATGATATGTGCTAAATATTTTATGCTTTGAAAATGAGACAAGTGTCTTGAAACATGTCGCAATAAGAAAGGACATCATACGAGAAGTCACAGACGGTTAGTCAAATTTTAACGTCATTTAATTGTCACTTCATTGTTTACCACTTGTACATTTTGTACTCCTTGGTAGGCCTACCAGGGACTCATCCGAGACTATGGTTGAATTAACGACTGTACAGGTTGAAGACTGGTTTTCAATTGCTCGGCGACGACTGTGTGAACATCGTGCGCACGGTTGCCTACCCGCCAGGTGTTAACTCGTTCTGTGATTGGTTCTTGCCATCACATGTTCGGCTATGGAATTTCTGTACATGATTTTCACATTGGGAAAAGGTGGCACACCCGCGCGCTTGTACGCACCCTTCTGACAATTAACATTCCTGTGCTTTACCGTACCTGTTACGGAGCTATAGTCGGCGACCAAAAGTACACTCTGGGTGAATAAAAGCTCTAAGGTTGTCAACAGATAGTTCAAATGAATTTACTGACATTACAAACCCCTTTTATTTTGTCCCGTTACCCCCCGTTACCCCCCTAGTCCGGTGACTATGGCTGCACCTGAATGACCTTACTTCCCTCGTCGAGATCCCAACACCATAAAGTCAAACAGGCACGTCACTACAGTATCACCAAACTCTGTAACATTCAATAAAAATATCAATCACTGGCTTTTCAACATACCACATCCTTAACTGACTTGTTTCCCCTTAGACGTACTGGATTGCCTTTAGCAAAGTACTGGCTGCGTATATATGTACCTTCTTAACATAGACATATTATGTTCATAATCAAATAAACATTCCTATTTCACAAAAACCTAGACTCAAAATACATCACTAACCTCAGGTTAACATAAAACATTTCATCTCTGAATCTAAATAAAATTCCCTAGCATTACACAACTTTTAATTTCATTTTCTATTAATTAAACATTTTGACTGTTTATCTTGCATCATTACAGTAGAAGCCCGATATAGCGCATTTGTCGGGTGACATACTTTCCCCCGCGTTATAGGCGTAACCGCGGTATATCGGAAGGTGACCTGTACAGTGACAAATGATGGGGAGGGAGGACCGGGGAAAAGGCTACAGCATAATGCACTACGATATACTGTACGTAAATTACGTCACCAAATGTAGAAATAAAAAATAAAACTGTATTTTAATCCAATACGTATTTTAATCTATTTTAATCCAATGGAATATAAAATACACTATTTATACATTGCTCACTCGACCTACTGTAGGCCTAATTGTTAGTCTTAAAAAAGTCCGTAATTATTGTTTGACGGGATAATGCACAGCGTTTCTTTTCTGCGTATTGTTTTATAAACGCGAGGTGCAGCAGATGAACATTATTAGATTCACTTTGCTTCTTCATCCACGAAATTACTTTGTTTATGTGTATTATCACTTCACTAACATTTGGAATAACTTCTTTCACTTCCACCCCATTTTCATTTCCATCATCGTCATCGTCTTCTTTTTCTTCCCAATTTGTATTTCGGACTGCATCGATGATATCTTTATCTCCTATACATTCTGTAACAGGCTCACCATTGTCAACTTCTGCCCAGTCATTCAAGTCATCTAGAGTGAAGTTGCAATGCAGAGCACTACTCGCAGACTGTACATCACTATTAGTGAATCCGGCAACAGAGCAATTTCCATCGGCGATGTTTTATTCAAAGGAACATTTCTTCCAGCAATTCTGAATCGTAGCCGTACTAATACTTTCCCATGCAAGACCTATTGAATACGCAACTGTTTTCAGGTTTATTGACTTAAGGTAAATTTCCATTTCCTCATCAGAATTCACTATAGCACTCAGAAGTTCACGGTGGTAATGCGCTTTAAATGCTTTTATGATGGCCTTGATCTAATGGCTGGATCAGTGCTGTAGTGTTTTTCGGCAAGAACATAACTCCGATTTTCCCATCTCTTGACTGTAGCATATCAGCAGGTGGATGTGCTGGACAGTGGTCAAGGGTCAGTACAGCTTTTTCTTCGAGGTTGAGTGACCGCAGGTGGCTTCTCACACAGATGGAACAAATTCTTCATGGAACCATTTACCGAAAATATCACTTGTCATCCAAGCATTTTTTGTATTACGATATGTGATGGGTAATGACGCCATGTTAACATGTTGAAAGCATCTAGGATTTCGGCTTTCCCCTATACAGAGAGGTTTAACTTTGTGGCTGCCTGATTTATTTGTGGCAAACAGGAGGGTAACTCTATCCTTACTTATTTTTAATCCAGATTTATTTATTGAATTATTCACATCCAGAGTTCTGGTAGGAAGCATTCGAAAATACAGAGCAGTTTCATCACAGTTATACAATTGATGGTCATTTAAATCGTTATCGATCATTACTTTGTTTAATGGCTGAGGAAAAAGTGCTGCAGCTTCACTGTCACATGATCGTGCTTCCCCTTCAATGCTTATCTGGCTTATACCATGACGAGATTTCCATCGCGAAAACCACCCATCAGATGCATTAAAGTCACTGTTGCCATGTAAATCACTATGGAATTTCACAGCTTGAGCTCTGATAACTGGTCCTGACAGTGGCACACCTTCACTTCGTTTTATTAAAAACCACCTGTACAGACACTCATCTAGTTCACTATCCTTACCTACTTTAGTCTTTTTTCTTTGCAACCCCACTTCACTTTCAACTGTGTTCACAAAACTTTTAAGTTTATCTTCTTCCTTCATCCACCCTCTAATTGTTCCTTCTGGGATGCCACACTCACGTGATAAACTTGCCTTTGACTCTCCGTTCTTCACACGATCAATTATTTTGAGTTTATCACTCACAGAATATGCTTTTCTTTTCTGCGACATCACAAAACTCTACACTATGCGAATTTATGACAAAGACTATACACTTTGATAAGATAATATCAGAGTATGATCTTATACTGTACTGTAATATGAGGGAGAGAAGGGATTTAGTTGGCTGCTTGCCTTGGCATGAATTCTTAGAAACGTAGAGACTGTAAATAGCTTGGGCAATTGTTTATGTCTACAGGTACACTTAAACTGGCAATTCTGTCTGTTGTTTACAACGCCGTTTCCAACAACAAGCCTTTGTTTACAATAAACGCAACGCATTCCAATGTTGTGGCTACGGAAGTCACGATAAACAATTCATAATTTACTCACTCTCTACAAGTAATAATTTTCGCTAATAACGGGCGACATACTCTTCACCGTGTTATATCCGAATCCGCGGTATATCGGACCGCACTATATCGGGCTTCTACTGTACTTCAATTTTGTTTTTATATTCAAAATTTCAATCATTGCATTTTCCTCAGTTACCATTTACTTTACAATTCAAATCAAAATAAATCTAAGTTCATTACCAAAATTCACATTTTAAATTAATTAGACCATCTCTGTTAATTAATTACTTTAATTGCATTACTTAAAACCTTTTACATTAATTAAATCTCACATAAGTTTTAATTACCTCATAATCAAACACTGTAAGTTACTTCAAAATGATTTTAATTAATTTAATTTCATCTTGTATTTATTTACTCTTCCATAATAAGATTCATCTGTCATTTTCTATAACCTTCAAATCAAAACTTTTAAAATTTACCACCAAAATGTCTATCTTTTAAACATTTTACATTGACTTCATTGTCATTATTGAGATTCCTTACTACATATTGACAATTATTCAAATACAAAATTTTTTACTATCATAAAATCACTTGCAACTATAAATCGATTACACAAAATATAATATACACATAACACCATGCATCAGCTGATATCTTATCAGCATATGAACATAACCTTACTTTAAGTACCTTTAACACGTGTAAACCAAATACAAAATTATCTACAATATACTTTTCAAACTCATTTAATTTCATTCTCCAAACATCAATTTTATTATAAAATTCATACTGACATATGGTCAATCATTCAATCAAATAAAAACATGATCACTGCCATAAACTCAAAACTATAAACATTTATCGCAACAAATATAATGTACATAACCATATGTACCTTCTGATACATTATAATAACAATATGACTCAATACGTAAACACATTCTGTTTAATCATTTACTATTTATTATAAAGTCTAAATCTCAGAAAAATCATTTAAATTTATAACCAAAATTCATCTATCCAACATTTTAAATTAATTAATTCATCTCAAATTAATTCAACTATTTTATCAAACACATTTTAATTACTTTACTTATCAAATTGCTTTAATTACTTTATCAAAATTCATAATGACCGACTGTCAATCATTAAAGCTGAGTATACTTCATACACTATGTTGTATTCTCTGTTACCTTATCATTACAATAACATAACCTTACTCCATAGTACATTTAACATCAACACAAAAGTATATACAATCCACATTTATTATCTGTTATTGTTTACCACAAATCATTTCATAATTCAGTCCATTTCAAAAACCACTACACTCACATAATTAAATGTTCATGAACAATACTATTTACCCTCCATCATCAAACAATAATCTTATTTTATGTATACCCAATTCATTTTTAATTAAATACATTATATTATTACCATTAATATAATAACCCTTCCATTTCTCAAATTGTTCCATTACACCAGAATAATAACCCCCCGTATTCTCCATATTATTCTCTCATAAAATCTGTCTACATCAGTATGCTTGGTTAAGTCTCCTTTGTTATCATTTGTCACAATTGAATAGTTTCTACTATCAGCATCATAGTAATCAGCTGTTACCAGTACGCTAATTCTCCCAACAGGTAAGTGTATATCATCCTCAACATCAATATAATCATCGTTTACTACTGTGCTAATAACTTCATAAGGTAAGTACTGAATATTACTAATTCTCTCCATATTTATTTTCTCTGTCAACTCTCCATAACCTCTTTTTAACTTAAACAACTCTAATTCGGCCTACCAGGGACTCATCCGAGACTATGGTTGAATTAACGACTGTACAGGTTGAAGACTGGTTTTCAATTGCTCGGCGACGACTGTGTGAACATCGTGCGCACAGTTGCCTGCCCGCCAGGCGTTAGGCGTTGCCACATGGCGTTAACTCATTCTGTGATTGGTTCTTGCCATCGCATGTTTGGCTATGGAATTTCTGTACGTGATTTTCACGTTGGGAAAAGGCAGCACACCCGCGCGCTCGTACGCACGAATACGCACCCTTCTGACAATTAACATTCCTGTGCTTTACCGTACCTGTTACAGAGCTATAGTCGGTGACCAAAAGTACACTCTGAGTGAATAAAAGATTACCTCTAAGGTTGTCTACAGATAGTTCAAATGAATTTACAAACCCCCTTTATTTTGTCCCGTTACAAGTTAGCACTGTAGGTTGAATGCTCTTCTGTACGTTAGCTCATTCCAATTACATATGGAGAAGTAATGTGAGTTTTCCTCTACAAAAGTGATCTCGGTATCTCCTTTCAACCAAGAACACTTTATTGTATTAAATGAAGTACCTTGCCCACACTAAGATATGGCATCCTCATAGGTTAAACTCAGGTCTGACAATGGGAAGCCATTATTTATTAATAAAGGTGTGTGCATTTAATCTAAAAGTGTCCTTAATCAGCTGTTATTCTTGTGCTAACTTGTGAGTGATGTAGATTTAGTGTTCATTGACTGCCAACTTGTTTTCATTTGTTTCAGGTGTTTATCCTTCATCTGACAAATGGAAGAGATCAAATTTGAGGACGAGGTATAAAGTTTACAAATAAAAATATATTTTTGCTGTTTAATGTATGTATTAAATTGATACACGTGTTATATACACACATTCATTTCTTATATTAATAATAGTTTATTTATCATCATATTGATTTGTAATTAATTGTTGTACAGAATATGATTTATACATGTATTCTTTTGTGTAGGGTTCGCATTGACAATATGCATTTTCCATAACCTCCTAACTTTCAAGCAATTCTCTTCCTCCCTCGTCCAATTTAGACTTGTAGTCTGTTTGATAGTTGCAAAGTAGCTTTAAAACTTATTTTTTGATCTGCCAGTCTTTGTGTTGGCCAATTATGTCAACATACTCATACTATTCTATCGTCACTCATTCTCTTGTGTTGTCCACTCTGGTAGTCCTGTCCTCTGCAAGTCTTCCTGGTATTCTCCTGAACTCCATACTTGTGACATCTCATTTCGCTGTTTTGACTTACATTGTCTCACTTCCATTTTCTGCAGAATACATCAGTCAGTGGCGGATCTAGGGGGGGGGCAAGCCGGGGCCCTTGCCCCGGGCGGCAACTTCAGGGGGCGGCAAATTCAACTGTGGTTGATTCGATTCGATTTTTGTGACTCGATTATTTTTATAAGGAATCAGGAATTCTACACCGACACCGCGTAACTAGTAAATATACAGTTTAGTACTAATGTTACGGGAAGGTGTAGTAGCACATTATGCATAATCACATTATGCAATTTTTATAAAAATGAAACAATTTCTTAACGTTTCGAAACATTCGTGATCCCTTATTAGAAGCTAAAATCAAGTATTGAAAATCTTCAGTGACCTTCACCAAAACATACCATTGTTAAAAAGCCATAGATAGAAAATCAATTTTCCCAAGAACAAATACATTTAATTTAATTCATCTTGTTAATTTCTCCTAATAAAACAAAAAATTAGAATTCGCGGATCCCGGGCGTCCAATAAATAAAATACGGAGTCGTGGAATCTCTATTTTCTCCTTTTTTTATATAATTGTTATTTTTATAGTGATTTGCTATAGTAATTTTCGTTACTGATTTCGTAATATTTGAATAGCGTTAGTGATTGGGTTTTTAAGTATATAACTTTTGGTATGTATTTTTCCTTTGTAATAAAAAATGACAAATAAAGAATTTCTTAGTATAAAATGGATATTACGTTTTATCTCAAACCCTACTCTACTTAAATGTGTTCATGTCTTGTAAAAAAAAATTAGAGCTTGATAGAGAAACTTAAAGGAGGATGGATGAGGGCGGTACTTTTAAGTTTTTGTCGCCTTTCTGCCCATTCGGAGGTTATAATTTAGCTAGCTCGCCTTCCTGCCCGTTTGGAGGTTAGACTTTCGTTAGGCTTTTAGTTCCCGTTAGGAAGCTTTTAGTTTTGCTAGATGCCTGTTTTTAGGTTAGTTACACTTACGTTCAACTTCATATGCCCGGTCATGTGTGTGTGTGTGTGTGTGTGTGTGTGTGTGTGTGTGTGTGTGTGTGTGTGTGTGTGTGTGTGGTATTATAATATGCCAATTAACCGAAAACGAAAAAATATGGGGGGCGCCAATATTATTCTTGCCCCTGGCGCAGGACAACCTAGATCCGCTACTGACATCAGTATTAGATGTATTATGTCTTATGCTATACCTTATATGTATTATTATTAGTATTGTATGTCTAAAAGTCAATATTAGACATATAATTGATGTACATATTTCATACCTTTGTGTTTTGTCTCAAATGTTTGTTAGCCAGATAGTAAGAGCCACAGACACCAAATAGTAAGAGGCACATAACTGACTATTCTATGAGTGATGATGACTTATATTTGAATTTTTTATCTGACTACCCGCTCATGTGCCAAGTGGGGGGGGGGAGTCAAAAATTCACCATTTATTGCCCACTTTTAATGTTGTAACCATTAGCTATACAATTGCTTCCTTCAGATTTTATATACACGACCTACCTGTTCGTGGGGAGTGAGGTTAACTCTTCTTACTAACCCACTGCTCTCAAGATTAGTTATAAACAAGTCAGTTAATCACACAGTAGGCATACTGCTTTTAACTGTATAATTAACAAACTATTAATGTAGAAAGTGTGTTAATAAGTTTACACTACAGTAGACGGTAGATAATTAATTACATTTGATGTACTTAAATTGTTATCTTACTGTAATATCATTAAAGTTCATATCACCTCATCATAATTAATAATCTTTAATGCAACAATATATAATTGAAATCCGTTTGAAACATGGCTTTTCGTAGATAAGATCATTTATCCTTTCATATACCTTACACGTATATACTATGGTAATTTGAAAAGTTCATGACCTAATAATAAAAGACTTACCAGTATTTTTTCGTTTTGGAATCACTTTTCATATTTCAGCATAGTCTCCATGTAGTTGAACATATTTGGTTTAGTGATGCTCCAGTGCTTTTATCCCATTCAGAAGTTTGATTGTTCTAGGTCCTCTGATAACCGTTTACTGCCGCTTTCAGTCATCTCCAGAAAAATCCTTCCCTCACCAGGGAATTTCTGAGTTTTGGGAATAATTAAAATTAAATGGAGGTAAATCAGGCGAGTAAGTGTGATGTTGCAGCAGATTATATTTCAGCTCAGCGATTTTTTGGCTTAAAAACAATGCTTGTCTGGTCTTCCAAATCCTACTACAAAATTATCTATTTATATACTAAACCTGGCTTTTTTTTACAAGTATTTTCATTTATTTGGTCCAAAAGGTTAGAATATGGCTCTATTTTTTGGCACATCCATGATAATCTCTTAACAACATTCTCTTAGCCACTCAGAAAATTAAGTCATACCTTCCAACAGACAAAATTGACTTTCCTTTTTTTTACATGACTAATTAACAATACTGCTGCAGACCAACATGTTGCTTTACAGCAGTTCATGAGGCAAATGTGGTGTCACCTGATGTCTGACTCGGTTCTCAGACTCAGTATCTTCTTCTTCTTTGACTCTTCCTGAACCACCTTCTTTATCTGTGAGAGCTTACAGATAATTTGTTTTCTAATTACTTTGTCCATCCAGTATATTTTTAATATTCTCCTACAGCAGCAGATTTCAAATGCTGTGGTTGTGTCTTTCAATTTTCCCTATTGTCTAGGTTTCACATGCAGCTTCTATAATAGCATGCTGCAAACATATAATTTGAGGAATTTCTTCTTAATTTGAATCCAGTATTTGACAGAAGCAAATTTGTTTCTCCATTTGGCCTGTGCTCTGACACTGATTCCTCTCAGTTATCTCTACCAGTTTTAATATTTACCTATTTTTGTTCCTGATTCTCCTCTTCCCCCAAATAATTTTTTATAATATTCAATAGTGTTCTCAATTTACCTTGTTTTCTATGAGTATAAAACATACCATCAGTAAAACTCTTAACTCTTAACATCAGTAACTCTTAATTCTTATACTCTTTCCATGAAATGTTATTACGATCTCGAACATCTTTATGGTTTTCTTTACAGCCTCTTATAAAGCATTCTCGTATAATGGTAATGAATTTGTTTGAAAGTAAATTTTAATTCCTTGTTATTTGTAGGATGTTTTAACGGTCAGTATAAAGGAAGAAGCAGATCCAGAAGAGGTTGAGACTGAACAGGTAATGTGCATAACCATTATTTAGCCCATAGGTTAGGTTGTACTGTGTCATGTACCACTAGAGATTTGGATCACATTCGTTTGTAGATATGTAATTAAAAATCAACAGTATACACAAACTGTATCATAGTGTTGTATACATATAAACTACATGAGATTAAGTAAGTAAAATCGCCCACTTGTGCGAGCACGCGCGTGCACACACACCATGTAGGCACAGAGTATGGATATTTATTGCAAAAATTGATAGGTGATTCTATATATTTCATATTTAGTATTGATCACCTGTTTATACACTCTATAAGTCACTGAGAAGACTATGTAAATTTTATAATTGTTCAATTTTCAGGATATATTGCCAGTTACAAATTCTGTCCTAAAAGGAGAACTGCTTGTAAAAGAAGAAATCATCAAAGAAGAGAATGAACAGTTTGTTGATCAGGTATAGTACATAGTTATACATTTGTTTATAGGGTCATTCCATGTCAAACCAACCAGTGACTCAACCTGACCATTTTCAAATTTGATGAAACTTGCAGTATTTATTCTATCTATAAATGTAAATACAAAAGTATTTTTTAAAAATTTTTATGTGACCTCATTTTTTAGTTTTAAATTTTTTTAATTTTAAAAAAGTTCATTTTTTTGGCTTGCGGAACAAGCTTTAATGCATCATAACGTTTGTTCTATAGGTCCTACAGACTTGTTCTTGGGCTCATTTTTTAGCTCTTTTTAGTGGCTTTAATTTGATATACAACTTGACACATTTTATAAAAAAAAGTTTTTTTGAAATAGAAAACTTTTTTTTTTTTTAATATGAGTTTTTTAAAAAATTTTTAAAAAATATATGTTATTCTACATTTATTATAGTATTATACATATATATATTATATACTACATATAATACTGTTTATTATCTACATTTCCTGAAAATTTTGAAGTGGGATCACTATGGGATCACAAGTTATGGACAAATATGTAAGATACTTAACTGTACCTTTCGTAACTAAATAGCGTTTAGGTAAAAAAAACTAGTTTTGTTTAATTAAACCAAATGTATTATATAAACTAATGAAAACATACATGACTGAGCTCTTTTAAATTGGCTATGGTTTTAAAACTGTCCAACTTGAGTAAGCCAATTAGTTTTTATTTCTTCTTTGAGCAAGAATTTTGCTGGCTTTTTCCATTTCATGAGTTGTAAGTTTATAAACTCTTCCAGTTTGTGTTATGGGATCAACTTTAGTTAGGACATCTGATCTACTCACACCCAATATGTCTGGAAACTGGGGGTACTTTAATGAAGGGGAAGGGCCATGTGGTTCCAAAAAGCTTATATTTACGAACTCATTCTCGATCCCGAGCACACAGCCTAACCACCACTGATTTGAATAGTTACAAGTCACAAACCCAACTATTTCACTTAGTTCTAACTGCTCATTTTTTTCCTCAAGAGACACAATTTCTTCTTTTGTTTCAGTTGAAAAACTGTATTCCTTAACGTTAAGTTTTGTAGTACTTCCGACAGGTATAAAAGAATGAAGCTGTTGGGTCCCTTTGATGGTTTTAGCATTCACCGGTCGTTGTTCCAAAAAGGTGTTCTCAGTTTCTTGGTCTTCTTGTGTTGTATAGAGGAAGTTAACAGATGGAATATTCTCCTTTGCCCAATCATAAAGCTGGCGAGGAATCATTATGTGATCATTGTAGACCATTCGCAAACTAGCTTGGGCAGCGAGGCACTTAACCGTTCACCCTACCCCATCACAAACATTTTTCCCATGTGATGAAGCGAAGAAATTCCATTCTGCTTCTACACCAAAGTCTACCTTATGAAAACAAAGGTTGAGGAAGTTATACTTATTTTTGTATTGGGATGCTGCTCCATCTGAGAAATAATGAATTTTTTTGCGGGTGTGATGGAAGTTTCTGCTTTAAAAAGTCAATCATCATGCGTTGAAACAGGTGCACAGCTACTGTATTGTGAGACATACAACCACTAATGATAACTAGGTTTATGTGTTCAAGCTTTTCTTTATCTTCACCTCTGTAGTATATGATAATTGGATGAATGGTTGCTTGTGCGTTGTTCCAGTGAAATCCTTGTACAGCATCTTGTAGGACAAAAGAATAATTTTCAGCAAAATCGCATCTCACTATGTACTCATCTGGCAGGATATTATCCTTAAGCTGCTTCAAATAAGCTGATTGTTGTTTGGCAATGAAAGAGTGGCGTAGCAGTTTTGGCAAACTTTCAAATAATCTGCCCACAAAATCATTAACTGGCATTGTTACTGTTTCTAAAGTTGTTTTGTTGTCAATTTGCATCCATTGCTTGAATGTCATGTTTTCAATACACTCCTCCTCAAAACAATTTTGAAAATGTTTTTAGCTTTTCACTACCTGGGCACTTTTCACATTTGACGAAGTGGCATCTAGGTGTTGAATCTTTGCAAACGATGCTGGAAGTCAAATCTTTATAGGTCTTTATTGAGGGCTTTCCAGAAGTTACTTGGGATATTTTGCACTGGTCCATCATCAGCTTGGCATTTTGGTGAGTCATACACATGCATACTGAATGTGTTCCACTTGATCCAGCTAGGACAAATTGTTTTGGCCTAAGTTCGCAGAACTTTGTAAATCCAATTTTTCTTTCCAGATATCTTTCCTTGAACAGTACATAAAGTTCTCTTAGAGTACAAAGAAGTAAAAACTTTTGAACATGAGTGCGCTTTCCATCTATTTTGACTGATACAAAGTCTTTCAGTCTGGGCATTTGATGGCTAACCTCATCGTTTTCATAAAACTCTTTTACTAACTCTACGGTTGCTAGATCTAGAGTTTTTCCTGGGCGTGGATCTGGTGATGACATTATACCCTTTTCCTTTACAAGTTTTTTTACTTTTCTTGCAATAAAGTTAGACACACCAAATTCAGTTTCAATCTGGATCGAAGTCCAACTTTGAGGTAAAGTAGTCAGAATTTGCATTTTTAAGCTTTTATCAGAAGTACTGTGAAATTTTTCTTTAAGCTGATTTATCATTTCTCTACCTATATCAGGTTTTTCTTCAATCTGACTGCATGGACTAAGGCTCATAAGTTTGGTTCTGAAAGCTTCAGATACTTTTTTTTAGTTTTTCCTCAGGGTACTTCTTCTCTGGTAAACGCTTTTTTTTTTATTGGAGTTTCATCAATTGCAACTAAACTTATGTTTACTGCATCAATAGCTTCTTCCTTCTGTGGAGTTGTTATTTCTATTGTTTCAACATTGTTATCATTGTCTTCATATTCTGAGCTGTCAGACTGCCATTCTTCTACTTCATCCAGTTTAGGCAACTTAAGTATTGCCTTGCGACAACTATCACATATTCTATCCCCAAGCTTTATAGTATTAGAAAACGGTCCCGTTTGGGTTCGCCAAGCGGCTCCCCCAATTGGGGTGCTTACAGTTCAGGTCGCCCGCCAGGACTACCCTCCTGTGTGCTGCAAAGACGCCCTCCAGATCGTTCGACAGGAGCTCCGTTTGTGGAGGCTTGTAAGCGGAAACCACGAGTAGACCGCCGAGAGCACCATGGAGCTCGACCGCGGTGCACTCGAGGTTCCGCCGCTGAGGCAGGACAACGCGGTGATGGCGAAGACTTGCCTTCACCGCGATGGTGTGCCCCCTCCTGCGCGACCCGACCGGTCGTCCCGGTGGCACACGTAGATTGGTAGTCGGAAACGACAATGCGGGGTCAGGTGCGTCTCGCCAAGAAGAAGCACGTCGGGCTTGTGACGGGCAACGAACTCTAAGAGCTCAGAATGCCGGGAAGCGAGGCCGTTGGCGTTCCACGCCACGAGCTCGAGGTCTCGCTTGAGGGATTGCCGTGGTTGTCCGTTCATAACAGACCTGTAACACGGCAGGCTTCCACCAAGAGGAGGAACTTATCCTGGGGCGAGGCTGTTGCCAAGCGTTCCTTGATTTTAAGGAAAGTCTGGGCAACTTTCTGCAAGTCGTAGCTTGCCAGAAAGTCTGATACAACGGCCAGATCATCGGAAGATGAGGCCGGGAGAGAACGCTTGGCGGCAGCTGCATAGCTGCGGCGGGGCGAGACGGTGGAAGCTTTGGGGGCAGGTACTGGAGCGGGTGGCCGCTCTGGCTTTTGGTGGACGGGCTTGGGTCCAGTGGCAGGTAGTTTAGGCTGGCCCGTGTTCTTGGCCTGGGTCCTACCTTTCTTGCCCGATCTGGGGTATCGTGGCTTGGGTGGCGGCGGCCGTGGAGGATCAATTTCCTCATCGTCCGGCAGCGGGACTTGGGTATAATGGGGGATTTCGCGTTCCGGTTCCGGGGGCACGGTGGTTGGTTTGGCCTTTGGAGCTTCGCTCGGGCTCACTGCACTGCTAGGTTTCGGAACCGGAGCAGACCTAGGGGCTGGTTTCCGGACCACAGGTTCAGCGGCTTTGGCCGGTTTGACTGGTTGGCTAACAACATGTCGAGGCTTAGGCTGGACGGGTTTCTTGAGCTTGTCCAGCTGCTCGCTATAGACTGGGCAGCGCCTGTTATTAGCAGCATGGGCGCCGCCACAGTTGATACAGTATCGGTGGTTGTCCAGGACAGCGCAGGCCTGCGTCAAGTGGTCATTTCCACAGCGGATGCAGGTCGGCGCGTTCCGACAACCGAAGCTGCTATGGCCGAACCGCTGGCACCTGTGGCACTGGGAAAGTCGCCCGGTCTGATGGCAGGGCTCTATGCTTACGCAGAGCCCGAAAAGCCGTTTCAAATCTAACAAGGCCTGGGAGGAGTCGCCCTTCTCTACCAGGAGTCTGATTAGGGGGAGTGGACGACGCGAGCCATAAGTCGTGTACAGCCGAGAGGCTCCCACAACCTTATAGCCCGCGTCGCGCAGTTCGTCTAGGACGACCTGCGGATCCGCCTGTATGTCCAGGCCCCGAAGGACGAGGGCTACAGGCTTGGTACGGTTGAGTGTGTACGTGTGGAACTGGAACGGTTTACGTTCCAGCCACTGGACAACTCCGAAGTGTTCGGATGCACTGCGGCAGGTAACGCGCACAGTCTCACTCGCAAGGAGCTTGACGGATGCGTTATCTGCCAGCGCAACGACCTTACGGAGTCGGCGAACGAAGCCGATTACATCCCTGACGTTCGTCACGAACACCGGCGGGATTCTTCCTTCGGAGGTGCGACTAGGCGCAACCTCAGCGGAGGCTTGGAATGCCGCCGAGTCCGTAGCCGAACTCAAGGAGGTCAGGGAGGGAGACTTTCTCGGCTTGCCACCGTGCCCTACTACCACCCAGTCGGTGGGAGCCGAGGTCTCCATGTCTGGGGAGTCAGACTCCGGCAGAGGTACAGGGCTGCTTGGCCTACTAGCGGCCGTGCATCCGGAAGGTCCGGCCTTTGCGGGCTGACTTGGCTGACCTGTGTACCTAGGCTTACTTGTACTGACAGGAACCAAGCCTGTTGAGACTTGCGCATCTAAATAGCTGCTGTCTAGTTACTGTGAAACTCAATTCATTTGGGAATTGGAAAATTATTCCATCTAGTTTTACACAGTTTATTTATGATTAAAGCTTATTTATTTAAAATTTTAAAAATATATATTTGTTTAAATGTATTTATGTCTTTTAGAAAAACAAATTCTTATTTAAGTGTATTGTTTTAGTTTTTTAATTAAAAAAAATTATATGATTGAAAACTTACTAAAAATTCTCTGAAGTACATTAAACACACAAATATAAAAAGCCAAAATTAATTTGGTATTGATTTGTTAAAAAAATTCTTGTTCAAAGAGGGAATAAAAACTAATTGGCTTACTCAAGTCGGACAGTTTTAAAACCATAGCCACTTTAAAAGAGCTCAGTCATGTATGTTTTCATTAGTTTATATAATACATTTGGTTTAATTAAACAAAACTAGTTTTTTTTACCTAAACGCTATTTAGTTACGAAAGGTACAGTTAAGTATCTTATATATTTGTCCATAACTTGTGATCCCATAGTGATCCCACTTTAAAATTTTCAGGAAATGTAGATAATAAACAGTAGAATAACATATATATTTTTAAAATTTTTAAAGAACACTCATATTAAAAAAAAAAAAAACAAAAGTTTTATTTTTTTCAAAAAAACTTTTTTTTTATAAAATGTGTCAAGTTATATATCAAATTAAAGCACTAAAAAGAGCTAAAAAATGAGCCCAAGAACAAGTCTGTAGGACCTATAGAACAAAAGTTATGATGCATTAAAGCTTGTTCCGCAAGCCAAAAAAACGAACTTTTTAAAAATTGAAAACTAAAAAAATGGGGTCACATAAAAATAAAAAATAAAATATTTTTGTACTTACATTAATAGAGAGAATAAATCCTGCAAGTTTCATCAAATTTAAAAATCGTCAGGTTGAAAATAATTATTTTTTGTTCTTCGTCTTGTTTAAATTAGCAGCCATCCTTACTATTTCTTTTATGAATTTGCTAACTGCTATAATTTTTATTGTTCGACTAAGCTTTTCGTCATCACTGACATCTTCAGGTCTTAAACGACTGCTATCATTTTTATTGTTCGACTAAGCTTTTTGTCATCACTGACATCTTCAGGTCTTAAACAACCGTCGTTTAAGACCTGAAGATGTCAGTGATGACAAAAAGCTTAGTCGAACAATAAAAATTATAGCAGTTAGCAAATTCATAAAAGAAATAATTATTTTTTGGTTGGTTTGACATGGAATGACCCTATAATGTATAATTTTAATGTATAAACAAATGTATAGTTATACAAGCATTTATTGTTATAATGAACAGCATTGTTGTTATTTGTAAACTTATCGGTTAAAACTGTTGGAGACTGTTTGGTGTCCCATGGAAGTCATTTTTATGTGCAATTTCAGTCCATACGATTTAGGGATAACATGTACCAGTACCACATGGCAGGAAATTTGAATTTTATGATGTCAGGGGTGTGAGTACGACGTGACCATGGTGGGGGTAGAATGTGACTGAAGTAGGGATATCACGTGGCCATGGTGGGAGTACCATGTGACAGGCACCATGTGGCGATACCACAGCACTGGTGCAAAGTGTAGTGATGTTTAATATATGTGTAGTGTAGTGATGGCCATGTTTAATATATGTCACATCATCATATAGCAGAATCAGTTGTGATTGGTGTGTTGAATGGCAGTAGTCGGTGTGGCCAACATGTGATAATTGAGAAGAAAATTCCCTCTAAAAGGAAAATAGGTTAAAGAAGGATGTGTGAGGGAAAATTTAGCGTTGCCACTACCACCAGTGTGTCTACGTCATGGCGGAAACGGATTTATGTTCCCTTAACAAGTGTATCCAGCATGGCCGTGGCCATCTTGTCCTCTGCTTGTCTTGATTTAATAGGGCGATGTTGTGTGAGGCATAAAATTGTGTAACTTAATGTATATGTGTGTATGAAAGAAAATAAAGTGCCCAGTTCCTGGTTTCTTCTTCTTGTCTTGGTTTTTCTATGTTCATAAATAAGGTTAACGTTCACGCACACACGTGTGTGTGTGTGTGTGTGAAGTAAAACACTGTCTTGACTGCTCTTCACGTCTTTGTTGTCGCAGGTTTTTTTCTGTGTTCAAAAGTAAGGTTAACCACGCAAATGATTAATGAAAAGAAATGTGTATATGGGCGCGTTGTCTGTCTGTGTAGAGATAAAATGTGTGTGGGTCGGGTAGCCTTTGCGTAAAAGCACCTTGATGTGTATGTGTGCACATAGGTTTTGTGTATTGTTGTAACCTAATGAAAACAATCATTCTCCTCGCTCACAGTGGGAAACAGTATGTGTGAAATAAAACACGACATCAATCATGTGTATAAGTATAATTACACCATCAAAAATGGTACAATAAATATACACAGATACGCATTACATAATGCAATAAAAACACACATACATGCATAAAGTACCTATAGAATTGTCAGATGGTTTTAACATCAACAGTGAATCCGTAACAGACGTCAATGTACAGAATTAGAGAGTTACAAATGAAACCACTGTAGAATGATTCCAAGTTAAGGCTTTATAACTCGCACATGTTGTTAGTTGTTTCTTTTTTACCTTTAGCACTATTGTACTTATCCGTGCTTTCTCCTTACTTCACAACATTACATAACCATAGTGGCAACAACAATGCAGAATGGCCCACGTGTTTACCATGAGTCAGCTGACAGGCAACTCGCTTATTTTATTGTGTTGATAGCGTTTCTATGCAGAACCTTGTTGTGACTGGGTTTGAATGTTTTTTTTTTTTTTTAATTGAGTTTACAGCATGTGTGCATACCGTCATCCTTGCTTAAGGTCCAAATGTACCTTACACATTCATAAATACCTTATAAATGTACCGTCATGCTTGCTATGACAGCCAAATGTACACATATCTTTGTTAATGAACATCCTTTGTTCTAATATTATGTCTTTCACTCTCATTGATTATATAATTTACATTAAATAAATTGACTCCATAATTCTGCAACTGCCGTATAGAAGTCCCATTACAGCAAGTAGATTCACAATTGTTAACTCCATACTTCTTCATAGCACCGTTCAGACTCAGACATCAGACCAAAATTTACCGTACCTAGAGAAATTTATTGAATATTTTTAATTTCTTTGCCTCAAGATGTATTTTCCTATATTTGGAACATGTTTTCGGGAACCTTATTGTTCCCATCCTCAGCCTTCCTAATTTTGTATCGTGTGGAGTATTTGTGTTTTGGTTGGTTGTTGTTATGTTTTCCTGTTAGTTTTTGGTATTTTATACTGGTATTATTGTATGTGATTGTTGTGTATATAATATTAACTTTTTGAGTATTTTCGATGTTGAGTGCTTTGAAAATTGTGTCATGTTGTGTATTGATTTGTGCATTTTTTGTTTTATCGTTTATCATTTAGCGTTTAGTTTTGTGTATGTATATTTATAAATAGGTTATAACATCTTGAGGTAAAGAAATTATAAATATTAAATAAATTATATATGCATCAACAAATAGACTGTGGCAAAAAGTGTTTGAAATATGTGTGTGTGTGTGACCAATGCAAACAGTAGCAGTAAATGTTTATAGTTTGTTAAAACAGCCGTAAAGGCAGTATTTCATTGGGAAAAATAATAATTTATTTTTTGTTTTAGGGTAGATATTTTATTTATATTTATTTTGTTACAGCATTTGCAAGACATCACTACAGTTATAAAGGATGAAATTGTTTTAGAAGTGGAAAAAGAAAAGAATACACAAGAGGTAAAGTTTTTTTTTTTTTACAATCAATCTTTCATCTAGAGGTAGGTAAGATTCATGATAGATCAGTCTTCCATTGAAGGCTGTCACTTTATTAACAAAATATTTTTGAAGTTGAACATTTATAGGTGAAAATTAGATTCAGTCTTAGCCTTTCCGGTGCTCTGGGTGGGTATACACACGGAATTTTTATGTCCGTATGTGGTAAGTCGCATGTCGTTTTAAATTGGGAAAGTGACACATGGAACAAGCATTGTGCGTACAAGGTCAACAAATTGTCTGTAGTTATGAGTCAGCTGTTGAAACAAAGACAGTTCATTCAGTGTGTCTGGTGTCATGTAGAAGTTGAGATAATTCACAGATGACGTTTTGTAAACGCTGCTATTAAGTGATATTATAAAGAGACGTGATTCTCTCTCTCTTCTTTGAATTAAAATCTTCTAGTTCTATTATTAGTATATATTTTTGTTAGTTATTTTATTAATAATTTGTTCAAAAAATAAAATTCGATCTTGATTAGAGTAGTGAAACTCTTATTTATTTGGAAAAAAGTGTACACTTGTATTTTGTAATTCGACGTTCTTCAGTTGATGAGATGAATCGGCTAAGTTGACTTCTCACTGAAGGTAGATTTAATTCATTAGTGGTGTACTTACTTGGAGTGAAATCCTGTTAAATAAGCAGAGTTGAGATGGTAATTTAAATTTTGAAATAATTTAAACTATCTCAATTGCCGCTACCAATAGTACCACCTGTTGTGGGCTGTCCACCTAACCTGTAGTTGTCTAGTCTACTGAAATAATTTTGTTAACTCCTTTTATTGGATAATAAGTTGTTTATTGATTGATAATGCTCATGAATTTACTTTAAAGAATAATTAAAATTGACATTTTTGTCCATCTTTTACAATAATAATTAGCTTTATGAAAATCTTTTACCTCAGGGTTGGTTATTCTGACTCTTTGTATCCATAACATAAAACGTTATTTTTTGGTTAAAAGTTTATCTAAAGTGTAGGTCCTTTTAGACTGCAAGATACAAAAAACAAAACTGAATTTTTATACTACTATAATCATCGAGTAGTAGGAGAGTGATTACATGAATAAATACATCTTAACTAATAATATAAAAATTCACAGACACGTTGCGTCAACATTGGAGGTTAATTTGGCATACTGAACTGTGGTCAGTGATCCTTAATATTAATAATACTTTTTCAACAACATTTAAAATTATTAGTTTAATAAAGTTATGAAACTCTTCAGTGTTCATAGAGAATTCTCTGATTCTTCATATTGGATGAATTTGATTAGGTAAACAAATAACTCTGGTAAGCATGTTCGGCTGACTATTAAATTCTTTTAACTAGGAACAAATTGATTAATGCAATACTGTTTTACTCTTTCTTAAAGTTCATTATAAATTATTTTATTTAATTATCTCTGATAATTAAAGTTTATCATGTCTGTGGGCAATTACTAAATTTATAATTAGCTTTTGTCACACTTCTTAAATTGTTAATATATTAATTGAAATAATAAGGTTCATTGCACCCTTAGTGTTCCTATGAAAATGTTTCCTTCATCACTTTTGATGAAGTCTATTAAATAAGTGAATAACTTTTATAAATAAAATCAACTGTTGCTAACTCCTTTAGCAATTAATGAATTAATTAAATTGATAAGGTCCCATATTCCTTAGGTTTTCGTATTTAATTATCTTTCGATTTATTCGATAAGTCTTATTAATTATACTCAATAAAAATGTTTTATTGTGGCAGGTCTTAATTGCTCTAAGTATAGTTTAATTGTCACTATACTTGCTTGTATTTCCTTTTTTGTAATTGCACTTTTAGCCTTTTTATTAATACTTAGTTCACTTCCTATGCGCACATACTCAGCAAATAGACACTGATATAAGGTTCTAACATTCACTTTTTAGAATTTATCGATTTCCGTCAGCTGGTTGAGGTTATTTTCTTAAAATTTGGTCTCAGGAGCGGTGTGGCCTCTCCGCCGAAGTACTGTAATGAACTGTGTCCTCTTCGGTTTACAAATCCGGCATCTAATACTCGATGATGATTGCTGATTGGTTAATTTTCTTAATTTTTGTGATCCTTCGTTATATCTCGGCAAAATAGACGCCTTCAACGCGTCTTTTGACTGGTTTTGAGATTATAATAAATTGGTTTACATTATGACGCCCAAGGGCTGGCAAATTATTAAATCTTTATAATTAACATTATTCCCTTATCTTTGCTCTAATTAACAATTCATTATTACCATTGTTCAGGATTCTCTGAGACGAATAATTTGGATCCCCACACCATATGAGTTTGATCATTATTAACAAAAATAAATTTACTAATATCTTTATTAGCTTTTTATATATTATAATGTTTGTTTTAGTTATTTTGACTATTAAATTTCAATAAACATTGAGTATTCCTCGCTAACAGTGGAGTATGAACTCTTTACAATCATTTATAAGGTTGTATTTTGATAAAAATTGTCTTTGGCTGTTTAGGCCTAATTCAATATTAGTTACTATATTTTAATTACACCTTTCCATTTTTATTCCTTACTTTTACTGCAACCTTATTACTTATAATTATTGTTGTTTACAACTTCTTATCACCATTACTATATTATTCATGACATAAGAAAATACTTTTTTCTAATTAACATTACAAATAACTTGGCTAGGCATATTGGCCTATGATACTGTAGCGGGTCATTTTTGGGTGTTTTTATTTTAACCGTTTGGGGCATTTATATTTTATTTATTTCGTTTTCGGGCGGACTGGTATAATAAATTTGTAAAACTGTAATTTTATTGTGCAACGTATAATAGTCAGTGTAACAGAACAGTGAAACAAAGAAATAAGGCGCAGTTGTTGTTGAGGAATGCGGCAGAGCATTTGCACCTCCACCAAAATTCTAAGAACTATGTAAATGTGTGTCAACGCTCAAGCGCAACTACACCTGCATGCGCTCAAAGGACGCTCTGACAAAAACTCAAGATGGCCAGAGCGTAAAAAATATTCGTCGTCTTCTCTAAGACCTCACGGAAGTCGCATTAAACTCCGCCTACTGTTGGTGACATCAGCGGAACCAAGTCCAATATCGGCCTCTGGACATACACACATACCGGCTTTAATCCATATATAAAGTGGTTACTTCCCAACAAATGATGCCGGAGCGACGAAAACATCGTGGCAGTAGAGAACCAGATTCCCTCCAGGAACAGGTACATGTACCTGTTACGTACACAGTGACAGCAGTCGACATTAAGTAGAGACGCCATACAGTCAACAGGACGCCAACTACAGTAACAGACATCTAAAGTTTCGGTTTGGGCCCGGTTGGTCGAGTTTTCGTAAATGTTTTTAACTCAATAAGACCGACCGGGACCCCAGAAGGTAATGAACATATCGGAGTGAGTAATACTGACAGTGATGTGGAGAGATTGAAGTGATAAAACAAATAGTGAAGTTATGGGACCAACCGCGTGTTCGGCCGGTATCGTGTTCGTGGATGGGCACCGCGGATAACAATCGGAATATTTAAAAATTGAATAAATAAAGGGGAATGTATATAAAAAACAAAAGGTATGGAAGAGTGCGTGGGCAATATGGGCTGCCTTAGTCGTAAGTATAGTTTAAGGTAATTAAAACTGGATTTTGTAGCATTCTCATTCTGGTAATTATAACAATTAATCATGACTAATTCTTTTGTACTCATAGCAGTGAAAATTGACTTAATTCAGTAAAGTGATAGTTTACTTTGAAAATGTGTTAGACTAAATTATTTCGTCATTGCCACTTCCTCATTTCTGTGTTGATAAAATTCGTCTAAACGTTCCGGAATTTTCTGAATTATTAATTGGGTGGGTCAGATTGCTAAATTGTCCGTTTTATTAAGGTAAAGTGTAAAGGTTTTCGATATTTTATCCTATATAAAAAATAATCGTGGCGACCTTGGTCTTCTGGTAAAATTTCAATAACAGGTAAGTGTTACAATTGCGTGCAGGTAAGTCCTGGTAGTGGTTATATTTATATTATATATTTCGGTATATTTTTTATTGTTACAATACTATCAATTAGTTTTACCTATTGTCTTTTAATAATGGTTTCTTAACCATTTCTATTATGACACAATTACTCTGAAACGATCATTACAACTTCTGATCGCCTCAGTTTTAGTTATTACATTCTTATTGTGTTCATTTTAGTCTTTATAATCACTCCTAGTTTTGTACTCTTGTGTGTTACATGTATTACTTTCATTAGAAATTACATAATTGTTTTTTAAGTCATTGCTTCTTACATAATTGGTCATTACAATAACTACAAAGTTTGACAATGTTTTGGGCTGTACCAGTATTTTCTCCCTTGCTGTTAATTTATCACCAGTTCTTGCATCTAGTGCTACTTGACAAGTACTTTTAATTTTCATTATTAAGACTCAATTTTATTCTACTAATTATTGGTTCATATTCTGTTAGCGGTATTATATATTATTGATTCTACTGATATCAACTGTAACGTTTATTTTACTTTTTACTTTAATTTAAATTGCTAAATAAAATTAGCTGTGTTCGCGTCCATATTTCGGATGCCATCTTGCAATATTGCCAACTTTATTTACTTACCTAAAATTCAACCAAGGTCCGTGAAGGCGTATTTGGGAGACAGAACAAGGTTATTTCAGTAAACAAATTGATTGGTTGTGTTCACATATTACTCTCTTTTATTCTCAATTACTTCAGTCCTACATTAAACTTTCCCTTAATGCATTTAGTCATAGGTCACCATGAAACAAGTTATATAAAAAAGATATAAAAACCCATCAATAGTAGTGAACCAATGTTGACATATATTGCTACGACAGCACAGAACAATCTACGCGCTTATCGAATATGCCAGAAGGATCTCGATGTAAGCGTGTGGTGTACGTGCTACTAGACGCATTTTGCAAGAATTTTCTCGACTGTGCCGGGCTTCGCTCGGGCACTCGGACTGTGTCAAGGCCGTAGTAATTACGTAGTTCACGAAAGATAAGACGCAGGTTGGAAGCTTCTGGTGTGTGAGCGTGACTATAAATACATCGGGTAGCGGCCTTAGTTTCAGTTCCATGCGAGATATTGGTTAGTGCGGTTCGAGAGTATTAGTGCGATATATTTCCAGAGCGGTTCGAGTTATTATTGTGTACGTTCAAGTAGTTATTATAGAAGTGTTGCGTTTTATAATCAGACGGTATAATTGTAATACAATTGAGTTTTAATATTTGTGGACATTTTATTACGTGTGTACAATTTTCATTTGATTTGTTGTAGAGACTGTGTTGTTAATTACGAACTATTTTTACTGTAACAATTAAAGGTGTGATTAGTGACTTAATTGGTGTCTTGTACTTATTTTGTTTCCACTGTACCTACGACGATCGAGTAGACCGTCGTAACAGTGGTGTCAGAAGTGGGATAGAACGGTTAACAGTGGAAACAGTGGACGCTTTGTACAAGACAAGTGTGATTCGTAATTAATCGATAAACAATGGATGCCAGTCAGATGATGGAAAATTTACAGGCGCTGCTGTTGCAGACAGAAAAACGACAGGACAAGAAACGCAGACAGGAGGCGGAGGAAGCAGAAAGACGACAAAAAGAAGAACGAATACTAGAAAGAGAAGAAGCAGAAAGACGACAAAAAGAAGAACGAATACACGAAAGAGAAGAAGCAGAAAGACGACAAAAAGAAGAACGAATACAAGAAAGAGAAGAAGCTGAGGAACGTCAGAAAGCACTAATGCTAGAAACAGAGGAAAGACAAAAAGAGGAACATAAGCAGGAGGCAGAGGAACGTAAACGTGAAGCAGGTGACATCAAAGCATTAATTCATGAACAAAAGCAGATGCAAGAACATACTACCGCAGAATTGGGTCTCCTACGTGGTGACGTAGGTGAATTACGAGGTGAGCTCAACAATCAGATTACCAGAATATCTGACGTAGAAGAATCCATGTCAAATAAAATAGCTAAAGTAGAAAAATCTGTCTTGATTGTGGAAAAAGTTATGTCAACAAAAATATCTGCAGTAGAAAACTCAATGGCAAACATAAGAGAACAAATTAAAATTGAAGTTGAACAGTGCATGAAGATTCAACCAAAACAAATTTCTGAACAGACTGTACCAGTGATCAAGACAGAAAAAGACACAGAAAATAAGTTAACAGAGAAAGTCACTTTGCCTGCAGTAGGGACAGTTCATGTCAAAGCTCCATCCTTTGACGGAAGCAGTCACTGGGCAACGTACCTCCGCCAATTTGAAGCTGCTGCATGCGGAAATAATTGGACAGAAAATGACAAGGCGGTTTCACTTGTTCTTGCATTAAAAGGACCCGCGGCAGAACTACTACAGAAAGTGCCACCTGACAGCCAGAACACCTATGCCGAGTTGATAAAAGCTCTGGAATTACGGTATGGTGATAAACATTTGTGAGATGTGTACTGCACCCAGTTGAGAGCAAGGCGACAGCATTCCGGGGAAAGTCTTCAAGAGTTTGAAGCAAGTATCGACAGACTAATTAGACTGGCCTATCCTGAAGCGCCAGAAGATTTTCGAACGCGTTTTGCGATGCAGACATTTACTGCCGGTGTCCGAGATAACGAACTACAGCAAGTGTTATGAATGGCAAGACACCAGAACAGTGCGGATGCCCTGGTACATGCTTTGCAATTTGAGGCCACCAAATCAGCGTCTGGTTGGACAAGTCATGAAGTGCGCGCTCTAAAAGATCGCGACGGCACAGACGATGAGGAAGAAGAACAAGGAACAGAGACTCGACGGTCGGCGCCACAGACTAAAATAAGAAAGGATGGAAGACCGAAGTGTTATCGATGTGGGAAACCTGGACAACTACAACGAGATTGTCGGGTTAGAATTCAGTAGCACGGAAACGAGCAGTAGTCAGTGTGCTGACTAACTGGAGGAACGAAGCCCCTAGGCAATACGCAATTTCTACACTTCAGAAAAACAGCGGGAGCTTGGTAGTTACCGGATTTGTTCAAGAAACGCCAACCTCGATTACAGTTGACACAGGCGCAACAGTTTCTATTGTGCGCCCCGTCGTGGTGAAAGATCTCAAGCCAATCTGGTGCTCTTGCAGCTTGCGAACAGCTACTGGACGGCCTGTAAAAGTGTATGGAAAAGTGGAGATACACCTACGCCTCGGTCGACTTTAGTTTAATCATCAAGTACTTGTTGCAGACATTGTGGATGAAGCAATTCTTGGTGTGGACGTTATGAACGCATACGGGTTTATAGTCGACTTCAAAAACAATGTCTTGAGAATCGGAGGCGAAGAGATAATGCTATCAACAATGACGACAACAGAAAAATCGATGGACGTCATAAACCAAGTGGCCGTAACTGTTCCGCCAAACTCCGAAAAGATCATCATGGTTAGAACTGCGGTAGATACTAGGGGCAATCAGTGCTCTACATTCGAACCCCAGGTAGTCAGCACACCGGGCATACTAATTGCCAGAAGTTTAGTAAAACCTGACGAAACCGGAAATGTACCTATTAGAGTGGCGAATATTTTTGATCAAGCTATCACTTTACAAAGCAATACGCTCCTAGGCAAATTTGACTCCTGTAGCCTGGGTAGCCGGAATAACGCAACGAAGACCCAGTTTTTCGGATACTTCTAAATTACCAGAGGAACTGCAAGAATTATTGAGCAGATCTTCTAACGACCTCTCAAGTGGTGAGGTAAAAGAACTCGGACAGTTTTTACACGAATTCAAAGATTGTTTTGCAGTTCAGGGACAGTCACTGGGAAGAACCTCTCTTGTGCAACATCGCATCAATACCGGGGACACAACACCGATACGCCAACCTCCTCGAAGGCCTCCATTATCTAAACAAGAGGAGATGTCTCGGTTAGTACAGGACATGTTGACAGAGGGAGTAATCGAACCTTCGTCAAGTGCTTGGTCTTCCCCTGTAGTGCTGGTAGCGAAGAAGGATGGTGGATTGCGTTTCTGCGTAGACTACCGGAGGTTAAATGACGTTACAAAGAAAGACTGCTACCCATTACCTCGCGTTGACGATACACTCGACACGTTGTCCGGAGCACAGTGGTTTTCCACATTGGACCTGAAGAGTGGATATTGGCAAGTGGGTCTTCATCAAGAAGACAAGGAAAAGACCGCTTTCTCGACCCCAAGTGGCTTATTCCAATTTAACGTCATGCGATTTGGACTCTGTAATGCACCGGCAACATTTGAGAGATTGATGGACCTGATACTCCGAGGCCTGACGTGGAAAACTTGCCTTGTTTACTTAGACGATGTCATAGTGATCGGGAAGACTTTCGAAGATCATTTGGAAAACCTTAAGGAAGTTCTAACTAGAATTCACGGTGCACAACTGAAGCTGAGCCCGAAGAAGTGTTCTCTATTCCAGAAGGAAGTACAGTATTTGGGCCATCTGGTTTCGGCAGTGGGCGTTGGCATGGATCCTAATAAAGTAGACACCGTAAGAGACTGGCCAGTTCCGAAGAATAAACACGAAGTTCGGAGTTTCCTGGGGTTATGCTCATATTACCGACGTTTTGTGAAAGGCTTCGCTACTATTGCTAAACCACTACATGAGCTAACGGAAAATAAACGAAACTTCCAATGGTCGAGAGAGTGTGAACAAGCATTTAGAACGTTGAAGATTGCATTATGTTCGCAGCCAATTCTCGCTTTTCCAGCTTCCGAAGGGAAGTACATCGTAGACACAGACGCAAGCAATACTGGTCTAGGAGCAGTTTTGTCTCAAGTGCAGAACGGTGAAGAACGAGTGATAGCGTATTACAGCAAGACGCTTTCTAAACCAGAGAGAAATTATTGTGTTACAAGAAGAGAGTTGTTGGCAATTGTCAGAGCTTTGGAGCACTTCCATAAATACCTCTATGGGAGAGAGTTTTCACTACGTACTGACCATGCTGCACTTGCATGGCTCTTGAGATTTAAAAATCCGGAAGGACAGTTGGCAAGGTGGCTCGAACGTCTGCAAGAGTACAACTTCAAGGTACAACATCGGCGGGGGCGCCTGCACGGTAATGCAGATGGCTTATCACGAAGACCATGCCCGGAAGACTGCCGACATTGCCACAGAAAGGAAGAACAAAACCCAAGCGAACATGTTCAAGCTATCACTGTAGATTTCCTGGCTGATGGCTGGACAACACAAGACTGTCGACAAGAACAGGTGACTGATGAAGACATTGGACCGATCTTGACAGCAAAAGAGGAAGGTCGCCGCCCGGATTGGCAAGATATCTGCCATGGTTCCGAAGTGCTGAAGGGCTACTGGGCACAATGGGAATCTCTCACCTTAGAAAACGGATTGCTGAAAAGGGCTTGGGAAAGTGCAGATGGACGAGACGTGGTCATGCAGTTGATAGTTCCCCGAAGTAAAGTGCAGTCTGTTTTGAAGGAGATGCATGATGGAACATCTGGAGGCCATCTTGGCGTTAACAAAACCCTTGACAAAATACGGAAGCGATTCTATTGGCTCCATCTTCGCCACGACGTAGAGGAATGGGTTCGGACGTGTGAAATATGTGCTGCAAGCAAGGGCCCACAAACCAGAAGCAGGAGAAAAATGAGACAGTATAACGTTGGACAACCTTTCGAGAGAATTGCCATAGACATTGCTGGACCATTCCCAGTTACTGACGATGGAAACCGGTACATCATGGTTGTAGGTGACTACTTTACTAAGTGGGTGGAAGCCTACGCAATTCCAAATCAGGAGGTTACCACTGTGGCAAAGCAGTTAGTTCACAACTTCTGTTGCCGTTATGGAGCCCCTATGGAAATCCATACGGACCAAGGGAGAAATTTCGAATCAGGAGTGTTTAAAGAATTATGCCGTCTACTTGGAATTCGAAAGACCAAACAAATTGATTGGTTGTGTTCACATATTACTCTCTTTTATTCTCAATTACTTCAGTCCTACATTAAACTTTCCCTTAAAGCATTTAGTCATAGGTCACCATGAAACAAGTTATATAAAAAAGATATAAAAACCCATCAATAGTAGTGAACTAATGGTGACATTATATATATATATATATATATTTCAATCACTTTCTGCTACAGTCCGTTTCTTGATGTATATAATACTATAATACTTATAACTATTTTACCTCAAGATGTATTTTTTCTTTAGGGACATGTTATAATATTTAGTATTATAGTATAATATATATATATATCTATATATTGTCGTATAACTTTCTTGTTGTTGTTTCTTGTATAGGGTTTATAATGTCATAAGTTGCCCTCTCATAAGCCCCGCGATTGGCCGCCACTCTGTAGTAGGCTCGTGTAGTGCAGGTGTGTTGATATAACGTTGTTTAATCTGTTTTAATAAGTCACACCTTGGTCGTGTTACTCTGTAATATAACGTGATGTAGTGGTAGGATGAGAGAGATTGTATTTGTCGGCTAGTGCTTTTTGAATTTTCCCGCACTTCTGGTTAACACGGCGATCGGCTCTAACAGTATTTTGGCAGTTGTAGGTTAATTTATTTCTAGTTGTCGGCGAGGCTATATTCACCTACGTACCTGCTTGCTCCCACTAATACCTGTGAACAAACTCTTGTCCTATTTGCATATTGAAATGATAACTCGGTTACTGGTAATTATTGGTTTTTTATTCTTCAGCTTATTTGGTTAAACAAAAGTAAATGGTTCGGTCTTGGATCGACCTTGACAAGTTCGTATCGATTCCGACCTTCAACGAATTGTAAATAATTATAATGTAAATTTAATAATCTCAGGGTTTGGGTTCTTTGGGCCAGTTAAGAAGTCAGAAATGCTTTTAAAAAGGTGTACAACACATTACAAATACATTAAAATAAGAAATCTTAATTAGTGTCAACAAGTATGAATGTTATGTTTTTAACTAACTGCGTCAACGACGACTTTATTTGCACTGGCAAATAATGCTACACAAGATGGCCGCCCTGGTCAGTTAACCAAGCGTCATGTGCTTCCTATGTTTTTTTGTTTAAATAAAATGTTATTATCGTTAACCACTGTATTACTGTTCAGTGGTTATTTCAATTATCACTGTAGATAGTTTGTATAGTGTAGTGAAGTTGATCTATGTGTAGTGTTGTTACGAAATTACTTTGGAATTATATTTACGTTCCTTGTATAATGCAGCTCTCTCGGATTTTTGATGTTGGTGTTGATTTAAGCTTCCATCGGTCAGTGGTAGTTCTTTTATTTCCTCTATAAGTTTTTTGGTATATTTTCCTCTTCTGTGGTTTTGTTTATGTCATTAATTTAGTGCAAGTTTGATTTTTTTTATCTTCACTCGAAGCGTCAGCTATACGACTTTTGATCCTTTCTATCTGGCGTTCAACAATACAATAATTCATGCTTCTCGTCTTAGTAACGGTTTTTTGACCAGTAAACTGTGTTTTTGATTGGTCAGTTTGCACGAATTTGAGGTCAAGCGGCACATAGTACCAAAATCATATCCTTGCCTTTCATGTCAAAAAATACTCCTTTGTTACCTTTTGTTTAAATTAAAATTAGTTTACATAGTTTTGTTCCTATTACAAAGATCTACATTTTGATATATAATTTTATATGTGTTAACTTTATATTAGGCGTTTTTACACCTTTACAAGAATTCTAAATCTGGACCATAGTACTGCCCTAACTTTTATTATACAATACTTAATTTTTTGTTGGACTCATTAATTTTGATTCACAATTATTCTAAAACTTGTCTCTTACTTAAATTTTGGTCCTTCTTTGTTATTGTCTTATATTAATTTGGTAACTTAATCATTTCTGACATTATCTTATTTTATATTACATGTTCGGCCTAGGCCTAAAATTTGATTTCAGTATCATGTTCTGATTCACATTAATTATTAACTAGTTTTTTTTTTGTTTTGAACCCTTTTGCCTGATTACATTTGTTTACAGCTTATTACATGATCTTTGTCCCTTAACATATTCTAACAATATTTATTAATTAACACAAAATCTCTTAACATACTAACTTAAATGTTGCCTTCATGGTCAAGATTACATTCATTCATGAACAAACAATAACATAAACTATTTTTCATAATACCAATTCCATTCCCATACCATTAAACTTTACTAGTGGACCATTAATATATTGTCTACATGGGCCTCTATTTAGGTATCTTTTGGTATTATGTTGTAACATATACTTTCTATTTTGCCTATAGGCTTAATACACTTCTTCTAATCCTTTACAAGTGATTCATGAATGATAAAATTAATGAAATTGGCCTAAATCAAAGAAAATAAACATAGTTAAGCAATGCTAATGCCTTCTCTTTAAAAACCAACAACATGGGTTAAACAACTACAAAACTTCCAATAACTAATACTACACTACTACAATTGTTTGTTTTCACTCTGGCATTTAGTATGTCTGTTACTTTATAATGCCTTCACGAGTTGTTTCTCTCGTATCGACCTATTTGGTTTCTTACACTTAATATAATTGGAGGGATCATTGACCTCCACAGTCTTATCTGCGTGATTAATGATCATCCTCGTTTCCACTTTTTTCACTTTTCACTTATACACCTTTCACAAGTTCTGTCTTATTCTCTACAGTACATGGTTTCTATTTATTACACTTTTGTGTTGTACTTTTATTTTACATGGTTAATTATTTGAGTTCAGTTATTCTGACTTTTTATCATTTGGATTATTTTGTTATTTATTTGGGGCTCTTGTTATGTCACATTACATATGCTCCCCCTCCAAGACACGGTTATTTTTATGTAACTGGGGTTTGGGGAAAATAAGCTGTTACCTTCTTTATTTGTGGTATTTTTTCATTTCAGTGACGTTATATGTCCCTTTTATCTTCTTTGTATTTGGGTTCACTAGTATGTAAGTGTTGTTATTGTTTTTGCTTATTAGGAATGGTCCATGATATAATAGCAGCAACTTCTTCATTATGCCTTCTGCCCCGCTCGGCTGCTGTCTATTTCTGATTAACACTTTCTCTCCAACCTCAAACTTGATTTCGGGTGTTCCCTTTTTGTCCCGTCTTCTCTTCTTTAATTCTGTTTTATGTAATATCCGGTTGTACACTCGGGTTAAATCTACTCCTTCACTCGGTAATTCTGGAAAATTTATTATTTCATTTATTTGTCGGGGTGGTGGCTTGTTGAACATCATTTGGTATGGACTGATTCCCAGGGTTTTGTGACATGCTAAATTCAAATACATATCTGCGTTAGGGTAATATTCAGTCCATAGTCTATGGTTCTCGTGGCAGTACGTCCTGAGGATTCTACCCACTTCTCGTAGTACTCTCTCGGCAGGATTGCTCGAAGGGTGGTAGATAGAGGTTTTGTAAGTTTTAATATTTTTATTCAGCATTTCCTCTCTCCACTTCCTACCTTTGAACTGAGTTCCATTTTCAGTTATGATGGTTTCTGGGGTTCCAACATCAATTACATATTTTTCATTGATTACTTTAATAATGACATTTGTTGACGCTTTACTGATTGGTTATAGCTTCGTGTACTTGAAAAAGTGATCCCACACTATTACTATATACTTATATCGACGCCTAGCTCCACTTCGGGGAAATGGGCCGCAGATGTCGAGAAATATTTTCTCCAGTTTCCTGTTTGAAGTGATTGTTATTAGCGCTCCTTCCTTCCTGGAGTTGTTTACTTTAACTTTTTGACAAATGACACATCTTCTTACAATTTGCCTAACTCTTTTATTTATGCCCTTTATAAACACATGCTCTTCTAGGGCACTGACCACCTTTGCGGGTCCCATGTGACCGTACATATGATGATAATTTTCAATCAGTCCCTGTTCCAATGATTTTGGGATATATAATTTCCATTGATTATTTTTAGTATTGGGCTTAGTAAATATTAGTTCTTTATGTAGTTGGTAATATGGTGTTATTTTTAAGTCATTATTCAGGATGCGTTCTCTGATCTGAGCTAATTTTTGGTCTGTGACTTGTTCTTCTTGGATCCTACCCAGTATATTTGAAAGTTCTTTTTTACTGATTACTGTGTAGTACACCTTCCCGATGTCTTCTCTATCCACATCAAAAGTGCCCTTTTTCACGTTCACTCTCGATAGAGCATCCGCAGCTGTGTTCTTTTTTCCAGGTATATATTCCTACGTGATGTGGTATTCTTGTAATGCCAAGATCCAGCGAGTCAATCTCCCATGACTTAAATTGCATCTTTGCAGGAAGGAAATGGATTTGTGGTCGGACCTCACCGTGATGGTATATCCTAATATATAAGTTCGGAACTTACTGCAAGCGAAGACTACACTCAGTAGCTCCTTTTCTGTGACGTTGTAGTTATATTCGCTCTGGTTAAGTACATGACTGGCGAAACTGATAACTAGGTGGTCTCCCTCATCACTCTCTTGATAGAGCTCTGCTCCTAGGCTCACGTCACTTGTGTCGCAATTAATAAAGAACCTTCGGTTGAAATCGGGATGGTGAAGCATGACCTTCTCTAGAAATTTTTCTTTAATTGTTTTGAACGTTTGATCATCTTCTTCACCCCACTTCCACTTGTACTTCGAGGATAATACATGCTTAAAACGGGATGTTAATTTAGAATAATCTTTTTGAAACTTTCGGTAGTAGTTACCAGTCCCCAAGAATGATTGTAACTGTCTTACATTTCTTGGTCGTGGGAAATTCTGAATTGCCACTACCTTTTCCGGAGATGTTGATATCCCTGTTTCAGTGAGTACGAAACTGAGGAAGTTCAATTTATTTGTAAGCAGTTAAGATTTTTCTAACTTGAGTGTGATATTATTCTCTGCTAATCTATGTAATACCATCTCTACCTGTTTGCAATGTTCTTCCCAAGTTTTGGATGTTATAAGTAAGTCATCCACATATACTGTGGTAAACTCCCAACACCTCCCTGCCTAAAACTTGATCCATCACCTTTACAAATACAGCTACTGAAGTTATTAGCCCAAATGGGAGTCTTTTGAAGTGATAATTTCGGCCCTCGAAGATGAAAGCGACATATTTTCTGCTGTGTGGGTGCAGTTCGACCTGCCAGTATCCACATACTGCATCTAAGATGGTCATATATTTGCAATCCTTGAATTTCTTCATGATCTCGTCGATCTCACCTGGTGACGTCCTGTCGTTAATTATGTATTTATTAATTTGTCGTGCATCTAGGCACAAACGTACCGTCCCATCTTTTTTCTGTACTGCGACAATTGGACTCGTGAACGGTGATGAACTACTTTCAATTATATCCTGGTCAATCATCCGTTGTATCTCCTTCCTTACTGCTGGTTTCAAGGATTATGCAATAGAGTATGATTTTTTATTAAAGTTTATTCGATGGTTGAAAGTCAATTCACTTATAAAGTTTTTAGCTTTACCGGGCAAATTTGAAAAAAACCTTTTTGTACTTATTCAATACTGCTACCAGTTGATCTTTCTGTTCTGTATTAATCTTCTCTGTATTGGTAACTTGAAATGAATATATTTCATGTAACTTCTGAGTCCATATCTCTTTCCTGTGGATAGTCTGATTCATGGTTCAATGTCTTCTTATCCTCCCTATCATTATATATCAAGGTGAACGTTTGTTGATCGTGACTGGCACAATTTCGGCCCACAATCTCACTCGACCATTGACCTTGTTCATGGCACAGCGTTACCTTCCCACTGCCCATATCAATAAGAGCTGAGTGCCGCCGTAGCGTATCACACCCAATCATAACTTTGAACGGTAGCCCTTGGGCTACTAAGAACACCATTGGAATCATTCTGTCTTTACTAGATACGTCTATTTGTACCTGTTTCTTGATGGACTTATTTGCTTTACCTGTTGCTCCCATGATTATCATATTACTATCTGGTAGTGTAGGTATGTTTTCTTTACATGCATCTTTAATTCTGTTAAACTCTGTTTGATCGATTAGTGATATATCTGCCCCGGTATCAACCATTATTTCCGTCATTACCCCTTGCAACTCAGCAGTAATGAATATAATTTGAGTGTTATTGTTATTTGTAGAGGATGACATCTACACTTCTTCCATTAGATCGTCTCGAATGTTCTTCAAGTAGTTATTTTCCCTATAGATGGTTTCATTAATAGCACACCCGTCCAATTCTCGCAGTGATGGGTCAGTCTCTGTTCTCACACTGCCGCATCTAGTTTTCCGCCCTGTCCTGAGGTTGGTTACCTTGGACAGTCTCTTCTTGGTTTCTCGGAAGTCTATCTTCTACACTCCTATTCCTAGGTTGGTTTCTTCTGTCGTTATCTTGGTATCCTCTACCATTGTCAAAATTCCTTCTCCCTTCCCTATACCTATTATTACCATTTCGGTTGTAATTGTCATTATTATTATTATTATTATTATTATTATTATAGTTACGGTTGTGATATGTATTATTATTATTATTATTATTATTATTATTATTATTATTATTACGTTGATTGTGGTCATTCCTGTTGGCATGGTTTGTCCTTTGATGCTGATCACGATTTTGTTCCTCCCTATTAAAAGTTGTTCGTTCATATTGTCTTCTCGACCTCCTGTAATAATCTTATTGTTCATAATCACCTAGCAATGCTTCCATGGCTGATATGGTCTTGATCTGACCGCAAAGTCTAACCTGGATGATTCCTTCATCAAAATGATAGGCCATTTTATTTACTAGACATTCTTCTGAAATGTGTGGTTCCAGTTTGCGAGCTACACATACTTTACCCAGGAAGTAGGCTGTTGGTGACTGGCCTAGATTGGGATTATATTTTCCATTAGTGAGGTTATCTCTCACTATATTTTGTATTGACTCAGACCAATACTTGGACCGAAAAGCTCGTTTAAATTCTTCATAGGTGTTAATTTCATTTCTTACTGCTGACCACCAATTGTCTGTTATTCCTTTGAAACCGTCGTCCAACAAAGTCTTAGTTGTACTCCATCTATTTTCTTTCATTCGACTCAGTCCTTCATTTATGCATTCCAGGAATTCAATGGTGTTTTTTCTGTAATCTTTGAAACTCACACTGTCTCGGTTCTCTAGTGTGGTGTGGTGAGTACTGCATGTCGGTCTGACGTTTAGTCTATTCATTTCTTCTTGTATGTTCATTTGTATGTGTTGCATATTTTATATTCTTTCTTTGTTACCATTTACCTGATTCTTCACTTGGTCTACTTCGTCACTTATTTTTGTCATTCTTCCGGACATATTGCCTTGTATCTCATCCAACTTCTCCTGCGTTCCTTGCTGTGTCGCTATTATTCTGACTTGATTATTTGTTTCTACCATTTCTATTTTGGTATCCACTTCTACTCTGAACTGTACGATGGTTTCTTCAGTTTTCTCCAGCCTTTCCTTGGTCTCCGCTATTTGTTGTTTCACTTCTTCATTATACTCCTCCACCCTCTGGCTAAGTGTTTCGGTGACATTGTAACGGGACATTTAGGCCTACCTGGGATAATATAAAAAATTATTATGTTTTGATAAAAATAATATTTCCTTATGTAATAATAATTTTGGGGAGGCATAAAAGGTAATATGAAATAATAATTTTGGGGAAAAGTAAACAAACTTTATTTCATAAATTATACAACGCAACAAATATTGAGCGAAATTGTGCCAAGGTCAACTCCAGTGACAAGCAAAACAGTTATTTTTAGAAGAGTGACAAACATATTATGTAATTTAACAGATCGTACGAGGTTACGTCAGTTCATACGTCACGCTGGTATGCGAGGTGTGTCAGTCCAGCATCACATATTGGCGTAGTGATACAAACAAGAACAATAAGAATTGGTCACGTAACCCACGACCACTTCAGAAAATAGCGCAGTTCCGTTAGTCCCAGTCTGCAATAACAACTTGCGTGAGTAACACCTATAAGTTCCGGAACTAAAATCGCGGGCGCCCGCATGCACGTAAAAATGTAAAAAGTGAAGTAACAAAATTTTAACATAAATGTGGATTAACAGTATTTTGTTTTGAAATAGAACGTTAAAGGTAAAAGAGAAAAAAGTGAAATGTGAGGATAAATCGGGAGTGCTTGGGACAGTTGGAGCCGTTGGAATAATGCGCAGATAAGTAACCAACAATCAGAAGTCTATTCTAAATTATATAATCATTCAATTGGTCATCAGAATTACAACAATGTATATAGGTTTTAAAGAAAATCATGAGCTCAAAAGGGGGTTATAAGAAAAAGAAATCAAATATGTAAAGTACGAAAGTGTGCGTGGCTGTGTGAATGTACAGAATATATACAATTAAGGAGTGCTGGTTGCGATAGATTAGATATATATTTAAATAAATGATCTAGTGTAAGTCATTTTGAGAATAGAGAAAATGTTGATGATAATAATTACTTTATTTGTTTTATCAATTGAGCCTCGTGGCCAAATATGTTCAAATGCTTTAAAGAAGGGGTTAAATGTACAAGAATAGGAGAAAATGAAAATAAAAGGGAATGTCATTGGTAACAAATAAATAAACGAGTTATTTACTGCAAATAAACCATTCTGATCTCCTGTTCGCCTAAAATCGGACCTGGCCCTGGTAAGTACCTATTTTTTTTCTTGTAGTTGGTAACACAAGATGGCGCCCGAAAAAATCAGAAAGAAAGCAATGAATAGAATTAAAATTAATTAAGTTCTAATTATGAATAATAAGTTATAGTACAATTGGCGCTTCCGAACTGGGACATTTATATAAAAATATTTTTTTTATATAAATATAGGCCTACTTGGGAGAACAGAATGGTTGTTTGAGGTAACTAAAAAGTGTGTAAACGTAAGTAATAAGGTTATGTTGTGTTTGATTATATGTTAGATACACAGTAAGATATTAAAGAAAAATATTTAAAATTGCGAACAATAACGAGAGTGTCAGCCTCACTGACATTGAGAATGAAAGCCAGATAAATGTTGAATTAAGTGTGACTGAGTCGCAAATTATGAGTGAAGGAATTCATTCATCACCAGTCCCGACTAAAAAATCTGAAGATAATGAACTAATAAAAAATGATTCTGTTACTTTTTAATGCACAGAGTGTAAAGTTTGATGAGAAATTTAATAAATTCGATGGGAAATTTGATGAACAGAGAGTAATGTTAAATAAATTTGATGTAAAGTTGGATGAACAAAAAAGTGATTCCAATCTGAAATATGATAAAATAAATAACAAATTTGATGAGAAGTTTGACGAAATAAGAGAGGAAGTTAAGAAACAAAATTTTAACTTTAACCAACAGATTAACGAAATGAATGCATGTTATGAGAATATGCAAGAAAAAATCATAGAAGCGATAGATCAGGTGTATGATAAACAAATTGCCAGAGTAGATGACATTATTAATAAATTGAAAACGAATAAAGTAGAGGACAATTCTGAGATTAAAAGGGGGTAGAGAAGAGCGGAGAAACAGATAAATTAAACGAAAATGAAAATAAAGATGATAAGGTAAGTAGGGGTGAGAATTATGACAATATAAGTAAAAATATGGTGTTAGAGAATAATGGTGTGAATATTGAGAGTGGTGATGAAATTTTAGAGGGAGTAAAATGTAATAATGGAATGTTAGTGTGTGTTGATGAGTTAGAGAGAAAGTGGAGAGAGAGTATACGATAGAGGGGTTGCAGGGGGTAAATTTGTCCCGTGATGTAGTTGGGGATGAAGAAAAGGCTTCACGAGTATATTTGGGAGACATATGGTCTGCAAATAGTTGTCCCTGGATTTTTTGTGCACCTGATAGGTGGTGCAGCAATAAAGTTGTAGTGTCCCCTGCATATATTGAGAGAGAGAGAGAGTGTGACTTGGGGTTATGATGAGAGATATTTTGAGAGAGAGAGGTATGGTGATAGTAAGATAGAATTGTTTGATGTTGGGAGAAGTTATACAGAATTGAGAGAGAGAGTGAAGCGAGAGAGAGATGATGATTATATTGAATTCTTACCTTATGACATAATTGGTGCAGCAGTAGAAGACAATAATAATGACGAATTATTAACTTACCTGGTGGTGACAGATAATACTAAAGGTGACAGGACTATACTCAATCATGACAAATTATATGATATGGTAATATGGAATGATCATATTAATTATAAGGATATGGTGGAGGAATATGACAATATAAATAATCATTACATTGATAATAATAATATAATGTATTCGATAATAAATGATGTGTGTAGACCTAAGATCAGATTATTATATGATGATGGGGGTTAAATAAAAAATCGGTGTATGAACATTTAACTATGTGAACAGTGTGGTTTTGAAATGGATTGTCTTATGAACTGATATGTGGTCAATGATAACAAATAATAAGCTGAATTGTATATTTTTCTGTGTGTTAATGTTAGATGTATTGGTGTATTACATGATGGTGTATTATGTGTTATGTAAATAATGTATATATGTATTAAATTGATTTGATAATAATTCTAAAATTTTACAGACTAAATAAGTGATGAAAGTAATTGTGAGATTTTAAATTGATTGAATTTAAATAAGTTGAGATAAATTAATTAATTGATGTTGATAATGAATATAAATGATTTTCAGAAATCTAGATGATATAATGTATAATAAATGATTAACATACAATATGTTTAGGTGTTGAGTTGTACTGTTATTATGTAACCCTCGGTACTTTTTTAATAATGAATTATATTATATACTTCCACTTACCTTTAATTTTCGATCTGGCCGGATCTCTAAGTGGGGACGAACCCCGTTCGTACAGCGAACTTGACAGCACATCAAATGAAATAAGGTTTTTTAAAATGATTCTGTTTACCAAAATATATCAGTTGAAAAATAATGGTTTTTTTATTTTATGATTGTTAAAAATTTTAGACAGGTATAAAATATGAAAAAAAAAAGTTACTCTCTCCACATGGTTTTTAAATTTTGAATTACAGTATCAGAAATGCATAATGATTAATACAAAAACATAATAAATGCCTTACCTTATTTATATCACACACAAACATAAACAGCCCAGCCTGCAATTTTTTACACACTCACAGACACACAGAAGATTACAAAACCCTTAACATTTTTTAAAATATACCCATCCCTGCCGGCACGTGGCGATCGCTCGAGCGCTGTATTTCATTTTTTGGTATTTAGTTGTGTGTCCGAAATAGATTCTGATATTTTCAATTCGAGTACTCACTCCACTGTCACATTACCGTTAATTTACATATCACTTTTACTTGAAATTATAACATTTTTGAAAAGAGTCCACTTGGCTCTATACCTGCGCAGGTAGAGTCTCTAGGCGAACTGGGGAGAGGTGTCTCTCTTTCGCGGCCAACTCAATTTCGTTTAGGTGGAAACCAATGCCTTGTAGTTATTCGTCGCTGGTTACTTCCATTCAACACATGCAGTTGGTGGTGAGTTCTTCGTATTAGGATATTTGCTAGGCACTGGCTGACGTCACAAGATAGGCGTGACTTAAGTTTTACATCCGTCACCTTGGCAAGCTGAGTGAACAGAAAATGTGCTCTTCACCATCTTTGCTGTTCCCTACGGCGTGGGTCCGCGCGTATGCTCGTGTGGTGCATACGAGCGCACTGTCACATTCTTACAAAGTTCTTGGAAACGGAGGCTGAGTAAATTCCTCTATACCGATTGCACAACTCTGGTCACGTATTACTGCTTTGTTCTAACACTGTTCTTTCAACACGTGGTCGGTCACAAATGGAAATAAATTTACAAATATTTTGATAAAACCCCAAATTTAATAAAATAAAATAACCCGCCAATTTGGTCCGTTACAATTATGAGGTGAGTGATGAATTTTCTGAAGTAATTGTCATTGATTATATTAAGGTGAAATGTTGTAAAAGGGTTTGGGTGATAATGATAAATAAGGCATGTGAGTTAATCAGAGTTAATTTTAATGGGAGTTAGAGAGAATAGGAAGTTGAAATACAAATAATGCAGAAAGAGGGTATTAGATATTTTAGGGACACAGTAGTGTTAGTGATTATATGTAGAGAAGGTGAGTAACGTAAATGGAGATTAAATAGGTGATGGTGATATTTTGTAAAGAGGGTGGTGTGGTAAGGAGTGATCAACGACAGGCGTTATGGCGGGAGGTGAACGATTTAAAGAGGGTTACGGGTTACCTGGAAGGGTCAGGAACCGATAAGGGAATGAGCTGGTAGGTCGGGTACACACATCCTAGGTACAAAGAGGGTATATAATTGGAGAATAGTTTAAGTGGAAGTTAGAGAATTAGTGGAGGTAAATATTTTGGAGAGATTGGTGTCATGCTATATAAGTCCGTTAGCGGTTGTTAGTAGGAAGCAAGGTGAGTAAGGTTAGATATGTGTAAATGCCTATTCAATAAAGAATCATAGTGAATAACTGAGAGTCACCCAAACTAAGTGATGATCAAAAGGTTAGATAACAGAAAATTCGTAGGTTGAAAGGTAATAATAACTGAAAGGTAATGCAAAATAAAGGTTGATAATAAATTTGAATTTTTGTGGAGAATTAAATGGTAGTAAATGATAAATAATTAAAAGTTGATATAAAAGAATTGTTAATAGTTAATAGAATTTAAAGATAAAATAAAGCTGTAAAGTGTGTACATTTTGATCAAAATGAAATGTGAATTGTTTATTTTAAAGTAATGACAACAATGTTAATTATGAGTGTACTATGTTTTATTATGTTGTATTATGTTTGTCAGGGTGTAGGAAAATTAAATTATAATATAACCAAACATATAATGGTTTCCCTTCAGTGAATTGCAGTAGCAGTGTAAGTGTAAACCTTGTATGTCTTTTAGTAGTTTCCCCTACAATTCGGGCGGTCACGGCTTCACCGAAGCCTGACCATGGATTTATAATGTAAATATATTCTAAATAGGTGAACTTAGAAATTAACCGGGGGGTAACTCAGTGGAATCTACTTAACTATGGAACAGCGGCTATCATGGAAGGTGGTGATAGTGCCGTATTAAGGGTGTGTGAATCATTATAGTAGGATTACTGGTGTCCTCGGACATCAGTAATGCCGAATTTTTATATAACGCTGAAGCAAGAACGGGGTAGGCAGCCTCTACACCCTAATTATATTGCAGTTCTTGTGAATGCAAATGGGCGCTACAGTCCACCATAAACAAACAATAGAGTATGTGGAAAAGGAGCTGGCAGTTACAAGCCAGGGATAGAAACAATAGAATGTTTATGCAACCAGGTAAATGCCTTGCACGGTTTATCTGTGAGCCTATTTACCTAATTGTAACTGGGATAAGGGGGGATATTAGATATTGATGGAGAAGGAGGTTACTAAACTGTTAGTAATGAGTTATTGAATATTAGATTGAATTATGTGAATGATGTAGAATATGTAGTTGATTTTATAATGTACTTAAATGATTTTGTGTTGATTTGAGATGTTTTGGTGGAGATGATAAACAAAGTTGAGAAAGATATAAGCAAATAATTTGTTATTGTGTAGTTGATTTAAATGTGTTTAAGAGAATTTTAACAATGAATTTAAATATTTTTAGATGTAATTTGGGTGATGAGTGATATTTGTAATGATGTAATGGGAGGTAGTTATTTAAATTCTGATGGGAATCAGGGCAATAATTTTGAATTTTGGGATAAGAGTTGTAACTATTCGTGTTGGTTACAAATAATTAATTTTTTGTTCGTATACAAAAATTAAAAAAAAATTTTAATTTAATTTAAAAAAATTTCAAAAAAAAAATGTTATGTTTGGTTTAGTGTTTAAATATTTAGTAAATAATTCTTGTAATGTGGTCGTGTTGAAATTTTAAATTCTTTTACGTTATTTTTGGCAATTATATCACTTGTGGTTTGCTGTAAGTAAATTCAGCGTTAATTGGATTGTCTCGTTCACTAATCGATTTGCGATTATTCTTCTTTCTCCAATATGTTACTTTCACTGGAGTAATGGCTGCCTTTCTTGCAGCTGAGGTTGTTCACTAAACTCTATTTATAGTTCAGAAATAAATTTAATACAAAAAATGTTGAATTACTATGTTTTAATAACAATTATTGAAAAAAGATCGATTAAAAATCGATTAGGTTATATTGTTCGACTTTTTCACAGGGCGAATCGATTGTTGATACATATGTTATTTGATATAAATATTTTCAGGTTCTTTCAACGGTTATGTTATATAGTCAGAGAAGGGGCAAGGCTCGAAAGTATAACATTACAATAAAAAAACTTAATAGTTAATAATTACAAATTTAGTTATGATATATAATGTTTATTAAGTAAAATATCAGACCAATTGGCTGTGGCTACGAATCTTATTCCTTGTGGGCGCTTTGCATGCTGGGAACCATCATGGCCGCTCGATCGTTGACGAAGTAAAACGAGAATGGTATTGCTGGATTTTCTTTAAATAAAGATGCCTTCACAGCTGCTTCCTCGTCTCCGCAATATTGAATAACGTTTCTGGTGTTGTTGGATTATCACTCGTTCATTGTTCTGTTGTTCACTCGAGAAAATGTGCATTTTATTTTTAAGATATGGTGTTGTAAAAGTTCGTTTCAGTTGTCTGGAAATTATTAGTGTCGGTGGTTCAAATTGTCATTTCACTAGTTTATGTTGTGTATTCACTGGTTTCTATGTGTGTAGTTGTTAATTTTTCACTGCATTTATCATTTAAAAGTGTTCTTGTTAAATTGATCATCCTTTTAAATATAATTAATGAAATTCTGATTCTCCCTCTGAAATTGTTAGGTATTATTTTTGCAAATTTTTGAATAATTTTATACATCTTTTTATATTATTCCTTTAAAGTATACCTTTAGTTATAGTATTTGGTGATTGATTCACCTTATATAAATCTCAACAGTTTACTTGGTTTATTTTAACTTAATTACTCCAATATAATGTTATTGAAATTTCCTATCTGGCCTAGATTTTATGGTTTTACATATACTGTTTTTTGAATAATACTATGTCTATACCCCTTCTGACTTTCTGAAGTTAATATAATATTAAATACAATCTCCTTAAATAACTATTGGAACATGTAGCATTGTATTCATGCTCATAATACACAAACAATATTTAAAATTAATTATTGGTCTTTAAAGTCAGACATTTTAGTTTCAATTATTACTAATAACACATAACAACATTTTATAAAATAGTATGGTATTCATACTGATACATTTTAGTCTGTACTAACACTGTAAGACATAATAAACATTTTGATAATAATAATTCTTATTCTATACACCACCTTGAAATATGGTGTTCATAGGCTTTAACACAACCATAATCAGCCATTTAATTTTATTTTCCTTAAATTTAATTTGGTTACAGTCCTTTCTGTGTATTTTTTATTATTACATTTTAATCCCCTTGTCACTGTATTTATTCCCCACCTGCTCTCTCTATCATTCACATTTTAAAGAATGTTTTTTGATAAAAAGTGGCATCTTCTTTGAAACATTAGTAATGTTTTCATAAGAATACTTCCTAACATTTTATATTGGTATTTATAGCAAACATTAAAGTTGTGAGTTTTTCAATACTCCAAGACCAAACTCTTAAAGATAAGGGACAATGAAGATTCGTTTATTTCATTACATAATAACTTTAGTGGGTGCACTTCTATTTACTACCCTAAATACTTTTGTTTATAACTATTTTACACATTTATATGAGGTTTTGGGTTGTTATACTTTCATGGGTGACATTTAATCTTTTTGGGGGTTTGTTATTCTTTGTAATAGGTTTTCCTTGGGTATATCTTGTAGTTCTTCCCATTCTACATTTTCTTCTCTTCACAATTCTTCCATCTTGGGTTCTCCAAGGTAATCTGGTTTTATGGTTCGTTGGTTTGTTCGGGGTATCTTCTTTACCTGCTCCTATCCTACCTGGGTATTATCCTGATTTTATTTTAGTTTTTGTAGGATTTATTTCTCTTGATACATTTTTGTTGCATTATGATGATTAACTTTTATTTTTTTCTTTTATGGTGGTATTTTACTTCGATATTTAATTATTTTCATTTGAATTTTTTTTTTAATTTAATGTAGTTTATATTAAATTATGACCAGATTGGAATTATGATTTAGTGGATTATCTGTCATGCTACAGATTGCCCTCCTCCAGAAGTGATTAGTTCAGACTATACTTTGTCTGAAATAATTGCTTATGATAATTATTATATTTTTATAATTCTTGACTTCCTTCCATTTCTAAATTTCCTTCTACATATTCGAGCTTACATATATTTTATTCTTAATTGATCTTCTTTGATAGTAATAGTCATCTGAGTTTCATATTTATTATTTTATTTTCATTTTTCTTAACTTGGTGTTTTATCCCTGGGATATTTATTCCCTATCATTCCCTAACACGTGAGCTGGGCAGTTCAGAGGGGCACTGTAGGCTACATACTCTGCTGGCCATACTTCACTTCTATTTGAGTACAGAGGAAAATCATCTCTGCTCAAAAAACATATTAATACTGCTGGACTTATCTACAGACAGTTATTAATAAAAATTATTTAAGAATAGTCCATTTTATGACTATTTAAAAAATATCTTTGGATACTTCACTTTGTATATTGCTCAGATCTGTTAATATTTCTATCTTAGTTATTCTTCTGAATTGTTAGCTTTATTGTTATCTCATTTTTTATTATGGTGGGAAGCTCTTTTATTTATATAATTATCATTGTTTATCAAATATAAAGTTTTTGTTATTAATTCTCTATTCTTCTTCAGTTGTTATTGCAATCTGCTTCTGGTCATTGGCAGCATATATTTTATGATATTTTTTGTTTGTTTCTCAGTTCTCCTTAATTCCACTAGTTCCATGTTCTAGCACTTTCTTCTAATTGTCTTTATTACACTTGTCATTTATTTTATGATCATATTCATTATTGATTTATTTAATTACATTTATTATTTTGTTCTTTTTCACAAATTACTTCGCTCTGATTTTTTATTCAAATGAATTCTTTAATTATCATATTAATGTGGGCATTGTTTCTCTTTGTATTACTTCGAAGTTTTATTATTTTTATTTCCACACAAGTTTATTCATTTAATCGTATCCGTGGTTCTTACTTCCTTTTCTTTAATTCCATAGGATGTTTTTATAAATAATTGGTTGTAATTATATTACTATATATTTTTTAGAATTTATTTGGTTTATTCTAAATTCTCCTTTTCATTTTGACAATTTTATTTCAAAATTCTCTTCTTTATATCTCAAAATTATATTCACAAATAGTTTGTTTGTAAGATGAACTTACAATATTTTTAGCATTTTTTGGTTTTACCAAATTCCTTCTTTTATTCCAAAATAGTTTTCATAAACACTGGTAGTAAGTGGATCTTACTATATTTTGATTTTTGTGATTTTAATTGTCTTTTCACCTCTAAATTCTTTTTCTTTTATTTTTCATAAATAGTTTTCATAAACACTTGTTGGTAAGGTGAACTTACTTCATTTTTGGATTTAGTTGTTTTTATGTAAATTCCAAATTCTTTTTCTTTTATTTTTCATATATAGTTTTTATAAATCATGTCTGTAAGGTGATCTTACAATATTTTTGGATTTAGGGGTTTTTATTAAAAATTCATTTTCTTCTTCTTATTATTTAATTCCAAATGTTTTTCTTTCAAAATTTGTTAGTGTAAGCTGGTCTCACTATTATTTTAGAATTTTGTTGTATTTATTTTTTAAATTTCTACTCATAATATTTCTTCATGGAAGACTGGTTATATACACCTTTGATTCTACGGGAACCCATCTCGTTTATTTCATAAGTATTATTGTTTTTGTCCATGGAGACTATATAGGGTCCAGTGTATTGTGACGATTTAAATAAAAGAAATAATCTAGAAAATAAAAAAATTTTAAAAATTAAGGTTGCGAGGTCTTAAGCTATTTAAATCTCACTGTTTTAATATAAGATACCTGTATGTACTCAGTTATAAGTTATAACTTAATCAGTTATAATTAATTAGTTATAAGATACTCAAATAAAAGATAAATTGTAAAGCGTTATTAATATCGTATTTAACCCTTTGCTTGTAAGCAGGCGCTTTCCTGTTGATTCCAGACTCGACATGCTTTCAGAGTCTTGTGTGAGTAAGAATAAGATAAAAAAAACTAATGTTAATAATAATAAAATCCGAAGACATAAATAGTCGCTAAAACAACTGATTTAAATTATATATATTTGTTTAGGGATAGTTTAAATAAATTAAAATGTTAACTTAAATATAGTTAGGAACTATATTCTCGCGCGGAAGTTGTCCCACTAACTTTTGTCCAGTACCTGGCGAAGGGAGCGTAAATTCACTCTCTTGCAATGGTGACTCCGTACAGTGTAGACGTAAGAGCGATGCTCTTCAAATATGTGTATCATATTTGGTTTCATCTTCAGAAAGTGTACCAGATGTAGTTTGTTTAAAGCATCTGGATGTATTAATTAACGTAGTCATGTGAATAGACAATAAGTTTAAAGTTATGTAAAACAAGAAGTGTTGAAACGTAACAAAAAGTGTAACACAAGATGACTACGTACTTCAACGTATAACAACTATTCCAAAGTAATACCCGGAGATGTGAACTAGCAGAAGCCACAAACTCTACTGCACGTGACAGAATATGCAGATCAGGACATCCGAGAATCTACATGATCATCGTAGATAACTACATGACCTATTGTTCTCCCTGCTAACTTTTGGAGCCCTTTACAGAGGAAAGCCAGACCGAGATGACGACGTAGCTGTTCCAGTTTCCCAAGACTGATACCCCAGGAGGAGTCTTCTGCATACCAATTAAAAGGTGACTCGATAGCCTGTCTATCGAGGGTTACTAATATTTGTTACACAACACATCTTGAAAGAGACTTTTCAGAAATGATTAACTTTGTAAAGACTTATAAATTAAATCTAATGTTTATAAGATTATATCTTATTAATTAATATTTCATGTAACTATTTTAACTTCATACGTTGTAACTGTTTATATGTTAATGTAGAGTAATATAACTCAAGCAATAATATCATTCTTAAATGTTGAATTAAAAGAAAGTCTTGCAAGCTAATATCATGAAAAGAGTTTAATTAAAAGTTTTAATACAGAAAGTTCACCCGGATCCGAGGTATAACTATATAGAATCTAGTTTGATGCCAAAGTTTAAAGAAACCTTTCGATAATTTAATAATTGAATTAGCAATGTCATGGCATCAGTCAGTATATGTTTTCTTAAATGTTGAATAAAGAGAAGTCTTCTTGTTACACACATATGAGGAGTGCTTAAATCAATTGTATACCTTGCCATTGTTTCCTTACACAAAGTAAACAATTACACAGCTAGTAAGTAATATGTTATTTTAATTATTTGTGATAAATTCTGTTACAACGTAGGCAGCCCTTCTAATTAACGGAGTTTAATTACGAAGGGTTCCCTGGATTTGTAACGCGGCGAAAAGCTAGTTACAAAAGTGCGCAACTCTGCTTAATTGCTGAATTGTAAAAAAATAAAAGGGTAATTGTTTACAGAGTGTCATAAAAGTGCATTCACTCTGCTAATTGATGTAAAGGGTTGTTAAGCATCGTGACGTAAACAAAAGTGCGTTACTCTGCTTACATTATTTGAAATAAAAAAAAAAATAAAGGAAACAAAGGAAAGAGTTTTAATTGTATATATATGTGTCACAAACAAATTGCATTCACTATTTATGCGTGGATAAACATAAATAGTATGATTAATAACTAAATGTTTAATATTGATATATGCACTCAGAAAGTTACTTTAATAAATATAATGTTCAAAACATATTTAATACACTATTAAATAACGTAATATGTATTAATACGTAGATGGTAGTATGTATAAGTAAAATATCATTAGCGTCATACAATGTAAAATGCTATATGCAGGTTCCTACCGGCACAACCTGAATAATTCGATGTAAGTACTTGCATACATGAATTGTGACCAAGCATAACAATTTTGGTCAACCGAACAATCTGTAACAGGTTTGTTTACGACAAACTACGACCTGTTGTCTCCTGAATCATTCTGCACAGTGTATGTCCAACTACATAGCTTACATACACTAGTATGTGTTATAAAAAAAAAATTGATAAAAATAACTTTGTAAATAATAATAAAGTAATTAAGTAGAAGTCGTGATTTAAAACTTGTGAACGAAATAAGTAATTATTTAATTGAGAAAAGTTTATGAACGAACGAAGCCAAAGTGTTGTCTAAGCGGAATAATAATAAATGTGTTGTACAAAAGTGTGCTCCCCTTCTCAAGTTTAAAACGACCTGTTTCAAATCGTTGGTGTATTCACTCGCATTGTGTAGTGAACAATAAAAGCAAACACCCCATTGTCACACACTCTCACCCTCCTTTGTTAACTAAATATGTAGGCCACCCTCTGACCTACATTCCAGTAAACAGCTGATCGGCTATTTAACATTGAAAGATATGTGTGTGATTTCTGTCTCTCCCTTAGAAGAGAAATTGTTCTTTTCTAATTAGTGTAAATTGATTACTTATGAATTTGTTATATGTAATATATGTGTAATATAATAGTATTAAATTTAAGTACGTGCTAATGTGTTAGAACAAAATAGACCCAATACGATTGCTGATCTGGAACAGTGCAGTATCCATTCTTCAAATGTATGGTACTCAGATCAAAATAGAGAAGCAATGAAAACCTCTGGAAATAATAGACATCAATTGCGAGCACTACTGCCTGATGTAACAACCTCGTATGAAAGGCAAGTTTCTAGTAGACCACACTATGTGTGCAAAGCTGGTAAGTTAACTGTAAACCCAGATAAAGCGGAAACCAAGTACTCACCTCGCAGAAAACCCACCTGTTATAATTGTGGCAAATATGGGCACAGAAGTAGAGAGTGCAAAAGTAAGCCATTGGAACGGAACCAACCTGTGAATATAAAGTGTGCTAAATAAATATGGTGATTAAATAGACGATAATTCTAGGAGCGTTTCTTAAATCCCCAAAGTAGTTTAATAAATAATAAAGTGAATAATAATAATTGATTTAAATACTAGAGCTAAATAAATCCTAAGGTATACTAAGATTGTGTGAAGTGTAGAAGTAATTAAGGGAAAAGAATAATAATAAAAAGTAACGTTGCATAGTGAAGACACCGCAGTGGTGGCAAGTAAGAAAATTAAAGCGTGTTCGGAATTGTACTAAGCAGCCACGCACCCTCCCTGTTGTGATAAACCGGTGCTAGCCTGAACAATTGAAAACCACCCCTAGTGAGTATGACTAGTATGCATTATGTAAAGTGTCTCCTCTCCCGCATAGTTTGTTTTAAGTATTGTTAAAAGAGATAAAAGAGAATCATATTCGTGAGATTCCGCTTCTCTCAAACCAGTGATCTAAAGTGGAGTATGGGATCCTCTTTAGATTACATTAGAAATAAGTTTATGAGATATAATCAAGTATTGATTATATATGTAACGTAACAGGTCACAACGGCGCCGACTGAAAGGGTAATGATAGGGCTGAAATGTGCCAAAGATCATTAATAATTGCTGAAAGCTAACTTCCGTAGTTAGAGTAAGCTGGTGTCAGTCGGGCCGGGATGTTGTGAGTTACGGATAAGTAGGGATCATTCCAATCTAAGGTTTGGAAATTAGGATTAAGATTAAAATGTAAGTTAGTACTTAAGAAGTAAGAAAAAGGGAATTTCACGAAGGCGATCATTTAAATGAATAATGTCATTTAAAGAAATTAGGAAAAACAAACTGTGCACTAATAATAAATAACTTCACACACTGCCACTAATCGTACTCCCAGTCCCCAATTACCACGAAGGTCACAAGTCGACCCTGTTCGAGTTACTATACAAGTATCGACCAAACCACCCTTTGTCCACAAAATGGAATATACACGATCTACTGCCTCCGCAAATAACGGATAAGCAGATAAAGAGAATATGGAACAAAGCCCGCTCTAACTTGAGAGCAAGCTTGGAAAAATCCAGAAGATACCACGAGAAAGGTAATCATAGCAACTCAGTCAGGTACCAAGTAGGTGACTTGGTAATGTACAAGACTCACCCCATTAGTAGTGCGATTGATAAGACCACCTCGAAACTATCATTCAGATGGTGTGGCCCTTATCAAATCCAAAAGTACCTAACTCCAGTTACAGTAGCCCTGTGCGAAACTGCAACTCAGACATATGTGCGGAGATCGCATATTTCGCAACTAAAGTTGTATAAGAAGAAGTGACGGTATAGTATAAAAAAAAAAGAAAAGGAATACTAGGTAGTAAAGAAAATTATATTTCTGAATCCGCGTAAGAAATGTAAAACGTAAAGTTTGGAAACGAGGCCTGATCAACCTGAGTTCCAGTTCTGCGGAACATGCATTAATGAATAATCATTAACTAGATGGGTACTAACACTCATTAACTACATGAGTTATATATATATAGGACTCACAAAAAAAAATAGAATATAAATAGAATTCTAAATAGTAGAGATTTAGAAAGTTACTCTACAGAAGAGAGAGTAAAACAAACAAAAAACCGGTAGTAAAATTAAGTGATAGAGATAAGAAAGAGTTTTGTGTTTTAATTGTGTAAATATTTAGTGTAAATAGTATGTAAAAAAAAAAAGAGGTAGTTCATAAGAATATAAAGTGTACTGTGTTGTAACTATAGGCAACAACTATGTGAAAGAAATTACACACACTAAACCCATTCAATATCCCAGTGCCCAATAGTGAGTTAGACTCAAAAAGCTAAACCGTAGCGTGCAATTCAAGCGGTGGAGTATGTGACGATTTAAATAAAAGAAATAATCTAGAAAATAAAAAAATTTTAAAAATTAAGGTTGCGAGGTCTTAAGCTATTTAAATCTCACTGTTTTAATATAAGATACCTGTATGTACTCAGTTATAAGTTATAACTTAATCAGTTATAATTAATTAGTTATAAGATACTCAAATAAAAGATAAATTGTAAAGCGTTATTAATATCGTATTTAACCCTTTGCTTGTAAGCAGGCGCTTTCCTGTTGATTCCAGACTCGACATGCTTTCAGAGTCTTGTGTGAGTAAGAATAAGACAAAAAAACTAATGTTAATAATAATAAAATCCGAAGACATAAATAGTCGCTAAAACAACTGATTTAAATTATATATATTTGCTTAGGGATAGTTTAAATAAATTAAAATGTTAACTTAAATATAGTTAGGAACTATATTCTCGCGCGGAAGTTGTCCCACTAACTTTTGTCCAGTACCTGGCGAAGGGAGCGTAAATTCACTCTCTTGCAATGGTGACTCCGTACAGTGTAGACGTAAGAGCGATGCTCTTCAAATATGTGTATCATATTTGGTTTCATCTTCAGAAAGTGTACCAGATGTAGTTTGTTTAAAGCATCTGGATGTATTAATTAACGTAGTCATGTGAATAGACAATAAGTTTAAAGTTATGTAAAACAAGAAGTGTTGAAACGTAACAAAAAGTGTAACACAAGATGACTACGTACTTCAACGTATAACAACTATTCCAAAGTAATACCCGGAGATGTGAACTAGCAGAAGCCACAAACTCTACTGCACGTGACAGAATATGCAGATCAGGACATCCGAGAATCTACATGATCATCGTAGATAACTACATGACCTATTGTTCTCCCTGCTAACTTTTGGAGCCCTTTACAGAGGAAAGCCAGACCGAGATGACGACGTAGCTGTTCCAGTTTCCCAAGACTGATACCCCAGGAGGAGTCTTCTGCATACCAATTAAAAGGTGACTCGATAGCCTGTCTATCGAGGGTTACTAATATTTGTTACACAACACATCTTGAAAGAGACTTTTCAGAAATGATTAACTTTGTAAAGACTTATAAATTAAATCTAATGTTTATAAGATTATATCTTATTAATTAATATTTCATGTAACTATTTTAACTTCATACGTTGTAACTGTTTATATGTTAATGTAGAGTAATATAACTCAAGCAATAATATCATTCTTAAATGTTGAATTAAAAGAAAGTCTTGCAAGCTAATATCATGAAAAGAGTTTAATTAAAAGTTTTAATACAGAAAGTTCACCCGGATCCGAGGTATAACTATATAGAATCTAGTTTGATGCCAAATTTTAAAGAAACCTTTCGATAATTTAATAATTGAATTAGCAATGTCATGGCATCAGTCAGTATATGTTTTCTTAAATGTTGAATAAAGAGAAGTCTTCTTGTTACACACATATGAGGAGTGCTTAAATCAATTGTATACCTTGCCATTGTTTCCTTACACAAAGTAAACAATTACACAGCTAGTAAGTAATATGTTATTTTAATTATTTGTGATAAATTCTGTTACAACGTAGGCAGCCCTTCTAATTAACGGAGTTTAATTACGAAGGGTTCCCTGGATTTGTAACGCGGCGAAAAGCTAGTTACAGTATAGTAGTAACAATTTCTTTGTTATTCCTTCCAGTGTGCTGGGTAATTCCCGATTTTTTAATAATATTTTTTCTCCACTTGTATAGGTTATTATTTTACTACTATTCTTTTGATATTTGTTTCGCCGTTTCTCCTGGTCTTTGGCCACCTTGTTGTAAAATTGTATCTTGTCGAAAGCATAAACATTATCTCTTGGGAACTCTATTATTTCTGCGATCTCTCGTGGGGGTTGTTTCTCGTACATGGCGGAGTATGGGGTAATTCCTATGGCTGGGTGGTATGCCAAGTTGAGGAATTCTGTGGCTTCTAGATAGTCTTGCCACCTCCTCTGTTGATTGTGACAATATGTTCTTAATATCCTCCCCACTTCTCGTAACACCCTCTCGGCCGGATTATTGCTCGGGTGGTAGACCGAGGTTTTGTAAGTATGAACACCCATAGATAGTAGGGTATCCCGCCATTTTTTCCCCTTAAACTGGGTTCCATGATCTTTAATGATCGAAACTGGTTTTCCGATGTTTGGGAAGTACTGATCGGTTAATATTCCCAGAACTTTATTAGTAGTTGCCCGATTAGCTGGGTATAGCTTAACGAACTTAGTGAAATGGTCCATCACGATTATCAGGTACTTATATCTGTGACGACCGCCACTACGGGGAAATGGTCTGCATATGTCCAAGAATACTTTTTCCAACTTTGCCTGTGATGTTATAGGAATCATTTGGCCTTCCTTTTTCTCATTATTGGATTTAACTAGTTGGCAAATGTGACAACCTCTGATATACATCCGGACCTTCCTGTTGACGTTTTTCATGTGGCAGCTCTCCTCCAGAGCCTTTATCACCTTTAAGGCACCCATATGCCCATATCGTGTATGATAAATAATTATTATCTCCTTTTCGATATGGGTTGGAATGATTACCTTCCATGTCTCCTTCCTTAAAGATGGTTTAACGAACAATATATCTTTATTTAGCTGATAATATTGTGCGATAGTTACGTCTCCTGCTTCTAATCGAGTCTTAATATTTCTTAATTTCGGGTCTGCTTGTTGGTGGGTGCTCAGGTTTGTTAGTAATGTGGCTAGATCGGCTCTGGTGCTAAGAATGTGGTATATTTTGAGTACAGTTTCTTTCTCCCCCTCGAATGTTTGCTTTTCCACGTCAATGCGTGATAAGACATCTGCAACGACATTTTTCTTTCCTGGGATGTACTCCCACTTAAGGTTGTATTCTTGAAGTACAAGTATCCACCTGGTCGGCCTTCCGTGACTCAATTTGCACCTCCTCAGGAACGATATGGATTTATGGTCTGTCCGGACGGTAACAGGGTAACCTAGGATGTAGGTGTGGAATTTGCCACACGCGAATACGACACTTAACAGTTCCTTCTCAGTGACGTGGTAGTTCCTTTCGTACTGGTTTAAAGCTCTACTTGCGAAGCAAATCACTAGATGTTCACCCTCCTCATCTTCTTGATATAGCGTCGTTCCAAGGCTAATGTCGCTGGCATCGCAATTTAGAAAGAAAGGTTTTTTGAAATCTGGGTGGCGAAGTCTTATGGGTTCCAAAAATTTGTCCTTAATTAATTGTAAGGTCTCGTTCTGCTCTTTACCCCAGATCCATTTATTTTTAGATGACAGTTGCAGTTGAAATCTGGCGGTCAATTCAGAATACCTTTCCTGGAACTTGCGGTAGTAATTACAGAGTCCCAGGAATGACTGTAATTGCCTTCTATTCTTTGGTGCCGGAAATTTCTGGATCGCTTCTACCTTTTCGGCCGACGGTGAGATTCCTTGGTCGTTTAAGTTAAAACCTAAGAACTGAATTTCTTTGGCAATGAAATGAGATTTTTCCAGTTTGAGCGTGATGTTATTTGCAGCCAATTTCTCCAGTACACGTTCCACACGGTAGCAGTGTTCCTCCCATGTTTCTGAGGTAACAAGCAAATTATTTACATACACGGTGGTGAATTGTAGTGCTTCCTGGCCAAGTATCTGGTCCGTGCAGTTCACAAAAATGGCGACCGAATTCACGAGTCCGAAGGGCAGTCTCTTAAACTGGTAATTACGCCCTTCGAATATGAATGCCAGATACTGGCGACTGTGGGTGCAATTCCACCTGCCAGTAGCCGCACACCGTGTCCCAGGTACTAAAGTACATGGTACCATGGAAACGTTTTAAGATCTCTTCTATCTCACCGGGCGAGGTCCTGTCATTAACGATCATCTTATTTATTTCTCGCTCATCTAGGCAGAGACGGACTTGTCCGTTTTTCTTAGGAATAGCCACGATAGGACTGGTGTATGGGGATTGGCTACTCTCTATTATGTCACGGTTAATCATTTTATTTATTTCAGCTCTTACAGCTTCCTTTCGTGAATGCGCGATGGGGTATGACTTCCGGTTAAATTCCACCGTATCTCTAAATTGCAGCGTACACTGGTAGTTTTTTACCTTACCAGGCTCGTCAGAAAATACTGAGCGGTATCGTTTATATATGTTTATTAATTGATTCGCTTGGTGTGTCGGCAACCTTTCTTTATTAATTCCGCCCCAGAAATCCCTGATTTCCTGGATCTTTTGGGACCATAAATCCTCATTCGAATTATAGTATGTTATTTGTGTAATCATAGAAGTATTGGTGATATGATTTATTTTACGGATTTGTTGGTGGATATCGCTGGGAATTACTGTATCGCTACCGACCAAGTCAGCCGTCCAGGTTTGTCCGTTTGTATATAGTGATATTTTCTCCGTGCGTAAATCAATTATGGCGGAGTTCCGCCTGAACACATCGCACCCCACTAATATGTTAAAAGGTAACCCGGTCGCAACTAAGAACATCATGTCGATTGCTATACCACAGCTAATCACGTTGGTCGAAACTTGTCTTCTTATCGTCTTGTTTCGGCGGCCGGTGGCACCTAGTAAAACAATATTATTTAACGGCAATGTCGGCAATACTCTTCCACATTCCCTTTGGATTCTCTCCAACTCTGTTGTATTTATTATTGATACATTCGAACCAGTATCTATCATTAATTTTGCGGGGACTCCTTCTACTTCCGCATTGATATGTATAATTTCATTGTTTATTTTATTGAGGCTAGTGTCCTCCTCCTCCAATAGCTCATGTCGGATGTTTTTCAAGTAGTTGCAACCTATTATTGTTATACTATTTGTATCAGTTGCTCTGGGCAACTCGTTTAGATACCCAGGAGATAGGAGCAGTAAAGGGTCAAGGTGATTTATTACTGCCTCCTCCCGTTTAAATGTTCGATTTCATTATTTGTATTAGTCGCACTGACTGATGCATCAGTCGGGAGACCTTGAGTGGGTCCTTGCCGCTCTGTGCGATGATCCACCGGTTGATCTCGGTTTGTTAGCCGTTCTGTATTACCTAGACTGGTACTCCGTCTAGTTTGACTGTACCTTGAAACGTCACGTTCTCGGCTCCTCCGCCGATCCTCATACTCGTGGTAGCTGTTACGTCGCTGATGGTAGTATCTTCGTGGGCGACCGTCTTCAGCTCGTATGAAGTTCACCCGGGGTTGGGAAAACCTATTGTTACCATTATTCTGGTTTGGTGGATACCCTCGATTTTGGTTATAATAATGTTCCGTGTTATTATAATTGGGGTTTCTCTGACTATTAACGTTGGGGTTTGGGTAATACTGGTTTCTATTACCCTGGTAACCGTTATTCGTTCGATTGTTATTTTGGTTAGTAGGAATGGTATTGTTATTATTATTATTGTTGTTGGTATTATTCGGTGGATTGGCACAGTTTCCCTGGTAGCAATTACCGTTGTTGTTATTCCCGTTGTTGGTGTTGAGACGAAAAGTAAACGCTTAAATATATATTAAATATATTAATATAATATAATAAATTTTTACTTCCACCTACCTGAAAGGTTTCGTTTTGTATGGGCCAGGATCCTTTCGTACGAACGCTAGATACAAACATGTGTTTCATGGGTCTTCGAAATAATTAACTCTACACATCGTTAAGAAGAGAATTGATAATTTCAATGCTCAATTGTTGAAATTATTGTTTGACAAATATATTTACATGGAGTCACATATTGTGCAACTCGTGCACCTGGTTTGTAACGGAAATTACTACTATCGCTTACCTTATCATTTCACAACACAAACGCAAATATAAAATACAAACACAGACACAAACAGCCCAGCTTTGCCCACGCTCACACTCACACTGTAAATTATAAACCCCTTATCGTTTTACATTATAACTCCCAGACCCCCAAACGTCGGCCACGCGGTCACCGCACACATGCGTCTTCTCACGAAAATTGCTTGTTCTATATTATTCAAACGTTATAACTAATGCAGTTTCTTTGTAAAACCGACCGCGGCCACATGAATTTATACTTTTTACTCCCTTTACTGTAAAAATTAAAATATTTGTGACGAGCCTATTTAGGCCAGCCCGGTACCGGGGACTGTAACTTGTAGACTGCCAACGATAATGTAACAGGTACTGCTTGCTTCCGTGGGCGGGAACGGCGGTTCACGGCCACCAGGTTTTCGTCGCCGTTCATGCTTAGTTGTTGTGTGGTAACCACTTTATGCATGGCATATAGCTGGTATATGTGTGTGGCCAGAGGACAATATTGACTTCGGCTCTGCTGATGTCATTAATAGTAGGCGGGGCTTTAGCAGTGTTTCCGGATGACCGATGAAGAGATGATGAATAATTCTTCGTTCTAGCCATCTTGGTTTTTAGTCAATAGCGTCACTTGGAGCGTCTGCGTGAGTGGTGGCGTATGTGCACTGCCACACACGTACAGAGTTCTGAGAAATTCGTTGAGATGCAAATTCCTTAGCCGAATGACACAATGGAAATTGCGTATCGCCTTTGTCTCAACCAATGTTTCAGTTGCCATGCGTTCTGTTGTAATCGGATTAACAGTTGTAGCATAATAAAATTTCACCATATTTTCCTAAAACTCCCGCACAAAAACGAAATAAATAAAATATAAATGACCCATACGGTAAAAATAAAAATACCCCAAAAATTGACACGCTACAATACCCCCTCGATGAGAATTCTGCTGTTCACAACAGAAGAAATCTCATCGATAAAACCCCGAAGAGGACCGGTGAGGAACTGGTGCCAATAACCCCCTTGTTCTTAATCTACATGGGTACATGACCTCCCTGGCTCAGCGACCATGGACTCATCTGAACGAGATCACTGGACTTCTCCATAAGAGATCCCAACACCGAGAAATCGAACAGCTAAGTACCACAGCCCACCTCTCCTTCTCGCATGCTAACCCCAAAAATCCCCAATCCCTGGCTCAGATTACTCCAGATCCTCTGCCGATATGTTTCCCCTTGTATGAAAGCTGGGCTGCCTTTAGCAAATACTGGGCTCACACACACTCACATTCCATGTTGACATACCACATTGTAAAATTGAAAAAAATCTTTTAGGATTTATAAAAATTTTTAAAAATTCAAAATTCAAAATAATATTTTATCAAAAAAATTCTCTTCCTCGTTTTTCTGTTTTTATTTCAAATGATTTAACTTATACATTCCAACTAATCAAAACATGTACTTAATCTAACATGTAATCACTTATAATCTAACAGTACAATGCAATACAATCAAACAAATAAAAAATAAACATGTTTAATACACACATAAGAAAATAATCATTACTCAAAATATTCAGACGCTGGCAGGCGAAAAATCAAGTTTTTTTTTTTTCAAAAATATTAAAATTTCCAAAAATTTTAAAATTCAAAAAAAAATTTTTAATTTATTTAAATGTTTTCTTCATCTGTAAAATTATTTAAAAATTGGTTTATATTGATTACACAAACAAATAAAACTGACTGCCTACTATACAGACTTAGTAGGTGTATGACCTCATCAGCTGATCAAAAGTAGGTCAAGTCCAAGACCCTTGACCTACATATGTTATGTATGCTTTCTATCTGAAAATACATTCAATATCGGTAACAATCTAATTTGAAAAACAGAACATAATAAAATAAAATATTTAAAATAAACAAAATATTATTACAAATAATAATCAAATTGACATTTAAATTATTTAAAATAAACAATTCTTGACTTCACATTATTTTCAATTCTATCAAGATTCTGTCACTGGTTTAAAAAATGAAAATTTTTATCTTTATTATAAATCTCTCTCTTTAACAAACTGGTTCTACATTACTGTGGGTGATGTAAATTATTTATTCTCATTGACTGTATTAGATCTGTATACATATATAATCCTTACCCTTTAACTCTAATCTCTAACAACTTCAACTCCCATGACACCCATCTCTACCAAAATATCTACTAATCAAGACACTCTAACCCCAACTTATCATTAAACTCAAATCGCCACCTTCTCTACATATAAAAAAAATACTCTCTCACCCTTTGTACATAGGATACGTGTTTCCCCTACCCAAAAAACTCAATTCCCGTTATTTGGCCCCTGGATTCCCCCTAAGGCGGCCCCTTCCCCACTAAACCGGTCCTAATCCCGTCCCAACCCTTGTTGCGGACTCCTACAATACACTACCCCCTAATACAAAATTGCCATCCCCAAAAATCTCAATCTCATTACCTTACTACAACTACAACAAAATAACCTCATTAATTATAAACAACAATATATATCACTCAAAACTCTGCAATTATTCTCCGTAACTACTGTGTCAACATCAATACTACTTAAAATTCTACAACATACCTTACTTCAAAACAACATTACATCTCATCTTCAAATCTACTATGTCTCTACTTTGACTTTAACTTGGACAGATCTACATGTCCACAAAATATTTATCACCCAAAACTCTCTCTTATTAGCTTGCATAAATCATTACTGTACTTTTCATTTTATCAATTATTTTCATCATTACTTTAACACATCTGTAATACATTAAAACATTATTTACATTATTACATTTATAACTAATATACCAGTGACATGTTATTGCTGATCAGCTGATATCCTAACATAATGAGAACACATCTCAAATTTGAACAAATTACATGAAATATATATGTATATTCATTACTTCTCACCTCATTGTTCCCCCTTTTCTGATTCTGATCATTTTGTGTTACCCGCCTGCCAGACGTTTAATTATTGGCTTAGTAAAAAAATATACACACATAATGAAAACACATATTCTTATCAATACTTATCTAACATACAACAATAAAATAATGCATTTAAAATTATAGTATGAACACCTTATATTAAGAGTCTGAGCATATAATTATTTGAACAGAGCACAAGCATTTTTGATTGGATCCAAATTTGAATTAAAAATGTTATGTTATAAAATTTACATTCGTGACTCCTTTGCGTCACCTCCCAGCCACACACACTATTTCAAATTATGGAGGACTGTGGCGTCCTGGCGCTTCGACAAAAACTGTATATTTTGGAGCAGGTTTTACCTCTCCGTGTCTTTGCTTCCGCTATTACATTTAAAAGTGTTGAACATCAACATGTTCGGGTCTATAATTACACACCCTTACACGGGTCTACCACCTGTCTATGCTACCCCCAAGCGGGCAGAGTGGCAGCCGCTGTTTCATAGTTCCGGAGATTTCCCCTAGTTGTCTCCCCCATTGAATTTCAAATATGTACCAATTTCAAGTCAGCTATGGTCAAGGGACTTGATATGACCATAGCTGGCCGCTAGCCAAATCCACGATTAGTGCTGGTAAGGCAGTAATCGCCCGAAAAGTCGGGGAAATCTAAACTTGCATTTCACTGCCTGTTACATTCATTATTCTTATTATGTGCGACACGGTCGTCTGGCAGTGTGTAAATTTTAATCTACACGAATAAGGTGTGCCGCACATGTTCGCCATTTCGGCCTCCGATGGGGGTAACACTCACTGTTACCCCCAACCCATTTCGCTACTTACGGGAGCACAGGCCACCCCCGCAATAACAACTTACTAACTAACTAATTAATTAAAAAATTTTGTATACATTCTACGATAATATTTGCATCAATAATCATTTAACCCAATTCACAACTTTTTACCATTTGACTTTCTTAAAATTTTCAAAATTTATTACTAATAATTAGTATATATCATTTTTCAATTATTATTAAATTTTTAATTATCATACTTATTAAACACAATTATTTCAAATAAACATCTTACTATTGAATTAAAATCTTAGTTACCTGTAAATGTTTTTGTTATACATGATTATAGAATGTTATACATACTTACAATCCATTTAACATGATACACACATAAAACATAATCACCATATCACAATACTTTCACCTCATCTCTGTAACATTTAACACAAAAATATTAGTTTACATCAAATAATTTATCATTCATTACCAAATTTCAAAATCTCGTAAAATAAATTTAATTCATAAAAAAATTTAATTAATTAATATTTAAATAAGCAATCAAAATATTTAACATGTATCAAATTGGTTTAATTCAATTAATTACTGCACATATAAATTATGTAGTCATAATATAAACAATTACCATTAGTCAATTACTGTTTTCAAAATTAATTCTATTTGTTTATTTAAATTGCAAAATATTTATATTATTATCACAACAATCATCTTACGTACACACATTATTTACTTAACATTCTACAATGCACACCAATAAATTTGCTACATTTGTATTTACAACCTTTCATTATTAATTGTCCAGTTTTTCCGCACTTCATTGTCCAAATTCGCCATGTCAAAAAACCATTAAACACAATGTTTATACTGTCTTTTATTGTTTTAATAGTTTACCCTCAATCGTCAAAGATAAGTTTTGTTTTTATATAACATCGTTCAATTTTATCACCACACAAATGACTGTTTTGTGTGTTGTAACCATACAAACTAAACCCATTCAGCTTATTCAAATACTCATGAAACCGATCTACATTGGGTATTTTTGTTAAGTCTCCGTCATTAAATTCGCTCATTATCGGGTTAATTATTTTTACTAAATCATTGTCATCATTATTATTCACATATATTTTTAAGCCTTCTTTCCATTCATCATATTTCCTATTCAAATCATACAATTCTGTTACATTCTCCACATACACTTCTCTGTTTAACTCTCTCTCATCACAATACCAAATCATACTTTCAACATCATTATTACAGACAGAGGGTACAACATTATACAACATCAATGAATAACTCAACTCTTCTATTAATACGGGACTCTCGCCCTTCAAAAACAACACTTGTGTACTCATTAAATAATCATCATAAACATCATAAATAATAAAGGGAAAATTTGCCCTCTGTCCCCACTCTACCACAACATTATTTTTCCACTCTCTCTCTAACTCACTGACACACATTAACATCTCATAATCACCACATTCCACCAACTCATCAGTACTCTCTGATATGACATTTTCGATTACATTATTGTCAACAACATCATTATTATTTATTAATTCTTTATCTGGTATCGTATTTTCACACTTGTCACTTCAATTTTCATTTGTTTTATTTTTCTTTGTACTCATCACATGTACTCCCATTCGCTCCACACTCTGTTCTAATTTACACAAACTATTTTTTATTGTTTCATGGGTATTTTCTAAACACTTATTTAATTCTTGAATCTCATTTTTCAACTCATGAAACTTGACATTGGAATCAATTTGTTGCTCTTTATATTTTGTATTTATATTTTCAGACACGGTTTTTATTAGATTAAACAGATCGTCTATTGACAACCCTTTCGCTTTACTTATTACGGGAGTTGATATCGCTCCCGGTGTATGAAGAACAGATTCTTCTGCATTATACTCATTTATTGGCGTTAATTCTATTTGAATACCGGAGTCAGCATTTGCTTGACTCTCGGTCTGATTGTCAGATAAGTCGACTTCACTGTTATCTGCCATTTCTTATTTTATACTTAATATTTGTGTATAAATAAAATATAATCAATATAATGTATTGTATAACCAATTTTGCGTTAATAACACACTTTCGTTTTATTCCGCTAACCCCAAAAACATGTTTGTATCTTTGCTGTAGGTACGGTTTTTACTATTTTAATTAATAAAAACTGTCCCTGTTCGGGCGCCATTGAGACAAAAAGTGAACGCTTAAATATATATTAAATATATTAATATAATATAATAAATTTTTACTTCCACCTACCTGAAAGGTTTCGTTTTGTATGGGCCAGGATCCTTTCGTACGAACGCTAGATACAAACATGTGTTTCATGGGTCTTCGAAATAATTAACTCTACACATCGTTAAGAAGAGAATTGATAATTTTAATGCTCAATTGTTGAAATTATTGTTTGACAAATATATTTACATGGAGTCACATATTGTGCGACTTGTGCACCTGGTTTGTAACGGAAATTACTACTATCGCTTACCTTATCATTTCACAACACAAACGCAAATATAAAATACAAACACAGACACAAACAGCCCAGCTTTGCCCACGCTCACACTCACACTGTAAATTATAAACCCCTTATCATTTTACATTATAACTCCCAGATCCCCAAACGTCGGCCACGCGGTCACCGCACACATGCGTCTTCTCACGAAAATTGCTTGTTCTATATTATTCAAACGTTATAACTAATGCAGTTTCTTTGTAAAACCGACCGCGGCCACATGAATTTATACTGTTTTACTCCCTTTACTGTAAAAATTAAAATATTTGTGACGAGCCTACTTAGGCCAGCCCGGTACCGGGGACTGTAACTTGTAGACTGCCAACGATAATGTAACAGGTACTGCTTGCTTCCGTGGGCGGGAACGGCGGTTCACGGCCACCAGGTTTTCGTCGCCGTTCATGCTTAGGTGTTGTGTGGTAACCACTTTATGCATGGCATATAGCTGGTATATGTATGTGACCAGAGGACAATATTGGCTTCTGCTCTGCTGATGTCATTAACAGTAGGCGGGGCTTTAGCAGTGTTTCCGGAAGGTCTTTGAGAAGACGATGAATATTCTTGCGCTTTGGCCATCTTGAGTTTTTACCAGCGCGTGGGTTGGCGCCCATGCTCGGTGTACGCATAGGTGCGCACTGCCACACTCTCGTATAGTTCTCGGAAAACTAGGGTGGTAAATTCTTCGCTTGCCGCGTTACACAATTGGAATTGCGTATCGCCTTTGTCTCAACCAATGTTTCAGTTGCCATGCGTTCTGTTGTAATCGGATTAACAGTTGTAGCATAATAAAATTTCACCATATTTTCCTAAAACTCCCGCACAAAAACGAAATAAATAAAATATAAATGCCCCATACGGTAAAAATAAAAATACCCCAAAAATTGACACGCTACAGTGTACTGCTGGTTCCTGGGTTCTGGCCGATCATTCCTCCTCCGGCTTTGTCTGTAATATTCCTCATTCTCGTAATTTTCGAGCAGTTCGGTCATAGCCTGTACCGTCTTGATTTGGCTGCCTCTCCTGGCTCGGATTACCTCTTCATCGTAATGATACGATAATTTGTTTATGAGGCATTCTTCTGGTATGGCTGGTTCCAAATGCTTAGCCATACATATCTTGCCGAGGAAGTATGCAGTCATTGAGCTACCGATCTGTGGTTTGTATCGGCCGTGACATATGTTGTCATGTATTAAATTCTGGGTAGTTTCAGACCAGTATTTTGCTTTAAACAAGCTTTTGAACTGCTGGTAATCCTCGATTTCGCTCCGGTTGGCCATCCACCAATGATCTGTCATTTCCCGGAATGATTCATCTAGTAGCTCCCGGTTGTTGACCCATCTGTTGCCCCTATGTTTGGCAATATATTCCTCTATTCGGGCCAAGAACTCCATGGGCTTCCTTTTATACTGCCAAAAGTTTAACTACTCTCGATTCTCATTTATGGGGAAATGTGTGAAGTTATTTGGTCGGTTTCGGATCACTTCCATCTCTTCCTAGCTCTGCCGCACTTGACCGGTGATATTCGCCATGGCTACCTCCATTCCATCACACCTCTCCGTAACTTGGTTACGCACCTTACTTAGTTCCTCCTGTGTTTCCTTCCGGTTTTCTTCCAATTTCTTTTGATGTTGTTCTTCGATCTTGGTCATCTTGGTATTTACTACTTCCTTGACTTCCTGTACTCGCACTCAGTTTGGCAACGTCTTTCGTCAACTTCTCTGATTTGTTGGTTTATTATTATTGTTTCTTCTTCCAATTTTTTATTCATAGATCTCTTATTGTCATTAATTTTCCTGCTCAACTCTTCCTTCGCCAACTCGATTCTCTCGTCTACTTTGTTCATGTTCTCCTGGTTGACTTCTCTTAATTCTTCTCTCAGTAGTTGGTTATCCTCTCTCAATTCTTCCAACTTCTCCCCCATCTTCTCTTCCATTTTCTTGTTATTTTCTTCAATCCTCTTATTTGTATCCTCAATTTTATTACCCAATTCTTCCTTTGTTGTTTTGAATTCTTCCTTTAACAGCTGGTTGTCTTCCTTCAATTCTTCTAACCTTTTCCCCATTTCTTCTTCCATCTTCTTACTGTTTTCCTCCATCTTCTCTTCCATCTTCTTACTGTTTTCTTCAATGTCCTTCCTTAATCCTTCTTTCGTGGATTCTATGTTCTTATTTATTTCACTTAAATCTTCCTTCAAGGATTGTGTGTCTTTTTTTCTTTTCTATTTTCTTCTGTTGTGGAATCCATTTTCTTATTATTTTCTTCCATTTACTTACTCATTGATTTGTTATCCTCTCTCATTTCCATTATCATTCTCATTAGGGTTTCCTGGAACTTAACATCCCCTGTTGGTGTTGGTACTTCAGGTTGTATTTCTGTTAGTGCGAGTTGTTTCGGTTCCTCTGGGGGTAATAACACTTCTACATCTTCCACGGGTGTTGCCTCCTTGTCTCCCATATCGATTTCCTTTTCGGCCTCTGCCGCCCTTTTCTTCGAAGTCGCACGATGCTGCATGTTGCTTCTTCCTCCGACGGTATAACCGCTGCTAAGCTTAATTAGTAATTGGGCAAATTACTGTGGCCTTTCAATCGCTAATTGAAGCCCTTCAGTTGGACGCCAATTTGTAACTATTCGTGTTGGTTACAAATAATTAATTTTTTGTTCGTATACAAAAATAAAAAAAATTTTAATTTAATTTTAAAAATTTTCAAAAAAAAAATGTTATGTTTGGTTTAGTGTTTAAATATTTAATAAATAATTCTTGTAATGTGATCGTGTTGAAATTTTAAATTCTTTTACGTTATTTTTGGCAATTATATCACTTGTGGTTTGCTGTAAGTAAATTCAGCGTTAATTGGATTGTCTCGTTCACTAATCGATTTGCGATTATTCTTCTTTCTCCAATATATTACTTTCACTGGAGTAATGGCTGCCTTTCTTGCAGCTGAGGTTGTTCACTAAACTCTATTTATAGTTTAGAAATAAATTTAATACCAAAAATGTTGAATTACTATGTTTTAATAACAATTTTTGAAAAAAGATCGATTAAAAATCGATTAGGTTATATTGTTCGACTCTTTCACAGGGCGAATCGAGTGTTGATACATATGTTATTTGATATAAATATTTTCAGGTTCTTTCAACGGTTATGTTATATAGTCAGAGAAGGGGCAAGGCTCGAAAGTATAACATTACAATAAAAAATCTTAATAGTTAATAATTACAAATTTAGTTATGATATATAATGTTTATTAAGTAAAATATCAGACCAATTGGCTGCGGCTACGAATCTTATTCCTTGTGGGCGCTTTGCATGCTGGGAACCATCATGGCCGCTCGATCGTTGACGAAGTAAAACGAGAATGGTATTGCTGGATTTTCTTTAAATAAAGATGCCTTCACAGCTGCTTCCTCGTCTCCGCAATATTGAATAACGTTTCTGGTGTTGTTGGATTATCACTCGTTCATTGTTCTGTTGTTCACTCGAGAAAATGTGCATTTTATTTTTAAGATATGGTGTTGTAAAAGTCCGTTTCAGTTGTCTGGAAATTATTAGTGTTGGTGGTTCAAATTGTCATTTCACTAGTTTATGTTGTGTATTCACTGGTTTCTATGTGTGTAGTTGTTAATTTTTCACTGCATTTATCATTTAAAAGTGTTCTGTCCAAAATCTCAAAATTTATAGTAGGCTGTGTTTCAACTGTTATCCGCCATTAATCGTTCCGGTATACTGTTATTAGCATGAGCTTAATTCACCCGTACTCTTCGAATGTTAATTAAGAACTGTTTTACTTCCTTCGTTTCTGAAATCTCTTAGCCGATTTAATATTAGAAAAGTATTGTTCAAGCTTTATCCACTTCCGATGCATTCAATTAAAGTACATTATATCATAGAATATATTTTGGTTATTAATTAATTTCATGTAATAGCAAATACATAATCGGTTTCTTTAATTCCTTCTGCTTAATTTGATATACAATGATCCATCTTTATAAAGTTTTTTATCAAAATTGCTATATTTCTGTCATTTTGGAAAAGTAGGCTCAATATTCTGTTTCCTGTCCTTGTCCAAAATTTAGCAATTTTATGTGTTATAATTATGATGATAATAAATCTCAGATTGGTATAAATGTTTATCTTTCATCAATTTCTTGTAAATTTATCAATTGATCATCCTTTTAAATATAATTAATGAAATTCTGATTCCCCCTCTGAAATTGTTAGGTATTATTTTTGCAAATTTTTGAATAATTTTATACATCTTTTTATATTATTCCTTTAAAGTATACCTTTAGTTATAGTATTTGGTGATTGATTCACCTTATATAAATCTCAACAGTTTACTTGGTTTATTTTAACTTAATTACTCCAATATAATGTTATTGAAATTTCCTATCTGGCCTAGATTTTATGGTTTTACATATACTGTTTTTTGAATAATACTATGTCTATACCCCTTCTGACTTTCTGAAGTTAATATAATATTAAATACAATCTCCTTAAATAACTATTGGAACATGTAGCATTGTATTCATGCTCATAATACACAAACAATATTTAAAATAAATTATTGGTCTTTAAAGTCAGACATTTTAGTTTCAGTTATTACTAATAACACATAACAACATTTTATAAAATAGTATGGTATTCATACTGATACATTTTAGTCTGTACTAACACTGTAAGACATAATAAACATTTTGATAATAATAATAATTCTTATTCTATACACCACCTTGAAATATGGTGTTGATAGGCTTTAACACAAACATAATCAGCCATTTAATTTTATTTTCCTTAAATTTAATTTGGTTACAGTCCTTTCTGTTTATTTTTTATTATTACATTTTAATCCCCTTGTCACTGTATTTATTCCCCACCTGCTCTCTCTATCATTCACATTTTAAAGAATGTTTTTTGATAAAAAGTGGCATCTTCTTTGAAACATTAGTAATGTTTTCATCATAAGAATACTTCCAACATTTTATACTGGTATTTATAGCAAACATTAAAGTTGTTTAATTGTACATAGTTGAAATATCAGTTACACTTATACTTGAAGTTTATTTATTATATTGAAATAACTTGCACTGGTTCACTTATATTTTTGGTTCTTATTTACACTTGAGTTTTACAATACTCCAAGACCAAACTCTTAAAGATAAGGGACAATGATGATTCGTTTATTTCATTACATAATAACTTTAGTGGGTGCACTTCTATTTACTACCCTAAATACTTTTGTTTATAACTATTTTACACATTTATATGAGGTTTTGGGTTGTTATACTTTCATGGGTGACATTTAATCTTTTTTGGGGTTTGTTACTCTTTGTAATAGGTTTTCCTTGGGTATATTTTGTAGTTCTTCCCATTCTACATTTTCTTCTCTTCACAATTCTTCCATCTTGGGTTCTCCAAGGTAATCTGGTTTTATGGTTCGTTGGTTTGTTCGGGGTATCTTCTTTACCTGCTCCTATCCTACCTGGGTATTATCCTGATTTTATTTTAGTTTTTGTAGGATTTATTTCTCTTGATACATTTTTGTTGCATTATGATGATTAACTTTTATTTTTTTCTTTTATGGTGGTATTTTACTTCGACATTTAATTATTTTCATTTGAATTCTTTTTTTTATTTAATGTAATTTATATTAAATTATGATCAGATTGGAATTATGATTTAGTGGATTATCTGTCATGCTACAGAGTAAACAAGAGAAGGGTATATAGAATGATGTTAAGGAAGTTTACAAATGTATCATGTTTTTTTAAGTGTTCATATATATACATGTGTGTTAAGAATTAAGAAAAAACCAGTGCTTCTTAACGCAAACCAGTACAGCTAAGGGGAAACAGATCAGTTAGGTATATAGTAATATACAAGGCCACTATTCGATATTTTTGATTTGTTGTTTCAGTGTCTGGTGATGCTGTGGCGGCGATCCTGAGCTGGCCAGCGCGCCAGAGCAGGAGCGTTAAGTGCCTGACTGGCCTTGCGGTGTTGGGATCTCGAGAGAGAAGTGCAGTAAGGTCATTCAGGTGCGGTCACGGTCACTGGACCAAGGGTAAGTTAGATTTTTTTTTTGGTAAACCGTAGAGGGGGTTGTGGCAACATATCCTAGCTGATCCCTTTAGGAAGTATGAGTGTGTCAATGAGAGTTTTTATGCTTCGGCATAAAACCTCTCATTGAGGGGGTATTGTAACGGGACATTTAGGCCTACCTGGGATAATATAAAAAATTATTATGTTTTGATAAAAATAATATTTCCTTATGTAATAATAATTTTGGGGAGGCATAAAAGGTAATATGAAATAATAATTTTGGGGAAAAGTAAACAAACTTTATTTCATAAATTATACAATGCAACAAATATTGAGTGAAATTGTGCCAAGGTCAACTCCAGTGACAAGCAAAACAGTTATTTTTAGAAGAGTGACAAACATATTATGTAATTTAACAGATCGTACAAGGTTACTTCAGTTCATACGTCACGCTGGTATGCAAGGTGTGTCAGTCCACATCACATATTGGCGTAGTGATACAAACAAGAACAATAAGAATTGGTCACGTAACCCACGACCACTTCAGAAAATAGCGCAGTTCCGCTAGTCCCAGTCTGCAATAACAACTCGCGCGAGTAACACCTATAAGTTCCGGAACTAAAATCGCGGGCACCCGCATGCACGTAAAAATGTAAAAAGTGAAGTAACAAAATTTTAACATAAATGTGGATTAACAGTATTTTGTTTTGAAATAGAACGTTAAAGGTAAAAGAGAAAAAAGTGAAATGTGAGGATAAATCGGGAGTGCTTGGGACAGTTGGAGCCGTTGGAATAATGTGCAGATAAGTAACCAACAACCAGAAGTCTATTCTAAATTATATAATCATTTAATTGGTCATCAGAATTACAACAATGTATTTAGGTTTTAAAGAAAATCATGAGCTCAAAAGGGGGTTATAAGAAAAAGAAATCAAATATGTAAAGTACGAAAGTGTGCGTGGCTGTGTGAATGTACAGAATGTATATAATTAAAGAGTGCTGGTTGCGATAGGTTAGATATATATTTAAATAAATGATCTAGTGTAAGTCATTTTGAGAAGAGAGAAAATGTCGATGATAATAATTACTTTATTTGTTTTATCAATTGAGCCTCGTGGCCAAATATGTTCAAATGCTTTAAAGAAGGGGTTAAATGTACAAGTGTAGGAGAAAATGAAAATAAAAGGGAATGTCATTGGTAACAAATAAATAAACGAGTTATTTACGCAAATAAACCATTCTGATCTCCTGTTCGCCTAAAATCGGACCTGGCCCTGGTAAGTACCTATTTTTTTCTTGTAGTTGGTAACACAAGATGGCTCCCGAAAAAATCAGAAAGAAAGCAATGAATAGAATTAAAATTAATTAAGTTCTAATTATGAATAATAAGTTATAGTACAACATTTTCGATCCTTTCATTTATAGTTTCCCTTAATTCTCTGTTGAAGTTCTCAATTTTTTCATTTATTTGCTTTAAGTTTTGTTTGTTGATTTTCTCGATTTTGTTTTCCAAATTCTTGTTCATTTGCCTATTATCTTCCTTCATAATGTCTATTTTTTCATTCATCAGTTTATTATTCTCCTCATTTCGGTCAAATTTTTCATTCATTTGTCTTAATAAATTCTCATTAGTTTGTTTATTCTGTTCGGTTATGAAATCCATTAATTTCTGTAATTCTGGTGAACTCAGACCTCCTCTAGCTTCTTCTCCATCACCCGCCTGTTGTTCCATTTCGGCGTCCAGTACTGTTTCTGTCTCTTCTTCCTGTCTACCTTCTTCCGTTTCTTGGTCCTTTGCCATCCTTTTTGACTATAGCATGTCGTGGTGTGCACCACCGATATCGCGTGTGTCTCAAGTTTGGGTATTTTATGTGTGTTTTTTATGTTTATATTATATTTATTGGTATGTGTAAACTTGTGTATACAGTGTTTTTAATATTTTAACGATCGACGAACTTCAACAAGGGATAATCCTGATGATGGGGCATATGTCCCGAAACGTGTTGAATTAAATATAGAAAAAAGGCCACCAGACGGACAAGAAAAAGGTAAACTATTTTACTAATTATATTCTTTTTCGATCACTCTCAGGATAACATTGGTTGTGATGGCTTCTGGTTTTAATGAATAAAAGATTATTGTGTATACAGTAGAATTGTGTTATTCTGTCATCTTGTTCCATCAATATTTGATAGATTTTATTTAGTTTACTGTCTTTCTTCTGTTGTTGTATTAGTTCGCCAATAATGTTTGCTAAATCGGATCTGTTTTTAATGATGTATATCTTGGCTATTGTTTCTTTTTCTCCCTCAAGTGTTTGGTTCTTTGTATTAATTCTTGACAATGTATCTGCTGCAGTGTTACTTCTTCCTGGTACGTACTCCCAACTGATGTACTGATGTTGTATTCCTGCAATGCTAATGTCCATTTCGTCAGTCTCCCGTGGCTTAGTCTGCAGCTCTTCAAAAATGATATGGACTTGTGGTCCGTTCTGACCGTTATTGAGTAGCCCAAAATATATGTCCTAAATTGATTGCATGCAAACACTATGCTGAGCAGCTCCTCTGTTACATGGTAGTTCCGTTCGCATCTATTCAACACCCTGCTGGCGAAGTTAATCACAAGGTGATTCCCTTCGTCATCTTCCTGGTACAATACTGACCCTAAACTCACATCGCTGGCGTCGCAATTCATATAAAAAGCTGTGCCGAATCTGAAAGATTCAGCCAGATTTCAGTAATTAACAATTGGAGGTTGGGCCGATCTCTAGCGGAGAGACAGCGCAGAACCCACTGAATATACGGCCTGTAGTTATAGGCAGTACGGAATTACAGTTGTGTAATTCGTGCTGCACTCTTTCCATGAAGATATGCCCTACCGATTAAGTCTAGACAGCGTTGATCGGTGTCGGCACCTGCCGCCTACCCGCATAGTATGAAAACTCCAGGTGCTGCTTTCTGGCGATAAATGCCGTAGGCAAACGAGAAAGAAGCTGGGACTTCCATTTAATTTCGTCTCACAAAATACTTCATGGTTGACGGTCGAGTCCATTTTTCACTCCGGTAGAAAAATGAAGATTTTCACACCTTCAAGCCTTCATACTATGTTTAGATAATTCTATACACGGCTGCGGGTTCACCGCAATAGACGAGAACAAGACCTACAACATGGCTGAACTATTAACATCCTAAGCTCTCCTCTCTTCGCTACCGGAGGAATGTGGAGGACCACACCAACACCTATAATGTCGACCACGAGATTGCCACTTTAATAAAAACCCCTCATGGACGAAATCAGGTGATACAAAACCAATTATTATGTACACATAGAGTCAGCACTCAATAATACCCAGTGACCAGTTATATATATATCTATCAACTACAACATTTCAAGTTTTAAACATTTAATTGGATCCCCAATTCCTGGGAAAGTTTAGTGTGTGAACTGGGTGTAAAATTAATTGTAAATGTTATTAAATTTCTGGTAAAATTGTCAGCTCAGAGACTGGCATGCCTTGTACAGTTCAACAGTCAACATATATTTTCCTCTTATTTCATTATATGGGTTTCTTTCCAGATTTTAAGTCATTCTTTCTATTGGTAATTTATCGCGTTCAATTTAGTAGTATATATATATATATTTTCTAATTTAAAAATCAGTTTAATTCATATTGTATAGAAATTTCTGGGGGGTAGGTAGGTGCATTTTCCACAAGTTTCAACCAGAAGGAATGCATGTTGATACAGTTTTGAACTTGTTTGTTGAGACAAGTTAAAAGATGCATCAACTGGCTATTAACATGTCAGTCTCTGGGCCAAGAGTATTTTTCATAGGGTTATAATATTATGCAATATTTCTATTTTTTATTACTTGGCAATGTTTCAGCATATATAAATTCTTTAAGTTATTTATGATAACTGGGGGGTGTTCATTGTTTTAAATATTTTTATTTCTCACTGTAATAGAGCCCAGTGGGGCAGAATTAGATAACAGCATGAGGCACTTAGCCAAAATTTTGAAAGTTATTATGTCCTGGGGACTACTGAATGCTTAAGCATTATCTAATACACGTGAAGTGTAATCCACCAACATCCTGGGGGTAATATAAAAGTAAATTGTAATTCTCACAGGGATAATTATAAAAGAAGTAAGAATTTATATACACCATGGGGGTAATATAAAAAAGGGCGTGGCAAGAGATCCTTTTATATATTGTTTTGTATAGTATGGTATAATGTATTTGTATTGTGGAACATGTTATGTTTGTATATTTGTGTGTGTATTTTGGGGGTCATAAGTACTGTGCATTTAGTGTATTTTTGGTGGGGACTTTAGATATAGGGTTTGTTTGGTTGTCTTTTTTATAAAAGAAAGTTGATACATGGAATTATGTAGGTATATCTTTTTCATTTTTTATAACAGGTATTCTATCTCAATTAATCATTGCTGATCATTTCTTTAAGAAAATAATTTATTTTATTTAACTTTACTAACAAGTATATGAATTGTCACCCTTTAAAATTTATTTAATTTGTTTGAATAATAATTATTATAATTAATATTAGCAAGGAATCTATACCATTTATCTCCCTTAAGTTATATGGAGCATTCTAAAAGGAACATATAAAATAAATTGTATATTTTATTAATATTTTAATGGAAACTTTATTTCAAGGTTAGTAATGGTTTTAAATTTCAATTCATTTGTAAAGCGACAGCAAATTATTTTCTTGGTATTAATAAATATTTTCAGGTGGCCTTGTTGAGAAAGTATACTTTATTTAATTGACTATATAAGGGAATTATAGATTATGACTGTTGGGTTTATTTATTTTATTATTAATTTGTTTACTGAGATAGAATAATAAAAGGGATTTGTTAATTGTTTAATTCATGAGTTTTCATTGCAAGTCCCGTCTCACTGGATCCAGCGCATTTTTGGCTTCTCTAGGCTTTAGCCTAGTTCTAATTAACTTGTGGCCCCTCTTTACAAAAAAAAAAAATTTCAAAAAATAATCTTTTTTTACTGCCTAAGTTAAAGAGGGGTTACATTTGGTAGCAGAGCGTGGTTGAGATTAGGGTCAACCCGTGGGTCCTGTGGGTGTGACGGGGCTTGCAAACTTAGGAAACATTTTGGGAGTTCCAATAGAACTTAGAAAAATTTTGAAAGGCCCTATATCTAAAGGTGAAAATATTTTTGTTAGGGTTAAGGTTTTGAGATATATATATATGTACTTGCCCACCTTGGATAGTTGATAGTGCCACGTGGTGAGAAATTTTAGAAGGGGAAATTCCTTGGGAAACGGGACTTATCGCAGTTCGGTTCCTGGTTGGAGTATTACCTTGCCCATATTTGGGGAGGTGTTGTTTTTTTTAATTATGCAGTATGGCCCGATCGGCAGTTGGTTTCGTCCGATATAGGAGGGACATTGAGAAGTAACATTGGAAGTACCATTGAGGGTAGCCGAAGTAACATTGAGAAATTGCTTAAATAAATTTTCGTTGGTCGGTGTTTTTGTCGTGTTGTGTGTTTGTGTGTGTGTCACGTTCCATTTGTCTAGTGTCATAGAGTGAGAGCAGTTCAGTTAGTGGGCTAGTTTCTCGCAACGGTAGGTGGACCCGCAGTCTACTTGAAGGAGTTTAGTACTTGAGTTTTTCTTATTCCTGTATTATTATTGTCATTATTGTTGTAGGTGTTAGGTGTTTTTGTATGAGTTATGTTTTGTTGATTGTGTATTTTGAATTGTCCAATTCTGGCGGCGCTATGCTTTCAGAAATTGCCCCACCCTCTTTCGGGAGTTCTCCAGAAACTTTCGGTGGTAGATGCATTTGATGAGGACCAGCTACTGGTTTTCTTGGATCTTGTCCTGCGGTTGGCAGATTATCCGGGTGTATCCGATGGGGAAGTCTTGTCCCTTATATACCCGTATTGTCAGGGTTCATTGGCAGGGTTGGTCACCAACACTCTGCGTCGGGGCAGCACTGTCGACACTTTTCATGGGGAAGTGTTGGCTTACTTCATACCACTTCGACGACATTGCCAGCTTAAGTGGGATTCAATCTATCGTTTACAGGCCAACGGAGAGGCGTTGGGGGACTACGTGCAGGACATACGGAAAGCTACCCGGGTATTAAGATTAGGGTTGCCAGAGACGGAAGTCATCCAAACAATTCTGGAAGGACTGAATTCCCAAGAGAGATCCTGTTTAATATTTGCAGAATGTCCACGTTGTTTTGCGGATCTGGCCCGGTTATGTGTTGTTTCGAATACTGTCCGAGCAGGGGACGAGTACCGGGGAAGAGGTGCTACGGATGTCCAATACTCCAGTGGTCTGTCAGGGAGACCTAAAAAGGACAAACGTGGCGGTTGGAAAGAAACGGAATACTCCGGAGGCAATGGAGGCTACAAGGGGGTGGCAAGTGAGAAGACTGTAGCTACGGTTACAGGAGATAAAATTAATAAATATGAAACGAACAGGGAAAGAAGAAGTTACTTGAGTAAACCAACATCGGCAAGTAGGGAGCCGATAGCAAGTTATTCCTATTTGGAGAGTAAAGAAACTTCGAAGCTTCCAGAGGAATTACCAGTGCCTAATAGAGTGGTGAAGGAAGAAGGTGAGGAGAAAGAAGAAAAGCGAAGTAACTTCTGCGGATCAATACAAGACAACAAGAACACGTCTGTGTATATTGAATTACAGGACTCTAAGAGGACGTCATGGTTGAATCCAGAGGTCGCAGTATTTGTTCCTGTGTTGTTCGTGACGGATCCAGATCCGGTAACCTCATCATCGCCTACGCCGGGAGATGAGAAGTCGCTTGATGGTGGAGCTTTACCATCGTTAGTAGAATTTAATTTAGACATTGCACATGGACCTGGACAGCTGGATTCCAGGTTGGGTAAGGTTGAGGACGTTGTAGTTGCTGAGAGTGGTGAAGAAGAGGAATCGAAGGAGGAGGCAGAAGAGTGGTCTGCACATGCTACACAGGGGAGTATAAGTGTAAGTGTTAGGGAGGCTGCAAGTGTTTCTGAGGTTGCGGATGGACTAGGGGATGTCCAGGCTGCAAGTGTGGTAGAAGTAGATGAAATAGAAGTTGAGGAGAAACTGGGAGGCAGCGTTGTGGAGTTTGTGGGTGAGAATGATGTAGTGTGTGAAGATGTGCAGACGCTTTCTGTAAGTAGTGTTGAGGATTCCGAGGAGTGGAAAGAAGTTTCAGGCGGACCAGGTGAGCAACTAGACGATGAAGATGTGCAGTGTCGTGATGGTGATTTGGATTATGTAGACGAGAAAAAGGAAGAGGTGGAAGAAATAGTAGAAGAGAAGAAGGTAGAAGCAGAGGTGTTAGAGGTTGAGGATAATCCAAATCGGGGTAAAAGTAGTAAGGTAAGTTACCTTGATTCTAATTTAGATGAAATAAATCAGTACTGCTCAACACGAGATAGTTTCTCAGAGAGAGGTGTCCAAAAGGAACGGGTTCCTAAAGTTCGCCATAAAAAGGTGAGAAGTAGCGGTTAAAGGGTAGCGGGTAGATGTTCCCCACAGTCCCAGTGGTGTTCATCTACTTCAGGGTTGCGCCCCTGCCTCCGCGAACCTTGGTTTTCTCCACCCATCCTTATTTTCGGAGGGAACCATGTCCTTATCCTTAGTCCTAGCTGTTGAACTTTCAATGATCCTTGCCCTTTTCATCTTCCCAATTTTCCTACCCCTCCCCTAGAAAACAAAATAAAAACCAAAAAACAAATGAAAATTAGAAAGGAAAAAGCAAAAAAAAAATTAGAAAAGGAAAAAAATATCCGAGAGGAGTTAGAAGAGAAGTTAGTTGGAAGAGTTGTGACTACATGGGTAGTGAGTTTAGTGTCGTTTTCATTTTTCTTTGTTGTAGCTTGTCGTTGATTTTTGTAGGGTCCTGGCCATGCCGCATTCCCTGGTTGAGTTCTATAGTAGGTTATTTTGATTGAGTGTAGGTTGTTCGACGTTGCCGTGCGGAAGTAAAACCCCCTTGCTAGTTATGCAGTATTGAAGACCAAGTAAAGGGATTGATGTTCGCGTGCCCTCTATGCGGTTCTCTGTCCGGCTAATTGGGGCCATCCGCCCTAGTATAGGGATGTTTTTTGTTGGGGCCAGGTACATATGTCAAGGATTTGTGATGCCTTGTTTTGCTGCATATGGCTGGTCAGTCCAGATGTGGACAGTAGTGTTATGAGCACTCACATATCAAGGTATTAGTTACCTTGTTTTGGTCTTCGGACGCGTATGTGAGTGGCAGCAGGAGGAGTAGGTGGTGGTCACCAGAGAGTGTGACGTGTTGGGGCGGTCCTGTGGGGTTGGCCTGGCGGAGAGGGTCGCGTGGGGATGATTGCATTGGCGTTGAGATTTTCCAGTCCTGTGAGAGGGGGGTAGTTGTTGCCCTGAGTAGGTATTAGTTGGGTCTCAGTTTGGGGAGGCCTTGGGAGGTCAGAACTCAGAGGGTGCTCTTGATAGGGTCTGTAATCTTTCTTTAGTCCTTTTAGCTGTCTCTCTCTTTGCTGTGGGCTGACCCTGATCAGGTCAGCGTGCAGCACCTGCACACTTACATATTACATACCTTCTTTCGTCTCCTTCGTTTTCTTTCTGAGCCTCTGTTCTCCCAAGAGCGATTAAATTTCTGAGATTTCCGTGGACTAGCCAAGAGGCTGTGAGTTAGCCGTGGGGCAACTATGTTGCCCTTTTGGGGTGAGGGTGTGCCGAATCTGAAAGATTCAGCCAGATTTCAGTAATTAACAATTGGAGGTTGGGCCGATCTCTAGCGGAGAGACAGCGCAGAACCCACTGAATATACGGCCTGTAGTTATAGGCAGTACGGAATTACAGTTGTGTAATTCGTGCTGCACTCTTTCCGTGAAGATATGCCCTACCGATTAAGTCTAGACAGCGTTGATCGGTGTCGGCACCTGCCGCCTACCCGCAGTATGAAAACTCCAGGTGCTGCTTTCTGGCGATAAATGCCGTAGGCAAACGAGAAAGAAGCTGGGACTTCCATTTAATTTCGTCTCACAAAATACTTCGTGGTTGACGGTCGAGTCCATTTTCACTCCGGTAGAAAAATGAAGATTTTCAACACCTTCAAGCCTTCATACTATGTTTAGATAATTCTATACACGGCTGCGGGTTCACCGCAATAGACGAGAACAAGACCTACAACATGGCTGAACTATTAACATCCTAAGCTCTCCTCTCTTCGCTACCGGAGGAATGTGGAGGACCACACCAACACCTATAATGTCGACCACGAGATTGCCACTTTAATAAAAACCCCTCATGGACGAAATCAGGTGATACAAAACCAATTATTATGTACACATAGAGCCAGCACTCAATAATACCCAGTGACCAGTTATATATATATCAACTACAACATTTCAAGTTTTAAACATTTAATTGGATCCCCAATTCCTGGGAAAGTTTAGTGTGTGAACTGGGTGTAAAATTAATTGTAAATGTTATTAAATTTCTGGTAAAATTGTCAGCTCAGAGACTGGCATACCTTGTACAGATCAACAGTCAACATATATTTTCCTCTTATTTCATTATATGGGTTTCTTTCCAGATTTTAAGTCATTCTTTCTATTGGTAATTTATCGCGTTCAATTTAGTAGTATATATATATATATTTTCTAATTTAAAAATCAGTTTAATTCATATTGTATAGAAATTTCTGGGGGGTAGGTAGGTGCATTTTCCACAAGTTTCAACCAGAAGGAATGCATGTTGATACAGTTTTGAACTTGTTTGTTGAGACAAGTTAAAAGATGCATCAACTGGCTATTAACATGTCAGTCTCTGGGCCAAGAGTATTTTTCATAGGGTTATAATATTATGCAATATTTCTATTTTTTATTACTTGGCAATGTTTCAGCATATATAAATTCTTTAAGTTATTTATGATAACTGGGGGGTGTTCATTGTTTTAAATATTTTTATTTCTCACTGTAATAGAGCCCAGTGGGGCAGAATTAGATAACAGCATGAGGCACTTAGCCAAAATTTTGAAAGTTATTATGTCCTGGGGACTACTGAATGCTTAAGCATTATCTAATACACGTGAAGTGTAATCCACCAACATCCTGGGGGTAATATAAAAGTAAATTGTAATTCTCACAGGGATAATTATAAAAGAAGTAAGAATTTATATACACCATGGGGGTAATATAAAAAAGGGCGTGGCAAGAGATCCTTTTATATATTGTTTTGTATAGTATGGTATAATGTATTTGTATTGTGGAACATGTTATGTTTGTATATTTGTGTGTGTATTTTGGGGGTCATAAGTACTGTGCATTTAGTGTATTTTTGGTGGGGACTTTAGATATAGGGTTTGTTTGGTTGTCTTTTTTATAAAAGAAAGTTGATACATGGAATTATGTAGGTATATCCTTTTCATTTTTTATAACAGGTATTCTATCTCAATTAATCATTGCTGATCATTTCTTTAAGAAAATAATTTATTTTATTTAACTTTACTAACAAGTATATGAATTGTCACCCTTTAAAATTTATTTAATTTGTTTGAATAATAATTATTATAATCAATATTAGCAAGGAATCTATACCATTTATCTCCCTTAAGTTATATGGAGCATTCTAAAAGGAACATATAAAATAAATTGTATATTTTATTAATATTTTAATGGAAACTTTATTTCAAGGTTAGTAATGGTTTTAAATTTCAATTCATTTGTAAAGCGACAGCAAATTATTTTCTTGGTATTAATAAATATTTTCAGGTGGCCTTGTTGAGAAAGTATACTTTATTTAATTGACTATATAAGGGAATTATAGATTATGACTGTTGGGTTTATTTATTTTATTATTAATTTGCTTACTGAGATAGAATAATAAAAGGGATTTGTTAATTGTTTAATTCATGAGTTTTCATTGCAAGTCCCGTCTCACTGGATCCAGCGCATTTTTGGCTTCTCTAGGCTTTAGCCTAGTTATAATTAACTTGTGGCCCCTCTTTACAAAAAAAAAAAATTTTCAAAAAAATAATCTTTTTTTACTGCCTAAGTTAAAGAGGGGTTACAAAGCTTTATTGAAATCGGGATGGTGCAGCATTACTGACTCTAAAAATTTGTTTTTTATTAGCTGAAAGGTGATATCCTGGTCTGATCCCCACATCCACTTGTCTTTCGATGATAGTTGATATGAAAATGTTGACGTTAGTTCTGAGTAATTCCTCTGAAATTTCCTATAGTAATTACATATGGCCAAAAATTATAGTAATATTGTTTCTTATTCTTTGGCATTGGAAATAATTGAATGGATTCTATTTTATCCTGTGATGGTGTTATGCCGTTTTCTGTTAGATTAAACCCTAGGAACTTAACTTCATCTGCGATGAATTTGGACTTTTCTAGTTTTAATGTAATGTTGTTTTCCGATAATTTTAACACTTACCTGGCTGAGCGATTCTGGGTCTCTCCGTCTGTCATGTCTGGCCATTTTTTACACATTTTGACATAGTACATAATCAACAATATAGTTAAAAAGTAATTCAAACTTTATTTTTTTTGTAAATTCAACTATTCTCTAAAACACTATATAAAAGTGAAACTTTTATTTTAAATAACGTTTTTTCTATGAAATTATAAAGTTTCCATGTTTTTGCAACTAAAAAAAGTTGAAATATTATTCCAGTTAGGTTATACCACAACATATTGTCACAAAAATACTGAAACTTGTCTTCTGAATATTCACTAATATTGTTAGTATACACTATATACACAACTTTGTTTACATTGACTAAACATTTTTTTTAGTTTTGAACCACTTACATATTCGACTACAAAACCATTTACCGAATACAAAGCATACGTGAACAGAAATGTACATACTTATGCGATCTAGGTTTAAAATTGTGAACTACTAATGTCAGTCTTTATGGTTACATGATTACACATCGTCGAAAAGCATAAATCAACGGCTTTTGTCATGTAAAACAGTGCTATACGCGAAGACGTACATTTACGTCTCGTCAAAACTCGGAAGTTATGTAAGCCGTACATGGACGTCTTTCGCCAGCAAAGTGTTAATAGTACTTGTTCGATCCTTCTGCAATGATCTTCCCAGTTTGCCGATGTAATTAGTAAAGCATCCACATATATTGTGGTAAATTGAAGCGCCTCTTGTCCCAGAATTTGATCCACGCATTTCACAAACACTGCTACTGAATGTACTAGTCCAAAGGGTAGCCTTTTAAATTGATAATTACCCCCTTCGAAGATGAAAGCCATATATTTTCGGCTATTGGGATGCAATTCCACCTGCAAATATCCACAAAATGTGTCCCATGTACTAATGAAACGAGTGCCATAAAATTTCTTGAGGATCTCTTCGATCTCTCCTGGTGATGTCCGATCATTGATAATGATCTTGTTTATTTCCCTGGCATCTAAACATAATCTTACCTTTCCATTTTTCTTAGGTACCGCTACTATAGGATTGCTGTATGGGGAGTTGCTGTATTCGATTATATCATCGTTTATCTGTCTATTAATTTCGGTTCTAACTGCCTCCTTTAGAGAGTATGTAATAGGATATGATTTTCATTTAAATTCTACTGGTTCCTTAAACTTTATTTTGCATTGAAAATTTTTCACCTTACCGGGTGTATCTGAGAATACGTGCTGGTATTGATTATATATCTTTATTAATTCCTCTACCTGATCGTTGGTTATTTGTTTGTCACTCTTCTCTGATGGGAATTTTCGAATCTCTTCAATCTTCTCGTTCCATAAGCTGTCATTTTCATCTTCGTAATTTATTTCTTCTATTGGTGTATGATTCCTATAATCCCTATCCTCCCTAACATAATAAATGATCCGGTCCTGAGGGGCTTCTTTGCTTCCAATTAAATCAGCCGTCCATTCAACGCTATTTGAGCTCAGAGACACTGTAATGGGGCGATCCTAAGTGGGTATCATTTTGTTCAAAAATAAAATGAAAATATATGAAGTGTTTTAAAAGCAAATATAACCATTGGATGGGCGATCTTCAGCAACGGTGATTCATAATTATGTTGGCCTAAGACATAAAATGCGTGACGATGTCAATAACCAGTCGCTGAGCTCGTATAATTTTGTGACCATATACGGTGTAAAACTACGGTTTACATTTGGCGACCCTGCCAGGATGGGATTCGAACCCACGCGTGCATAATGTAAACTTAGATACAGTTCAAACCTGTAGATGCTGCACCTGTAATTTACTTACCTGCTTCGTCAGAAGTGCCCAGGGTCGCCAGAGTGTTTGAGGATGACATTCAACCAATTTACGCATCTGACTTATTAAAATATCCCACTCAAAAGTTCCACGGAACGTTTATGCGAACTTCGGAAACAGTGACTAAGAACGCAATAGTGCGCGCTAGCAAACAAATTGCACAACACCTTACTTGTTATGAAAAATTAATTTTAATTAATTTTTTCTTTGAGGCATTATTCAGTATCTCTTGAATACATGTCTGTTAAGTCACTTTTGACTTTTTAAATTATTTCCCAAAAATACCACACTCTCATTCACACGCTAGATTCCCCAGTACTACTTTCATTCTTTTACTTTCACTCACTGACAAATTATAACATTTCTCTCAGCGCTTTATGATCCAGGGGCTTTTAATTGTTACTGATATTGCAAACAGGTACCTGTTTACTTTTAAACACACTTAATACTGGTTATGTGATGGGTGCTTTCACTGACGCCGCGTGTTTATTGAGTCTAGTTTTTTTCCAATTTCTCGTCCGAAAGTAGTCCAGCGGCATCTATGTTGTTATTACTGGCTCTCGTTTGTACTCCCCGCCATCCTGGTAGTGATTCTAAAGTCGAATTTCAATGTACTAATGTTTTAAAACTCACAACCAGACTTCTGACCCGTCTGGTTGTGGGAACGTCCGTTGTTGTAGAGCCTCGAGCTGCCGGATACAAGCTCACGGCTGACCAAATATTCGCCGCTCTCAGCTGTTTGAATTTTCTTCGTTGTAACATAACTGGTTCAAATATATGCAGAATATATGGTTCTTTGTTACGTATCATCCGGTTTTCTGGGTGGTTCACGTCATTGTTGAGTTACGTGCATAAATATACTATGACGTTTATTACCGTATATGGTCACAAAATTATACGAGCTCGGCGATTGGTTATTGACATCTTCACACATTTTATGTCTTAGGCCAACATAATTATGAATCACCGTTGCTGCAGATCGCCCGTCCAATGGTTATATTCGCTTTTAAAACACTTCATATATTTTCATTTTATTTTTGAACAAAATGATACCCACTTAGGATTGCCCCATTACAACACTTTTGCTCTGATCATATCAATTATAACTAATCACGTATTTCCTTAATATATCACATCCGATTAATAAATTAAAGGGTAAGCCATTGGCTACCAAAAATATCATGGGAATCATTATACCTTTATCAGTTACTTCCAATCAGACTTGCTTCATGACTGTCTTGTTTTGACGTCCCGTTGCTCCTACTAATATAATATTATTTATTGGTAAGGTAGGTATTATTTCCTTATTTTCCTTTTGTATTCTATTTAACTCTGTACTATCAATCAGAAAGACATTTGCTCCTGTGTCAATCATTATTTTGGTAGGTATTCCGTTCACTTCCGCGGTTATATAAGCGATCTCATTATTGTTATTGGTTTTATTATCTTCTTCTTCCAGTAGTTCTCCCCTAATATCCTTCAGGTAATGGTCCCTGATTATCATAATTGTCTTGTTGTTTGTTCGTCTGTCTATTATATCGTCATACACAATAGATCGGTTCAGTGAGGGTTCCTTTGGTGTTTTCACTGCTGCTGTCCGTTTAAAGAGATATCACTCTCTTCATTCCTCCTCTCTGGTGGATTCAGTGTGCTATCCTCTCTCCCTTCCGGTCTGTCTCCCATATTATGGTTGAATTCGTTGTTGTGATTTCCCCGTGGGTCTTCACTGCTGCGACTCCTTTGTCTCTCATACCTGGATTCTCTTCCTTCGTCGTATTGATTGGCTCTGTTGTGATGTTCATTGTAACTGCAGCGTCCGTGATAATACCGCCTTCCGCTGTCATTTTCTTCCGTTCGAACATGGTTTACTCCTCTGTAATTTCTGTTCTGGTTGCTATTATTATCATTTGTCTATAGTTATTATTATTATTATTGTTTGGTCTATAGTTATTATTATTATTATTATTATTATTATTATTCGGTCTATAGTTATTATTATTATTATTATTATTATTGTTTGGTCGTTGGTTGTTGTTATCCCGATTATTTTCATTGTAATTATTATTATTTGGTCGCTGATATTGGCCGGTATTATTATGATTTTGATTATCGTAATTGCCGCGATAATTGTTACGATTGTTATAATAATAGTTGTTGTTATTTTGATTATCCCTCTCCGCATATCGATCATGCCTCTGGCGGTTCCTCCAGTAATAATTCTCGTGCTCGTAGTTTTCGAGCAACGCTGCCATGGATTGTATGGTTTTTGTCTGTCCACTCAGCCGCGCTTGTGCTACGCCTTCTTCGTAATGGTATGCCAACTTTGTTACGAGGCACTCCTCCGGTATTTTGGGTTCGAGGTTCCTCGCCAGGCACACTTTTCCCAGGAAATACGCCATCAGTGTTGCTCCTCTACTGGTGTCATATTTTCCATTGCACAAATCGTCGCATACTATGTTTTGCATCAACTCCGACCAATACTTGGCTTTGAATAGCTTCTTGAACTCCGCGTAGCTCTGTACCTCATGTCACCAATTGTCATGGACGTACTTGAAGTATTCTTCCAGCATTCCTCTGATCACTGTCCATCTGTTTTCTCGATTTTGTGTGATGTTTTCTTCTACCCTTTCGAGGAATTCCATTGGGTTCTTCTTGTACGTTCGAAAATTTATTATTTATCGTCTATCCAGAGGTTGTATTCCTGACATCTGAACTGGTTGACTCCGGAACATATTGAGTTCTTCCCGGAAGTTGTTAAACTCTCGCTGCTGTATCTCTGCCATCCTTTCCTTGTCATTGTGAACCTGGTCTCATACGTTGTTCACCGTGGTGGTTATTTCTTCGCATCTCTCCTCGAAACTCGTCTGTACACACGTCAGATCTTCTTGCTTTTTCTTTATTGAATCGATTTTCGCTGAGCTATTTTCTTCAAGGTAGTTTATTCTGAAGCTGATGTCTTCCTTGGCTTGCTGCAACTCTTGACTGGTCTGTTCTCATCTCTCGTTAACTTCAGAAATTTCTCTTCTAACTCCGGTTATCTCCTCTTCTATTTTCGTATACATTTTCTTGTTGTTCTTCTCTATTCTCTTACTCATAAGTTGCATATTTTCCTGCATCTTCTTAATTATTGTTTCCATTTTTTTATTATTATCTTCTATCTGTCATCTATCTTCTTACTTAATTCTTCCTTTATTGACTCTATCTTATCGTCTATTTTCCGATTGAACGATTCTATATTTTTATGGTTATCTTCTTTTCCTTGTTGTTATCATCTTTTTTCTTGCTTAATGTTTCGTTGAACTCTCCCATAATCCTTATTATATCTTGTAAGTTCACGATTTCTGATTGTGCGGGTCGGTTAGGTTCCACGGGAAGTAATATCGCTTCTATATCTTCAACCAGTGTCGCCTCCTTTTCGTCCATGTCTATTTCCTTCTCCGTGTCCGCCGCGCGTTTCTTTGATGTAGCTCTCCGTTGCATCTTCTGTTTTTTGTATTGCAGCTGCTGCTAAAATTACGTTATTTAATTTTTTATTATTATTTATTAAGTTTGCGTTTTTGACCTAACTCGAGCCTCTAACGTTGGTGCGCCAATTTATAACGAGACGTGATTCTCTCTCTCTTCTTTGAATTAAAATCTTAAAGTTCTATTGTTAGTATATATTTTTGTTAGTTATTTTATTAATAAGTTGTTCAAAAAATAAAATTCGATCTTGATTAGTGTGATGAAACTCTTCTTATTTATTTGAAAAAAAGTGTTCACTTGTATTTTGTAATTCGACGTTCTTCAGTTGATGAGACGAATTGAAATCCTGTTACTTAAGCAGAGTTGAGATGGCAATTTAAATTTTGAAATAATTTAAACTATCTCAATTGGCGCTACCAATAGTACCATCTGTTGCGGGCTGTCCACCTAACATGTAATTGTCTAGTCTACTGAAATAATTTTGTTAACTCCTTTTATTGGGTAATAAGTTGTTTATTGATTGATAATGCTCATGAATTTATTTTAAAGAATAATTAAAATTGACATTTTTGTCCATTTTTTACAATAATAATTACCTTTATGAAAATCTTTTATCTCAGGTTGGTTATTCTGACTCTTTGTATTCATAACATAAAACGTTACTTTTTGGTTAAAAGTTTATCTAAAGTGTAGGTCCTTTTAGACTGCAAGATACAAAAAACAAAACTAGAATTTTTATACTACTATAATCATCGAGTAGTAGGAGAGTGATTACAAATACATCTTAACTAATAACATAAAAATTCACAGACACGTTGTGTCAACATTTGGCGTACTGAACTGTGGTCAGTGAACCTTGAAATTAATAGTACTTTTTCAACAACACTTAAAATTATTAGTTTAATAAAGTTATGAAACTCTTCAGTGTTCATAGAGAATTCTCTGATTCATCATATTGGATGAATTTGATTAGGTAAATTAGGTAAACAAATAACTCTGGTAAGCATGTTCGGCTTACTATTAAATTTTTTAACTAGGAACAAATTGATTAATGCAATACTGTTTAACTCTTTCTTAAAGTTCATTATAAATTATTTTATTTAGTTATCTCTGATAATTAAAGTTTATCATGTCTGTGGGTAATTACTAAATTTATAATTAGCTTTCGTCACACTTCTTAAATTGTTAATATATTAATTGAAATAATAAGGTTCATTGCACCCTTAGTGTTCCTATGAAAATGTTTCCTTCATCACTTTTGATGAATCTATTAAATAAGTGAATAACTTTTATACATAAAATCAACTGTCGCTAACTCTTTTAGCAATTAATGAATTAATTAAATTGATTAGGTCCCATATTCCTTAGGTTTTCGTATTTAATTATCTTCAATTTATTCGATAAGTCTTATTAATTATATACAAAACCAGTCAAAAGACGCATTGAAGTCGTATATTTTGCCGAGATATACCGAAGGGTCACAAAAATTAAAGAAAATTAACCAATCAACGATCATCATCGAGCATTAGATGCCGGATTCGTAAACCGAAGAGGACACAGTTCATCACTGTACTTCGATGGAGAGGCCACGCCACTCCTGAGACCAAATTTTAAGAAAATAGCCTTAACCAGCTGACGGAAATCGATAACCTCAAAAAAGTAAAAGGTTAGGCCAAAAGTAAACAATGTTGAGTTAACCTTATATCAGTGTCTATTTGCGGAGTATGTGCGCATAGGAAGTGAACTAAATATTAATAAAAAGGCTAAAAGTGCAATTAAGTAAAAGGAAATACAAGCAAGTATAGGGACAATTAAACTATAGTTAGAGGAATTAAGACGCCACAATAAAAATTTTTTTTATGCATGTTCACACACTGGTATTGTTAACCTGATTAGGATTGATTATATTTTGGTTTGTTTACTCACCATTTCACTTCTATAATTAATCTCACTATTATTCCATTTTAATGTAATTGCTTATTATCAGTTACATTCGTTTGAATACACTACACTTTGTAGTGCATCTTCACATGTCACTTTCACTGATTTTTACACTATGTTTGTTGTCATGAGAAGAATTTAACTAGACCATCTAGTTGTTCTTGTCTGACTATTGACAATTACCCTTCCGTCATCCCATCACTTTTACAACTTAATATTATTGACAATGTTTACTTAAAACTATTGTACAATGGTTTTTTAGTTTGGTTTCTATATTGTACTTCAGGGATTTTAGGTTGTAATTTAATTATATTTATTTTGGCTTTTATGTACTAAAAGTTCCTATTTTGTGGGTCCCCTTGGTTTGTTGCTTTACAATATTGTAATGGTACATATCTTCACCTAACCATAATGAAGAAGACATGACCAGATAATTTATTTAGTCATTGACACTAGAGTAAAAAGGGATGAATTAGAATAGAAGAATGGGTGAATCAGAATAATAAAACGATCAGACATATCAAGGTAGTCAGAACAGTAACTTATATTAATTCTTAGTAGTAACAAACAAACAAGTCAAAATGGTAAATACTGAAACAAGACGATTTAACCCGAATAGCCCAATAGATGGTAAGTGAGAGAGTAGAACTAGCCCCAAAGGACCAAGAACGACCTGATGATGACAACTACAAATAGAATAGAAATAGCCATCGCACCAACACAAGTGTAAATAAGAAGAATAGTGACTAAAAGACAATTAACCTATAAGTATAGTGAAATAATCAGCCACAACACTAAGGAAGTGACGAATAATGTATGACAAAAGAAAATGAACTAAGAAAGAACACAAAACTTGTATTAAACCAAAGAAAATTGTACATCATATTAATAATTGTAAGGACAGACAAGCTAGAGATACGAATTATTAAATACTTAAAATGTAGAAGGGCACAGTAAACCCCAAACAAATAGAGTAAACTATGACAAATCACATTAGCACAATACTAACATATTTGTGATACAATAAACCAACATGAACTTGTTAATATTATAATTAAACCTTATAAAGTGAGAGGTATAGAGTTAGAGAAATAGTGAACAAAGTAGAGTGAGAAAGAGAATTTAAAGTTAGGTAATACCCACTAGTAACACTTAAATTAAACATATAAAGTGCAAAGTGATAGTGTGAAAACCCCAAATTAAATAGAACCCTATTGATAGGGACTAACACCAAATAATCAGTGTTAAAACCATTAGTAAAGAGTTCAGAGTGATCGAAGACCATCAGTGAGTGGTAAAATAATAAGTGAAGGCTGATAATGGTTAGTCACAGAAAGGACTGTGACACTTAATAGCAATTATCCAGTGAACACAAGAGTGTTAGTAACAAGATGAAACAAAGTGTAACAGACTAGATAATAAGTAGATTTTAGATAATAGTAGTACTTACTACTTGGTACATTTTAGTTTGCAAGTCTTAATATTAGGGAATAAGGTGTTAATTAGTATTGTTGATCATGTATTCAAGAACGAATGACTATCAGTGTGTTAATACACCAAGATATATGAGTTTATTCACAGAAATAAGAATCCAATATCATTAATTTAAAATGATACATTAGAGAATATTTTTCATGACAAACTGATAATAATAAAAACAAGACATTAACATCAGATAATAAACAGTTGTTGAAAGGTCAGTTATGGCTTAATGTCATTTAGAGTTAGTCATTGTGGGGTTTTTTTTGATTTGCAGTGGACTGTATATTGTCAAAATAAATAGTTAAAAGGCTTTATTCCCATGTAATCAGCAATGCATAAAAATTAAGCGTTTACTGACCTTGTCCTTGTGCGTTGTAAATGTCCTGTTGTAAGCAACACTGGTGATTTTCTAGGCAGTCCCAAACTTAACAATAATATCCCAACAAACGTTAAACACATAAATAAACACATGAAAAAAAAGCACAAAGTAAAATAACAAGAGCGTTGAATAGTCTTTCTATTCTTGCGGTATGCGGGTATAAACGAAAAGAACTGAACTGCACGATATACCGTACACTACAGGAAAGAAAAACGCTCTAACTATGACTGCTGATTACAATGTGAATTGAACTTTGAAACAGGTAATGGGAGTGCATTCTATTAGAGATAATGAAATATAGATAGGGTGAGTTTAACTATTGTTATAAAAACAAAATATCTGACATACCGGCCCCTTTGAACTAACTGGTTCAACAAGAAACATTAAAAGAACATAAGAACAAATTTGATCCTTTGGAAGAGTGTAATAAAACTAAATTATAAGGGGCAGTAGCCAATTGACTGGTCGAGGATTTTAGTAAATGGGAAGACGGGATACTTTAACAGAAGGACGGGTCAAGGTTCCACCGGCAGTCTTCATGTTGACGACACTTACCACTCCATCATTCCCTGGAGATACGGAGATGACTCTCCCGAGCTTCCACTTGAGGGGTGGCAGGTTTGTTTCATGAATAACGACTAAATCTCCTATTTTGAGATTTTCTTGAGGTCTGATCCATTTGGACCGTTCTTGAAGTGTGTGGAGGTACTCCATTTGCCATCTTTTCCAGAGATGTTGTGTGAAGGCTTGAACCAATTTCCAGCGTTTTATGTGATTAAGTGGTGCATTGGTTAGTTGAGGTTCGATCAGGGCATTAAGAGGTCCTCCAGTTAGAAAATGTCCTGGTGTAAGAGGTTGAAGATCTGAAGGGTCATTCGAGAGAGGAGCTATCGGCCTCGAATTAAGGATAGCTTCAACACGCACAACTAAGGTGGTAAATTCTTCGTACGTTAAAATGTGTTCACCTATGACTCTGGTGAGATGATATTTTGCACCTTTAATGGCACGTTCCCAAAGTCCACCTTGGTGAGGTGCATGCGGAGGAATGAAATGGAATGTGATACTGTTGGTCGTAGCAAAATCTTGCATCTCTGGTTGCTTCATGAGATCTTGAAAACATCTTTTGAGCGAAGAAGCAGCTCCTATGAAATTAGTCCCACAATCAGAGTACAGGTCTGATACAAGACCTCTCCTAGAGATGAATCTCGTAAGGGCTGCAATGAAGGCGTCTGTAGTTAAATCAGTAACCACTTCCAAGTGTACAGCTTTTGTTGCAAAACAGATGAACAGACAGAGGTACACCTTTATAGGCTGTATCCTGCGAAGTGTAAAAAACTTGACCGTGTAAGGGCCAGCATAATCAACTCCAGAAGCGTTGAAACAACGAGTAGGGGTAACACGACCGGCTGGTAGATCACCCATGAGCGGAGACGTGTTTGTTGATTTTGCACGAAAACATCGTACGCATTTAAATATTCTTGAGCGTATAACACTGCGGGCGGAGAGGATCCAAAAGCGTTGAGATAGCGTTGCTTGGAGGAACTGGGGACCAGCGTGCAGGTACATGCCATGATAGTAATCAATGAGTAAATGAATAGCGACATGATTTTTTGGCAGAAGAATAGGATGTTTGGCATTGTAAGTAAGCGCAGAGTTTTTCAGTCGACCTCCAACACGGACTATTCCTGCATCATCAATAAAGGGTGCTAGACGTTGGATGCGGTTTGAGCATGTCCTTTTCTTGGAGAGTAGATCTATGTCTTCTGCAAAGTGAAGTCTCTGAATGAGCCAGCAAATGCGGTTACAGGCGTTATTTAATTCAGTTACTGTAAATGATCCACTTATGGTGGTTTTAAATTTCAAACGGGTTATAAAGCGAAGGACATAAGCCATTACATGAAGAAGAGTCTTCCAAGAAGAAAACTTTGTAAGAAATCCAAATGTTGGGACTTCTTTTGTGGTCATCATAAGATTAAGCACATTTGGTTTCATTTCAGGAATAGACTCCTCCGAAATTGGATGAAGGATAGATTGTGGCCAGGTCTGCGTTGATTTAGCGAGCCATGGTGGTCCTAGCCACCACTGACTATGTTTCATCAGAACCGTGGGTGTCAAGCCTCGAGAAGCACAATCAGCAGGATTGTCAACAGTTGAAACATATTTCCAGATGTGCGGTGAAACTAAGTCTTGTATTTGTGCCACACGATTAGCAACATACACCTTGAGACGAAAAGATAGAGTGCATATCCAAGATAGAACTACTGTAGAGTCGCACCATGCTGAAATGTCGTCGATCTTGTGATGTTGTGAGAGCTGTTCTGTACAGTAATGTAGCAATTTAGCTAACATGTGCACACCACAAAGTTCCAAGCGGGGAATAGTCACACGCTTCAGTGGAGCTACTCTTGATTTTGCGATCAGCAGTCGTATGTTGACATCTCCTTCTGCGTCTTCTGTGCGCAGGAAGACACAAGCTGCATATCCGGATTCACTTCCATCTGAAAATCCATGAAGCTGGATATTGACTGCAGTTGCTAAGGATATGAAACGTGGTATCCTTAGCTTTTCTATTTCTGGAAGTTCTTTCACGAATCGTGACCACTTCTCGGAAATATGATCAGGTAATGGAGAATCCCAATCTAAGCCTAAGGTCCATACATGCTGCATTAAGACTTTAGACCAAAAAACTATTGGGGATATCCAACCACAAGAGTCATAAATCTGAGCAATTGATGAAAGTAAAGTTCTTTTTGTGTAATTACTTGAAGGTGTGTGCATCACATATGAAAAGACATCAATATCTGGGATCCATTTTAGCCCTAATACACTTGAAAATGGCTGTTCCGATGTGCGTAACATGAGGGGTGTCTCAGGATTATCTTGCATGACATTTTCTAAGAGTTTAGGATGGTTTGAAGACCACTTGCTCAGTTCGAATCCACCCTTTTTCAAAAGTAAAACAACATCCTCTTGAAGGTGGTGAGCTTCTTCCAGAGAATTGCTCCCTAATAGAGCATCATCAACATATATTTGCTGTTGGAGTGCTTCAGCAGCAAGTGGATGATTTTTTCCTTCGTCCATAATGAGCTGTTGTACTACTCTATTAGCAAGGTAAGGCGAGGACGTCATACCATAAGTGACAGTAGTCAATTGGTAGACCTTTAGCGGGACTGAAGTGTCTTCTCTCCAGTATATTAACTGAAAGATCTGATCATCTTCATGGATGGATATCTGCCTAAACATTTGTTTGATATCACAAGAGAAAACAAATTTATGTTGACGAAAGCGAAGAATTATATCAGTAATGTCATTGTGCAACTTTGGACCCTGATGTAGAATGTGGTTCAGTGAGACACCTGAAGAAGATGGTGCTGATGCATTGAAAACAACACGGATTTTCCTATCTTTAAAAACGCCATGATGTGGCAAAAAGTAATGCGGCTTGTTCAGAGATGGCACAGATGTGCACAGTTTCATGTGCCCACATGCTAAGTAGTCATTCATAAAATTGACATACTTCTGTTTAAACTCAGGTTGAGATTCAAATTTGCGTTCCAGTGTATTAAACAGGCATTTTGCCAAAGTTGTAGAGTCACCTAGTTGAGCAGGGTTTCCACTGAAAGGCAAGTGACAAACATATCTGCCGGAGGCATCTCTCTTATGAGTAGAGACGAAGTGAGCTTCACATTTTTCATCTTGTGGAGCGAGTTTTGTAGTGTGAGGTGGTTCCTCTATGGACCAAAAACGTTGCAATGTTGCGTGCAGATCACGATCATTCGTCAATAAAAGAGTCACTAAGCCTGAGTAAGGATTAGACTTAAGTGAAACAGGTGTCGGACCAAGCACAACATAGCCAAAGATTGTATTGACAGCGTATGGCATATTCTTGCCGAGATTGATAAAGGTACCATTAAGAGTCAATGCAAATAAATCTGCTCCAATCAGAAGGTCAACTGGACCCGGAACATCAAAAGTTGGATCCGCTAGCATATAACCTTTGAGTCGCTCTTTAATTTCTGGTGGGAGCGGAACACGAGGCAGATTGCATGATATTTTATTAAGAATCATGACTGGGTGAGATTTTGCTAAAATATTCCCACTGAGCGAAGACAATGTCACAAAGGTAAGTCCCTTTGTTTTCACTGGGGCTGTAGAGATGCCACTAAGTTCTGGAACATCTGTTTGAGAGCGGTACAAACACAACGTCTTTGCACAACTTTCTGAAATAATTGTTGTTTGGGATGCACTATCAAGCACAGCTCGTACAACTGCTGCATTTCCATTGGCAGATGTGATATGCACCAAAGCGGTTGCGAGTAACACAGTGTTATTCTGGTTGCAAGAAACACCTATCAAGGTAGTATCCTGGTGACACTCTGCAGAGTGGTTTTGCTTATTCATCGTCGTTTCAACAGAAGGGCACAAGGTAGGTTTATTTGACTGAGTCAATTTTTGTTGTGGTTGTGCGGAGCGGTTCTCAACAAAAAAATGTAGTAGGCTATGGTGACGCCTATGACATACATTGCATGTGTGGACGGACTTACAGGTGACTAACTTATGTGTTCCAAAACAATTTTGACACAAGTTCTTATTTTTAACAAAAGCTTGTCTGTCTTGTACAGTAAGTGCGGAAAAATCTGCACATCTATATATGTTGTGTGAATTTGATGAACAGAAGATACAATGCTGAGTGTGAGTAGTGACCATCACTATTTTGTGCGGTTAAAACTGGTTTGTATTCATTTTAAAGCCACTGATTTTTTGAGAGGTTTGAAGAGAAGGTTCATTTTTTGAGATGATATTAGTTAAACCCGCTGCTTCTTTGCAAGAACATTCATTTTCTAAGAATGTAATTACTTCTGTAATGGTAGGAACATTTTGTAAATTATCTCGAGAACGTTCAAGTTTGGTCCTGAATTCCATGTCAAATCTACGCAAAATATATGAGGTCAACAACAAACTTTCACTAGCAATATCATGTCCTAGTGCTTTGAGCGCTTGATAATTTTCATTGTAGGTCGACAGAAAATTCCTCATTTGTTTAACTGAAGGATTGTGCAATTGTGGTAACTCAAATATATTGTTAACGTGAAGTGTTATCAACAATCTAGAATTTTGATATCTTTTTACCAAAGTTTGCCAGGCTATGGCATAGTTTGTATTAGTGACAGGCAACGATTTAATTAAATTTAGCGGCTCATCAGTCAAACAAGAAAGCAAGTATGTAAATTTCTCCACATTAGAAATGGTTTCATTTTTGTGCACTGCATTTTCAAACAGACTGTGAAAGGCTACCCATTTCTCAGGTTGTCCAGAAAATGTTCCCAAGTTTAAGCGAGGTAAATTTACGGTGGGAGTGGGCGCAACTAGTTGTGGTGCACCAGTGTGAGACTGATCCAAGGTTTCCTGCGGTAGCGATGGTAGAAGAGGAGCACACGAACTTTGTATAGATATATTTAAGTCTGATATAGAATCTTGTAATCTTGAAATCTGTTCATTATCCAGATCTTCTGGTAAAGGTGTTGTACTACATAGTTTATTTATAAGCCTTTCAAATTCAGCATATTTATTTTCTGCGGTGGAACTAAGCAAACTAACTTTTTGTGTTTGCTGTTCAGTTAAATTACCTATACCAATAACCTCAAGAGCAACAATTTGCTTGTTAATATTATGAAGCCTACTCTCAATCAGTTCACATTGCTTCACAAAAGAAGAAAATCTCATTTTGGTAATTTATTAATACACTCGGTTTTAAAAAACAAATTCAGATGTAAATGACAAAAGAGTTCTGAGTAAAAGTTGTAATTCACAATGTTCTTCCACTATTCAGTAATTTCCAGTCCAAATAATTTTAATTTATTTTATTTTTCATCACTCTAAAATACCAATAACGTAGATGACAGTAATAATGGTAATATGGTAATAAAGGAATATGGCTACTGTATTTTAGAAACTAATACAGAGGTCGGTTTTGAAGAAACACACTACACTTCAGAACTATGCTTGCTAGATAAAACATGAAATAACACACGCTGCACAATGAATCAATAAAACTATGCTTGCATGAAAAAACAAGAGAAAATCATAACAAAATGAAAAGAGCACTGAGTATTGGCAATACTTGCCAGTAGTAAATAATTGTTTTTTTATTTTTTTATTTAAGCGTTACAATAATTCAATAAACATAATAATAAAGAGCGTAATAATTAATAAAAATCTTGCTTTCCAACGTGCTGGATTCTGAATGAAAGATGCTATCCGGGCTGGACGGACCAAAAAATGTGGGTTTTTTTTTTATTTGCAGTGGACTGTATATTGTCAAAATAAATAGTTAAAAGGCTTTATTCCCATGTAATCAGCAATGCATAAAAATTAAGCGTTTACTGACCTTGTCCTTGTGCATTGTAAATGTCCTGTTGTAAGCAACACTGGTGATTTTCTAGGCAGTCCCAAACTTAACAATAATATCCCAACAAACGTTAAACACATAAATAAACACATGAAAAAAAAGCACAAAGTAAAATAACAAGAGCGTTGAATAGTCTTTCTATTCTTGCGGTATGCGGGTATAAACGAAAAGAACTGAACTGCACGATATACCGTACACTACAGGAAAGAAAAACGCTCTAACTATGACTGCTGATTACAATGTGAATTGAACTTTGAAACAGGTAATGGGAGTGCATTCTATTAGAGATAATGAAATATAGATAGGGTGAGTTTAACTATTGTTATAAAAACAAAATATCTGACAGTCATAACAATATACCATTGTATTAATAATTAATCCATGTTTATGTCTTTATTGTTTATGTCAAGTAATAATTATAATTTGTCAAAGAGTATGGGGAGATGAAGAGTATGAGTGAATAATATGTCTCAAATAATTATGTTTAAATGGATAAGAGTTGTGTTTTAATGACTAAGGTTTATGTTCCAATAATGATGTTTAAATGATAAGAGTTATGGCTATGAGAATAGTTAAAACCATTAGATGTTATGCCATATGTTATAAGAAATAAGATTTTAAAAAAACCAACAGACACCAGTAAACAAGAAACAAACCATACATTCAAACACAATGACACCAAAAATGAATTATCACAGTAGACAAGTTAATATAGGGAAACAATAAAATTATACGCAATTACAAGAACCGACTTAAACATTGAATAAATAAACAAAATATTGTATTCAAACAATCATAACACATTACAAGGAAAGTAGTCAATTGCTGTTTAAGCCTATGCAAATTCCCAACTGTCAACTACCAAAAAACTTCAATTTATAGAATTAAACACTGACATTAGGAAGACTAAACCACATAAATTATGAAATACAAATAGACAATCATTATAAGACAGAAATATTATGATAATAATCTAAACTGAGTAACATAACAAAATTTTACCTAACCTAAACGTATATTATCAGATCTAATAAGTACATAACAAGAAGGTAAATAGGGAATATAGTGATAAGAATAACCAAGAAGAGAGAAATCATGGGAGAAGAATGAAGCAGAAGTGCCACAAGGAACAGTAAACCCAAATACTGTTTGACACTACAACCAGACAATGACTAACACAAACTGATAGACAGAGTAAATTTACAGTAAGCTGTCAATCAAGTTAGTAGATAATATAAATCGAATATGATATGTAAATAAAAAGTGAATCAATAAGAATCTGAATACTGTGAAATCAGAATTAGCATTTTGCTAATAATAAATTTAACCATGACTAGTAAATTATAAATGCCAAAAACTACAATTAGCGATGGCTACAAAGTGAGAACAAAGATATATTTCAATATCAAATATACTTATGAGAAAGAAAAAACATTTGTAAGAGGAGACCTTGTACAAATAAGGTACCTCAACAAATTACCGAAGTATGAAACAATAGATGTTGTTAAAGCAAAATTCCTGTATAAACGATATGCCTTAACAAGGCCGAGACCAGGCAATAATCAGTGAGTTGATTATTGGGAGGTAACGTAAGTGTAAATTAAATACACAGAACAATTGTTATGCTCCAACATAGCAAAAAACATTATTAAAATGATATATTTAATCATAATTCAATTGTTAAGTAGTAGAATAGAACGAGTTAGCGTAAAACGAAATGTCATAGTAATAAGAATCGTTCATTACCATGTATTAAGTTAAGGTTTATCCATAATGTTCAGTGAAAAATGTCAGTACAGAGTTAATAGTGTTCTCACATAAACGTTTGAGTAATAAAATGCTATGTGAACACAAACAATATTAATCAAAGTGTAAAATCGTCGATTCAGGTAAACAGACGACAGTGCAAAATAGTGTACCTGAACATTGATTATATAGCAATGTCAGTACAAGTGAAATTAAATCGGTATAGTGTGATATCAAATTGAAGAGGACAAAATGATCTTTAATTTGATGGTAATATCGACCCAATCGCAACTGTATTAAGTGCGGGAAAGGTGTTAGCATCATTTTCAAAATATGCATCAGAAATCTGGATGCTAATAACAACAATAACGACAAGCTGTCAATCATTTCAGAGTTTGGCGGTTGGAAACCGTTATTAACGGCCAAAATAAAAATACGTCATACTCATCACACCTGCAAGAACCAATCACAAAATTAGTTAGTAATTAACATTTTTGCCTGAGACCGATCGAAGAGAGGAGTATATAAGAGAATGCAACCGATTCTCGACAGACATTTACCAACTTCACTCAGTGCAGAACGTGTGCCCGCAGTCTCAACATTTTTAATAACCGATAGCGTCATCTCCAGAATACATCAACGGAAACCCTTCGACAATAACCTACGATTACTTCAAATCATTCTACAGCGAAACAATAGTGATTATGTGCAGTATTATTTCAATTTTGTGCGGGAAATTAATGAACAGGAGTAATTAAATAATATTATTTATGATCCATTAAGTTAGAAGCGGATCGAAATACTCTGTTCTTGTGCGTGTGCTGTGAAAAATGATAATCACTATAATCCGATTATCAAGGTGCTAAATGAGTTTTAATTAAATAATTAAAACCAAAAGGTAACAGTGTAACCATTATTTCATTTTTTCTACGAGCGCTATAATGTGTACGTTTTTACACACTGATCTGTACTGACGCAAAACACAGAAACATTTCAATATTACACCATGTCTCAATTTATTTGATGAATTTGTTATTATTAATTAAACTGAATGTTAGTTGTAAGTGTCTCAAATTGTAAACTTTGTAATTCAGAAATCAGGCGTGACGAACGCACAACCTATCAAATAGGTTATTTTTATTTGTTTACTTTACAAAAGTAACGTTAAAACATGATTAATCATTATCATATCAGAAAATCAATAACTATTGTGTAGGCATAACTTTCTTTTTCGTGTCTCAAAGAACTCATATCTGAGATTTAATAATATTAATGTTAAAGTTAAAGAATATCTGGACTTAGCCAGATTTAACGTTCATGCTTTGAGCAGCCTTACAGGGTATATAATAACTTATTTACAGTTGTATTTCATTGTATATTTTAACTATATTTGTTGAATTTCTCTATCAAGGGTATAAATAAACCCCATTATTAACAGAATAACTCGAATTAATTTATTTCTAACAGATAGTTAAATATTTTATTCAGAAAGCTCAAACAACCTTCAGTTGTAATAAAATATTTTGGAATAGCATTGCCATAAAGGTATTAAACAATTCTTATAAATTTTTTTTGAATCAGTAATTGATTCTCCTTTTGGGTTTTACACGAGATTTCCCCAAAATAAATCCGTGTGGCGCCCACAATCAAACAAGGCAACTTAACCTTGCAACTAAAGTGAGTTGGTGTTTGTGAATTAAGTTGACAGCTTATTGAACTTCTAGAAAACACGACCAGGTACGTGAAAGTATATTATATCTATTCTAATGTCCAGACATTACTAGACATAACGTACTTAGACTAATCTCGACCTGGAGGAGAAGTTTCACAGCCAGTATCAACAAGACGATCATCATCAGCAAGCGACCAACTATTGTACTTTACTTTTAAACCTAAGCAAAATTAGTATTTAATTACTATCAACACAACTATTTTATTGTTTTATCAAAGGGAATTATTTTCAGACAAATATATTCATACAATTGTAAACACACTTTGTGTAACCTCGAATGTTACATTTCAAATCGCTTTATAAAATTAGTAACCTTCAACAACCACAAACTTCAATATCTTTAAAAAATAATATACTACACTTAATTAAATTTTGTTTAAACACGACCCTTAAGATCATTATACCTCAAATAATTTAAAAATAAACCACATCACATTCGTTGTAGTACTAATTGACGAATCCAACAGTGTGGATTATAAAGGTGAGGATTTCGATCACTTACAAATTGGCGCACCAACTAGTGTGGCTTAAAAAATATTAAATAAAAATATTTTTTAGATTGATAAACAGCCCGGTAAACACGAAAGAACAACCACGCCTTACCTACACAGACAATAATATATACAAAGTCAACTGAAACCAAGGTGTACCGGGGAAATAGAAGGAGAAGGGAGAGAGTAGACTGGGACCAAATATACAGAATATTGAAAATCGATGGTGAAGAGTTGAACCGGAAAATGGAAGAGGAGAAGAGATGGATAAAAGAGGAGTCAGACCAATTAAGAAGTAAGAGGGAAGAAGGCTTTGCAAGACTCCATGAATGGGAAACCCCACAACCAATGAGGAACCGGAATACAAGATGGTATAATAACCAACCAACATGGCGAAACGAAGAGAAGAGGAATTACCATAACCAGAGATGGGAAGATGAGCGTAGAAGAAAAGAAGCATTCGAAAGAGAACTAAGAGACAACAAGATAAGACAAAATGAAGAATTATTCTATAGTCGAGCAGCACAGCAGGAGGAAGAGGAAACAAGACGCCAGAGTGAGAGACGGGAAGAAGAGCGTAAACGGAGGGAAGCATTCGAAGAAGAATTGAAGAATGCCAAGAAATTAAGAAACGAGAAGAGACAGATAGGTGAAGAATTAATGAAGAATGGGAAAAATACTAACGATAAAATTGAGGACGACCATAGCCAGAAGGAATCCATGGAAACACCACAAGAAATATGACTAAAGATGTCTCAGAACAAGACACCAATAATGATGAAAAAGAGGAGGAAGTATTAATAGCTGACCCAGAGACCGAAACAATAACAAGGAAGAACCATAATGAAATATATGAATCTCCAAGTGAACACAGTGAAGTCACTAATGAGAACATAAAAACCCCCTACCAAGAGGGGAATAAAGGTAATGACACGACGGAAGAGAATGATGAAGCGATCCAAGAGATGGTAAGCAATAACGCACCGACCGTGAACTTCAAATATACAAATATAAACTCAAAAACAGAAAATAAAGAAGTAATGGAAACGCCGGACACAAAAACGCCTGAAGGGGAGGTAAATGCAAGTGACACTATAAAAAACCAACCTAAGGAAATAGCATCGACGGAGCTACTAAGTTTCCAGAAGATGATGATGGAATGTAGGGAGAAACAGTTCCCCCACCCCGTAGAGAATGGCTTTGAGAAGGCAAGGGAGGAAATGATGAACAATATCAGATCATGGAGAGAAGAAATCATCCAACAATGGAGGGAAGAAATGGAAACTAATGATGAACCAGCAAAAAAACAACAAGACATAAATACATTATTATCTGAAAATGAGCTTGACAGAAACGAGGAAGATATTCAACATAAGGAGATCGATACCGGAAGTATAGAGAACACTCAGGTAATTAAAGAAGCGGAAGAGTTATTAGACGAGAAGGAAGAAATAGAACAAAATAATCTGCCAATGTGTGATGATCAAGTGGAGACAAAAGGAGTACCCAGAAATACAACTACCAAACAAGTGAATTCGAAGGTTAAAATTCATGAAGAGAGGAACAAAATTATTAAGAAAAAGGAGGCGGAGATAAGAAAAATGAGACGCCCAAAGAAGACTAGGGTAACAAAGGAATTAACCGAAATGACTCAAAGTGGTCTAGTTAATATGGTTTATTTCCCAGTCAACAACCGTGGAGAAGGAGTCTACAGGAAGGAGTATCGAAGGGGCGTCATGGGAGTGACCAAAAAGAAGAAATGTGTTACCACGAGGAAGACTATGACCAGCAAAGAACTTAAAGCAGATATTCTTAAAAGGAAGCGAAGGTGTTCCAAGAAAAGAAAAAGGTACCAGGAACAACTGGACCGGATCATTGAAGGGTATGCCCAAAGAATAAGAGAATTGCGGAAGGAGAGAAACCAATCAATGGAAAAACCCAACCAGGGAACTAATGACGGTCAACCCAAATTAGAAGAGGTACTAGACATCAATAATAACCAAGACCAGGAGTACACTGGGCACATGGAGACTCAAAATGATGAGAAGAAGAAGACGAGAAAACGGGAAGCCGATGACTATCTGGTAGCCGCAAAGTGGAAGAACCGCCTGATAGGAAGGTATCTCCAAAACTACTAGTACTGAACATATGTCAGATATCCCGAACATGTAATACTAGCAATAGAGTGGAAAGGCACAAAATAACCCCATGTATGTAAAACATAAAAATGATTACTATTAAGAGCAAATAAAATATAATGGTAGGCGACAATTATCGTCCGAATATTTAGAGTATAAAAGAAAAAATATGTTTTAAAAAACGATTACTAGAAACAGATTCATTTAGTGGTTAAAAGAATCACATATTAGGCCCAAATGATTGAAGGTAACTAATTGACTATAATAAATCTATTTGTCATATTGAGTTACAAAAGTGTGTAGGATTAAGATACAAGCCAAACTATTTGTTACTTGTTAAAAAGGAACCAGATCTATCACACCAGAGGATAGAAAATTATGTATTGTAAACTAAATGATTTAATGAAAAAGAAAAGACATCTGTTATGTCATAAAGAGCCAGTAGTGGCATATAACTAAAATTACTATGCTATACTTAGAAAACAAAAAATGATTATCCAAATGAATACTATATGTAACTAAATGTTTATCAAATGATTATTGGGTACCTCTTATAAAATTAAAATATTATTTAAAAATCATCCAGAATAAAGGTTCACCCAACTAACCTTTGAAGGAGTAGAGAGGCAGAAGATCAAAGAGAGTATAAAGAAAGAAGGACATTATTATGGAAAGTAAAGAGAGAAAAAATTGTTTATTAAATCAACCAAGTAACCCCAAGAATGTCTATAAAATTAGATATTAGTATGTTATTATATTGTCACATTAAATTGTAATTATCGAATATTGTATATTATATAAAATCATCCAGAATAAAGGTTCACCCAACTAACCTTTGAAGGAGTAGAGAGGCAGAAGATCAAAGAGAGTATAAAGAAAGAAGGACATTATTATGGAAAGTAAAGAGAGAAAAAATTGTTTATTAAATGAACCATGTAACCCCAAGAATGTCTATGAAATTAGATATTAATATGTTATTATATTGTCACATAATATGTTATATTATCAAATATTGTACATCATAAGATATGTCAGAGAATATCTAACAAAAAACCAGTCAGTATATGAATAGTGTAGATCCTGATAATTCAGGATAAGTATAAATGATTAAGAAAAAAAAAAACTTGTAAACTAATGTGAGAATAAAATATTGTAGACTCTATATATGAAAACCAGCTGCATAAGTACATAAGCATCAAAATAAGTGTGTAATCTTAAGAGTATTCAAGTGAACCAAAGCAAATTGTCAACTAGTATAAACAGTAACAATACGGCTGAAAAAAAAACATAGCTAAAAATGTCAAGTCTGAAAAGAAATAATTACCTGTAAAAAAGAAAGTATGTTAACAAGTATAAAGATGGAAATGTGATATAAATGAAAACCTCTGATACCTTGAATATTGTAGTGAAGATATTATATTATTGAAAATGAATGATATGTGATATTTTATGAGTTGTGATAGTGCAACTATTGCCTGGTGCAATGTTTATTTTTTTCTCAGACAGAGAAGAGTAATGCCTCTGAATCTGATTATGTGTATTGAGGAACGGCAGAGAATGTAAGCCACAGTGAGCCACTCTGATTCCGAACCCACTACAAAAGTTAGGGAGTTATATTGTATTAATGTATCAAGGACTATTATGAAAGAATCTGTGAGGTATAAATGATAATAACCATTAAGATAGTCACAAATGTAAAGATATGTAATAAGAAAGAAGAATATGTATAAGACAGGAAATTGTTAATTTAAGAAATATGAGATCTATTGTAATTAGATGACTTAAAGAGTAAGCAACTTGAAAATACTAGTAAGTTAAGAATTATATCACTAGACAAAAAATCAAGCTAGAGTAACACAATAATAGTATGCTAAAAAATCAAAGAGTACAAGAAGAAAAAAAAAGAAACTGTAGAAATATACTAAGAAACTGACATGAAATGATAATTTTATAAAAAATACATTTTTTCTCAAATGATCAATTTTGAGAAGGGAGTATATGTAACATAACAAAATGTTACCTAACCTAAACGTATATTATCAGATCTAATAAGTACATAACAAGAAGGTAAATAGGGAATATAGTGATAAGAATAACCAAGAAGAGAGAAATCATGGGAGAAGAATGAAGCAGAAGTGCCACAAGGAACAGTAAACCCAAATACTGTTTGACACTACAACCAGACAATGACTAACACAAACTGATAGACAGAGTAAATTTACAGTAAGCTGTCAATCAAGTCAGTAGATAATATAAATCGAATATGATATGTAAATAAAAAGTGAATCAATAAGAATCTGAATACTGTGAAATCAGAATTAGCATTTTGCTAATAATAAATTTAACCATGACTAGTAAATTATAAATGCCAAAAACTACAATTAGCGATGGCTACAAAGTGAGAACAAAGATATATTTCAATATCAAATATACTTATGAGAAAGAAAAAACATTTGTAAGAGGAGACCTTGTACAAATAAGGTACCTCAACAAATTACCGAAGTATGAAACAATAGATGTTGTTAAAGCAAAATTCCTGTATAAACGATATGCCTTAACAAGGCCGAGACCAGGCAATAATCAGTGAGTTGATTATTGGGAGGTAACGTAAGTGTAAATTAAATACACAGAACAATTGTTATGCTCCAACATAGCAAAAAACATTATTAAAATGATATATTTAATCATAATTCAATTGTTAAGTAGTAGAATAGAACGAGTTAGCGTAAAACGAAATGTCATAGTAATAAGAATCGTTCATTACCATGTATTAAGTTAAGGTTTATCCATAATGTTCAGTGAAAAATGTCAGTACAGAGTTAATAGTGTTCTCACATAAACGTTTGAGTAATAAAATGCTATGTGAACACAAACAATATTAATCAAAGTGTAAAATCGTCGATTCAGGTAAACAGACGACAGTGCAAAATAGTGTACCTGAACATTGATTATATAGCAATGTCAGTACAAGTGAAATTAAATCGGTATAGTGTGATATCAAATTGAAGAGGACAAAATGATCTTTAATTTGATGGTAATATCGACCCAATCGCAACTGTATTAAGTGCGGGAAAGGTGTTAGCATCATTTTCAAAATATGCATCAGAAATCTGGATGCTAATAACAACAATAACGACAAGCTGTCAATCATTTCAGAGTTTGGCGGTTGGAAACCGTTATTAACGGCCAAAATAAAAATACGTCATACTCATCACACCTGCAAGAACCAATCACAAAATTAGTTAGTAATTAACATTTTTGCCTGAGACCGATCGAAGAGAGGAGTATATAAGAGAATGCAACCGATTCTCGACAGACATTTACCAACTTCACTCAGTGCAGAACGTGTGCCCGCAGTCTCAACATTTTTAATAACCGATAGCGTCATCTCCAGAATACATCAACGGAAACCCTTCGACAATAACCTACGATTACTTCAAATCATTCTACAGCGAAACAATAGTGATTATGTGCAGTATTATTTCAATTTTGTGCGGGAAATTAATGAACAGGAGTAATTAAATAATATTATTTATGATCCATTAAGTTAGAAGCGGATCGAAATACTCTGTTCTTGTGCGTGTGCTGTGAAAAAAGATAATCACTATAATCCGATTATCAAGGTGCTAAATGAGTTTTAATTAAATAATTAAAACCAAAAGGTAACAGTGTAACCATTATTTCATTTTTTCTACGAGCGCTATAACGTGTACGTTTTTACACACTGATCTGTACTGACGCAAAACACAGAAACATTTCAATATTACACCATGTCTCAATTTATTTGATGAATTTGTTATTATTAATTAAACTGAATGTTAGTTGTAAGTGTCTCAAATTGTAAACTTTGTAATTCAGAAATCAGGCGTGACGAACGCACAACCTATCAAATAGGTTATTTTTATTTGATTACTTTACAAAAGTAACGTTAAAACATGATTAATCATTATCATATCAGAAAATCAATAACTATTGTGTAGGCATAACTTTCTTTTTCGTGTCTCAAAGAACTCATATCTGAGATTTAATAATATTAATGTTAAAGTTAAAGAATATCTGGACTTAGCCAGATTTAACGTTCATGCTTTGAGCAGCCTTACAGGGTATATAATAACTTATTTACAGTTGTATTTCATTGTATATTTTAACTATATTTGTTGAATTTCTCTATCAAGGGTATAAATAAACCCCATTATTAACAGAATAACTCGAATTAATTTATTTCTAACAGATAGTTAAATATTTTATTCAGAAAGCTCAAACAACCTTCAGTTGTAATCAAATATTTTGGAATAGCATTGCCATAAAGGTATTAAACAATTCTTATAAATTTTTTTTGAATCAGTAATTGATTCTCCTTTTGGGTTTTACACGAGATTTCCCCAAAATAAATCCGTGTGGCGCCCACAATCAAACAAGGCAACTTAACCTTGCAACTAAAGTGAGTTGGTGTTTGTGAATTAAGTTGACAGCTTATTGAACTTCTAGAAAACACGACCAGGTACGTGAAAGTATATTATATCTATTCTAATGTCCAGACATTACTAGACATAATGTACTTAGACTAATCTCGACCTGGAGGAGAAGTTTCACAGCCAGTATCAACAAGACGATCATCATCAGCAAGCGACCAACTATTGTACTTTACTTTTAAACCTAAGCAAAATTAGTATTTAATTACTATCAACACAACTATTTTATTGTTTTATCAAAGGGAATTATTTTCAGACAAATATATTCATACAATTGTAAACACACTTTGTGTAACCTCGAATGTTACATTTCAAATCGCTTTATAAAATTAGTAACCTTCAACAACCACAAACTTCAATATCTTTAAAAAATAATATACTACACTTAATTAAATTTTGTTTAAACACGACCCTTAAGATCATTAATACCTCAAATAATTTAAAAATAAACCACATCACATTCGTTGTAGTACTAATTGACGAATCCAACAGTGTGGATTATAAAAGTGAGGATTTCGATCACTTACAATATGTCTCAAATAATTATGTTTAAATGGATAAGAGTTGTGTTTTAATGACTAAGGTTTATGTTCCAATAATGATGTTTAAATGATAAGAGTTATGGCTATGAGAATAGTTAAAACTATTAGATGTTATGCCATATGTTATAAGAAATAAGATTTTTAAAAAAACCAACAGACACCAGTAAACAAGAAACAAACCATACATTCAAACACAATGACACCAAAAATGAATTATCACAGTAGACAAGTTAATATAGGGAAACAATAAAATTATACGCAATTACAAGAACCGACTTAAACATTGAATAAATAAACAAAATATTGTATTCAAACAATCATAACACATTACAAGGAAAATAGTCAATTGCTGTTTAAGCCTATGCAAATTCCCAACTGTCAACTACCAAAAAACTTCAATTTATAGAATTAAACACTGACATTAGGAAGACTAAACCACATAAATTATGAAATACAAATAGACAATCATTATAAGACAGAAATATTATGATAATAATCTAAACTGAGAAAACAGTATAATTAATTAAGATTCACAAAACTGTCAAAATGTTGATACCTAAGTGAACACTATAATATTGGATGTCAAATTAATCCTTGAGCAAAAATATGAACAGTTGTGATAATATTTACTACTAAAAAGGGAGTACTGAAGATTAATTACATTTAGAAGATTTGTAACCAGTTTGAATACAAATTCAAATAATAATTAACCAATTTCAGCCAATCAAAAAAACTTTGAGTAACCATGACAACAACCGAATATTGACAAAATTCAGTTAGGAACAATGACTTTATGTAGTGACGCCAAACTGAAGAGACGCCACGCGATGAAGGGACCAAATTTTCATTAGAAAAAACGTATAAGTGCCCATAATTTGGAAAAGGAATAGCAGTACATCAGATAAGAGGCCTTTACAACCAATATCTACCAAGGACCAGCCCGAAATTAACCCAGAGGACCGGAAAATCCCAGTAATCCAACCCGAAGAAGATGACAACCCAATTTTGAGCCCAAGATCAGAAGTAGCAAGAATCTAAATTGACACATTACTTCATATGGACGAATGGCTATGCCCATCATAACTACTAACATTGAGTATTGCTGAAGTTATTTGATTATTATTATAAAACATATTCTCTTTCCAAAATTTTAACTATAAAAAAATAAAACTCTCACTATAACTGAATATTTTCAAGGATTAATAAACCAAAAATATCGGTATGGAGAACCATACATGACTTCCATGTTCTAAGATTTATATTTAAAATCATATTCGAAATGAAATATTTCCATAGAAACTACGTCTTTCTACTTATTGCTTCAGCATTAACCACAGTACTGTGGTCACTAACGTATACCACCTCACGTTTTCGCACTCGATTTTCACCGATGATGGCAGTCGATGGCACTGCTGAAAAGTCTGGTTTTGCAGAAAACATTGGACTACGGCTAAAGATCCCGGGAAGCAATTTTAACAAAAAACTACTTCTTTGTTGCCGATAACGTAGTACACATATAAAAGTTCTCCCCTCCATCTTCAACTATAATTTTTAATAATAGAAAATTACCCCCACCCCGTTCACCTAACCTCTTCATTTATAGATATTTCATCTACATTTCTACAGTGGATTACTATGAGCTTCTTATCAGGATACTTTATTTATAAAAATTAAGTACTTTACTCTTGTTAAATCATAAAATGTTTCAGGTAAACTACCCCTTTCTCTTAACCGATCTTCTCCAAAATCAATAGACCTTCCGTCCTCTACAATTCAGGGATGCATGCGAAAAAATATTTGATTCTGTTTGAATGTGCGGCAGTTATCGTTCGTCATGGAAACATTTCTCTTGTTACAACATAACATGTTGCAGGTAAACTACCCCTTTCCCTTAACCGATCTTCACCAAAATCAGTAGACCTTGAGCTCTCTGCAACTCAGGAAAGGGTGCAAAACATTATTTGATTCTCTTTGAATTTTCGGCAGTTACCGTTCGTCATAAAAAATTACCCTTTTTAAAACATAAAACGTTGCTGATAAACTACCCCTTCCCTTAACCCATCTTCAACAAAATCAACAGACCTTGACTTCTCTTTAGTTCAAAAAGGTATGCAAAAACCTAGTTGATTCTGTTTGAATTTACGGCAGTTATCGTTCGTCATATAAAAAAATTACCCTTGTTAAAACATAAAATGTTGCTGGTAAACTACCCCATTCCCTTAACCGATCTTCACCAACACCAATAGGTATTGAGAACTCTACAATACAGAGCTGTATGCAAAACATCATTTGATTCTGTTTGAATTTGCGGCTGTTATCGTTTAACATAGAAAAAAATTACCCTTGATAAAAAACCGTTGCAGGTAAACTACCCCTTTCCCTTAACCGATCTTCACCAAAAGCGACAGGTCTTGGGTACTCTACAATTCAGGCCTGTATGCAAACAATTATTTGATTCTCTTTGAATTTACGGCAGTTATCGTTCGTCATAGAAAAAATACCCTTGTTAAAACATAAAATGTTGCAGGTAAACTACCCCTTTCCCTTAACCGATCTTCAACAAAATCAACAGACCTTGAGTTCTGTATAATTCAAAAAGGTATGCAGAAGAGTAGTTGATTCTGTTTTAATGTACGGCAGTTATCATTCGTCATAAAAAAAATTACCCTTGATAAAACATAAAATGTTGCAGGTAAACTACCCTATTCTCTTAACCGATCTTCACCAAAACCAACTGGTCTTGAGAACTCTACATTTCAGGGCTGTATGCAAAATATTATATGATTCTGTTTGAATTTGCGGCAGTTATCGTTCGTCATAGAAAAAATACCCTTGTTAAAACATAAAACGTTGCAGGTAAACTACCCCTTTCCCTTAACCGATCTTCAACAAAATCAACAGAGCTTGAGTTCTGTATAATTCAAAAAGGTATGCAGAAGAGTAGTTGATTCTGTTTTAATGTACGGCAGTTATCATTCGTCATAAAAAAAATTACCCTTGATAAAAAACTGTTGCAGGTAAACTACCCCTTTTCCTTAACCGCTTTTCACCAAAAACGATAGGTCTTGAGAACTCTACAATTCAGGGCTGTATGCAAAACTGTTTGAATTTGCGGCTGTTATCATTTGCCATACAAAATACCCTTGATAAAACAAAACACGTGGCTGGTAAACTACCCCTTTCCCTTAAACGATCTTCACCAAAAACAGTAGGTCTTTAGTACTCAAGAAATCAGGGCTGTATGTGAAAACGTATTTGATTCTGTTTGAATTTGCGGCTCTTATCGTTTGCCATAGAAAATACCTTTTTAAAACATAAAACATTGCAGGTAAACTACCCCTTTCCCATAACCGATCTTCACCTAAAACAAAAGGTCTTGAGAACTCTACAATTCAGGGCCGTATGCAAAACATTATTTGATTATATTTGAATTTGCGGCTGTTATCGTTTGCCATAGAAAAAACCCTTGTTAAAACATAAAACGTTGCAGGTAAACTACCCCTTTCCCTTAACCGATCTTTACCAAAATGAACAGATCTTGAGAACTCTACAATTCAGGGCTGTATGCGAAACATTATTTGATTCTGTTTGAATTTGCGGCTGTTTATCGTTTGCCAAACAAACAAAATTACCCTTGATAAAAAAAAACCATTGCAGGTAAACTACCCCTTTCCCTCAACCGATCTTCACCAAAAACAATAGGTCGCGAGTACTCTACAAATCAGGGCTGTATGCAAAAAAATATTTGATTCTGTTTGAATTTGCGGCTGTTATCGTTTGCCATAGAAACAAAATCTACACACACACACACACACACACACACACACACACACACACTTTTCGAAAAACGACTTTTTCATGTTTTGAGTGTAGTACAATCAGAATCTGCAATAATCTCGAACACGATTTTTTTTGCCATCACCATACTTCCATTTCCTTAAGGAACATGGAAGTAAAAATAACTTTGTAATCATTGAATGAACACATGATAACCTACGTTACACAAAGACACTGTCACACTTCAACACCACAGTATTCAATTTATAACAAACCTTGTATAATTTTCATGATCACAAACTTTTAATTATATGTTCTGATTTTGTTATCTTGTTATGTAAACCTCTGTTTCGTACTTAAAAGAACCCATTTGGCAGATTTATTTTGTGAAATAATAACCAGAGTCAATTGTAAACATTGCACTGCCAACCCAGCGCTACGCTGAGCGAGAGATTATAATGCCGTGGCTAAAACTTTTATTATAACAGTCATTATTTTCATGAAGCTTTAACTATAATTAACAAGCAAAAGTATAATAAAAAAGTGCATACTGATAACAAACTGTCCAGTATGTATTTGTAGAATATATTATGTATGTTTTGTTTGCTAGCAGTGGGTCGACATAACCAACATTAATTCAAGTTGGCAACACGTGTTCCCCCACTCACACGAGAATCAGTCACAAGCCAGCCGGCGAACTATTTGAATTTTCGATAACAAAAATCAACATACTACACAAAACAATAAATATTGTTATACACCCGCAACACGCTTTGATACTTTCATTACAATATATATAATAAATAAATATACTTACAAGGAATTAAAACCATTGAAGAATTACTAATTTTGCTCACATTTTGTTTCATACTCATTACAAAAATAAAAGCAGTTCTCTAGAGGAGATATGTGATGGCATCCAAAATGAACTGCAAGAAAGACGAGAGGAGAGTGTAAGAGAAAACTTTGTGCAGAGAGAAGAGAAGAGAATCACTATGAAGAGAGAAATGCAAGCAAGGGTGGAGGGCAGCAAAATGATATAAACAACAAAGTGAGAGAATACAAAGAGAAATTATTTCTCATAAGAGAGAGAGAGAGAGAGACAGACAGACAGACAGAGACCAAGGGGTGAACGACTCAGAATAAACAGCACGTTATTAGAGAAACAGGTAGATAGAGCACCTTCAAAAGAAAGGTATAGAAATCATTGTTATATAGCCTCTTCCTACAAAGCAAGTAAATGTGACACAGTATACCGTCAACGGAGAACAATACGTCCAAAGAAAGATGGCAGAATTTTGTATCCCACCATGGCAGTGTTTACTATGTTTGATTAAATTTTGTTTTATAAGAAGCAGTTTTAAAACCTATTGTTATGTGAATAATTATATATGTGAAGATGTAAATAAAATAGTAATACCATTCACATCCATAACACCTGGGGAATATATGCAACAACACATATATTTGCATATTTAACCATGGGAGTATTTTAGTAAATAATTCATAGAGAGAAGTTGTTAGAAATAATTTTAAGTAGTGTTTGTGTATGTACAGGTAAAAATTACAGGCTCTAACCTGTCAAAAGTGATAACTTGTCGATTTTATGCAGTATTTATGTGGTCTATTAACATAAGCAGGTATTATGCTCCAAATGGGGACGATCTCTGTGTACGCATGTATTTTGCTTGGTTAGAGAACTACTGATCAGACATGAATGAATTAATGACAGTAGTTAAACATGCTTATTTAATCAAAATTGAAGTCTACAAAACACATTTTGCAATTCAGACAATGCCATAGGAAGAAATGCACTTTCTTTACACTGCCACTGGAAGACGCAAATAACTTGCTCATAGGGCGACACTTGGGGTTTTATAAGCGACAGGAAATTGGCATCAGCAACATCATCATCGTTGTCATCGTCTCATATCCAGAAGCTGCACACATACATGCACGCGTGCGCGTACACACACACACAGAAGTAAAAAATAAACAGTTATTTTGTTCAAACAAAAAAACTCACAAAGAACTGAAGTATGAGCTAGTGAAGTAAAATCAATATGAAAATGTAAATGGTTGAAGTAAAATAAGTAATATGGAATTTTAAGTTTTATTAAAAATAATTTTTCTAATCAATTTAGAATGGGTGCTGTTTATAATAATTATGTTTACTTAAAGTAAATATTACTTTATTAAAATATTAATAAACTTACAATTTGATTTAACAAAAAGTATAATACTATTTTTGCAGATTATTTGCTAAGATATAAAATTTTAATAATGATTCAAAGTTAATATTCCTGTCAGAAAACCAAGAAATTTACAATTGTTTTTTAATGTGTTTTATGTTTTGATGTTATAGATTATTATTATTTTGTGCTACACATAAGAGTGTAGCAAACTGTACACAGAGGAGAAGTGCCACTACATGTAAGGATTTTACAGCAAATCATTTCAAACAGGTTTATCTGTCTTCATTTCAGATAATATACTGAGCTCCCACTGTTTTTGTGAAGGTATAACTTGTGCATTGTGTAGGCGCTTCATTCCTCCAATTAGTTGTACCGACTACTGCCCATTTCCCTGCTGCTTAACAATGGACCGACAATAGTAATTATAACCACTAATACAACTTTCTTAATTAAAAATTCCCTATATTTTGTTCAGAAATGTCAACAACTGTATAATAAGCACACAATACAGGCTAAAAATTCTAAACATCTAATTTGCGTTAAAATATTCTTTAGTCTGACCATGGCCGGATTTTAATAATTTTTGATTCCATTCTAGGGTGCTGTTACAAATTTTTATTCCAAAATATTGAAATTTCTAAAGCTCACCACTACATTCAGATTTTAGTTAATATTCCCTTTGATATGCCACATGCCATATGCCCAATAATCCCTTTGAATTTTTGCAGTTTTATCAGAATTTTCCCTCACTTTTTGGCCCAAAATTTTGAGATTTTAAAAAATGAAGCTACATTCATAATGGTTAAAGTTGTCTTTAATTCGATATTCCACATGGGCTTTGGTGATTTTTTTCCAAATTTTCACCCTCACACATTTTTGTCACTCTCCCACCTACATTTTGCAGGATCAGTGTCAAAAACAATAGGGTTCTGTAGGGTAGAGTTACAGACACACAGGCAAGTTACAGACGTAAGTTTATAAAAATCATTTGATGCATTGAAAAGTAATCGTGACATGCCTCAACAGACAGAAAGACAAATACAAAAAAAAGATAGAGTAAAAACGAAATTCGATTCGTTCATTCAATTATTGATGTATTCACAACATATTCATATTAAGTGTTGATAACAATCATCAACCTACCGTTGTTCACAAGGAACAAAAGTGTAGCAGACAACATTCAAGTGTTTCACTGGTATAGGAAATTCAATGTTATTGTATAAACTAACAACTGAAATAGAATCACCAACCCCAAACAACTAGCACTAACTTGTTGGGTGACAGCACCAATGGAAGACATCTCAGGTGTCTCCATGTTTTAACCTTTTCACTGCCAACACGTGTGAGCGGTTATGATTTGCCCATGCGCCATATTTTCAGCAGCAGTGTGAGTATATACGCGCAGAGCACTCTGCCGTTTACAAAACGGGCTGCAATAACAATTATACATGTAATTTACAGCAAAGATTACACAATCTCAAAACACTCAACTGTCAATTGCAGATGTAACTAAAAGGAACTCGACACAACAACAAATATACATATTGTAACGGTACATATCATAGCCAAAATACCAACGGTCATAAGCAACAGTAATAATCCATTGAAGGCCATCAGATCAACTAAACTGGAATTTAAAGGAGGAAGAAAACTAAATAATAAACTAAAAGAGAAGAAGAAAGAGACCAGCATTAAGAAATAATTAACAGCGAAAGAAATGAAGACAACTGACTAGAGACAAGACCAACGTTGACCCAATATACACAATAGATCAGACAGTGAGAGAATAACTAAAACATACGCCAAAGGAATATAAATTGAAGGAGGTTAATAAATTAAGTTAAAATAGGGAAGAATTGAATTAACTCAACCAGGAGAACTGGAAAAGAAAATAACAAATAAATAAAATAGAGAATAATACTCATGATTGAGAAAAAGGAATCAGTTTAAAACAAAGATACAAACCCTATTAAATGACTTAACAACGATCTCAAACCATTAACAGCCTATTATAAGGGACTCGACTGTGACAATAACTCTAATTTAAAATAAAAATATAATGACCAGGAGAGTGAAATTAAAACTTTGTACTAATATGATTTAATAAGATATAAAAGATAACAGCAACATTGTATCTTATCTACTATGTATGTAAATGATATAGAAACAGAGATATCAGAAAAACCGATAATCTCAAGGATTATTGTAAAAATAATATAAAAGAAGCTGGAAAATAAATACCAGACAATAAATAATAATTAATAGTATTAATACACTTAAATAATTGTGAAAAAAGTATAGAAACAAGCCACAAAATGGAACTCATTGTTGCAAGCCAGTATAGGACACACATAACCTAGTAACTAGCATTTTTCATTAATAATGAGAAGAATTGATAACAAAAATGTTATCAATCCATAATGTTATATTGTAATTAAACTAGATGTTATAAGGGTCATACCAGTACCAAGACTAGTTTACCAAGGAAGGATTTATATTGTGATTGGTATAAATCAACAGACTGAAATGGACAGAATAGGATTTACCCAATAAACAATCTAAAAAACCTTTTAGAATATCAATATAAGAGAAAGAGGTTGATATCAGTAGAATCAATAATATATAATACCACTACCAATAGAATATGAACCAATAATTAGTAGAATAAAATTGAGTCTTAATAATGAAAATTAAAAGTACTTGTCAAGTAGCACTAGATGCAAGAACTGGTGATAAATTAACAGCAAGGGAGAAAATACTGGTACAGCCCAAAACATTGTCAAACTTTGTAGTTATTGTAATGACCAATTATGTAAGAACCAATGACTTAAAAAACAATTATGTAATTTCTAATGAAAGTAATACATGTAACACACTAGAGTACAAAACTAGGAGTGATTATAAAGACTAAAAATGACAAAATAAGAACTAAAACTGAGGCAATCAGAAGTTGTAATGATCGTTTCAGAGTAATTGTGTCATAATAGAAATGGTTAAGAAACCACTATTAAAAGACAATAGGTAAAACTAATTGATAGTATCATAGGCCAATATGCCTAGCCAAGTTATTTGTAATGTTAATTAGAAAAAAGTATTTTCTTATGTCATGAATAATATAGTAATGGTGATAAGAAGTTGTAAACAACAATAATTATGAGTAATAAGGTTGCAGTAAAAGTAAGGAATAAAAATGGAAAGGTGTAATTAAAATATAGTAACTAATATTGAATTAGGCCTAAACAGCCAAAGACAATTTTTATCAAAATACAACCTTATAAATGATTGTAAAGAGTTCATACTCCACTGTTAGCGAGGAATACTCAATGTTTATTGAAATCTAATAATCAAAATAACTAAAACGAACATTATAATATATAAAAAGCTAATAAGAGAGATTAGTAAATTTATTTTTGTTAATAATGATCAAACTCATATGGTGTGGGGATCCAAATTATTTGTCTCAGAGAATCCTGAACAATGGTAATAATGAATTGTTAATTAGAGCAAAGATAAGGGAGTAATGTTAATTATAAAGATTTAATAATTTGCCAGCCTTTGGGCGTCAATGTAAACCAATTTATTATAATCATGGACAAAACACATGATAACACAAATGTATTCAAAACCTACTATCACAAATTAAGTGGTAATGAAAGTATAATAGAGAACAACTTTAACATTGATAATTAATTTTTCCCCACACCCCTGAACACATTAGAATATTACTATGAAAGTGAAGAACAATTGTCATTTCATGGTAATCACAAAAGTGAATAAAAACATTCATAAAGGAATGATAAATGAACCTAGTTAGAAGTAACTAAACATTAGAAAGGTAGAAGGAGTTGAAAGGAGTTTGTTTTGTTATTATGTTAATTAATTATATAGAGTTACCAATGTTGTGGGTTAGCTAATGCAAAGTTAGTTTAAAAGTTGGATTTTATGTTAGGTATTAAGTAGCATACAAGTCATGGAAACATGATTCCAAGTTAAAATTTTTATAATTTGTCTTAGGGTAATAAGAGGATAAGAAAAGATATACAGTAAACCCTCGGTTTAACGGACTTTGGATTTAACGGGGGGGGGGGGGGACAAACAAAGCATGATAATGTTGTTAGGCTTTTGAAACATATAATGTGCATAAACTGCAGACTCCTGTTCTGGCGATATTGCTTGGATTTCGCAGCATTCTTTCATTTCTTTTCTTCTTGTTTCTTCTTTTGAAACACGCAAATTTTCTCATCTTCAATTGCATTTGATGAGAACGGAGTATTCATCAAGAATTCATTTAATTCTTCACGATCCCTGTCTTTGCGTTGTCGTTGACGCAGGCGTCGCACACGTTCAGTGGAAGACATCACGACGACTAACACTGAACAATATACAAATATCTTATTTCACTGTGAAATATTTATCCATCGGCTAATACAGCTAGCATTACAATGGCACGTAATTTTTCATTTCCCGTAATCTTTATTGTTACAGATTTGGTCCCCTTTTGGTCCACCGTAAATATACGTAAATAAAAAATATAAAATGTGGGCGTTTCATCGGCATTTCTCATGTGTTCAAGTGAATAATTATGCTTCTTGCGTAAATGAATGACAAATCGCTGATGATACTGTAGGAGTTTTTCTTCGTAGTCAGACGGTAGTTTTAGCGCGAGTGATGTACGTCATTTAAGCGCAAATCCATTTCTCCGCATCATTCGTCTTATACACCCGAAGCTGGCTTTGAAACCGGAGACTTTTAATTCTTCTGCGATTTCTAAAGCTTTTAATTTTAAAACATGTCTAGTGACAGGGAGTCCTTGCCTTCTTAAAAGCCGTACGTATTCACAGACGCTGGACTCTACTGCTACAAAACGCCCAACTTGAGGTCCCGCAAATGCTCGTCGCGCAGTATTTGCATTTAAAAGTCGTTCCTTCTGTTTTCTCCATCGTCGAATACAGGATTCATCAATATCGAATTTCCTTGCGGCTTCGAAATTGCATGTTTTTTCTACATTTTGTATCACAATTAATTTATAAGTCGCATCGTACGGGTTACGTTTAATTTGATTTGACTGCGTGCCTTTAGTCTCTACAATATCACTCATACCGCAAACGCACTACAAAAACGTCAAATGAAAACAAAGTATAGATAAGCGATGTTGTCGCTGTTACAATAGAAAACCACACTGGCAGTTTCCTGTTATTTAGAAACATGTTACTCACACCGCCTCTACTCATCCTTTGTCTTGCTGCCTACAGAAGGGTGCGAGCACTACACTTTATCTTCCTATTCTTTCTTCAGTTTGCTGTTAAAACATTCGATTGTAGTCATAAATCATAATGCCAGAGTTAACTACAGCCGGGCAAACTGCTGTTGCTTAGGCAGTAAACAACTCATAGATACCAAAAGCATTCGTCCCGCCAGAAGTCAGGTATAACTTCGAATTTGGTTAGCGCGTGAATGCAAGCCGCAGGCCAAATTAGCGACCATGTTTTTAGGAGAAAAAGTGCGGCTTGTATTCAGAACAATACGGTATTTGCATGATATTAATAGTATTACAATTTCAAGTGTTATAGGCCTATTTGATTTAAATATATCTTTAAAAAACAAAATTTGCGATTTAACGGACTTTCGATTTTACGGACACCCCTCAGCCCCAATTAGTCCGTTAAATCGAGGGTTTACTGTAATTCAAATGTAATAAAACAGTTAAGCATTAGTAGTATGTAACAAGGGTCCTAACAAAAAAAGAGATTAATGAACTAAAATGTAACCTAGTAATTAATGTGAAACCATGACAGGCCACTGCTAAATTCAACCAACTATTGTCAAAATTAATAATAAAAAAACCAAATAATGTAAATTAGTATCAAACAACAGATTTAACAAATAAGCTATCTTTCAGGACTATAAACATATTTTTTGGAATATCAGAAGGTGCTAAACAATGTTTCAGAAAATGTTAAACTGAACAAAAAGCATGACCTAGGCAGAAAGATTGAATATTAAAAATAGTAGTAAAGTCAATTGACAAAAGACAAATCAATGTTAATTAACAAAAACAAGTCATGATTATTAAGTGGATGTTCTTTTTTAGTAATGATACAATGTAATAAGAAAGGGTCAATCCATTTGAAATCACCCAATTTCAGATTAAAAGGTTGCTGACAAAATTTATTATTTTTTAATTTTTTTACACAAAAGTTGTACTATATTCAGAGAGTATAAAACAAGCATTCATTCATTTTTTAGACGTTCAGTTTTTTTTTGAGTGGCCATTTTGTATAGGTGTGTTAGCCTATTTTCCACTTTACAAAGGTTTGCAGTAAACTCTGTAGCTCCTTTATTTTTGAAGATATTGATTTCAAACAAAAACCATTTTAAAGAGAATTAAATGTGCAACATTTTATGTCCAGTGCACATGTAAACCTACTGGCACTACAAATACCTTAAAACAATTGTTGAAAGTTAACGTTTTAAAAACGCAAATTGTCATTTTTGAAATTAAAAATTTTAAAGAAAAACTAAGACACCTTTAATTTTTTTTTCTAGGTATAGGCTTCATAGTATACTACTTCCTAAAAATGTTTGATACCTGAGAGTCTCATCCCTTTTTTTTATGGGTCTTCAAACATTGCAATTTTTCTGAAATCGGCTATATTCAACCTGAAATATCTCAAAAGGGACACACTTGAAAAATCTCAAATTTTCACAAAACAATCTTTACTTTTGTAATAACAAGTGGTTAAAATTTGATAACTGAGACTTTAATAGTTTTTGAGTTATAACTTTTTTTAAGTACTGAAATCACAAGAAGTGGTGCGATGTGCAGATGTTATAAAAACTGTGTTGTAAATCTAAATAATACATTAGTAACATCCTAGTATATTTTTTTTTATTTATACAGTTCACACTTTAAGTAAAAACACAAACACTATTAATCCTTCTCTTTTATCTTCTTAAAATGTCACTAATGAAAAAAGTTGACTGATTTCTGTACATAGTTTTTCGCTGATATTGAAGCTCGACCTGTAGCATTTGTGAACTCTATTGGTGTTAGTTTCCTTAGGACCTTACTAATTGGCACCCAATCTTTGTCATCTTTAGAGACTTGGAAAGAAGTTCTGGGGCCATGTGGATTAAAAAGGGAATAAAAATATCGTTGTTTTCCTCACTTGTTTCTTCAATTATCCTGATCCACCTCACTCATAAATGCAAGCTACTCTACTGTATCTTGTATATTAAATGGAAATACACTTTCTTCTGGAATTTCTGTAGCACGCTGCAATCAGTAAACTCTTCAGATGTGAGTATACATAACATCTGATTTTTGTTTGAGTTAGAGGTACAAATTATGAAATGATCTTGTCTGTGGAATTTGCTTACAATAATCAAATTTCCTCTGTAATTTCGTGCTGTTTGATTGCACTTCTTGTGATTGTACATAAATAAAATGGATGCCTGATACATTCTCAAGGCAAAACCTGTACATTTCCTCAGCTGTTGAAATTTGATTGCTATATGGTCGCTGCTGGCTTGCCTTGGTCACCGCTCTTTTTGTGGTGCCACTGATTCCGTCACACGTGTTTTTCCCATGTGAGGAAACAAAAAAATTCCACTCAACATCAAGACCAAAGTCAGTTTTATAGTGACAAATGTTGATAAAGTTTTTTTTATTCTTGTATTGGCTGCTGGTGCTACTTTCTTAACTTCTTCAACTAAGTAGTTTTGAAAAGTGTGTACAGAAGCAGTATTGTGCTCCAAGTTGTCACTGATTGCATAAACTCTTACAGCAAATCTTATCATCATCATTTTTCTTATAATAAACAATAAGACAAAACAGCGTTTATTTTTTTAAAATTATTTCCTTCAAAACATGCTTAAGAATTAGTTTGTCGTAGTAAAATATTATTACAATAAAACAACAGGCACAGTTGAACTGAAAGTCCTTTCATTGTTGTTTTAATACCTAACATATAGTTTAGTTGTAGAATGAACCATAAGTTTAGTTGCTAATAAACCGAATTTCACCACATAAAAAAAAAGTAACTCAAAAACTAGTAAAGTCTCAGTGATCGTATTTTAACCACTTGTTACTACACAAATAAAGATTGTTTTGTGAAAATTTGAGATTTTTCAAGTGTGTCCCTTTTGAGATATTTCAGATTTCAGAAAAATCTCAATGTTTGAAGACCCATTAAAAAAAGGGATCAGACTCTCAGGTATCAAACATTTTTAGGAAGTAGTATACTATGAAGCCTATATCTAAAAAAAAAAATTAAAGGTGAGTCTTAGTTTTTTCTTTAAAATTTTTAATTTCAAAAATGATAATTTGCGTTTTTAAAACTTACACTTTTAACAATTGTTTTAAGGTATTTGTAGTGCAGTAGGCTTACATGTGCACTGGACATAAAATGTTGTACATTTAATTCTCTTTAAAATGGTTTTTGTTTGAAATCAATATCTTCAAAAATAAAGGAGCTACAGAGTTTACCACAGACCATTGTAAAGTGCGAAATAGGGTAATGCACCTATACAAAATGGCTGCTCAAAAAAACTGAACATCTAAAAAATGAATGAATGCTTGTTTTTTACTCTCTGAATATAGTACAACTTTGTGTAAAAAAAATTAAAAAATAATAAATTTTGATAGCAACCATCATTGGTTGATTTGATATGGATTGACCCGAAACTTAAAGAAGTTTGACATGATTTTGTGAAAATCAGATACCTAAAGGGTCTATAAACCGAGTTTTTGTAAATGTAATAGCTTACCTATTAGGTAACATAAATATAGCAAAAGGGATAGCAAATTGTTTGTAATTAAGTAAGGAATACAACTATGTAAATTAAATTAAGATAAATTAGTTAATAATTAGGGCGTAACTTGTACTGGAAGGTAAAAAATCAGTTATTTGGAATACAGTAATACAAAATCCCATAATCCCAAGTTTAGCAGAATCAACCAATCAGAAATTAGAAAAACGGGTAAAAAATTCGTTGAAGGGAGAAGAGGAACTAATGACTCGATTGTTACATCTGAAAGTGAAAACATTAATTCCGTATAACCGAGGGAAAAAGTATATTTGGAATCATTTCTAAGTTGACTAAAAAGTAAACCAAATATTTTTTAACAAGAAAAATTTTTAAACCAAGAGGAAATAAATACAAGTTAATGGAAAATATCATATCAAGAACAGAAAATACACGTAAGAGGGACGCCATACACTAATAAACGCAAGTATAGTGAAAAATCTCTGTTTGAAGTTGGTGAGTTCTAACCAAACTACACACATAATTTACGAATTCACAAACACAAAGGAAACTGCACGAACACTTGAACACAACAACACGGTGAAGGAAAACACAGAATCCGACAATTTCAGTGAACACTATAAATAAACATAAATATTTTAAAAGGAAAGCTGGGATGATTGAATTCATATATTTGAAGTGGCGAACAGGCGGCCATTTTTTTTTGTCATCACTAGCTCAATCTGAAAGCGATGCCATGTTGGCGAAGCCTTCGGCCATCAAATAAAATAATTACAGTTTATTTTCAAACAGTTTGACATTATTTGTAATAGTAAGTAAGATTTTTAATATTTGTGAGGTATTGTACGTCTTAATCATTTCTGACTTTTTAATAGCAGTATAAAAGGACCCTTGAAAAATTAACAAATTATCAAACCAAAATCTGTAACTGACGAACTGAGAAAAAGAGTCGGATGCGGGCAACCGAATCAGTCGACCTGTGAGTCGTAATATGAATTTTAAAGAATAAAAAATAATTAATTGAATTAAACCAGAGCTTTATTTATAAAAAATTACTTAGTTAAGGAATTTCATGTGGAGAAAGGGGAGTTAATTGCTGAATATCGTCGGAAGGAACCAAAAGAGCCTATATGAGCCGAGTCGACAACCACTTCGAACTGGGTCTTCACGAAACAGTATTTTGAATTAATTTGTACCAAACTGACGAAGGCTGAATAAGAACAAATAATGATAAATACTAAGTAATTAATAATAATTAACCAGAAATATAAAGAATTAAATAACGAATTAATACAATTTAATAAAACTAATATAAAAAGAAAATAAATAGTAACATAAACGTGTAAAGAACAACAACATACATTTGTAAATTATATTACAAATGGCGCTCAACTAGTGAGGCTGAACTTGGGATATTACTAGGTAGTAGAAATAAAATAATAGTTGACCTACTTTCCTAACTTTAGCTGGCAACTGCTATAAGTTAAGAAATGCATCGGAGAGCTACTTCAAAAAAGAAAACGAAAGAACCAGATACAGAAGAAGATAGGCAAGAACACGAAATAGAGGCAATCATGGATAGTGAGAGGAAACGACAGATGGATAATGACCAACAAACTGAGGAGTGAGAATGGGAAACATCAAAGAGAAGCCATACAGGAAATGATGAAACGGCAGGAAAGGATAAGACGAACTACAGAATTAATCAATAAACAGAAGAGATTGGAAGCATTACGGGAAGAATTAAAGGGTATTAATAAATTAGTAGAAGATCAGAGGAAGGCAGTAGACAATGTGAATGAGACAATGGAAGTAGATGTTGAAATTAAAAATATGAAAACCATGAATAAAAACTTAGAAACCATAAGTAAGAAATTGGAGGATACCGATAAAACGGGGAAAGAAATAATGAATGATAGTTGCCAATAGTCAATGGAAGAAATAAAAAATGATAGTAACCTATTAATAGAAACCATGAAAGAAAATTATAAAAATATGGAACCATTGAATAAAAAGATAGAAGAGCAGGAAAGGATAAAACAGAACACAGAATCATTCAATAAACAAACAGAATGGTGGAGGGAAGAAGAAGTGAATGAGCGTAAACAGATAATGGAAGATGAATGTAAAAGAGTGGAGGCATTCAAGGAAGAATTAAAAAGTACCAAGAAATTAATAAATGAGCAGAAACAAATGATGAAAGGTGACAATAAAATAATGGAAATGAATAGTGAAGACACAAGAGAAATAATAAATGATGGGAGACAATCAATAGAACCAGCAAATCAGAAAAGAGAAGATAGTAATAAAAGAATGGGAGAGAAACTGTTGATAGAAGAAATAAAAGAGAATAGTAAACTATTAATAGAAACAACAAAGGAAAATAATAATAAATCATGTGAACTGTTAAATCAAAACAGTGAAATGGAGAATAAAAACATAGAAACCCTCAGTAAGAAGATAGATATAAAAGATTAAATGATCACTGACAGTTGATGGAAAAAATAAAGGATCAGGAACAGATGACAGAAAATAACAATAAAACCATAGAAACATTGAATAAAAGAACGGAAGGAAAAAAAATGATAGTAAAAAGGAGAGAGAAGAAAATGGCGATAAAAAAATAGAACCATTAAGTCCGGAAATAGAAGAAATACCAAACAATAAAATCTTGCCTGCAAAGGATATAGTTTTGTCTTCTGAGACGCAAAATGGTGCACAGGTTCAAGCAGAATTTATGACAGATATAAATGATGTTTCTTGTGGTTATCACCTAAAGGATAGTGATGTAATTTGAAAGCAGAATGGTGATGATGATGAAAGGGTTGATATGTCAAGTGAATTAAACATTAGCATGGTGAAAGAAGATAATACACCAGTGATGCCTACTTATGATATCAAGACGTCAGAAACAGTTATAAACACTTCAGTGACTGCTGTTAAAGATACCAATAAAGCGGACATAATTGAATTTTCTGTTAAAAATACATCAGGCAAACAAACTGAAGTATTACCTAACACCGGAAAAGGAAAAGTAAATGATATCAAAAAGAAAAGTCGAAAAGAACTAATAAAAACACGGGAAGAATTGGAGATGATGAAGAATGGACTAATTAATGTGCTTAATCTACCAATTACTGACCATACGAAAATAATGAATTTTAAAGATTGTAGGAGAACTTTAAAAGAAATTCTAGGAAAGACTCACAATGAAACAGTGAGTAAAAACTTCAGAAAATCTATATTTAAATTAAATATAACAAGTAGAAATGTGTAGTAAAATGACAGTGATAGAATCAATGAGGGATATACCATTGCCATACTTGCTTAGTAAAATAGATGTTAAAGCGATTCAAGTAGGCCTTGAAACAAGTGAAGATTTAACAACAGAAAAATCAGAAAACAAGGTAGTAGCGAGAGAAATAATGAATTTTAAAGATTGTAGGAGAACTTTAAAAGAAATTCTAGGAAAGACTCACAATGAAACAGTGAGTAAAAACTTCAGAAAATCTATATTTAAATTAAATATAACAAGTAGAAATGTGTAGTAAAATGACAGTGATAGAATCAATGAGGGATATACCATTGCCATACTTGCTTAGTAAAATAGATGTTAAAGCGATTCAAGTAGGCCTTGAAACAAGTGAAGATTTAACAACAGAAAAATCAGAAAACAAGGTAGTAGCGAGAGAACTAACAAGAACAGAAATAATTCTGAATACAAGAGTAATCCGAGAAATAAGGGCAATTGAATCTATGGACCACAGATAAACTAAATAGAACGCAGTATCAAGAAGAGGGACTGATTTTATGAGAACCAACTACAGCAACAACCATTTAAAAGAGAAAGAAATATAATGATAATTGAGAAAAAATAATATGAATAAAGAATAAAGAAACAAAACCGAGATTTAAGGAAAAAATAATTGAGAAAATGAACAGTACAAATGAAGATATAAGGAATTGAGCGCTGCCGGAGAAATAACCAAAAGCCCATCAATACAGGGATTAGAAGGGCGTATGACTGATAATAATCTGAGGAAATTACGATAATAAAAGGGAAAGCAACCACTTTAGGAAAAACAAGGAAAGGATGAATTTGCAGAAGAAGAATCGCTGTCTGGAAATAAATAGAATAACAAAAACCGTAGTTGTAACTGCTGCACTAAAAAGGGGTATTGAAAAAGGAGATGAATGACACCGTGGCAAATGAATCAATGAACTACGAAGTGAAATTAAATAGAAGAGGAGAAGTATACAAATGATTTTACCAACACTGATAATAAATAATATAAAAAATAAAGGGAGCTGCTGGGAGGCAAAATATAGAAATGAAAAATGTTAAGAAGACAACCGGATTCCGAGGGTGTCAAAGCAACGCAATAGTTACCATTTTACAGAGTGTAGAAAGCTATGGCGCCACTCAAAAATTATTATTGTGGGCAGGGGCAAAAGAGCACTGTACCATGGTTGGGTGAGGAATAGGTCAGAATAGTGACACTCACAGCCAACATGCATTCACCGTGTCATTTAAAGTTAGGGAGGAATTAATAACCCCAATCAAGGAATCAACCTGAACAGAAGATAAAGCAGAGGAAGAAAGAAAAGAAACCCCAGAGGAAAGGAAAAATCAGTTGGTAACCACCTATATAAGAAATATAAGAAGAAATAATATATTTTTAGATTTGCCCAGAGAAGAAAAGGAGATTATTTGTGAATTGTTATATCATAACCCAATTCATCCTACAAGTAAATTTATCACAACCCAATCCCTGAAATCAGCAGTAAGGAAGGAGATCCAGAATATGATGGAGTAAGGCAGCATTGAATAAAGTTCTTCTCAAAATACTAATCCAATTCCTGCAATACAAGTACCAACAAGATAAAACATGCCAATAATCGAGAAGAAATGTAGAAATTTTATGAATAGATCAAGGAACGATTATAGCTCAAGAGATTTCTAACAGATTATTTTCCCATAAACCTTGTTTAAACAAAATAATCATGTTTTGGTGGGGAGGTATCTGTAATACAACAAACCAAGGGGACCCACAAAATAGGAACTTTTAGTACATAAAAGCCAAAATAAATATAATTAAATTACAACCTAAAACCCCTGAAGTACAATACAGAAACCAAACTAAAAAACCATTGTACAATAGTTTTAAGTAAACATTGTTAATAATATTAAGTTGTAAAAGTGATGTGATGGCGGAAGGGTAATTGTCACTAGTCAGACAAGAACAACTAGATGGTCTAGTTAAATTCTTCTCATGACAACAAACATAGTGTAAAAATCAGTGAAAGTGACATGTGAAGATGCACTACAAAGTGTAGTGTATTCAAACGGAATGTAATTGATAATAAGCAATTACATTAAAAAGGAATAATAGTGAGATTAATTATAAAAGTGAAATGGTGAGTAAACAAACCAAAATATAATCAATCCTAATCAGGTTAACAATACCAGTGTAAGTGTGAACATGCATAAACATGGACAAAACACAACACAAATGTATTCAAAACCTACTATCACAAATTAAGTGGTAATTAAAGTATAATAGAGAACAACTTTAACATTGATAGTTAATTTTTCCCCACACCCCTGAACACATTAGAATATTACTATGAAAGTGAAGAACAATTATCATTTCATGATAATCACAAAAGTGAATAAAAACATTCATAAAGGAATGATAAATGAACCTAGTTAGAAATAACTAAACATTAGAAAGGTAGAAGGAGTTGAAAGGAGTTTGTTTTGTTATTATGTTAATTAATTATATAGAGTTACCAATGTTGTGGGTTAACTAATGCAAAGTTAGTTTGTAAAAGTTGAATTTTATGTTAGGTAGCATATAAGTCATGGAAACATGATTCCAAGTTAAAATGTTTATAATTTGTCTTAGGATAATAAGATGATAAGAAAAGATATAATTCAAATGTAATAAAACAGTTGAGCATTAGTAGTATGTAACAAGGGTCCTAACAAAAAAAGTGATTAATAAACTAAAATGTAACCTAGTAATTAATGTGAAACCATGACATAGGCCACTGCTAAATTCAACCAACTATTGTAAAAATTAATAATAAAAAAACCAAATAATGTAAATTAGTATCAAACAACAGATTTAACAAATAAGCTATCTTTCAGGACTGTAAACATATTTTTTGGAATATCAGAAGGTGCTAAACAATGTTTCAGAAAATGTTAAACTGAACAAAAAGCATGACCTAGGCAGAAAGGTTGAATATTAAAAATAGTAGTAAAGTCAATTGACAAAAAACATCTATGTTAATTAACAAAAACAAGTCATGATTATTAAGTGAATGTTCTTTTTTAGTAATGATACAATGTAATAAGAAACGTAAAGAAGTTTGACATGATTTTGTGAAAATCAGATACCTAAAGGGTCTATAAACTGAGTTTTTGTAAATGTAATAGCGTACCTATTAGGTAACATAAATATAGCAAAAGGAATATCAAATTGTTTGTAATTAAGTAATGAATACAACTATGTAAATTAAATTAAGATAAATTAGTTAATAATTAGGGCGTAACTTGTACTGGAAGGTAAATAATCAGTTATTTGAAATAATACAAAATCCCGTAATCCCAAGTTTAGCAGAATCAACCAATCAGAAATTAGAAAAACGGGTAAAAAATTCGTTGAAGGGAGAAGAGGAACGAATGACTCAGTTGTTACATCTGAAAGTGAAAACATCAACTCCGTATAACCAAGAGAAAAAGTATATTTGGAATAATTTCTGAGTTGACTAAAAAGTAAACAAATATTTTTTAACAAGAAAAATTTTTAAACCAAGAGGAAATAAATAAAAGTTAATGGAAAATATCATATCAGGAACAGAAAATACACGTAAGAGGGACCGCCATACACTAATAAACGCAAGTATAGCGAAAAATCTGTTTGAAGTTGGTGAGTTCTAACCAAACTACACACATATTTTACGATTTCACAAACACAAAGGAAACTGCACGAACACTTGAACACAACAACACGGTGAAGGAAAACACAGAATCCGACAATTTCAGTGAACACTATAAATAAACTTAAATATTTTAAAAGGAAAGCTGGGATGATTGAATTCATATATTTGAAGTGGCGAACAGGCGGACATTTTTTTTTTTTTGTCATCACTAGCTCAATCTGAAGCAACGCCATGTTGGTGAAGCCTTCAGTCTTCAAATAAAATAATTACAGTTTATTTTCAAACAGTTTGACATTATTTGTAATAGTAAGTAAGATTTTTAATATTTGTGAGGTATTGTACTTCTTAAACATTTCTGACTTTTTAATAGCAGTATAAAAGGACCCTTGAAAAAATAACATAAATTATCAAACCGAAATCTGTAACTGACGAACTGAGAAAAAGAGTCGGATGCGGGCAACCGAATCAGTCGACCTGTGAGTCGTAATACGAATTTTAAAGAATAAAAAATAATTAATTGAATTAAACCAGAGCTTTATTTATAAAAAATTACTTAGTTAAGGAATTTCATGTGGAGAAAGGGGAGTTAATTGCTGAATATCGTCGGAAGGAACCAAAAGAGGTGATAGCCTATATGAGCCGAGTCGACAACCACTTTGAACTGGGTCTTCACGAAACATAATTTTGAATTAATTTGTACCAAACCGACGAAGGCTGAATAAGAACAAATAATGATAAATACTAATTAATTAATAATAATTAACCAGAAATATAAAGAATTAAATAACGAATTAATACAACTTACTAAAACTGAATGTAAAAATAAAAAGAAAATTTAATTGAGAAAAAAAAATTTTTTTTTATCAAATAAAATTAAAATAATAAATAGTAACATAAACGGTAAAAAAACAACACATTTGTAAATTATATTACAATATATATGTATATATTTTAATTCCTAATCTTATATTTCAGTTCATTGATATGCTAATTTTAACACTAACTAGTGTTCAGTGAATTTTGATGTATTTACACCCTTCAGCAGGCTGAATGATGTTCTCTTCAAGGGTAAGTTTTCCATGTGTTTAATATCTACCATAATTGGTATCTTACCTGACTTTTGTGTATCAATATTCCAATAGCAGCAATATTCAAACGAGTCATATTGTTCACAAATAGTTCACTTGCCTTAATCATGTGGCAGAAGAATCTGGAAAATGTTTATTTACTAAGCAAGCTTCTCTGTCAATTATATTATTACCTATCGATTCCATTTCTCGTTCACTATTCAGATGGAATTCATTTTGATTGTTCCTCAATCCTTGAATATTAAATTAGTCCTCTGTTCCGTATGTGTAGGATGCAGAATCATCTGCCCCAGTCTTCTCTTTAACTCCATTCTAAGATTTTCTACTTCAATGTTAAAATCTTTGTAGAACGTATTTATCTCACATGGGAAATCCTTTGTTGTTTTGGTAGATGATGGCAGTTTCCAGTGAGTAGTTCTGACTTCTAACACTCTTTTGTCTTATGTTTTCACTGTATACCTTTACTGTTTTAAAATCACGCACACAGAGCTTAAAATCATCAGGTGTTCAGTTTAACAAGCTACAGCTTGTAAGCTTTTCCTATACATACACATAGCACTACTTAAAACTATTTTTAACAACTATTCTTAATTATTTACAAAAATTCTAGTCTGGTTAAATATGCAAATGTGTGTGTGTGTCTGTGTGTGTGTGTGTCATTCACCATTCAATTATACACACATTTGCTTATAAAAATCTACTATTCTTCCTATGAAGAGTAATGCAATACTGTAATCATACATAGGGTAAGGTTAATTTTTGCAAGCTGAAAGCTACCTCACAGGTAGAACATGATTTTTAACACTAGTTTCAACTGCTTCAGTGTTCCAGTTATGTATTATTACAGTTGTGTATTCATTTGTTCCAGTGTTACTTATTTACACCCATGAATGATATCTGTGAAGAAGTGGATTCTACTCTGGATTGTGAACTATATAGGGGAAAGTCAATTCAGAATACTCTGGGAGACAATCTGTCACCACACAAGTTAATACATTCTGGTATTAAGAAGTACCAGTGTGATGTTTGTTCAAAATCATTTACTCAGTCAGCCAGTTTGTCACAACACAAGTTAATACATTCTGGCATTAAGAAGTACCAGTGTGATGTTTGTTCAAAATCATTTGCTTGGTCAAGCAGTTTGAGAGAACACAAGTTAATACATACTGGTATTAAGAAGTACCAGTGTGATGTTTGTTCAAAATCATTTACTCAGTCACCCAGTTTGTCACAACACAAGTTACTACACTCTGGCATTAAGAAGTACCAGTGCGATGTTTGTTCAAAATCATTTACTCAGTCAGCCAGTTTGTCACAACACAAGTTAATACATTCTGGCATTCAGAACTACCGGTGTAATGTTTGTTCAAAATCATTTACTCTGTCAGGCAGTTTGAGAAAACATAAGTTAATACATTCTGGCATTAAGAAGTACCAGTGTGATGTTTGTTCAAAATCATTTACTCGCTCAGGCAGTTTGAGAACACACAAGTTAATACATTCTGGCATTAAGTACCAGTGTGATGTATGTTCAAAATTATTTCCTCACTCAGGCAGTTTGTCAAAACACAAGTTGATACATTCTGGCATTCAGAAGTACCAGTGTGATGTTTGTTCAAAATCATTTACTCGTTCAGGCAGTTTGTCAACACATAAGTTAATACATTCTGGCATTCAGAAGTACCAGTGTGATGTTTGTTCAAAATCATTTACTTTTTCAAGTGCTTTGTCGCAACACAAGTTAATACATTCTGGCATTAAGAAGTACCAGTGCGATGTTTGTTCAAAATTATTTACTACATCAAAGTATTTGTCACAACACAAGTTAATACATTCTGGCATTAAGTACCAGTGTGATGTTTGTTCAAAATCATTTATTGGGTCAGGCAGTTTGTCAACACACAAGTTAATACATTCTGGCATTCAGAAGTACCAGTGTCATGTTTGTTCAAAATCGTTTACTCAGCCAGCCAGTTTGTCACAACACAAGTTAATACATTCTGGCATTCGGAAGTACCAGTGTGATGTTTGTTCAAAATCATTTACTCGTTCATGTTATTTGTCAAAGCACAAGTTACTACATTCTGGCATTTAAAAGTATCAGTGAGTTGTTTCTACAAAAGTATTTAATTTGGCTTAGCCTGTTGTGTTATAAATACCATGCTGGCATAAAGTAAAAACAGGGTGATGTTTAGTGTAAATTAATCCATTATACTATTACGAACAATTACTGTGTGGTATGTAAGAATAGTTTCTGTTGCCCAAGAAGTTTTAGCAGTGTAACAAAACTTATCAATATAATGTTTTTAAACAGAAACCCTTAAACAAGCATAATTGGACAAAAAATATGCTGTAATATTGGCCTTGCAAGTATGTATTATGTATATGATATTTGGCACTACAAACCAGTAAACAAAATTTTACCTTACAAATTAAAATCATTAATTTATACATTGTAGTATAGTGTGACATTATTGATCCACATTTATCCTGGAATTCAATTTATCACTGCATGAGTTACAGTGACATTTGTATGTTTAAGCTTTGTTTCTTGCCATACATAGATTATACTTCACACAAAATTTTTGTTGGCTGCTACAGCCTTCATGATGGCTTAACACATCTGCCTTATTGGTTGGCAAAATGATCCGCATGGGTATGTCCCCTAAGTTAATGTGGCTTGCTATTTCTCCAAGATTTTGTCTGTTGTATTTAAAGCTCATAGGTTATTTCATCTAGCATATTTCTGATTTCTGCATGCATACTGTTTCTTTACAATTCAACAGTAGTTCAGTGCATTACTGACAGATTCATTTGTATCTCAAAACTGCTAATTAACAATTGTTTATATGCCAATGTTTTTTTAACACATTGTGAACTACACATTTGGTATAGTGTTGGCTTGCACAGTGTTTGAATTTTTGAGTGATTTTTTTTTTGTAATTTTATATTACAAAGTGACTGAAAACTTCATGACTGAAGACAAAATATTATGGTAATTTAATTTCAAATCGATCTGAATTGAATAATGTAGAAAATAGACATTTTGATCTGACAATACAGGTAAGTCTACATAATTTGGGTTACTTCATCTCACTATTTATACCAGGGTTTCCAACTGGTGGTATGCATATCACTAGTGTGGTACACAGAGGGATCAAAGGTGGTACACAAGAAGACCTAGCTAGGAAAAAAGTATTTACTAAAAAAAAGTAAATAAAATTTTATGTTCAAAACAATAAATTTGTATCAGACATTGAAGTCTTTAATACCATTTGTGTCAAATTACCTTTGTGAAAGTGGATTTGCTGAACTCGTTTATGTTAAAAGCAAATATAGGAACAGGATGTATATTAAGTGATATAAGGTTAAAAATAACATCAATAGAACCTGACATTAACTCTTAGGTACAAAATAAGCAGTAACATGTTTCACAGTAATTATTTACTTTTTAGTAGATCTGTAATGAAATTAATCAACTGTCTTTTGAAAAAACTATATTATAGCATAGAACGAACATGAAATTAGTTTTAGAAATCGGTCCTCATTTTGTAAATTCTGTGTATTAGATTTAATTATTATAAATAACTGGCATTAATAAAATATGCCGTTTACTTGTGTTTTTTATTGAAAAAAACCCAATAACTGTGACGATTTAAATTGTGACTATTACAATAAAAAAAAATTTTAATTAATTAAGGTTGCGTACTATTAACCATTTAAATCTCACAATAATAATAATAATAATAAAAACATGTAGGTACTAAATGTGAATGTAAGAAGTAATTAATCAGGGCAAAGTATCCGTAAAGAAAAGGCATATTGTAAATAATTATTATGTTCGTATTTAACCCTTTGCTTGCTATCAAGCGCCTACCTGTTGATACCGGAATCGACATGTTTTCCGAGTCTACTGTAATTAAAAATAATACTGTAAACTAATGTTAATAATTAAAGTATCTGTAGACACAGAGAGTAACTAAAACAATTAATTTAAATGATGTATTTTTATCTAGCGTTAGTTTGTATAAATAAAAAAGTTTATTCAAAGAGAAACAGGAACTATATATGCTCGCGGAATAAACACCCCACTCTCTCTCGTCATGTACAAGGGTAGCGGATGAAAAATATCGCTCTCGCCATGACGACTCCCAGCAGTGCAGACGCACGAGCAAAATGCTCTGTTCAAAAGTTATGCAATTTATTGTTAGTGTGGATTAATTAATTATTATTTGTATTTTACTAAGTGTTATAAAAAGTGTAACATGTAACGTTAACAAAAAGAACATTTCAAATAACTTTGTAACAAGAAGAAAGATGTAACTACAAACGACAAGTGTTAAAAAAAAAGAACGATGACTGCAATCTTCACCGATGGACGAATGTTTTCAACTTCTCACCTGTGGTCAGGGACCATCTGAATTACAACTCTAGTATACCCTGCCGATGATGCAGTTCGAGACATCTGAGAATCAATGAGTATCTGCGTAGAAGACTCTACCTATCCTGCAGACGTTTTAAGCCATGAACAACTGAGACCAGACCAAGACGAGGACGACGTTTTAGGACTCCCAAGACGGAACCACCTGGAGGAGATTACTACATCCAAAAATAGAGGTGACTCGATAGCACGTCTATCGAGGAATAATGATAATAGTTTTTGTAACACAATACTCTATTAAAGACACTTTCAGAGACGATTGATTTTATAAGAATATAAAGTAAAAACTTAAATTTGAGAATTTAATTGTAACTATTCAATATCATTCAATTGTAACAGTTTAGATATTAACGTAACGTAGTATTATTAATACCATTCTTCTAATGGAATATATAAAGAAGCAAAAGGTAAAAAGTCTTGCAAGATAAAGTTTTGAATTGAATATAATTAAAAGATTAGAGACTAAATATCAATGGTTACCCGGATCCGGGGGTATAGCTAGATAAATCTGTTGTGATCCCGTAGTCTAAATAAAGCAATTCAATTAATTTTAATAATTTGATTAATAATGTCATGGGATCTGTTCTTTGGAGTAAATGTTATATTTCAAATGTTTAATAAAGCAAGTCTTCTTGTTACACACATATACGGAGTATATAAATCAACAGTTTCACCTTCCCTGATTCCTTGTATGTCTTACTGTGTATTGTTCTGATTTAAATTTCAGCTCGTCTGGAATAAGGCAGCCTGAAATAATTGGCAGAACCAATTATTTTGGGTTCCCTCCGTTATAACTCAAAAGAAGAGGTAATAAGATGCGCCACTCTGCTCTTAATTAATAATTAACAGCTAATTAATAATAAATGTGCTATGGTGTAAATAATAATTAATTGTGTATTGTGCTGTTGTCTAATTGAGAATAATTGTAAGCATCATGACGCAAGTAAGATGCGCTACTCTGCTTGGTTGCTTAATTGCTTAATTAATTGTGTACCGAGTGTCACAAATAAGATGCGCACTTTGTATGACTTGTGTTGTTAAACAGTAATTGTGTCCCTATTCATAAGCTGTTGATTTATTTACTCGTGTATTTTAAGATGTGTCAGAAATTTAAATAAGATAAAAATAATAATTAATATTATAGTAATATAGTATAGATAATTTTATTAGTAAATATGATATGTGTAAAGTAAGAGTAACATATAATCCACATGTAAACGAACCATGTATGAGCTTGTCAAAAGTTCATTCAACAACACGTCTGTTTGTAAACAATACCAGACCGGTTGAATTCTTGTCTGTTCCTGTTAGTGTGCATTTTGTCATTGTGAGCCTCCCCCATCGCGGAATGAACAATCACTTCTCCCTCTTTGATAACTCTATTGTTATAAGAAGCGTGTCCTTTCCTGTGTGTCGTCTTGTGCCTAGTAACCATGTATCTCCCCTTTGTTGAAAATTAAATCGAATTAAAACAAGGGAACTAATTAATTTAATGGAATGATGTTTCCCTAAGTAAATAAACTAGTTCGAAATAAAAAGAAACCGTCTCGTAAATCATACCAAAGTAATAATAATAAATAATAAGTCATTTAAAATAAAAAGTTTTAATACGTAAATTATTATAACACGTTAGTATAATTATAATTATAAAAGTGTATTAGTGAGATAAGTAAAAAGAAATGAATAATAATAAATAAGTTGTGTCCTGCTTGAAAATAAGTCCCTAGCCGCCAGCTATTGTTAAATGGAACCATAGAGATTTATCCACCCTCGAGTTGACTTCCCCTATTGTACTCATAAACGAGGCCATTGTTTAAAACTGTTTGACCTACATTCCAGCGTAACAGCTGATCATTGAAAGTAAAGTGTTTGTCCCCTCCCGCGTAGTGTGTTACAGTTAATTGCTTAGAAGTGAATAAAGACTCCCCTTCGTGACATTCCGCTTATCTCAGTAAAGTAAGCAACTAGAATTAAATAAATAATCTAGGGTTGAGTATGGGATCAACTTTAGATTATCTTAAGTATAAGTAAGCGAAATAGATATAAGGAACATAACTCAGTCACAATGTCGCCGCACTGAAAAATTCTTTATAAGAGTTAAAGAAAGTAACAGAAAACTAACTACTAGAGTTAGAGTACGCAAGATGTAATCAGTCGGGCCATGATGTTGTGAGGTTACGTAAATTAGTAGTAGAAATAAAATTAAGTTAGATTTTAAGAAACGAGATAAAGGGAAGGTCACGGAAGAAATGAAAATGAGTACCAAGAGCTGATCGTTTAAATAGAATTTAATGCCAAAGGTTTAATAATAATCTCTGTTAATAAATGTTTACCATGTATTAAAGTTTGTAGGAAATAATTGTGTATAGTATTGTAGAGCAAATAATATTGTGACGTAAATTTCAAAAGAATAAATGACTTAGTTAACCCTCCCTTGTTAGATAAAGTATTAAACCCCATGTCCCTTAGTAACCTTGTAAACTCAGCCAAATAAAAACAAAAGGTAAATAAAATGTCCTAAGTAAATATGGTAAGACTATAGGAAATAATTCTACGTAAGTTTTAAAACCCCAATGTAATAATAAGTGATTAATAATTGCTAAATAAATCTTAAGTTAAACAAATTTGTGTAACGTGTAAATAAGTAGTAGTAAATCGTATCGCAGTAAATAAGAAAGAGGTAAATAATAATACGAGTATCGTTGCATAGTGAACACCCCAGTTGTGGCCAGTAAGAGAACAATAGAGCGTGTTATGAAATGTAGTAAGCCAACCCCACCCTCTCTCAATTGTATAAACGGTAGCACTCTCTAAACGATGAATACCACCGCGTATTACAATGCATTGTGTAAAGTGTCTCCCTTCCGCATAGTTTGTCGAGTAATTGTTAAAGAGTTAAATGAAAAGTATCTTCGTGAAATTCCGCTTCTCTCAAACCAGTGATCTAAAGTGGAGTATGGGATCCTCTTTAGATTACATTAGAATTAAGTTTATGATATATAATCCAGAAGTGATTATACATGTGAAGTAACGAGTCACAACGGCGCCGACTGAAAAGGGTAATGATGAGCCAAAAGAGCCAAGAGATCATTTTTGAATGCTGAAAGCTAACGTGTAGAGTTAGAGTAAGCTGATGTCAGTCGGGCCACGATATTGTGAGTTGCTGAAATTAGGGAAATTAGTATTATGAGTAAGTACTGTATTTAATGAGAAAAAGGGAATTTCATGGAGAAGGATCATTTAAAGAGAATTTAAAACGAATAATTAAAATTAAAAGAGATAATAATAAATAATAATAAGAAGAAGAAATTTCACACGGAACTCCCCAAGCATACTCTCGGTACATAGCTGACCAAAATTTTTAGGAGTCTGTGTTGGTAAGGAGGCGGAGTATGTGACGATTTAAATTGTGACTATTACAATAATAAAAAAAATTTTAATTAATTAAGGTTGCGTACTATTGACCATTTAAATCTCACAATAATAATAATAATAATAAAAACATGTAGGTACTAAATGTGAATGTAAGAAGTAATTAATCAGGGCAAAGTATCCGTAAAGAAAAGGCATATTGTAAATAATTATTATGTTCGTATTTAACCCTTTGCTTGCTATCAAGCGCCTACCTGTTGATACCGGAATCGACATGTTTTCCGAGTCTACTGTAATTAAAAATAATACTGTAAACTAATGTTAATAATTAAAGTATCTGTAGACACAGAGAGTAACTAAAACAATTAATTTAAATGATGTATTTTTATCTAGCATTAGTTTGTATAAATAAAAAAGTTTATTCAAAGAGAAACAGGAACTATATATGCTCGCGGAATAAACACCCCACTCTCTCTCGTCATGTACAAGGGTAGCAGACGAAAAATATCGCTCTCGCCATGGCGACTCCCAGCAGTGCAGACGCACGAGCAAAATGCTCTGTTCAAAAGTTATGCAATTTATTGTTAGTGTGGATTAATTAATTATTATTTGTATTTTACTAAGTGTTATAAAAAGTGTAACATGTAACGTTAACAAAAAGAACATTTCAAATAACTTTGTAACAAGAAGAAAGATGTAACTACAAACGACAAGTGTTAAAAAAAAAGAACGATGACTGCAATCTTCACCGATGGACGAATGTTTTCAACTTCTCACCTGTGGTCAGGGACCATCTGAATTACGACTCTAGTATACCCTGCCGATGATGCAGTTTGAGACATCTGAGAATCAATGAGTATCTGCGTAGAAGACTCTACCTATCCTGCAGACGTTTTAAGCCATGAACAACTGAGACCAGACCAAGACGAGGACGACGTTTTAGGACTCCCAAGACGGAACCACCTGGAGGAGATTACTACATCCAAAAATAGAGGTGACTCGATAGCACGTCTATCGAGGAATAATGATAATAGTTTTTGTAACACAATACTCTATTAAAGACACTTTCAGAGACGATTGATTTTATAAGAATATAAAGTAAAAACTTAAATTTGAGAATTTAATTGTAACTATTCAATATCATTCAATTGTAACAGTTTAGATATTAACGTAACGTAGTATTATTAATACCATTCTTCTAATGGAATATATAAAGAAGCAAAAGGTAAAAAGTCTTGCAAGATAAAGTTTTGAATTGAATATAATTAAAAGATTAGAGACTAAATATCAATGGTTACCCGGATCCGGGGGTATAGCTAGATAAATCTGTTGTGATCCCGTAGTCTAAATAAAGCAATTCAATTAATTTTAATAATTTTATTAATAATGTCATGGGATCTGTTCTTTGGAGTAAATGTTATATTTCAAATGTTTAATAAAGCAAGTCTTCTTGTTACACACATATACGGAGTATATAAATCAACAGTTTCACCCTCCCTGATTCCTTGTATGTCTTACTGTGTATTGTTCTGATTTAAATTTCAGCTCGTCTGGAATAAGGCAGCCTGAAATAATTGGCAGAACCAATTATTTTGGGTTCCCTCCGTTATAACTCAAAAGAAGAGGTTATATAACCTTTAACCCATTTGGTGACTTTGATGAGTGTAGCTCGCATCATTTTACCAGTACCGTGGCGACTTTGACGAGTGTAGCTCGCGCCACTTGTTCAGTTCACTGACATTGATGGCAAACACTCGCCAGTATTGTTTCAATGTAAGAACTGCTTTGTCGTAGTTTTATGAATCTCTAACAGATGTCTTGCAGATGTAAATGTTTTCACATGTGGTTTTTTTTACTGTTATGTAGCGTTGTTTCTGTGACCATTGTAAACAAACTGTTTGTTTGATACCGTCTTCATCCTGCAAGATGAGTTATGTGCGTGACAAATATTTAACACCGGAAGAAATTGAAACATTGTTATATGAAAGTGACAGTGACATTACAGATGAAGATTTTGTACTTCCTACAAATGTGGACCTAAATGATAGTTCAGAAAGCAGTAGTGACAGTGAAAGTGAGGAACAGAGAGGTTATGTTTATGACTGGGACTGGCAAAATATAAATAATATTGTTATTCCAATTACTTTTACTGGTGATTCTGGGGTAAACAGTGATATAATACAAAATCTTAGAATTCTGTGATGAAAGAAATCGATATTTTCAATGAAATATTGAGTGACGATTTTTACTAAATGATTGTTCTTGAAACCAATCGGTATGCTTAAATAAAGTTGGACACTGTTGATGATCAGAATTGGCAGAAATGGTTTCCGACTACGGTTGACGAACTAAAAACGCTTTTTGCAATTATAGTGCTGATGTCACAACCCCAAACAACGACTGGAAAAAGAGGAAAATTCTTTGTACACCTATTTTTTCTGAGGTAATGCCTTATAAACGTTTTCTACTTTTATGTAAATATATGCATTCTGCAAATGATATTGAAGGTGATGATGATAGGCTGAAAAAATTAGGCCTATGATTGAATATAAAATTTCAACATACATATACCGTACTCCTGACAGAAATATAGTTGATGAAAGTTTGGTAAAGTGTAGAGGGCGACTATCTTATATTCAATTCAATCCATCAAAGCGTTCTCGGTGTGGAGTAAAGTTTTACAAATTGAATGAGTCCAAATCAGGATATTGTTTGGAAGTTTTCAGTTTTTTGTGGCCAGGATATTCATAATAATATGTTGGTCAGTGAAGCTGTTATGAACATGAGTGAGCCACTTTTGAACCAGGATTATATTATATATTTAGACAACTGGTACAGTTCTCCTTCATTATTCAGGTCACTGTTGCAAAATAAAACATGCCATAGGAACTGTTCGTGGACATAGGAAAAACATGCCTTCAGTTGTTACAAAAAAATTGTCTAAAGGAGAAGTAACACCAAAGTTCCAATAACATCCTATGTCTCAAATGGCAAGACAAGAAAGACGTTTTGATGTTATCACTTCATGAATCACCCATCATGACTGACACTGGAAAAACTAGAAAGGTGAAGCAAAAGATTAGGGGCCACACACATACAAAAAATAACTTAATAAAACCTAATGTTATAAACTAACAGTGCTATGGGTGGCATAGACCGCCAAGATCAGGTCCTTTCATGTTTTCCAGTTATGAGAAGGTATTCTAAAAGTTATAAAACACTGTTTTTTTATATGTTTGACATTGCTCTATATAATTTCTTTGTGATATGGAAAATTATGACGGGAAAGAAAGTCATTCACAGATTTTCGATTGAATTTTGTAGACCATATCTTAGAAAATGTTACATTACCTCAGTATCCAACCCGTGGAAGACCATCAGTTGAACCTACTCCTCTGCGACTTCAGGGCAAACAGTGGGGACATTTTGTAGTAAAGATACCACCAACTTCTTCAAAAGCAAATCCTCCTACTAAGAGATGTTATTTGTGTTTCCAAAAAAAAAATTATAAGTGAAACAGTGTGAAAAGTGTATTTTCTTAATTGTAAGTAATTGTGTATCCCAATATAAATATGGTTTATAAAGTTTATATTCAAAAGGGTCTCTTGAACGCTTCTGTAACAGTGCTTCAGTACGAACGAATGAAAATTACAAAATTTGAAAAAACAAGCTGTAAGTAAAATTTTTAATAATTTTTTGTGCATTATAACATATTTGTAAGTATTAATCTGGAATAAAAAAATAGTCATTTTTTGAAAATAAATTTCTTAAAAAAATATTCAGTGAATGGGTTAAGCTCTGGTGGTACTTGAAATAAACGCGGAAGACCAAAGTGGTATGTGGGTCCAGAAATTTTGGGAGCCACTGGTTTATACTGAATATATGAAGGGTCCAGGGGAAGAAGGGGTAAGTCCATTTTTACAAATTCACAGGAGGCGATTTTTAAAATTGCAAGACATCTGATTAAATATCAATTTAATTTGTTATTTAAATTTCAATTTAAACTCATGTTTATTAAATTCTGTTAACATTTCATATTTTTATTTCAACTATTTAGTAAAAAATCAATAAATAGTAAAAGTAATACAGTTTTACTGGTTAAGAAGGAGGTAAGTCAAACAAATAGATGTTAAGAAAATAAAATGTGAAAGTCAACTAATAATTTGTGTAATTTTGTTTTTACAAAAGCATTATAGAATAGAGTTTAAATCAAGCTTACTTGTAGGATTACAATATTTTCCATTATTTTTTAATTCTTACTTTCTTCAACACATGTATTCTGCAACAACATACAGTCCTACTTTGTTAGCAATTTAAAGTAATATTGCGCGTCGGGGCTACAAAATTTTCAAATGGACTGTCATCAAATTTTGCTTTGGGAATGTGTATTAAATCTGAAAAAAGTATAATTGAATAGATAATTGAAAAGTAGATAACTTAGCCAACCAAAATAGTCAATATAAGAATGTTAGTTAATCTGTTCTATTTTCTACTGGACATTTACAATATTCACATATTAAACCTACTTTGTTAGGTCTACTGTAAAATATTACAATACAAAAATATTAGGGCTACCTTCATAAAGCGGATCTGGCAGCTGAAACTCGTCTGCTACCTGCTGTCCCCTTTGATGTCAGTTCCCAATTACTGCAGATTCAAAGTGTCCATTGTAGGTACTGCGTTGAAACACAAAGCGAGGGTTTGTGTTAATGATTTTCATTTTCCTAACTAGCCAGCTCTTAGGACATTTCTTGATGTATTTTTACTTCAGGTTGTGCTTTGCAACATTAATTGGTCAACTTCTACAACATCAAAGTGACCTGGTCTGACTCTTGCCTCGTGAAACATCTGCCCCTTGGTTTGAGAGTTTCACTTTAACCTTTTGGTTGATGATGCCCATATTTTTGTCAGTTTCCATGTATAAATGGCCTCTCATTGGGAAACATACTTAATCTCATCAAATCTATTTTCATAGTGAACTAAGCTGTGAAGCAATCTAATGACAGTGTAGTTTTTGTTCTGGCCTCCACAAGAATCATGAAAAATGTGGAGGCGTTGAACATTTCCATCCAGAAGATTGTAAATAAAATGATGAACCATCGAACACTCCTCATCACTGCCTTTGTTGCTAACAGTTTGAGGATAAGTGTAAAACACACTTGTTCCTGTAGACAAAATATGGACATTAAATGTGTAGACAGACAATTGATGTCTGTAATATACATCATTTGTCGAGATGTTAGGAACATAGATTTTTTTTTAAGTCAAAACAAATTGCTTCAGAATTATCACTTAACCTACTCGTAAGCTTAGCATTTTGCTTCCTTTTGTAAACACGTCAGCCTTTATTTTATGTACCATATGATCTGTTTGAAATTGTTTTATTTCATCCATCTATCCTCTTAATTTCCACAGCATTTGAGAGGTTGGCCTTTTGTGATTGTAAGTTTTTTTATTTTAGCAGTGAACTCATTACAGATGCTGCAAGTATCTTTCCTTGGGTATTCAAATGAGATGTTGAATTCATTTGAGAAAATGGTTCTATAAGACTCATACGACACTGGCAAATTTGTATACTTTTGACTGTACATATTGTACATTTTAGTTATGTTCAACTCCTCAGGCAAGTAAATTTTTGTTGATTCTGCTAGATTATAATACCCTTTCCTTCTTTTAAATGAACTAATGTGTTCTATGACAGCATTTCTTTTCTCTACAGATATTTTTCTAGGTCTAGATGACTATTTGCCCCTACCATCCTTTAGAGTCATACCAGTTTCTTTCAGTGCTTTATGGAGAACTTTCGAGTTTTTTCTTTCTGATCCAATGAATAGATAAGAAAACTTTAAAACAGACTTGCATTTCTTTTATTTTGTTTTTCCCATCAAGAAACCTAACCCTGTATGAATAGAATGCATCACGAAACAGCCTCGCTTTCATCCAATCGCGGGCACCTATTTTGAATTTCTTGGACAATAATTAATCCACAAAGATATATTGTTGCGTTGAACTTGCTGTCCCCTTGCGTAGCTTGGGGTTAACGACTGTTCACACTTTAAACCATATGCTGGGTTTAAACAAAATATAAAACGATAAAGTGGACTGTATAAACGGTTTATTATAAAAAACATTAAATCATATTCATGCAAATCCGCGCATGCCCATATGACTGCATGTCTAATAATTTAAGCTAATTACAATTGAATTAATTGAATCATTCACATATTGACGGCCGTAAATTGAATTTTGCGTAACACATGCGCGGAACAGGCTGTTGCCTCCTGGAGCTCCGTGAGTCGAATGCTAGATTGGAAAGGGGATGGCAGACTGACCTCAGCTCGTCCGGCTATAATGCAGCCGACATCACAGGCAAATCATGGTTTGAACACATTTTAAATCTGAACATATTGCCCGTCAAAAATCGAAGATTTCGATTTTTCCCGAGCTTGATGCAGTGAGCAGTTTACTCACCCATGACGCCAACAGCGGCTACATAAATTGGTTGTAACACATAATTGAATACAACACATAAATTGAAAAGAATACATGGATCTCATAACTCACAAATTGAATACAATAGATAATTTGAATAGAATACATAGATTGAATCAAATACATGAATTGACTCCCCAATGCATAAATTGAATGGCACACATAAATTGAATGCAATCCATAAATTGAATAGAATACATAGATTCAATAAAATACATGAATTGACTACAATGCATAAATTGAATGCAATACATAAATTGAATAAAATACATGAACTGCATAAATCACATAAATTGAATACATTATATAAATTGAATAGAATACATAGATTGAATCAAATACATGAATTAACTGCAATGCATAAATTGAATGACATGCATAAATCACATAAATTGAATGCAATACATAAATTGAATAGAATACATAGATTGAATAAAATACATGAACTACATAAATTGAATGCAATACACAATTTAAATAGAATACCGTACATAGATTGAATAAAATACATGAATTGCATAAATTGAATAAAGTCCTCTGCACAAGGCAACATTACTGAGGACCAGAACAATAACACCCCTTCGCATAGAGTGAAACCCATATACGAGTGACGACAATCCTTATTTGTTGGACACAGGTAAAGCGCACAGCTTATGAATAGGTCGACGCAATATACCACGGGGAGAGCAGACGTTGACAGAAAGAGGACGGGAGTTCAATCACGCCTCAATTTGAGTAAGGATCGTGTATAATTCCTCAAAGTTAAGAATGGTGCGGCGCAGATGATGCTTGACGCTTTTTACACCACTCTCCCAAAGGCCACCGAAGTGCGGTGAGGAGGGTGGAATGAACGACCACTTGAAACCTTGGGCAAGTGAGAATGAGTGAATACTCGTTTTAAATTAAATGCCTCAGCAGTCAAGTCAGACACCAATTACAAATGAATCGCCTTCGTAGCGAGACAGACAAACAAGCATATGTATGCCTTCGAGGTAGTCTTGGATCGCTGCCCACCATGATGTATCACGATAAGGCCGCCGTAATCTACAGCAGACGAAGAAAAGGCCTTGGTCAATACCACTCTTGACGAAGGCAACTGACCAAGTTGCTGCGTCTGCTTGTGGGTTCTGAAGCGAAAGCATTTGGTGCACTTACGGATGACAGAACTGACAACAATCTTGCCGTTGACGATCCAATATCTTTGACGAACAGAACTATGCGTTAACTGAATGCCCGCCTCGAATGCTCAGTCTCTATTATTAATCTAGTGAGGTGGGCCTTTGGGTGCAGAATAATATGATGCTTAGTATCGTAATGCAAATCGGAATGTTGGAGACGGTCTCCAACCCGAAGTAACCCTGAATCGTCGATGAATGGATCAAGAGAGATAATTTGGATAGATTGCCATTTTATCTCAATGATTTCTTTGTGAAAGTACGTCAATTGAGATTGGCGTATAAAGAAATTTAAAGTGTTGATTAATTCCTCCCTGGACAGTCGCAGGTCATGTCCCGAACCAGGGGAATTCGATCTCAGATTATAGATAAATCTGAAACAATAGCTGGTAACGCGTATCAACCTCTGAAGAGTGGAAAAGTCGTCACGTCGGTAGCGACGACGCTACCCATACATTCAAGAATTGCCGATTGTTTTTGTTTGGATCGGCACTCCTGTATGGTGGCCGAATCATTTGTGCTGAATTTTGGGTGGCGAATTGGATCTTGCAAAAGCCATGCCACCACAATTGGAAGTTCTGCAATTTGTCTGGATGACAACCACGAGATAGAATATCGGCGGGATTATATTGGGACTTCACATGATGCCAGTCAGCGTTATTGGAACCCTGCTGGATTTCAGCCACACGATTGGCGACGAAGGTCTTCCACCTGGAGGACTCACCGTGTATTCAGTGGAGGGCGACCATGGAGTCGGAGTACAGATGGATCTCATGAGCATGTATGTTCAATGCACAAATAAACTTTTGAAGCAAACGGACAAGCAGAAGACAACCGCATAGCTCAAGTCTGGGCAGTAAAATTTGTTTTAGAGGGGCTACCCTGGATTTCGAACACAGTAAATTAGATGAGACACGCCTATTATCATATACAATTCTTGCATATATGCAACAACCATAACCCTCACAGGAAGCATCCGCGAACCCGTGAATTTGAAACGATCTCATTTATGGGTTAGACTTTATGCAACGGTTCACATTAATCTTATTGACTAGATTTAGTTTACTATACAATTCCCTCCACTTGGGGAGAAGAGAATCTGATAAGACCTCATCCCAATTCGTTTTTGCTTGCCAAAGCTGCTGCATGAAATGTTTGTATAGAAAAACTACGGGACCAAGTAGACCCAACAGGTCATAAATGCCCTAAATTACTGAAAGAACAGTTCTTTTGGTAAACGCCTCATGGCAAGGTTTGAGCGTTGTCTTATAAACAAACATATCGGAACCCTAAAGTGCTCACATTTTCAGCCTTGTTTAGGGGTATGGCAGTGCCGCATTGGTTTATGATTGCTTGGGTGTTGGAAGACCATTTGTGCAGGGGAAACCCATACTGTCGAAGTAATTCACTAACATCCGATCTCAACCGTTTGAGCTCATCTATATCATCGCAGCCGGTAATTAAATCATCGACGTAGAAGTCGTTAGCAATAACTCGGCATGCCAAGGGAAACTGATTGAGGTTGTCATTCGCAACCTGGAATAGACACCTTGTAGCAAGAAATGAAGCGCTGGCTGTGCCATAAGTCACAGTCCTGAGCATGAAATGTTTCAACTCCAAGGAGGGGGAATTCCTGCCAAAGTATTCTTTGGAGGTTACAATCGCTTGAATCGACCAAAATTTGTCTATACATCTTCTCGATGTCGGACGTTAAGCCATAGACGTGGGTCCTAAACCTGAGTATAATAGAAAAAATGTCCTGCTGTATTGTCGGCCCTACCAGTAGCGTATCATTAAGTGAACGGCCATTAGCGGATTTTGCGGACGCATCAAATACCACACGGAGCTTTGTAGTCAGACTTGAGTTCTTAAAAACCGCGTGATGGGGTAAGTAGTACACCTTGGAGCGATGAACCAAATTGTCGCTGGGACTGAGTGGTGACGTGTGCCCCAGCAGTTGGTACTCCTTGATGAACTTAGAATAGTCGTGCCTCAACCCAGGAGTCATTCCTCATGAGTTTACGCTCAAGAGCCCGAAAACACTGTTTAGCATGGGCCAGTGAATCGCCCAGACGGGGCGACTAGCCCTACGGGGCAACCTAACAACAAATCTACCGTCACTATTTCCCAGCATGTTATGCATAAAGTGTCCCTCACATGACTCGTCGGCAGCTGAGGGCAAATCAACAGGATACTCCTCGACCTGCCAGAATTTCTCAACCATAGAAGTGAGCCCTTTATTGTCATTTCTCGCAATAAATGACGAAGCACGATAAGGAGATTTAAATTTGAAAGGAAGATTTCCGGACACAATGTAACCCAGTCTAGTTTCCTGAAGAATGGGGAAGTTCCCGTCCCTGACAAATTTGCCGGGCTTAATCAAACTTAAGAAGAATTGGGTGCCCAGCAGAACGTCAATACTCGAAGACATGCTGAAGTTTGGGTCCGCTAGGAATATACCTTCGGGCAATCCCAACTGCGCAGGATCAAAAGATTCCGTGGGGAGATTGTCAGTAAGATTGGGCAGGATTGAGCATTCTACGCTAAAATTGAATTTTTCGTACAGCGAATGTAAGGTAATAGAGGTGCTGTGGTGGGACCGACAGGACGCATTGTTGATGTCTGTAATTGGCAACTCACTTTTTACAAGGTTGAGTTTAAGTTTTTTGGCAAAGGCCTGTGTAATGAAATCCGCCTGGCTACCAGAGTCCAGTAAAATCCTGCAAAGGCAGGGTTTACCAGAGTTGTCTAAGGATTTGCATAACGCAGTAGACAATAGTATGTTCCTATTAGTTTTTAGTTTGAGGACACAGTAGGTGCCCTGTGCTGTATGTATTAAGGAGTGATGCTTCTTAGAGCAAGTTTTACAAGTGTGCTTATTTTTACATTCATTTACAGAATGGCCCACCCGCAAGCAGTTAAAGCAGCATTTATTTTTAATTAAAAACTCTTAACGTTTGTCAATGGTAGAGCCCTCAAATTGTTTACACGTATATAAGTGGTGGTTAGCATTGCACGTTGCACATTGAATGTTTGTAGAATTAGCATGATCTTGCCTTGTTTTGAATTGTTTACATATTTTATCAGTTGTTTAGGCCTTACTGAGTTGCCTGCCCGACCACTCTCGGAATCTGCCAATAAGCTCATAAGTATTTGTGGGTAACGTCGTAACCTTGAGCGCGTTTATGGTTGTGCTTATTTTATTAAGAAATTTAGATATGCTACCCACCGATTGCCTATCGATAGAATTGATTTTCAGTATATCTTCGACATGGTGGATGGCGATAATTAACTTATTGTCAAATCTAGTCTTGAGTAACCCTAGGGCTACGCCATAATTCTCACCGGTTATAGGCAGCGATTGTATAACTTGGAGCGCTTCATCCTTTAATGAATTGTGTAAGTAATGAAACTTTTGTATGTTGGTAAGATCCAAGCGAGAATCTACCAAGTCTTTGAATATGTGTATGTAGTGTTGCCACTCCATAACATTTCCGCTAAACTCTGGGATTTTAATGGGCTCCAGTTTCGTGACATGAGCGAATCTTTCCGCTCTACTGTCATTAGCAGTAGTATTAGAATTCTCAGTAAGATTAGTCGAAAATTTTTCTATAAGATTGTGCAGTTTACACTCGATTATACATAAATCATCTTCAACCTGGATTCGATCACTATCTGCTTCAAAAACAGCATCCTTGGACAACTCGAGTTTGGATTGAATTGTAAAAGTCAGACACACTGAAATAAAAAGGGTTAGATAATTTGTTTAACATGTCTGTTTAGCTAGTAAGATTATTTGGTTGTTTATTTTAATATGTCATGAACCGCAGAGAAGGTTATATGGTACTTTATGTAAACTTATAAAAGAGAATATTTTTTTATAATTCTATATTTTAATATTTTTTTATCTTTCGATTAATATTAATAAATCTTGGTATGATTATTTTGAAACGGTTTTAATTAATTATTTCATGTCAACAACATCTCACTCCTCTTTGAAAAGTATTTATTATTGTGCAACTACCATATACTTGACGCAACGAGAATAAAAGAATCCTGCGACCTGGCCGGTGTAATACACTTCATAGCTGTGTTGAGTACATGGTAATGTATTTGTGTGAAATTTTGAAATACTTGTAACAGTGCATAATAAATTGGCGTGCCCAAAGTGTGGCTCAAGATATGTTAATTATCGTATATCTTCATAATTAATAAGTGTATTATTATTATTATTATTGTTATTAATATTATTGTATTGTAATTGTAATATTGTTGTGTATTTCACAACTGGCGCTCAACAATACTGAAAGAGGAGAGAAATTGTTGGTATGAGATAATTTATAATAATAATAAACGTAAATAAATAATATTAAATAAAAACCAATAGAGTCGCAGTTTACCAATAATAATTAAAATAATAAAACAAATTTAAATTTAATTCGAATACAATGAAATGGCTACACCGCAGAAAGGAGTTGATATTGAGGCTATGTTTAAAAGTCTCCAGGAACAAATACAAAAGAATAATGAAGAATTAAAAAAGAATAGGGAGGAAGTTAATAGGTAATGTTTTAACTGATAAAGAGAAAATTGATTTTGTTAGTAAACATTTCCAAGATTCTGCTGCACGATGGTGTACTATTGTTCGAGATAATTTAACTACCTACGAACAACTTAAAAACTCATTTGAAGGTCGCTATTGGAATATTCACACACAAAGAAGAATACGAGACCAATTAGAATATGGTAACTATCAACATAATGGTAGACTTATCTTAGAGGAGTATGTAATCCAACTCATGGAAAGGAATAAACATTTTAAGACCCACATTTACACAACATAAATTGGTACTTAAATTAGCACATCACTTTCACAGAGATATTAGATTAGCCATTTATTCACAAGTAATTAAAACTATTGAAGAATTGTTAATTTTACTCGCACAATCCGAACACATGGTTCACACCGAGTACAGAAATAAAACTAATTTTATACAGAGAGAAGATAATTGTTGTGAAGAGAAACACACCGGTGACCCTCTGAATACAGAGAGGGAGGGCGAACACCGCAAAAGACGCCAAATAATGGAACCAGGTAGCAGCATAACAATTCACAAAGAGTACAATAATCATTGTTATGTACACAGAAACAAGTGTAATGCAGGATGTCTATTATGACCAGAGCCGAGCCATATGGAGAAGGGAAACAGGTAGAAATAAGCCTACAACAAAATGAAACAGCAAATATGTGTCTCGACGTATAACAATAGCAGGGCAAGATGTAAACAGCTGCTATGTTTGTATAGGTAGGGGGAAAGAATTTGGTCGCCCACCACAAAGGGGCATTTGTTCTTACATACCGATAAAAATATTTACTTTTATAAGGAGTTTAAAAACCAATTGTAATGTAGATAATAAGATGTAATTGTAATTATAAAGTACACATATATATCTGTGTAAATAAAATTTGAACAACAGTCAAATTTTAAACCCATCTGGGGAATATATACAACAATACATATATTTGCATATTTGCCCAGGGCGGTATGTTTGTAAATATTTAGCATAGAAATATATGATTAACAGTTTTTAACAATATTATGCAGGCTATGAATTGTCAGAAGTGTACACCTACCCGCGTATGAATGTGTGTGTGTGTGTGTGTGTGTGTGTGTGTGTGTGTGTGTGTGTGAACACAAGCTACGACAGGCAGAGATGGGGTGATTTGTACGTCTGTAATCAAGTTTTAACCGGATAAAAATAAACTAATTAATACGTTTTTAAACCTGTGAACAAAGACTTACCCCAATTATAAAAACACCATGACATTAAGGAAATTTTAACGAATATAGTGATGTAAAAGTATTGCAGAAATTTGCAATAATAATGACACTAAGTGATTTAATGTAAATTACTAGTGTAATTAAATAGTAATTAATGTGTGTTATATGTGAGTGACCAGAAAAAAATTATGCAAACAATCATATCGCTCATGCTACGAGTATGTTTACGAAATCGCTAAAATGAACCAAAAAGTTGTAACCCTCTTTTTATTTGTGTGGGAGTTTTCTGAATTTTTTTTTTAAAGGTTACTTGATATTTAAGACTAGGCTGAAGGCCTAGAAGGAAGCATAAAGTGTGCTGGGTCCAATGAGACGGGACTTGCAATTAATACTCTCTAGTAACAAGCAAGATAACCTTTATTATTTCGTAAATTTATCTTATAATTTCTTAAATATTCATACTTTATAGATAACAACCTTTATGAGACGATAACACATAATTCAACATACACCATACGTGTAAATCACAGACACAATTATAAGTTTAAAGTCCTTGTGAACAGCCTGTATAGTTTTATCAAAACACAATTTATAAATTTCAAATGCCTGTAAACAGCCTAGATAATTTTATCAAAATACAATTTATAAATTTAAAATCCCTGTAAACAGCCTGTATAGTTTTATCACAATACAATTTATAAATTTAAAATGCCTGTAAACCGCCTGGATAATTTTATCAGAATACAATTTATAAATTGAAAATCCCTGTAAACAGCCTGTATAGTTTTATCAAAAATACAATAATAAATTTAAAGAAAATAACCTGGATTGGCCATAATAACAAGAAAATACAAATTACAAATTTAAAATGCCTGTAAACAGCCTGTATAGTTTTATGAAATGTACAATTTATAAATTTCAAGAAAATAACCTGGATTGGCCATAATAACAAGAAAATACAAATTACAAATTTGAAATTCCTGTTAACAGCCTGTATAGTTTCATGAAAAGTACAATTTATAAATTTAAAGAAAATAACCTGGATTGGCCCGGCCGCTGACATGTTCCACACGGCATCCGAAAAAGCAATTAACCATTACAAAATTTTAGGAAAAACTCCCCCCCCCCAAATCCAGACAGAGTAGAAGAAAGCTGGACAAGAGCCAGACCCGACATAAGGTAACATGTCCGGGAGCTAGCATAGATTTGCACAAACAGGTGACTACCCTTGATTTCAAAAAGTAACCTGGCCTAATTGCAGGTTAAGGGAAACTCCCAATCCTTCTATGAAATAAGAAAATGATTATGTGCAAAAAAACCCATCATTATAATAGATGCTAGACCAGCCGGTCCAGATCTACATGTTACATACTGCACCTACCTACTTAACTAACATACCAGTCCCCTCCCCCAAACTTCTACAAACCCATTCAGTATCAAGGTAAAAAAAATGTAAGCATAAAAATTAATGAGCGCTGGACACATGCCAGCGAACGGGCCTACAATTGTTCCCGAGACGAATTACACATCAAGGCGATGTTACATGAAAAATTATGTCCAGCAGGGCACGCGCACCATTAAAACAGTTTTATGCTGTAGAAAGTCAATTTAAGTAGCACTTGAGTTTTTATAGATGGTTAACGCACGATACCAGTTTTTTTATATATATAGAGATTTAGGTAAGTTGTCACAGGACAAATGGCGCCAATCGTACACACTATCGTTTTTGTGGTCCTTAAAAGGACCGTTTGTCGAGGACGCTACATCATTTGCGTACGCCGCCCGAGCCGCGCTAAGATGTTCGGCGGCTGCGTCCGCTGTTCCGGGCGTACTGCTGTCCTCTTCTTTCAGCAGCGGTATGTAGAGCCCGCTGCTGTCCCAGTCGATTTCCATCACTGGCTCTCCTGTGCTCTCCATTCTTCCTTCTTCCTCTCCTTCCGGCTGTCTTCAAGGCGTCCGATGGAGTGCGCCAAAAATTCTAGCTGCGCTCTTTTTATGCCCTGACAGGTCGTGTGCCATGAACCTATCAGAGTGCCGCTGGTCCCTGGTTGGCTCGCCTCGAGCACGTTAGATGGTCACGTCGAGGCCAATCATGCTGCTGCTGATCCTTGATTGGCTCGCCTCGCCTTCTCGTGTCACGTCTCGGCTGGCGCCGAGAGATCTTCGCCTCGCTACAACTCCCGAGAGATCGATGATCAGATCTCCAGCCTTGGACTGATCAGGACTGCTCTTCTTAGACTGCTCTCTCAGCTCTCTCGCTGGACCATCTCTACGGCTTTGCTGCCTTCGGCCACCTCGCCTTCCGACGAGGAATATCTTCCTTCGAGGGAACCAAGCCAGCTGCTGCCGGTGAACTTAGTAGCCGGTAGAAGAAGCAGCTCGCCGAAGTTGCCCTGCTAAGGACCACCTGCGCCGGAACAACATCTTGCCGGACAGGAAAGAAGTGGATTGCTCTGGGCTCACCTGGTGAGTGCCGTATCAGCGTATAATTCCTAACTTGTTCACGACTGTTAGGTAGCGCTGCCCCGGACGATCCTTGCAAGCCCCCACCAGTGGTAAGCGAGCTAGGATATCGCCGGGGTAAAGGGGCCAGTGGACACCAGTCTTGGTAAGGACTGGTATTCAACGAAGCTGGTCGTTAGCCCAGCTCCTCCCGCATCGTCGTGAACAAGGAAGACGCGCGGGTAATCCGGCTTCGGCCGGACCCGAGATCCCTGGCGTCTGGTAGTGACTGCCTAGCAGTCTCTGCCCGGCAGCCGCCGCACCTGGCCAGCATGCCTTCTACAGGCAACGGCCCAAGTGCCGAGTCGCTCGGCCCCGCCTTGCTACCCCATCTGGGCGACTCGCCCGATTCGCCTCGGGCGATGGAGACGGACGATCCTCTCCCCAACCCGATTCCTCCTCTTCCGGCTGACGAGTCGGGCGAGTTCGCGACCGTTGGTCGGCGTAATCGCCCGGCTAAGAAGCCCAAGAGAACCCACCCAACCGCTTCCTCTAACACCTCGGCCATGGACATTGGACCTTCTCAGGGCCCACAGGTCGCGGTTCCGACTGCTTCGACATCAGCTCCGGCTGCTGCCGCTGTTGGTCGTGCGCCGCCCCTGTACGTCCATAGCGTATCCAATGTCGCCGCCTTATACAGACGGCTGATCGCGGCCCACGGCCTGTCGGCCGACAAGCTTGACCTGAAGCTGCTTGGCGGTGATACGGTCAGGATTGTCGTCCGCCAGCTCGAGGACCATCGCTTGGTCGAGGCCTTCCTCCAAGCCCATAACCTTCAGTATCACACCTTTACTCCTAAGCGAGTCAAGCCCTTGTCGGTAATTTTGCGAGGGCTTGACGCGCACACCGATCCACAGGAGATCCTCATGGAACTCCGCGACCTCGGGTACCCGGTGCAGGCAATTTTCCGCCTGTTCACTCACTCAGAGACCCGAGTCCCTCTCCCGCTCGTCCGTCTCCAGCTCGAGAAGGGCGAGGCTGCAGACAAAATTTTCCACCTGACGCGGCTGTTTGGCTTCCGCGTCCGGGTGGAAACCAGTCGACCCCAGGGCAAGCTTGCGCAGTGCCACCGGTGCCAGAGGTTCGGCCATCACACCGACGTCTGCCGCAATGCCCCGGCCTGTCTACGATGTTCTCTGGGACATTCCACACAGGCCTGCACTGTGGCAGACAAAACCAAATTTCGCTGCATCAATTGTGGTCAAGGCCACGCAGCGAGTAACGTAAACTGCCCGGTCTATAAGGCGGAGCTCCTGCGGAAGCAAAAGCCGCAGGGGCCCCTCCCGAAGCCACGGCAGCCAGCTATGCAGCCCCAACCTAGACAGCCTAAAATGCAGGCTAGGCCTAAACCTCCGGCACAACCGGCACGGCGCGCGCCCTCTCCGGCTCCACCTCCAGCCCCTACAAAGGCAACTAAACGTACCGCGTCTCCTTCTACAGCAGAGACACGCCCAGTAGCTATTATCTCGGTTTTGGAGCCGGAGAATGAACCCTCCACCTCCGCGGAACCTCCTACTCCCGCCTCTGAACCAGAGGTAGCCTCGCCGCCCCTGCCACCTCCGCGATTTCCGCGAGCAGGCATCAAACCCAGGAACAAAGGGATACCCACACCGGATGCTCGGCCCCGAGCTCCTGCCGGCCCACAGCCCAAGAAAAGTCCTGCTTCCCGGTATAAGTCCGACGAAGCGCAACAGCGTACTTTTCCTGCCGCTGATCCAAAACCGTCTGGCCCTGGTCCTATGGCTTCCACCATGACCCGATCTGCCGTAACACCTGGTCGCTCTTATGCGGCCTCAGTTTCCAGGCAAACCGCCCAGTCCGTCAGTTCCAATGACGCACAGTTCGTCCGCGGCTTTCTGTCTAGCTACGACCTCCCGAAAGTCGCATCTACCTTCAGGTCCATCCGAGCCCGCCTGGAAACTGCTGACCCAACTGAGAGATTCATGCTCTTGGTGGAAGCCTGCGAAGTCATAGGTCTTCTATGAACCGAGCCCTTAGACGAGATCTCTCGCTCGTAGCCTGGAATGCTAACAGCATCGGTCCCAAGCATTCCGACCTTCTTGAATTCCTGGCTCGGTTCAAACCCGACGTACTTCTCCTTACTGAAACCCACCTGACCCCGGCGAACCGGTTTCGATTACCAAATTACGTGGTCTATCGGGATGACCGAGTTGGCCGACGAGGAGGCGGCACGGCGATCGCGGTGAGGACCTCCATAGGTCATCATCGTGTCGCTTTGCCGCAGCTTACCAACCTAGAGGCCACCGCCATTGAGGTCCACGGAGCTCTTGGCGGCGTCCTCGTGGTCTCAGCTTACAAGCCCCCACAAGCTGAACTCCTTGTCGGCGACCTGGACGTCATCTTCGATTCCCATCGAAGGGTAATTCTGGCCGGCGATCTGAATTGCAAGCATCGCGCTTGGAATAGTCGCCTGACTACTCCGAACGGGAGGCGCTTGCTCAGTTTTGTTGAATCGCGCCGGGCGATGGTGTTTGGTCCAGCGCAACCCACGTTCTTTCCGTCACAGCCTAACGCGGCTCCCGATGTTCTGGATATCGCGGTGACCCAAGGAGTTGTCTGTCCGGTCGAGGTATTCTCACTTACGGAGCTGACATCCGACCACAACCCTATCTTGGTCCACGTCGCTACCCAGCACGCCTATGCACGTTCTGACCAGAAGAAGGTTATCGATTGGGATCGCTACGGCCCGGCCTTGTGCCGTCGATTGCCGCCAGCGGCCCCAATCGATTCCGTTCGCCTCCTAGACGAAGCAGTTGCGGGAATCGAAGAGGCAATCATCTCGGCTATAGGCGTGTCTTCACGTACGCGAGCTGGTCTCACGCCTGGCTACCAACGCATCCCTGAGGAAGTCTCTCTTCTCGCTCGCGAGAGGAATTACTTCCGGAAACGTTGGCAGAGGACCCGTGATCCGGCCGATAAGGCAGCATACAATCGGCTCACCGGACGACTGCGTGGCAGTCTGAAGGCGTTCCGACGTAGCTGTTGGGAACTCGACGTGGCCCGAACGGGGGATGCGGACCCGCAATCTCACCCGTACAGAATACCTACCGCATTGACGGGACGGAGGCGCCGACCTCCACTTCCCGCCATTGTTGGACCGTTCGGTCGACCCCTGGGTCGCCCGGAGGAGAAGGCCGAGTACTTGGGCTTGTGTTTCGAGCGACAGTTCGCTCCCAACCCGCCCATGGACTGGGACTTCGACGAACAAGTCGAGATGGCCGTGGAAGACTTTCTGTCACTTCCGATCACGACGGAGCCCGAACCCATCTCTTTGGAAGAGGTCTCAGACCGGCTCGCTGAACTTCAGCCAAGAAAAGCTCCAGGCCCGGACGGTGTTACCAACACCGCTCTACGTCTTCTTCCCGAGCCTGGAGTTCAATTCTTGACTGATTTGTTCAACGCGTGTCTTAGACTGGCCTACTTTCCCAAGAAATGGAGAAAGGCGACGGTTATCGTGATCCCGAAGCCGGGAAAGGATACCACCCGCTCGGAAAACCTCCGGCCTATCAGCCTACTTTCCGCTACGTCCAAGGTTTTTGAGCGCCTCGTACAGCGTCGTGTACGAGAACATCTAACCAACTTTGACGTGCTGGTCCCCGAACAGTTCGGCTTTCGTGTGGGGCATTCGACCACTCATCAATTGATGAGACTGGTGGAAGGCATCACGGAAGCCGGGTGTCGGAGAGAACGGACCGTTGGCTGTTTCTTAGATGTTGAGAAAGCCTTCGACAGCGTATGGCATGATGGCCTGTTATTCAAACTTAGGGAAGTCCAGCTCCCGGACTGCTACCTCCATCTGGTTGCTAGCTTTCTGACGGAGAGGACCTTCTGCGTGAGAGTTGGCGATTCAGTCTCTTCCGAGAGGCGAATCACAGCCGGCGTCCCTCAAGGTAGTGTTCTAGGCCCCCTTCTGTTCTCGATCTACGTCAACGACGTGCCGAGACAGCCTGGAGTCCAGATGGCCCTCTTCGCTGACGACACGGCCTTATTTACGGCCGATCGTCATGAGGAAAGGGCCGTCCTACGACTGCAGCGCCAGCTCGACACGCTCGTGGACTGGACTGATAACTGGAGAGTGCTCCTCAACCCTACCAAGAGCGTAGCCGTCGAATTCTCTAAGCGACGGAAGAACCCCGTTAGGCAACTACGTATCGGCAGAACGTACTTGCGCTGGTCCAACGAGGTCAAGTACCTCGGCTTACACCTCGACCGTCGGCTCACCTGGCGTACCCACGCACAGACAGTTCTTAAGCGAGCATCCACTCGCCTGTGCGCACTGTTTCCACTCCTGATCAGCCCAGCCATGACCAGGAAATTGGGTAGGATGATCGTCGGCGCGTATCTGCTGCCGGTCATTACCTACGCCTGCCCGGTCTGGGGTTACCTCGCCGCAATGCATAAAAAGAAGTTGCAGAGCGTCCTCGACAAGGGGCTTCGGCTAGCGGCCAAAGTCCCCCGTCGCTTCTCATCTCGCCTTCTAAGGAGAGGACTTGGCGTCCGCTCCTTAGACGACACTTTCAGGCGGCTTGCACGCAAATTTTATGCACGTGCGGCGAGGTTCCCAGACAATCCTCTCGTGACTGGGCTGGGAAGGTACCGTATACGCCCAGGTGATTCATGGAAACGCCCTCGGTGTATACTGCGCTAGCGTAGGCTAGCACAACAGCCGAGAAAGGCCTGCTATAGAGCACACGCCCTACTTGGGCAGGGCCACGAGGCAGGAGCTCCAGATGGTAGCTCGGAACTCAGTTCCCGTGCGGTTCGTCTCTGCGACGCACAACCGCAAAGCCCAGAGCAAAAAAAAAAAAAAACTCCCGAGACCAGACCGACAGACCAGATTCAGAGTCCACTTCTGCTCCAGCTTCGGACTGATCAGGACTGCTCTTCTTAGACTGCTCTCTCAGCTCTCTCGCTGGACCATCTACGGCTTTGCTGCCTTCGGCCACCTCGCCTTCCGACGAGGAATATCTCTTCTCTTCGTGGGAACCAAGCCAGCTGCTGCCGGTGAACTTAGTAGCCGGTAGAAGAAGCAGCTAGCCGAAGTTTGCCCTTGTAAGGACCACCTGCGCCGGAAACAACATCTTGCCGGACAGGAAAGAAGAGGATTGCTCTGGGCTCACCTGGTGAGTGCCGTATCAGTGTGTAATTCCTAACTTGCTCGCGACTGTTAGGTAGCGCTGCCCCGGACGATCCTTGCAAGCCCCCACCAGTGGTAAGCGAGCTAGGATATCGCCGGGGTAAAGGGGCCAGTGGACACCAGTCTTGGTAAGGACTGGTATTCAACGAAGCTGGTCGTTAGCCCAGCTCCTCCCGCATCGTCGTGAGCAAGGAAGACGCGCGGGTAATCCGGCTTCGGCCGGACCCGAGATCCCTGGCGTCTGGCAGTGACTGCCTAGCAGTCTCTGCCCGGCAGCCGCCGCACCTGGCCAGCATGCCTTCCACAGGCAACGGCCCAAGTGCCGAGTCGCTTGGCCCCGCCTTGCTGCCCCATCTGGGCGACTCGCCAGAATCGCCTCGGGCGATGGAGACGGACGATCCTCTCCCTCACCCGCTTCCCCCTCTGCCGGCAGACGAGTCGGGCGAGTTCGCGACCGTTGGTCGGCGTAATCGCCCGGCTAAGAAGCCCAAGAGGACCCACGCACCTGGATCCACTTCCTCACAGACCTCGGCCATGGACATTGGACCTTCTCAGGGCCCACAGGTCGCGGTTCCGACTGCTTCGACAGCAGCTCTGGCTGCTGCCGCTGTTGGTCGTGCGCCGCCCCTGTACGTCCATAGCGTGTCAAATGTCGCCGCCTTATACAGACGGCTGATCGCGGCCCACGGCCTGTCGGCCGACAAGCTTGACCTGAAGCTGCTTGGCGGTGATACGGTCAGGATTGTCGTCCGCCAGCTCGAGGACCATCGCTTGGTCGAGGCCTTCCTCCAAGCACACAACCTCCAATATCACACCTTCACTCCTAAGCGAGTCAAGCCCTTGTCTGTCATTTTGCGAGGGCTTGACGCGCACACCGATCCACAGGAGATCCTTATGGAACTCCGCGACCTCGGGTACCCGGTGCAGGCAATTTTCCGCCTGTTCACTGACTCAGAAACCCGAGTACCTCTCCCGCTCGTCCGTCTCCAGCTCGAGAAGGGCGAGGCTGCTGATAAAATTTTCCACCTGACGCGGCTGTTTGGCTTCCGCGTCAGGGTGGAAACCAGTCGTCTCCAGGGCAAGCTCGCGCAGTGCCACCGGTGCCAGAGGTTCGGCCATCACACCGACGTCTGCCGCAATGCCCCGGCCTGTCTACGATGTTCTCTGGGACATTCAACCCAGGCCTGCACTGTGGCAGACAAGACCAAATTCCGCTGCATCAATTGTGGCCAAGGCCATGCAGCAAGCAACGTAAACTGCCCGGTGTATAAGGCGGAGCTCCTGCGGAAGCAAAGGCCGCAGGGGCCCCTCCCGAAGCCACGGCAGCCAGCTATGCAGCCCCAACCCAGACAGCCTAAAATGCAGGCTAGGCCTAAACCTCAGGCACAACCGGCACGGCGCGCGCCCTCTCCGGCTCCACCTCCAGCCCCTACAAAGGCAACTAAACGTACCGCGTCTCCTTCCACAGTAGAGACACGCCCAGTAGCTGTTATCTCGGTTTTGGAGCCGGAGAATGAACCCTCCACCTCCGCGGAACCTCCTACTCCCGCCTCTGAACCAGAGGTAGCCTCGCCGCCCCTGCCACCTCCGCGATTTCCGCGAGCAGGCATCAAACCCAGGAACAAAGGGATACCCACACCGGATGCTCGGCCCCGAGCTCCTGCCTGCCCACAGCCCAAGAAAAGTCCTGCTTCCCGGTATAAGTCCGACGAAGCGCAACAGCGTACTTTTCCTGCCGCTGATCCAAAACCGTCTGGCCCTGGTCCTATGGCTTCCACCATGACCCGATCTGCCGTAACACCTGGTCGCTCTTATGCGGCCTCAGTTTCCAGGCAAACCACCCAGTCCGTCAGTTCCAATGACGCACAGTTCGTCCGCGGCTTTCTGTCTAGCTACGACCTCCCGAAAGTCGCATCTACCTTCAGGTCCATCCGAGCCCGCCTGGAAACTGCTGACCCAACTGAGAGATTCATGCTCTTGGTGGAAGCCTGCGAAGTCATAGGTCTTCTATGAACCGAGCCCTTGGACGAGATCTCTCGCTCGTAGCCTGGAATGCTAACAACATCGGTACCAAGCATTCCGACCTTCTTGAATTCCTGGCTCGGTTCAAACCCGACGTACTTCTCCTCGGGGAAACCCACCTGACCCCGGCGAACCGGTTTCGATTACCAAATTACGTGGTCTATCGGGATGACCGAGTTGGCCGACGAGGAGGCGGCACGGCGATCGCGGTGAGGACCTCCATAGGTCATCATCGTGTCGCTTTGCCGCAGCTTACCAACCTAGAGGCCACCGCCATTGAGGTCCACGGAGCTCTTGGCGGCGTCCTCGTGGTCTCAGCTTACAAGCCCCCACAAGCTGAACTCCTTGTCGGCGACCTGGACGTCATCTTCGATTCCCATCGAAGGGTAATTCTGGCCGGCGATCTGAATTGCAAGCATCGCGTTTGGAATAGTCGCCTGACTACTCCGAACGGGAGGCGCTTGCTCAGTTTTGTTGAATCGCGCCGGGCGATGGTGTTTGGTCCAGCGCAACCCACGTTCTTTCCGTCACAGCCTAACGCGGCTCCCGATGTTCTGGATATCGCGGTGACCCAAGGAGTTGTCTGTCCGGTCGAGGTATTCTCACTTACGGAGCTGACATCCGACCACAACCCTATCTTGGTCCACGTCGCTACCCAGCACGCCTATGCACGTTCTGACCAGAAGAAGGTTATCGATTGGGATCGCTACGGCCCGGCCTTGTGCCGTCGATTGCCGCCAGCGGCCCCAATCGATTCCGTTCGCCTCCTAGACGAAGCAGTTGCGGGAATCGAAGAGGCAATCATCTCGGCTATAGGCGTGTCTTCACGTACGCGAGCTGGTCTCACGCCTGGCTACCAACGCATCCCTGAGAAAGTCTCTCTTCTCGCTCGCGAGAGGAATTACTTCCGGAAACGTTGGCAGAGGACCCGTGATCCGGCCGATAAGGCAGCATACAATCGGCTCACCGGACGACTGCGTGGCAGTCTGAAGGCGTTCCGACGTAGCTGTTGGGAACTCGACGTGGCCCGAACGGGGGATGCGGACCCGCAATCTCACCCGTACAGAATACCTACCGCATTGACGGGACGGAGGCGCCGACCTCCACTTCCCGCCATTGTTGGACCGTTCGGTCGACCCCTGGGTCGCCCGGAGGAGAAGGCCGAGTACTTGGGCTTGTGTTTCGAGCGACAGTTCGCTCCCAACCCGCCCATGGACTGGGACTTCGACGAACAAGTCGAGATGGCCGTGGAAGACTTTCTGTCACTTCCGATCGCGACGGAGCCCGAACCCATCTCTTTGGAAGAGGTCTCAGATCGGCTCGCTGAACTTCAGCCAAGAAAAGCTCCAGGCCCGGACGGTGTTACCAACACCGCTCTACGTCTTCTTCCCGAGCCTGGAGTTCAATTCTTGACTGATTTGTTCAACGCGTGTCTCAGACTGGCCTACTTTCCCAAGAAATGGAGAAAGGCGACGGTTATCGTGATCCCGAAGCCGGGAAAGGATACCACCCGCTCGGAAAACCTCCGGCCTATCAGCCTACTTTCCGCTACGTCCAAGGTTTTTGAGCGCCTCGTACAGCGTCGTGTACGAGAATATCTAACCAACTTTGACGTGCTGGTCCCCGAACAGTTCGGCTTTCGTGTGGGGCATTCGACCACTCATCAATTGATGAGACTGGTGGAAGGCATCACGGAAGCCGGGTGTCGGAGAGAACGGACCGTTGGCTGTTTCTTAGATGTTGAGAAAGCCTTCGACAGCGTATGGCATGATGGCCTGTTATTCAAACTTAGGGAAGTCCAGCTCCCGGACTGCTACCTCCATCTGGTTGCTAGCTTTCTGACGGAGAGGACCTTCTGCGTGAGAGTTGGCGATTCAGTCTCTTCCGAGAGGCGAATCACAGCCGGCGTCCCTCAAGGTAGTGTTCTAGGCCCCCTTCTGTTCTCGATCTACGTCAACGACGTGCCGAGACAGCCTGGAGTCCAGATGGCCCTCTTCGCTGACGACACGGCCGTATTTACGGCCGATCGTCATGAGGAAAGGGCCGTCCTACGACTGCAGCGCCAGCTCGACACGCTCATGGACTGGACTGATAACTGGAGAGTGCTCCTCAACCCTACCAAGAGCGTAGCCGTCGAATTCTCTAAGCGACGGAAGAACCCCGTTAGGCAACTACGTATCGGCAGAACGTACTTGCGCTGGTCCAACGAGGTCAAGTACCTCGGCTTACACCTCGACCGTCGGCTCACCTGGCGTACCCACGCACAGACAGTTCTTAAGCGAGCATCCACTCGCCTGTGCGCACTGTTTCCACTCCTGATCAGCCCAGCCATGACCAGGAAATTGGGTAGGATGATCGTCGGCGCGTATCTGCTGCCGGTCATTACCTACGCCTGCCCGGTCTGGGGTTACCTCGCCGCAATGCATAAAAAGAAGTTGCAGAGCGTCCTCGACAAGAGGCTTCGGCTAGCGGCCAAAGTCCCCCGTCGCTTCTCATCTCGCCTTCTAAGGAGAGGACTTGGCGTCCGCTCCTTAGACGACACTTTCAGGCGGCTTGCACGCAAATTTTATGCACGTGCGGCGAGGTTCCCAGACAATCCTCTAGTGACTGGGCTGGGAAGGTACCGTATACGCCCAGGTGATTCATGGAAACGCCCTCGGTGTATACTGCGCTAGCGTAGGCTAGCACAACAGCCGAGAAAGGCCTGCTATAGAGCACACGCCCTACTTGGGCAGGGCCACGAGGCAGGAGCTCCAGATGGTAGCTCGGAACTCAGTTCCCGTGCGGTTCGTCTCTGCGACGCACAACCGCAAAGCCCAGAGGAAAAAAAAAAAAAAAAAAAAAGACCAGATTCTTCGTCTGCCTGTGGACCACTTCACATCGAAGCTCAGGAGCTCTTCCAGGCTGAGATTGCAGTATCAAGTGCGGACTCTTCTTGGAACGTTGTTGGCGGTTGGTGCTCCCGCCCTAGCTTGCGCCGGCAGTAAGGTCGTCTACGACTGAAGGTGTAGAAAACTACAGGATCACCTGCAGTGCCGGTCCAGTAACGACAAGAGCGAAGCCAAGCTAGCTGCGGGCACGCATTAGTGGGTCGTGCGACCGCCTTCAGCGTCCCTTGTTAGGGCCGCGTGGCAGCAGACGACTCGACTAGTCCGGTTAGATCGGTTGCTTCGGCTTGTGTTCGTGGCAGTTTTCGTGTGCGCGTGTGCGAATCTCTTGGCGGCAGTAGCCGTTCGCGGTCTGGTGTCGGCTGGTGTTTTACCGTGAGTAGTGTGCCTCCCGGTGCCAAAAGGCGGCTAAGTGCAGTGCAGTGGACCAGTGTTAGTGCTGTGTGGTGTTTGTGGCTTTCGCGAACCCCGGACCTGTTGGGATTACTTCGTGGGATCGCTTCAGGTAAGCCTAGCTTAATTTACTGTTTTTCCCGCGGCTTTTGGTGGCATCGGCCCGCTTAGCTTGGCGTAGGCTAAGTTAGGTCCCTGCCGGTAGCGGTCGGTCGCTTCGCTTAATCGTGGTGCGGCCTCCAATACCGGCGCTAAGCGGGTTCAGTCTCCCAGTAGGAGGGCTTCGGCCCGAATACCTTTGCCAAAACGCGATGGGCGACCGTCGCGTTGCGGCCGGGCAGCGGAATGGTCCTGCTAAGGGCCAATCCAATGCTTCTTCTGTAGGCCCCGGCCCTGTCCCTGACTCGGTCGGATCGTGCAGTGGTCCTTCTCAGGGCCGCCAATCGGTCTCGGCCGCGTCTAACGTTGCTGTCTCTGGGGGTACTCCTGCCCCGACGTGCACTACTTCCCAGCCCACGCCTGGGTCCTCCTTTACTGTAGTGGTATCTAAGAAAAAGCGGAAAGCGGAGGAAACTCCGCTCCCCGAAGAACCGGAGCTAGACTTAGATGCTCCCTCCCGTAGAAGCCGCCCTCCGCCCCTGTTCGTCAACGGCGTCAAGAACGTCGTTGACTTTTCCAGACGCCTCCGGCTCGGCGTTCGTCTCTCGGCGGACGTTCAGATGTCTCTTCGTGGAAGGGACAGTCTGCGCGTTAGCTGCGCGACGGACGAAGAGTACCGTGCCGTCTACCTGTTCTTACAGGCTAATGGACTGCAATTCCACACTTTCTCCTACGAGAAGGCGGCTCACGTCAGGCTAATTATTCGCGGCCTAGACGAAGAAACCGAACCCGACGAGGTGGCGGACGAGCTCCGCCAACTCGGCTTCCCGATTAAAGAGTGTATCAGGCTCTTTACCTCATATGGCCCCAGGCGTAAGTTACCCCTCCTCCGGGTGATACTCCTTAAGGGGGAACAGGCGGACAGACTGCTGGGCCTGACCAGTTTTTGCGGGCTTCGCATAAAAGTCGAAAGGAGCCGCGAAGCTGGCCTCGTACCGCAGTGCCATCGTTGCCAACGGTTCGGGCACGGCTCGGACAGCTGCCACAACGCAGAGGTCTGCGTCAGATGCGGAAAGCCGCATCCGACCAAGGCCTGTCAATTGCCGGCTGCGGGGCGCCGCTTTTGTATTAATTGCGGCGAACCTCACTCGGCAAATTACAGAGGATGCTGAGTTTTCCAGCAGCATCTGAGGCAGACCGCGGACAGGAACAACCCTCCTGCCCGCCAGCAGCTTCCGGTCGTCCCGGATCGTGCTGCCTTTCCCCGTCTCCCGGAGAAGGTCAGCTCATCTGTGCCACAACCTCCCGCCCGACCTCGCCCACGTGCTCACCCACGTGCATCGTCCCAACCTGCTCGGGAAGAGCATGCTACGCCAGCATCGACCCTAGATCAGCCCGTTCCAATGGACGAGGAACCTGCCCCGGAAGTAGTCGAGCCAGTCCCTGAGAGGTCTGAATCTCCCCAACCTGCGGCTCGCTACAAACCCAAATCTAGGAAGAAGAAGAAGCAGAAGAAACAGAAAACCGCTGCTCCCGCTCCCCCTGCCCAGAAACCACAAACCAGACCAACGCAGCGCTCCGGCGCTGGGGTTGCTCGGCAGTCCAGAGTAGAGCCCCGTCCTGCAGCCGAAAGGACCGAGCGCCCACCCAGGAACACATCTCGGGTGAATTCAGCCCGCAGCTATGCTGCCGCCGCCCGCAGCGACCCTGCCCCACCTGCTTCATCGTCGTCCACATTCCCCTCAGCTTTAGCCGAGGTAAAATCGTTCTTCGCGGAATATGACCTCGAAGAAGTGGCCCGTCTGTATCGCTCCATTCGAGATCGCCTTCGCACGGCGACCCCGACTGAAAAGTTCCTCCTCCTCGCGGAAGCTGCAGCCGCCATAGGACTTCTGTAATGCTCCACGCTAACAGAATTACCTCCATTAAGCGCGACCTTTCCATTATAGCGTGGAACGCCAACAGCCTTCTGCCCAAACTCGAGGAACTTAGAGAGTTCCTAGCCCGTCGCAAGCCCGACGTGCTTCTCCTCTCTGAGACCTGGCTTAGGGCACATGACAACGTGAGATTGCCCAACTATGCGTTTTACAGGGACGATAGACCTGGGCGGAACGCGGGGGGTGGTACGGCCATAGCGGTGAAACGTTGCATTGCACATCACCGCGTGGTCTTGCCTCCTCGCCAAAATATCGAGGCCACAGCCGTTGAACTCTCCGGAGTTCTCGGAGGTGTCCTCCTGGTTTCGGCTTACAAACCGCCGACCAAACCAGTTCTAGACGCCGACCTGTCCGCAATTTTCAGTGCGCATAGGAAGGTAATTCTTGCAGGTGACCTGAACTGCAAACACCCCGACTGGGGTAGTCGCTTGACTACGCCATCCGGGAGGGCGCTTAGCAGGTACCTACACGACCACCATCTACGAGCCTACGGACCCGGACAACCGACGCACTATCCCCTCCGACTTGGAGCCCGACCTGACATACTAGACATTGCAGTTGTCAAGGGAGTTGTCAACCAGATCGAGGTGTCCGTGTTAACGGAACTGTCCTCTGACCATTGTCCCATCGAGGTGCACGTACCTACCCGTCACACGATTGGGAGAGCAGCGCGACGAGTGGTCGAGTGGGACCGCTTCGGGCCTGCCTTTTGTCGCAGGCTTCCCGAGGAGGTCCCGCTTGATACCACTCAGCACATCGACGAGGCGGTCGCCTTGTTCGATGAAGCCGTGGTCTCTTCCGTCGGCGTGTGCTCACGGATGAAGCCTAATCTCACGCCCGATTATCACCGGATCCCAGAAGAAGTCCGTCTTCTCGCTTTAGAGAAGAACAGACTTCGGAGACGGTGGCAGCGGACGAGAGATCCGGACGACAAGGCCAGCTTCAATCGGGCGGCCGGGAAGTTACGTCGTGACTTGCAGGCCTTCCGACGCGGACTCGGCCATGGACACCGATGGTGCATGGCAGTCTGTCAGCCGGAAACGGCGTGTCAGTGCCACCTCCACGGACTCTGGCCGGACTTCGCGTCGTGGCTCGACCGCGGGGCAATCCGCCATGGCCTCCCAACAACAACCCGACCAGCCCCGGCGTATCCCGCCTCTGATTTTCGCCCGGCCTTCGGACTGGGCTAATTTCATGCGGCGTATACACCGGTGCACTCCCTCTGGCACCTTGACTGCTTCGGCCCAAGGTGACAGCTCCATCCGCCTCAACCCCACGACCGTGGAAAGCTTCCGTATTGCACAGAAGTTCCTCACGGACGCGGGTATCCTTTACCACACCTTTGCCTTGCCGGACGAGAAGGAACTCAAGGTTCAAGTTATTGGTATCCCTGCTGGTACCAAGCCTGAGTTCATCTCTGATGAACTCACCAGTTTAGGCTTTCGAGTACATAGTGTAACGCCTCTCTTCTCCCCCGGCAAGAAACTAGCGCGCAATGCGTTCCTGGTAAAAATACGAAAGGTGGGTGATTACCAGGCCATTTATGGTATCAACTTTATGTTTTATTTGAAGGTTAGGGTTGAAGCCTTCGAAGCCCAAGCCGGACCGAAGCAGTGTTACAACTGCCAGCGGTACGGACATTCATCGGCATTTTGCCATCACCCCACCCGCTGTTTGCGCTGTGGCGATAGCCATCGGAAGGACACTTGTCCTCTCGCTCGTGCTGCCGCCACTTTCGCCAACTGCGGGGAACCTCACCCGGCATCATCAAAGTCGTGTAGATTCTATGCTGCGGCTTTGAAGAAGCTTTCAAAGTCCTCGCAGCAGCGCGTTCCTGCGCCTCCAGCTAGGCCCCAAGCATCAAGGCCTGCCGCCTCGGCGGCACCTATCCCCGCTGCGGCACCGGCACTTGCGCCTGCCCCAGCTAGTCCGGCGTCTACCGGGGCGCCCAGCTATGCGGCTGCAGCTGCTTCTCAGCCTGCCGCACAGCCCGCGGCCCAGCAGCCAAAACCTGCTGCGCCGTCCAAGAAAAGGACCAAACCATCTCCCCCCGCTTCCTCGCAGCACACGCCCGCTGCACCTCAGCCCGCATCTACCCCAGATGTCCGAGATCCAAGGCAGCCGAAAAAAAAGGCCCCCGCCCAGAATGGCATCATGTTCCAGCACCCGGCGCCCAAACCTCAGGCGGCACCGGCGTCTGCCGCGTCCTCGGACGTGACTTTCGCCGACCGCGTGCGCGCTTGGATCAACGCCTTGATCCCGCAAATTCTTGCTGCCAAGGATGTCCAGTCCTTACTCGTTATCGTTCTCACCTCCGTGACCTCGCTTATCCCTCTCGATGGCTAGGCCTTTTCGGCTGGTGGCTTGGAACGCATGTGGCGTTCTATCTCACCGTGCCGAATTGGCCGCCTTCGTAACCGAATATGACATAGACGTCATACTCCTTAGCGAAACCCATGTAACTCCCGCTCACTCGTTCCAGCTTCCGGCGTACACGACGTATCGCACAGACCGGCCTGGCCAGAACCGGCGTGCCGCATCTGGCGGCACAGCCATTCTGGTTCACAGGCGAATCGCCCACCGCCCCCTGCCGCCTCCGGCGACTCGTCGCTTGGAGGCGACGGCGGTTGCTCTCTGCATCGGGGATCGGGAGGTTCGACTGGTTTCAGTCTACCTCCCCCCTCGAGGTGGACCACCGCCCGACGAGGATGAATGGGACGCTCTCTTAGAAGACCCTTTACCAACCATCGCAGCCGGAGACTTTAATAGTAAGCATCCCCTGTGGAACAGCCGTGTCTCTAACCCATACGGCCGCTCTCTGTACCAATACGTTCAACGTCATCCTCATGTGAACGCTCTTGGTCCTAGATCACCGACCTATATCCCCAATCAACGGGGACCTCCAGACGTCCTTGACATTGCTGTTGTCAAAGACTTGGCCTACCCTATAGCTATAGAAGCCGTGTCAGACCTCTCGTCTGATCACGACCCGGTAATACTCACTGTTCGGCCCACGCTGGACACACCTCTCCAGCCTCCCCATCGTGTAACGAGAGTCAACTGGCGATCGTTCCACGATGAACTGGGTCGAACAGTACCATCTGACCCCCAGGTCGACATCTCCAGCCCGGATGATGTAGACCGCTTGGCCGACTATCTTCAAGAAGTCGTCACGTCCGCCATGGACAAACACACCTATAACGTCCCTGCGCCCAACAGACGGTCGCAGTTACCTGAAGAGGTGATTCTGGTCATCCGCAACCGGCGCCAGCTCCGCCGGAGATGGCAACAAACCCGGGACCCTGCCGTAAAACGCAGGCTGAACGCCCAATCAGACCTTGTCAAGCAGCTTCTGCTTGATGCCACTGCTCATCGATGGGACTCATATCTTGAGTCTCTGGAAGTCACGCCCCAGTCCGTTTTTCGGGCTGCGAGCCGACTCACTGGCGAGAAAAGGACCCGCTACCCCCTACGATCACCGAACGGGATTGTGTACTCCGCGGCCGAGAAAGCAGAAGTCTTTGCCGATACCATGGAGGGACAATTTACCGTTCACAGTGGCGTCTGCGACCCCGGCCACTCGGCAGCGGTCGCAGACTTCCAATCTGGCTATTTTTCCCGCCCTCCCGCAGACCCAATCGACCCGTTCGACGAGGCTGAAGTGGAAACGGCCATTAGTCGACTGCGCCCTAAGCGGGCGCCTGGCGAGGACCGTATTGGTGCAGCGGCCCTACTCAAGGCCCCAGCAAGTCTCGTTTCACTCATCCACGTGCTGTTCAATGGATGTCTCCGGCTCCATTACTATCCCAGCCCTTGGAAACGAGCCAAAGTCATCATGTTGCCGAAGGCTCGCAAGCTGCGTACACTCCCGGAGAATCATCGCCCAATCTCTCTTTTGCCAGTCTTATCGAAGGTGTTCGAGCGCCTCCTGCATCGCCGAATTACTCCCCTGCTGGATAATTTCATCCGGCAGGAACAGTTCGGCTTCCGCAGGCAGCATTCGACCACTCTTCAACTTGTCCGAGTTGTCACGCAACTCACTGACGCCATAACCAGAAACCATCAAACTGTCGCCGTCCTTCTGGACGTGAGCAAGGCCTTCAACAAAGTCTGGCACGAAGGCCTTCTCTATAAACTAGCCACCTCCCCTCTCCCTGCCTCATTTGTACATCTGATGCGATCGTATCTCTGCGACCGCAAATTTAGGATCTGCGTCGACGGGACGTACTCTTCTGTCCGCCCCGTCGCCGCTGGCGTCCCTCAAGGATCTGTCCTCGGCCCCGTTCTGTACCTAGTGTACACGAACGACCTGCCAGTATTGCCTGGAGTCACGCTCTCTCTCTATGCGGACGATGCGATGTACCTACACCAGTTCTGCAAACCTTCGTTTTGCGACTGACGTGGTGCAGCGCCAGCTCGCATTACTTCCGGCCTGGCTAAGGAAATGGCGGGTGGAGATCAATACGGAGAAATCCGAGGCGATTGCCTTCTCCCGTCAGCTCACTTCCCGATGCCAGACCCTCTCCCTTGAAGGGAGCCCAATCGCTTGGCAACGTACTGTGAAGTACTTGGGCGTCACTCTTGATCGACGCCTAAGCTTCAGAGCTCACGTATCCACAGTGCTCCAGCGCGCCCGAGGCGTCAAAGCCAAACTCTACCCATTCTTATCGCCTCGAGGGCCACTGCCTTTGCGCACGAAGCTCTCGATTTATCTGCCCTTTTTACGAGCCGTCCTTATGTACGCAGCGCCTGCATTTTGGACCCAACTCGCCCCCGACGTCGTTAAACGCATGGAAGCCTTCCAAGCCCTTACCCTTCGCCTTATCTCCGGCTCTCCCTGGTATGTAAAAAATAAGACTATCAGGCGAGGGCTGAAGATTCCGTCGCTCGATGGATTTGCGCGAACTCTAACGTTCAACCTCTTCCATCGAGCATCCATCTCAGATTTTCCCCACCTCCAACACCTCGATAACGACGATGGACCACCACCAGTCAAACGCCGCCGCCCTCGAGCTCTGCTCGACGACCCTCCGTAATTTTAAAAATACAAAATTACCCTCTCACCATCTGTCCACGCGCCGACCAATCGTATCGCACCACCTTCCTTCCAGTCAAATCTCCGGTCCGTTGCAGGCCGACAGATGGACCGGGCGTTGTGCCGGCTTTAGGTGTGCCTAGCGCCACCTCCAGTCGGCAACTTCGCCCTTCCAATCTCTCGCCTGCCTCGGTATCGCCATAAGGCAGTCTACCGGACTCTTACCGGGCTGGCGGAAGTGTATCGACCCGTTGTGGGCTCCCATCCAGGGTACCTCCGTCCTTTGGCTGGTCCGGCGTGGCTCTTGACGTACAACAACTGCCCTACGGCCAGTGTAGGATCCTGTGTCCTCCGTTCCGGATACCGCCGTTGCTGATACTTGGTCTGGTGTGACCTGGCTGCCTCTTCGCGTTCCTCAATTAGCCGGACGTCCTGTTCTGCGTGTGGCCGACTCCAGTCGCCGGGTCGGCGTAGGTCTCTGCCCAGCAGAAGCTCGCTCGGTGTCACTCCAGTGGCGGCGTTTGCACGATTCCGCAGCGAGAACAGAACCGCCGCAAACGCTTGTCCCAGTCGCCATGGTCCTTGCAGTCATGGAGCTGGATCCGCAGCGCCTTCTTGATCTCGCCGTTGCGCCGCTCGGTCGGGTTCGCCCTGGGATGGTAGTTGGCTGTAGTCCACGGTCGTATGTGCAGCTTGTCGCACATCTGCTTCCACTTGTGGCCCGTGAGCGGCTTCCCGTTGTCGGTGAGCAACACCTCTGGGTATCCCCAACGAGGGAACACTTCTTCCGCCAGGTAGCGGATAATGGTGTCGGCGTCCGCCTTGCGCACGGCCTTTGCTTTCACCCATCTCGACATCATATCCATGACCACTACTATGTACCGGTTGCCAGCTCGAGTCAGCGGATATGGTCCCATGACGTCCAGGGCGACAGTATTCCAACATCTCCTGGGTCGGTGAGATCGCTGTTGGTCCTGTTCGGGATTTGCGCCGCGCTTGTGTAGGGCGCATATTCTGCAACTCCGGACGTATCTGCGAACATCAATGGTTAGGCCGGTCCAGACGAAGTCCTTGCCGATGGCCCGAAACGTTTCTTCGGCTCCCGGATGACCGGCTTCAGGGGAGTCGTGGAAGTGCCTGATGACCTTCCATGCGGACACTCGGCGGCACGTACAATCCTGTTTCCTGGTTGCGTCTGTCCTTCCAAACCAGGCCGTTGTCCACCCGGTATCCTCTCGCTGTAGCCGCCGCAGGGTCGTTTCTCCACGCTTGGCACTCCTGGTCGCCTTCTTGCGCCTCCTGCACTGCCTGATGGATGCCGACAGCTGTGATTTCTTGTAGTCGCGGTGCAGCTGCCGCAACACTGCGAAGTGGCCTCTCTTCAGGCTGCATCCGTGGTTCTTCTTGGACGCCGGCAGTATCTTCAAGCCCAGGTTCCCTCGAGAGGAAGTCCGGCAACTCGTTCTCCTTGCCCGGGCAGTGGACGACGGTGAATTTGAAGCTCTGTATCAGTAGAGCCCAGCGAGCGTACTTTGTCTTCTGCCCCGTCGCCTGCTTCAGCCAAGTTAGCGCCTTGTTATCGGTCCTTAGGGTGAAATGGCGATCCTCCAAGTATGGCCGGTATTTCTTGATGGCCCAGACGACTGCCAAACACTCCAGTTCGTTGGAGTGGTAGTTCTTCTCCGCCTCGTGGAGCTTGGCACTGGCGTACGAGATGATACGCCTCTCTCCGGCTTCGGTGCATTGATAAAGCACCGCTCCAAGTCCCTTTTGGCTGGCGTCGGTCTGCAGAAACATCGGCAAGTCTCGATCCGGTCGTGAGAGTTTTAACGGCTGCCGGAAAGCGGCCTTAACCTCTTCGAAGGCTCGCTGAGGTGTGTCGTCCCAATGCCACTTTCTTGTCCGCAGCAGGTCCGTTAACGGTTCCGAAATCATGGCGAAGCAGGGGATGTACTCTCGCAGCCAGTTGCAAGTTCCCAGGAAGCGTTGCAGCTCTTTCTTGTTGCTGGGGGCCGGCTGGTCTTCAATCGCTCTGAGATGTTGCTGCTGCGGAAGGTTGCCGTCCGGAGTAATCTCGTGGCCCAGAAAGGCGACTTCTTCCCGGCCGAAGTGACACTTGTTGAGCGAGCAGGTCAGCTGGTGCATCTGCAGCCTTTCCAAGACTTGATCCAGGTGTCGCAGGTGCGTTTCCCAGTCGGGGGAGTAGACAATGATGTCGTCCAGATAGACGAGGCAGCACTCCCGTAATAGTCCCGTGAGAACATCCTGCATCAGCCGTTGGAAGGTGCTGGGCGCGTTCTTCAGCCCAAAGCACATCACCCGGAACTGGTAGCGACCTCCGTCGGGCACCGAGAATGCTGTGTACTTCTTTGCTTCTTCCTCCAGCGGGATTTGCCAGTAGCCGCTCTTCAGATCTAGGGTCGAGAAGACTTGGGCCCCGCTGAGGTCCTTGATTGTTTCGTATATCAGCGGCAGTGGTGAGTCCACATCCTCGGTCTGATCGTTCAGCCTCCAGAAGTCTACGCAGAACCGGGGTGTGCTGTCCTTCTTCTTCACAATCACCACCGGAGAGCTGTATGGCGAGGTGGCCGGTTCAATGATACGCTGCCTCAGCATCTCTTCTACCTGTTCCCGGATGGTGCGTTTCTTCTCGTCGGAGTACCGGTACATTGGGAGCCGGAATGGCTGGCTACCTTCTTTCAGCCGGATCTCGTGCTTGGCCGCAGATGTAGTGCGGAGCGGGCCACGGGAGAACAAACTGCGATGACGATGTAACATTTCCAGAAGCCGTTTATGGTGTTGGCCACCTGCTGACGTTTGAAGGCTAGCTTCGTCAATGTCCTCTTCCTCGGGCTCCGCGCGGTCATTCCAGAAGACCGTCTGTCGGTTCTCGCTGCCAATGTGAAGGCAGCCCCGTCGGTAGTCCACAACTGCTTGGTTGGCCGTGAGCCAGTGGTGGCCCAATAAAACTTCTTCTTGCAGTCCGGGCACTTCTAGCAGACTGGTGGTTGTCGCGAGACTTCCAATTATAATGTCTGCGACGACGGCGGCCGTTGAGTGACATTGCTGACCGTGTAGCGCTAGCTGGACAACTCGGGGCTCCGTCTTCCTTCCTCCGGGCAGCAGACCGGCTCGTACGAAGTCGTAGTTTGCGGCGAAGTCCAAGGCTGCGGTCAGTTTTCGGCCGGCGATCTCTATTGGAATGCGCGGTATGTCCGCACCTAGTGGGTTCACGCGCCCCGGTGGGCTATTTACCGGGGCGCTTGGTCGTTTCCCTGCCGGTTTTTCACAGGGCAGTCCCGATGGAAGTGTCTTCCCGGGCAGTAGCGGCACTTGGGCGTTAGGCTGTTCAATCTTTGTTCCTCTTTCGTGCTTGAGGCTGATCGGCACTGCTTCGACCCCCCTACTCGATCCAGGGAGTTTTCAGCAGAGTCATCCCGACCTCGCGCACGACTATCTTGATCCAAGTCCGCCTCGATGCTCATTGCCCGTTGTAAAAGTTCCTCTAAAGTCGTAGGCGGCGGAACCTCAGCGCGGGTCGAAGGCGTGGCTGCAGCTGTTGTGTAAGAATGCCTATGCTCGTCCTCTCGTCACCTCCGGGGTACAGACGGCGAAACAGCTTGATTTTTCTCAGGATGAAGATTTCCGCCGATTCCTGCCGCTGCGTTTGTCCGTACAGCTCGACCAGCAGCTCTGCGTCGCGTTGCATCCCGCAGAAGTGATGCCGGAAGCGGTCGCAGAACTCGGGCCAATTTATTTGCAATCCCGTGTATCTTTCTGCCCACGTGGCAGCTTCTCCTCGGAGCTGCCGCACTGCGTAATCTGCCCACTGTTCAGGTGGGACTCTGTAGTCCCGCAGCTGTCGCTCTAGCTGTTGAAGATATCGTTCTGGATCCTCGTACTTGAGGCCATGGTATGTAGCGGTGATCACCGGTGGCAACGTGCACCTCAGAGCTGCGGCGAATTGCGCAAAGCCTTGCTCTACCTCGAACCCGGTGTCACGCTGGGTGTAGCTGTTGGGCGCCATGCTGTTTTGTGTGCCGGCTGGTAGTTCTCTGGCGTGGCTGGATCCTGCATCCGCAAGATGATCGTCGCCCCACGTTGGGCGCCACTTGTCACAGGACAAATGGCGCCAATCGTACACACTATCGTTTTTGTGGTCCTTAAAAGGACAGTTTGTCGAGGACGCTACATCATTTGCGTACGCCGCCCGAGCCGCGCTAAGATGTTCGGCGGCTGCGTCCGCTGTTCCGGGCGTACTGCTGTCCTCTTCTTTCAGCAGCGGTATGTAGAGCCCGATGCTTTCCCAGTCGATTTCCATCACTGGCTCTCCTGTGCTCTCCATTCTTCCTTCTTCCTCTTCTTCCGGCTGTCTTCAAGGCGTCCGATGGAGTGCGCCAAAAATTCTAGCTGCGCTCTTTTTATGCCCTGACAGGTCGTGTGCCATGAACCTATCAGAGTGCCGCTGGTCCCTGGTTGGCTCGCCTCGAGCACGTTAGATGGTCACGTCGAGGCCAATCATGCTGCTGCTGATCCTTGATTGGCTCGCCTCGCCTTCTCGTGTCACGTCTCGGCTGGCGCCGAGAGCAGATCTTCGCCTCACTACGTCACAAAGTATTGGATTAATATCACCTCGTTTTGTCCAGATGATTCCCAGGTGGACTTCTGCCTTGTTGGACTGTCAGTCGGTCTTGCTGAGGGGGGTTTACAGTGGCATGCTTACGGTTCTTTCTCCTGCGGCAGGCGAGAAACGAGAGTCTGTGTTGGTGTGGTCCATTCAGGACATGGTGGATGATGGAAATTCCACCATGGTCGGATCAAGTCTCCGTCGCACCGGGAGCCCGGAGGTCTGTAAGAGTCTACCTACTCATGATAGGATAGAAAAATACAAAATTAACCAAACTCTGTCTGCCGAAGGGATAGGCTGTTCACGGTGCAGTTGACGAGACCCGACTGAACAAACCTGCCAACAGGTGCTTTGAGTCGGGGAACACAATTACCCGCTTTCGCTAACAGATGGCGTGGGCGTGCAGTAACGCCAAAACACGGCGCCGCTGAACCTCGCGGAATAATAGAATCGCACATTATATTAATAAATTATATTTTTATACTGTCGCCCGGTTTCTTTGAGAAACCGCGGCACAAAGTGATTTGTAATTAAAAGGACGCTTTGCATGAAGTGACAATATCTAACAGGTTGAAAACAGTCCTGGACTTGTCAGATTGCCGTCCAGTATAAATACCACCGGTAATTTTGGGGCGGTCTCACAGAGTCAAGAAATCTTCTCACAACGTCACGCTGCCGGTCTGCCGATCGATCAGGACCACACACACCAAGACTTATGGAGGAACTCTGGACCATCACAAACAACAACCCGTAGAGACAGAGAACACAGCATCAGCATCATCATCATCAAATTCTCAGGATTCAGGACGGACACACACACACACACACAACAGTAATGTCGGCAGTACGCAGGTGATAATAAACAATTATATTTTTGTTTGTGAAAAGAACTTTCAAAAAGAAAATTATACATAAACATTAAAGACTTAAAGTTTTAAATTTAAATAGTAGTTAAAGTAAATAATTTAATTGAATAAGAAAATTTAAAAGATATAATCTTCTGTTGTATGTTAAAATTTGGGTGTGACACTAGAATTAAATAATAGGTTGAAAGTAAATGTTATTATTTTATTTTGTTTATAGCAACAAGTAATTTTATTCTTGAGTTTAATATTATTTTTGTTTGTATATGAGTTGCTATTATTATTTAAAAATTGGAGTAAAAGTCAGACACACTGAAATAAGAAGGGTTAGATAATTACACATGTCTGCTTAGCTAGTAAGATTATTTGGTTGTTTATTAAGTCTAAATGTTAATATTTTTTTCATCTTTCGATTAATATTAATAAATCTTAGTATGATTATTTTGAAACGGTTTTAATTAATTATTTCATGTCAACAACATGTCATTCCTCTTTGAAAAGTATTTATTATTGTGCAACTACATATACTTGACGCAACGAGAATAAAAGAATCCTGTGACCTAGCCGGTGTAATACACTTCATAGTTGCGTTGAGTACATGGTAATGTATTTGTGTGAAATTTTGAAATACTTGTAACGTTGTAATATTGCAGATGAGAACCCAGATTTTGTGCCAGACGGAGATGAAGAAGAGCACTATGAAAATACAAACATAACTACAAGCATGCCCATATAACAAAAAGCAATGCCCAAGAAAATGCGTCTGCTTTTTGCTCTGATGTTGACATCTAACCACAGTTACCAGTTTTTGAAGAAGTAAAGTGCTTCTTCCATTCGATGCTACCAGCAGTGAACTCTGTTGTTTTAGTGTTTTGTGATTCTAATATTATAAAGACAGAAACCAGTAGGTATACTGGAACAACAATTACAAAGTTAAGTAGGCAAAATAAATTAATAGAGCTCTCAGTGTGGGCTTTATGGGGTAATGTCATGTTACATAAAATGTACAATATTTTTGCAATAATTTTCATATGTGCCTGTTGTTAAGACCAAGAATTACTGACTACTGGAATACAGATGTTATGTTAGGCTCTTCTTTTGCAGGAAAGATAATGAAAAGAAAGATTTTATCCTAACTGATGCTTCCACTGGTTATATGCTAAACTCTGAAATATATACAGGAGTTTGAGACTGTAATAAGGCGCAAAGTTTCATTATTTAATTTATTATAATTTCGGTATTAGATTTCTTTCTTTCTTTTATCATGAGTATGAGATAACTTATTTAAATTTGTCTCACTGTGGTCATATGTCAGTTGTTAGTAAAAACCATGAAAACCATAATTTCTTATATTCCCAAGCCCATACAGGAGGAAAGGACCCTTTTAACCTTTTCACACGTCACATCGCCTTCACGTCACAACCTCTATCCTGATTGGTTGTCCGATGCTCCAGGAGGCCCAGTCCGAACCCTGTGACCCGGGCATGGTCCCATAGTAACCAAAGTCTATAAAAACTGACAACACAGTGAGATTGCGCTCTTATTGTTCTTATTCGGCTTATTCTGATATAGTTCACTAGAGAAGTCCTTCAACATTGGGGTGAGGGTCGGGTGTGTACCACGTGCGTCTTAGATATGTGTTCTCCATCACTCCTCGTAACTACTGTGTGGTGTGCTGCGTGTTGTAAGTACTGAAATGTAATTCTACAAGAGTGTTCAAAAGTGTTTCATAAGTATAATCTAAACATCAGTTTTGCTAAATGTTAAATAAAGGAATGTTTATTGTAAAGCTAGACTCTGTAACCAATCATTTCACACAACCTACTCACATTGCTTAATAGTTTGTTGTTGATTCACCGCTCGGTCACGACAAATTGGTGGCAGCTGTGGTGGGATAGGTTGCAAAAAGACCTACAAAAATGTGTGAAGTGATTGGGTGGAGATTGTCATAAATTTGGCAGACAGTTCTTTTGCATAAAAAATTGTGTTATAGATAATGTGTTGTTAAATATGATTGTTTAACGACTGTTTACTGAATAGATTATTTCTTTTGTATGGTTATGATATGATGTTTGAATGTTTAAAATAAGAATAATTTTATGTTTATGTAAATGTTAACATATCTGATGTAATTGATATGCCTGGTTTGTTTCTCTTTGACGATTTATATTTTTTTACGCATACCATTATTTTCTGAAAGATTAGCTTCTAAAGAAAATAGGAATGCTATTTGGTATATTTACATTTTACATAATAGTATGTGATCTTACGATTCGGTTGATTTTATGTATACGATATATTGTATGTTACACTTATGATTATGTTTACAAAATTCGGGCGCCATCTTTGTTACATATGTTATAGGCCAGGAATTCGTTACGCGAAGTTATGATGAACGGAAGTTGCTTGAAATAATAGAACATCTGTATATAATTGTTACCAATGAAATACCCTTTTTATTTACTCTTTACTTTTTACTCTACATCTTACACAATAAGTATGTTAAACAAACTCTAATCCCTCCAAAAGCATAATAAAAGTAAAATTGTTATTATCTGATATTATATACTTACTTGACTATATTCTGACATATCTTTATTAATTGTAATATAGTAATATATGTAGTGGTGCCCAACCCAGCACTTAGAAATTCCACAACACACACGCAATCTCTCTCTCTTTCACTCTCATGGTACAAATTTTATTAATTTTGGAGCTCCTTTTATGTCATTGAAGTTTTAAATATTTGAATTTATATGATTTCTAAAATAAAATTTTATACTTGGAAACAAAATAAGGATTTAAGGTACAGAAGGAACGTTCTCACCCATTTCGTGTAGGCCTCCTCGCACTTCTAGTATCATCCCGATCGGCACAATCGGTAAAATTTTACGGCGTTTGATGGTGCACCGTCGTGTCGACCTACGTAACCCACCGTCGTGGGACCGATTCTATACGCCGATCTTCAGGGACCATTCATCGGCCGATGACGCCTACACAAAGCCGAACTGTTTAACGTTCCTTAGCACATTTTGACGATATTTATACTGTTTATTAACCACTTACAGTGGCTAAAAAGGTAAAATTCACTAGTGAGTGAATGGGTTGCCGGCCGGCGTTGATCACTGCTGCAGATGAAATGACCAAGAGTCTTTGTTAGATTTTGCTGAGGTGGGGTGAACCTACGTCACACTTCCATTGTTAAGCTGTTGACAGCCTCGTGTTGTCGATGTAAACACATTCTCCGCCTCTGACGTAATTAAGGTTCGGCACTCTTATCGCCACAAACTGCATACTGTTTTTTGTGATATTTCACAGTTTTTGCTATGAATTGGTTCAAATCCTGACAAATATTGTTATACACTCCACTCACTATATATTCGTACTGGTTATTTAAGGTTGGTTTGATTATGAACAAAATAGAAAAATACAATAGTTATGGTTTTATTTACCATATTTAAGGTAATTATAAATGTACCATGATTGTACCATCACAAAACCCCCTCAATGAAAGATTGTGTGTCGAAGCACAAAAACTTTCATTGACCCTTTCATACTTCCTAAAGGGATCAACCAGGATAAGTCGCCACAACCCCTTTACAATTTTATATAAAAGAAAATTACAACTCACCCTTGGTCTGATGATGATGACCGTACCTACATGACCTTACTGGTCTTCTCCTGCGAGATCCCAACACCATAAGGCCACTTAGGCTCTTAACACCCCTGCTCTGACGCGTTGGCCAGCTCAGGACCGCTGTCATATCACCAAACACTGAAACAATAAATGAATAATCTCAAAATAGTGGCTTAGTAAATCACTCCATCCTCAACTGATCTGGTTCCCCTTAGCTAAGTGCTGGTTTGTGCCAATAAGCACTGGGTTGGCTTAATATAGTTATAAAAGAATTAGAAATATATATTTCTCAAGAATTAGAAAGAATTTCCCTTCTTCATATTACAAACCCTGAATTAATGAATGGTTTCGATTACTATCGACAATATTTATCTTCTTTCTTTTACAATTACTGTAATTATAACATAAACACATTGATATAATAAAATTTAAACTCTAATTGAAATTAGGAAAATTACCCTATAAATCTCCCAAACCTGGAGAAAAACAAATTATAAAAGAATTGATATCTGTATATTTATTTGTTTATAACTCTTATTGAATGATAAAACTAAAAAAAATTATTATGATTATTATTATTATTATTAACAGGTAATAATCTGGTATTAACAGCGCCAATTATTTTTATCCCTTTTACACATTATTTCCATATTATAAAAGCATGTTAAAAATTTTATAACATAAATACATTTTACATAATAATAATACACATTAATACATTTAATACATTAAAATAATTTATTCATTGATTAAGATTTGCACTATAAGATTTGCATAATTTATTTGAAGTTGCATTAAAAAAAAAATTAATTGCATTTCAATTAATTAGACATCAATTATTATTTATTATAATTATAAAATTCATTTTAAATTTATTACTACATTCTTATAATATTATTATTATTCACTTCCTATTACCTCTATACTCTGAATTTCCTACCTACCTAACTACCTAACCTTTCACCTCCTAATCATTGTTTAGTCTGGGTAACTCCTATATTCACTATGCTTTTATATTTTTATAATCTTACTCACCTTCTTCTAACTGACAACCAAATTTACCTATCATGACACCAATATCTCAATTATAAACACCGTTACTAATTTCATTTAAATTCTATGGCACCGCTCGTCTTTGCAATGAGTTGGGTGTTCCCTAACTGGCTTTATACATTCATATTATTTTGCCCTTCCAAAAATTCGGCAAACACTCCCTTAAACTACGCTATTACCTGCCACAACACTATTGGTTGGCTACTCCTTATCACCTCACCCCCACTACAGAATTCATCAACAACAAATATATGTTTATACCTTTACTTAAACACCTGTACAAATAATTACTAACTACTGTGTCCCTAAATATCTAATAATTCTCTTTGTATTATTTTCTTTAAAAATTCTTAACTATCTAACTCCATTTCATTAATTAAATAACTCACCTGCATTTTATCTATACCCAGGCTCTATCCCTGTTTAAACTTTTTACCTTGCTGTAATCACTGACTGTTGTCTTATAAAATTCATCTCTCACCTACTCATAACAGTACTTCTCACTTTTCAGATATATATATTCTTATTTAAATATTTATTTAATTATTCGTTAGTAATTACCTTCCTTACAATTAAATAATGATTGAACTTCATTAAAAACTTTTATGACAATTAATAATTTATAAAGTTACAAAGTTAGTACAACTTTCTTTTGTACCACAATTTAATAAAGAATGATTACTCTTTATGGTTATTCAATTGAAAAGAAAAATATTATTATTAAACATGTTATTAAAATACATAATAATACATACTGGTGTACCTGTAATACATAATACATAATACACATCAAAAATACATTGATAGATAAATACATATAAAACAATGAAAAATATACACTCCAACTCATTATTTTGTTATTTACCAAACTCAGTTCATAGCAGTCCAATTCAATATCATTTTACACATATATGTTTAATGTTCATTTCACAATACAACAGTCTATCCACCATCGTTGAACAACAAACGAATCTTAGGTCTACTTAACTTATTACTTAATAAATATATTTTATTATCTGCAACATTATATTCATATTCCTTTATGAAATTGTTATTAACCAAATATTTCCAGTCACGATCAAGTAGGGTTCCGTTTATCTCAGTATCATATGTCATTAATTGGTTATTATCTTCATAATATTCCACCACAGGTAAGTACTTAATACCTTTATTCCCATTTACTGTTATTTCCAATTCATTGTTATTATCAGGTAAGTATTCATCATTTTCATATACCACATCTAACCCTAACCTTTCTAACAATTGTCTGTAATTTCTATTTACTTTAAATATTTCTATTACTCTCTTATTCTCACAATATCTCTCTATACTTTCTCTCTTAATACATTTCTCTCCATAACACCAAAATACACTTTCTCTCTCCAAATATGCAGGGGTCCCTATTATAAAATTATCCCTAACATAAGTCCACCACTTATTTGGTACACAAAAACACAAAGAAACTTTATTTGTAGACCTTTCGTCTCCCAAATATAAATTTAAGGAACTCTTATCCTTATAAAAAATTCGTGAAGACTTTTCTTCACCCCCTAACACAACATCAAAAGAAAATTCTACCCCCTGCACTCCTTGTACTAAAATACTTTCTCTCAACTTTCTTTCTGACTCAATAAATTTAAACATTTCATTTTCACTCATAATACTTTCATTATCAATTTCTAACACCACATTCTTACTACTTGTAATATTTGAGATATCTGTACATTCATTATTTGAGTTATCACCCTTAAATATGTTATTATTCAGTACAGCATTTTGCTGGGTACTCCTATTTACTTTCTGGCTTTCTAATTGACTTTCTACCAAATTTAAATTCTCATCTAGTTTTGTGATGAGCTTGTCACATTTCTTAATAAGGTGATTGTGACCTAATTTTATTTCATTCTTTAGTTCATTAAATTTAATATCAGAATCGATTTTCTGCTCATCTAGTTTTTTGTCAAAACTGTCAAATTTATTTAATAAAATTTTCATCATTTCAGCAATACCATCTAGTTTGCTATCTGACATAGCTGGAATGGATGCATCGATTTTCGTTATCTCTGCAGACACAGGCGTATTTGCCTCGTCAGTCTGACTAGCTTGATTTAATTGTACATCCATCTCGCCAGTTAAATTTACATCAGTTGTACTGATTTCTAACGTAATATTATCATTTGTACTCATGTTGGCAATTTTGCAATACACACATGCATACAATGGTATAACCTAACTATTGGGTTATGTTTACGTATTACAATTTTGGTGTCTATTACCTCAAACAACTTTTTCCGTTCTCTTTCTAGGCGTACTCGCATAAAATTTTATGCCGAGTCCCTGTTATTACGGGCGACATCTGTGATCTTACAATTCGGTTGATTTTATGTATACGATATATTGTATGTTACACTTATGATTATGTTTACAAAATTCGGGCGCCATCTTTGTTACATATGTTATAGGCCAGGAATTCGTTACGCGAAGTTATGATGAACGGAAGTTGCTTGAAATAATAGAACATCTGTATATAATTGTTACCAATGAAATACCCTTTTTATTTACTCTTTACTTTTTACTCTACATCTTACACAATAAGTATGTTAAACAAACTCTAATCCCTCCAAAAGCATAATAAAAGTAAAATTGTTATTATCTGATATTATATACTTACTTGGCTATATTCTGACATATCTTTATTAATTGTAATATAGTAATATATGTAGTGGTGCCCAACCCAGCACTTAGAAATTCCACAACACACACGCAATCTCTCTCTCTTTCACTCTCATGGTACAAATTTTATTAATTTTGGAGCTCCTTTTATGTCATTGAAGTTTTAAATATTTGAATTTATATGATTTCTAAAATAAAATTTTATACTTGGAAACAAAATAAGGATTTAAGGTACAGAAGGAACGTTCTCACCCATTTCGTGTAGGCCTCCTCGCACTTCTAGTATCATCCCGATCGGCACAATCGGTAAAATTTTACGGCGTTTGATGGTGCACCGTCGTGTCGACCTACGTAACCCACCGTCGTGGGACCGATTCTATACGCCGATCTTCAGGGACGATTCATCGGCCGATGACGCCTACACAAAGCCGAACTGTTTAACGTTCCTTAGCACATTTTGACGATATTTATACTGTTTATTAACCACTTACAGTGGCTAAAAAGGTAAAATTCACTAGTGAGTGAATGGGTTGCCGGCCGGCGTTGATCACTGCTGCAGATGAAATGACCAAGAGTCTTTGTTAGATTTTGCTGAGGTGGGGTGAACCTACGTCACACTTCCATTGTTAAGCTGTTGACAGCCTCGTGTTGTCGATGTAAACACATTCTCCGCCTCTGACGTAATTAAGGTTCGGCACTCTTATCGCCACAAACTGCATACTGTTTTTTGTGATGTTTCACAGTTTTTGCTATGAATTGGTTCAAATACTGACAAATATTGTTATACACTCCACTCACTATATATTCGTACTGGTTATTTAAGGTTGGTTTGATTATGAACAAAATAGAAAAATACAATAGTTATGGTTTTATTTACCATATTTAAGGTAATTATAAATGTACCATGATTGTACCATCACAAGTAGATTTTTAACTATATTTAAATATGAACATGGAAATGAAGTTGATTCAGAAGTATGAATATTTGTTTTCTTTAACGGCAGATGACTTACTATGTAGAGTCCGCTTGGACAGAGAAAATGCAATAGTTGAAGAGTGCTTTGAGATATTAAACAAACCAATTTGCATTACTCTAGCAAAGATGATTTGGAATTGAAGTAAACGAATATATTTTGGCATATCTATTGTATCAGTTAGAACGATAATTGTTTAAGACTGTTAACACCTTAACGTGTGACTCTCTTATATTTCATGTAAAGTCTATGGGATCTGGTTTAAGAAAAAGTAAAAATAGAACTGAGTTTATGACTGAATCTCAAAATTTTGGTTTACTTGTGGGACAAGTGACTAATAGAGACCCGTTGTCTCCTAACTTGTACATGCGAGTAGGGACCAGAGTAGGTACCATCACCACCTTCTACCAACACATAAGTCCTCCAAACTAACCTAGTCCTTTCGTGTCACAAAGTACTCCTTTAACTGCACCCGTTGTCAAGTTACCTAAAGTTCGTTTTGTACCTCCGTTAGAACAAAACGTACACTCACCAGAACAGCCTGTGTATGATATACCCAAGAAATCTTCATGAGTGGTCGCCCTATTTACTACCCATCACTGACCCAGATGTACTATTGGAAGGGTGCGAAACTCTATTATGTACGCTTCTACAACGGTTAATTGAGAGATATATTAATGGGCATTCGAACTATACCGATGAAGCAAGGGTAAATAGAGTCAAAATAGTTAAACTAGAGATAGAATTCACTACGTGATCTTGTAAACAAATGGGTAGTTTGTGTGAGTACATTTTGTTTTTATTATTCGGAATTCTTATTTGCATAAGCTTTGAAATTTTTATTATTTGGTACTGTGAATATAGTGTTTTTGAACTGTTACGGTGTACGTTGACTGTTATCACTTCCCGCAACCACAACCACAGAGTAGATAAGCACTCGACAGACAGTTATTAGTGTCGCGTTTGTTGAATCTGGTTTTCTTATATTTCTATTGTAAAACGCGTAATATTATAAACAAAAATGGAACCTGGAAATAAGGCAATTATAACCGCTCCAATAACTGCTAGTGTTAGCGGCATTCTGAGACCTTACTGTTTCTAATGTCATAGAGAATTGGTCAGGAGACGGCCCTGTAACTGTAACGGAATTCTTTAACAAAATAGATCGTGCAGCTAAATCAGGTAATTGGACTGCTACGGTCAAAATTACAGTCGCTGTACTTAAGCTGACCGGATCAGCCGCATTATATCTAAACAGTAATGAAGAAGCTACTCGTGATGATACAACATATCAGCGGTTTCGAGAGATTTTTATTGAAAGCTTTAAAATAAAGCACCTTGATCAGTTTCCCTATAGTGCTTTGCAAAACGCGACCCAGTATAAACATGAGACCCCTGAGCAATTTGCAGACAGATGCAGATGTTTATGTTCACGAACGATTAGACAAGTACCCGAGCCTACACAGCAGGCTATAATTAATGATGAGGCAGAGAGACGCATGTTAGCTGCCTACATTAACGGTCTTTAGGGAGTAGTGGTAAAACAAGTTAGATACCGTATCAACTCTTACCGAGGCTATACAAATAGCTACAACAGTAGCAGAAGTCGAGGCTGTAGAAGCGCGGAAATCACATAACAAAGAAGAAAACCTTTTCGCCATTTGCTTTAATTGTAAGAAACCGGGGCATATTGCAAAGAATTGTCGTCAGCGTAAACAATTTATGAATAACGATGGGTTTAGAAAGCAGAAAAGTAGTAAGGTTACTAACAGTTATAATATTAAAAGTAATAATAATAATAAGAGTAGTAGTCCTAATAATAATAATACTGCTACGACAGCACAGAACAATCTACGCGTTTATCGAATGTGCCAGAAGGATCTCGATGTAACGCGTGTGGCGTACGTGCTACTATACGCATTTTGCGAGAATCTTATCGACTGTGCTGGGCTTCGCTCGGGCGTTCGGCCTGAGTTAAGCCGTAGTTAATTACGTAGTTCACGAGAGATAAGACGCAGTTTGGAAGCTTCTGGTGTGTGAGCGTGACTATAAATACTTGGGGTAGCGGCCTTAGTTTTCAGTTCAATGCGAGATATTGGATAGTGCGGTTCGAGAGTATTAGTGCGATATATTTCCAGAGCGGTTCGAGATATTACTGTGTACGTTCAAGTAGTTATTAGTGAAGTGTTGCGTTTTATAATCGGACGGAATAATTGTAATACAATTGAGTTTTAATATTAGTGGACATTTTATTGCGTGTGAACAATTTTCATTTGATTTGTTGTAGAGACTGTGTTGTTAATTACGAACTGTTTTACTGTAACAATTAAAGGTGTGAATAGTGACTTAATTGGTGTCTTGTACTTATTTTGTTTCCACTGTAACTACGACGATCGAGTAGACCGTCGTAACAGTGGTGTCAGAAGTGGGATAGAACGGTTTACAGTGGAAACAGTGGACACTTTGTACAAGACGAGTATGATTCGTAATTAATTGGTAAACATGGATCCCAGTCAGATGATAGAAGCTTTACAAACACTGCTGCGGCAGACACAGGAAGAAGCAGAAAGACGACAAAAAGAAGAACGAATACAAGAAAGAGAAGAAGCTGAAATACGACAAAAAGAAGAGCGAATACAAGAAAGAGAAGAAGCAGAAATACGACAAAAGAAGAATGAAGACAAGAAAGGGAAGAAGCAGAAAAAGGACAGGATGAGAAACGCAGACAGGAGGCAGAGGAACGGAAGCAGGAAGCAGATGACATCAAAGCGTTAATTCAAGAGCAAAAGCAGATGCAAGAACATACTACAGCAGAATTGGGTCTCCTACGTGGTGACTAGGTAAATTACGAGGTGAGCTTAACAATCAAATTACCAGAATATCTGACGTAGAAGAATCCATGTCAAATAAAATAGCTGAAGTAGAAAAATCTGTCTTGAGTGTGGAAAAAGCTATGTCAACAAAAATAGAAGATTCGATTACAAATATAAAAGAGCAGATTAAAAATGAAGTTGAGCAGCGCCTAAAAATGCAGCCAAAACAACTTTGTGAACAAACTGTACCAATGATAAAAACAGAAAATGACACAGAAAATAAGTCAACAGAAAAAATAACTTTACCTGCAGTAGGGACAGTTCATGTCAAAGCTCCAACCTTTGACGGAAGCAGTCACTGGGCAACGTACTTCCGCCAATTTGAAGCTGCTGCATGCGCAAATAATTGGACAGAGAAAGACAAGGCTGTTTCACTCGTTCACTCATTAAAAGGACCCGCGGCAGAATTACTACAGAAAGTGCCACCTGACAGCCAGAACATCTATGCCGAGTTCATAAAAGCTCTAGAATTATGGTATGGTGAGATGTGTACTGCACTCAGTTGAGAGCAAGGCGACAGCATTCCGGGGAGAGTTTTCAAGAGTTTGAAGCAAGTATTGACAGACTAATTAGACTGGCCTATCCTGAAGCGCCAGAAGATTTTCGAGCGAGTTTTGCGATGCAGACATTTACTGCCGGTGTTCGAGATAACGAGCTACAGCAAATGTTACAAATGGCAAGACACCAGAACAGTGCGGACGCACTGGTACATGCTTTGCAATTTGAGGCCGCCAGCGTCTGGTTGGACAAGACATAAAGTGCGCGCGCTAAAAGATCGCGACGGCACAGACGATGAGGAAGAAAAACAAGGGACAGAGACTCGACGGTCGGCGCCACAGAATAAAATAAGAAAGGATGGAAGACCGAAGTGTTATAGATGTGGGAAACCTGGACATCTACAACGAGATTGTCGGGTTAGAATTCAGCAGCAGGAAAACGAGCAGTAGTCGGTACAACGGGGCGTGTGCTGACTTTCTGGAGGAACGAAGCCCCTAGGCAATACGCAATTTCTACACTTCAGAAAAACAGCGGGAGCTTGGTAGTTACCGGATTTGTTCAAGAAAGGCCAACCTCGATTACAGTTGACACAGGCGCAACAGTTTCTATTGTGCGGCCCGACGTGGTGAAAGATCTCACGCCAGTCTGGCGCTCTTGCAGCTTGCGAACAACTACTGGACGGCCTGTAAAAGTGTATGGAAAAGTGGAGATACACCTACGCCTCGGTTTAATTATCAAGTACTTGTTGCAGACATTGTGGTTGAAGCAATTCTTGGTGTGGACGTTATGAACGCATACGGATTTATAGTCGACTTCAAAAACAATGTCTTGAGAATCGGAGGCGAAGAGGTAATGCTATCAATAATGACGACAGCAGAAAAATCGATGGACGTCATAAACCAAGTGGCCGTAACTGTTCCGCCAAACTCCGAAAAGTCATCATGGTTAGAAGTGCGGTAGATACTAGGGGCAATCAGTGCTCTATATTCGAACCCCAGGTAGTCAGCACACCGGGCATACTAATTGCCAAATGTTTAGTAAAACCTGACGAAACCGGAAATGTACCTATTAGAGTGGCGAATATTTTGGATCAAGCTATCACTTTACAAAGCAATACGCTCCTAGGCAAATTGACTCCTGTGGCCTGGGTAGCCGGAATAACGCAACGAAGATCCAGTTCTTCGGATACTTCCAAATTACGAGAGGAACTGCAATAATTATTGAACAGATCTTCTAACGACCTCTCAAGTGGTGAGGTAAAAGAACTCGGACAGTTTTTACACGAATTCAAAGATTGTTTTGCAGTTCGGGGACAGTCACTGGGAAGAACCTCTCTTGTGCAACATCGCATTAATACCGGGGACACAACACCGATACGCCAACCTCCTCGAAGGCCTCCATTATCTACACAAGAGGAAATGTCTCGGTTAGTACAGGACATGTTGACGGAGGGAGTAATCGAACCTTCGTCAAGTGCTTGGTCTTCCCCTGTAGTGCTGGTAGCGAAGAAGGATGGTGGATTGCGTTTCTGCGTAGACTACCGGAGGTTAAATGACGTTACAAAGAAAGACTGCTATCCATTACCTCGCGTTGACGATACACTCGACACGTTGTCCGGTGTGGGAAACAGTGGTTTTCCACATTGGACCTGAAGAGTGGATATTGGCAAGTGGGTCTTCATCAAGAAAACAAGGAAAAGACCGCTTTCTCGACCCCATGTGGCTTATTCCAATTTAACGTCATGCCATTTGGACTCTGTAATGCAGCGGCAACATTTGAGAGATTGATGGACCTGATACTCCGAGGCCTGACGTGGAAAACTTGCCTTGTTTACTTAGACGATGTCATAGTGATCGGGAAGACTTTCGACGATCATTTGGAAAACCTTAAGGAAGTTCTAACTAGAATTCACGGTGCACAACTGAAGCTGAGCCCGAAGAAGTGTTCTCTATTCCAGAAGGAAGTACAGTACTGTATCTGGGCCATCTGGTTTCGGCATCGGGTGTTAGCATGGATCCTAATAAAGTAGACACCGTAAGAGACTGACCAGTTCCGAAGAGTAAACACAAAGTTCAGAGTTTCCTGGGGTTATGCTCATATTACCGACGTTTTGTGAAAGGCTTCGCTACTATTGCTAAACCACTACATGAGCTAACGGAAAATAAACGAAACTTCCAGTGGTCGAGAGAGTGTGACCAAGCATTTAAAACGTTGAAGATTGCATTATGTTCGCAGCCAATTCTCGCTTTTCCAGCTTCCAAAGGGAAGTACATCGTAGACACAGACGCAAGCAATACTGGTCTAGGAGCAGTTTTGTCTCAAGTGCAGAACGGTGAAGAACGAGTAATAGCGTATTACAGCAAGACGCTTTCTAAACCAGAGAAAAATTATTGTGTTACAAGGAGAGAGTTGTTGTCAATTGTCAAAGCTTTGGAGCACTTCCATAAATAGCTCTATGGGAGAGAGTTTTCACTACTTGCATGGCTCTTGAAATCTACGCGTTTATCGAATGTGCCAGAAGGATTTCGATGTAACGCGTGTGGCGTACGTGCTACTATACGCATTTTGCGAGAATCTTCTCGAGTGTGCCGGGCTTCGCTCGGGCGTTCGGCCTGAGTCAAGGCCGCAGTTAATTACGTAGTTCACGAGAGATAAGACGCAGTTTGGAAGCTTCTGATGTGTGAGCGTGACTATAAATACTTGGGGTAGCGGCCTTAGTTTTCAGTTCAATGCGAGATATTGGATAGTGCGGTTCGAGAGTATTAGTGCGATATATTTCCAGAGCGGTTCGAGTTATTACTGTGTACGTTCAAGTAGTTATTAGTGAAGTGTTGCGTTTTATAATCGGACGGTATAATTGTAATACAATTGAGTTTTAATATTAGTGGACATTTTATTGCGTGTGAACAATTTTCATTTGATTTGTTGTAGAGGCTGTGTTGTTAATTACGAACTGTTTTACTGTAACAATTAAAGGTGTGATTAGTGACTTAATTGGTGTCTTGTACTTATTTTGTTTCCACTGTACCTACGACGATCGAGTAGACCGTCGTAACAATACTAACCGATGGGAAATGACCGGCAATAAGATGACAATCGTGTACGATGTTATGCATGCCTGAAGCCAGGACATTTTGCTAGAGATTGTAATCGAAACGGGCACACCCAAACGAAGCGGGTTCGTCAGGAAAGGCACTGGACTGTTGAACTAGGGTCCCAAGGGAATCAAGAGGTTTTCGTCCACCATAAATTCAGTACTGTTAGAAATCTTCAATACCAAGTGACCGATGTAATGTGTGAAGAATTAGATGACCAAAATCAAATGTTAATTAATATTACAGTAGGACGAAAGGCCTGTAGATTTCTATTAGATACGGGTGAAATGATATCTGTCTTAAAACCCGGCATTTGTCAAAAGAGAATTCGGGAGAGTAGTATAATTGCGAGAGGAGCAACAGGTGATAAACTTAAAGTGTACGGAGTGCAAAAAGTAGGCGTAACGGTCGGTAGTAATTGTAGAGTATATCATGATTTTGTTGTAGCTGATGTTAAAACGAGGTATGACGGATTAATAGGCGTAGATTTGATGAAAAAACTAGGGATGAGAATTGATTTCTCCACAGAGAATGTGAATGTGAATGTTGGTAATAACATAATTAGTGTAAGCAATACGATAGAGAGTAAATCACTAGGTACAGATGAGGAAGAGCCTGATCAACTCACCGATTCTTCACCTAATACTGCTACTATCGGTAACGCTTTAACTTTGAGTAGTAATGAGAGTATATGTAACGTAGTTACGTGTGAGAATTACTCCATCCCGCCTATGTCCGAGATGCTTGTTCGGGGATGCCTGAGTATGGCAGCAACAGAATTAAGCGCGCGAAACAGTAGAAACAATATTGATAGAATGAGTGTTGGTAAGAGCATCGTTAGCAAATTCCCCGCAGCCACAGGACCTTTTAGCAAAGCCAGTGGCGGAAGTGCAAACCAGGCAATCAATGCAATTAGATAACAGCACTGCAAACATTGACCCTGAATTCAACAGCACAGCTGATACTCCCGCCTGTGTTAATGAAAGTAATCAATCCTCTGTACTTATGTTACCTCCTCGTCCGATAATAAACTTAGCGGATGACGTTGATAGCGATCTTACTGACGAAGAACAAGATGAGAGAGAGGATGCTGAACTGAACGAACGAACACATGCGGATGATACTGTAATAGATGCAGGAGCTCAGGTAGACTTAAATGATAAAGATTGGGAACCACCTCAGACGGTTAGAGTAAGAGATGCCGCGCAAAGCCAATATAACTTACGACCCTGTGAAAACGTAATACCACCTCGTAGGAATTTAGAGTAGAGAAGAAAAGAAATCGGTGTACAGTATGTCCTTAAGGAAGTCTGACTTAATTGTGTAATTTTACAGATCTGCTGCTATGTGGTGAAGCAACCAGCCTTACAGGCAGAGAATGAGCTATCTCGCAGATAGCCAACAATTCACGCTTGGAATGCACAGATCCTTCCCGACCACAGGAATGTAATCTAGACAAAGGACTTGTGTTTATAAAAGAAAGAGATATCCTATTAACAACAGATACTTGGACTATCGTAATTTCTGTAAGCACGGAAGATTATGATAACATTATAGCAAAGATAAGCACCTTACTTGATTACCTAGAGACCCAACAAAACAATACCCAAGTGAATTCCTTGATTCCATACTATGAAATATTCCAGTTAAAAACAAACTTAAAGAATACCCAGAAACAAGTATCTACTTTAAAGTTTTGTTACCCACTAGTAGAGAGAAAAGAGGTTTAATTAATGGTTTGGGAACTGTTTTTAAATTTTTGTTTGGTACATTAGACGATGATGATTATCAGACTTTAAACTCGAAATTAGATTCATTAGAAGATAGAGATGATTCTGTAATTCATGTAGAGTCCGATCGACTCTCTTATATGAAAAAATTAACCACTGAAGTGGAAAGTCACTCAAAAGCTATACTTGATAATATTGGTAAATACTTTGAAAACAACTTCTCAAGAGATAATTGCTATAAATTTTACTATATGGACTGAGATTGAACAAGAAAAGGACGAATAGAGCATCAGTCAAAGATTTCTTCTTTATTTAGAGAAATTTAAATCTAGTAGATACACAATTAATGCAGATGCAAGAGGCATTAGATGTAACTTCAACTGAATGCTTAAGCTCTTTGTTCGTTACACCTGCTAAACTGAATGAAGTTTTGAAAGAAGTAGTTAGTCAACTACCAGTTGGTCTATCATTAGTAATAGACACTGAAATTGATAAGATTTATAATTACTATAGAATATCTAAAGTTCACGATATAGCTATTAAGAATGTAATTAGGTTAATAATAGAGATTCCTTTACAATCTGCTAGAAGCCGATTTGAACTAATTGTTGTAAAACCGCTGCCATATTATGATAAAACGCTGGCTCAATATGTGACAGAGCATAGTGATTCAGTGTATCTTGCTGTATCTAAAAGTAGATTGAACTATGTGATGTTAAACTATGAACAAGTGTTTCAGTGTATTAGATCACCATACGGAATTTGTCCCCTCAGCGTACCACTTGTACGAGAGCAATAGTTGTGCCTTCGCCATGTTTACTGGAGACGAAGCGCAGAGTCATCGACTGTGTAAAAGAGAAGTGGTGGCGAATTACAATAAACCTATAATGTATTCTGGAAGTAATGGCGATTTCTGGATCTATAGTATGCCGAAGCCTACCCGAGTAACGGTTCAATGTTATACTTCACGCAATAGTTTGAGAGAAATAAGTCCGCAAACGCAATTACTAAGCGGCATCGGAATTCTTCTGAATACTCAAAACTGTTATGTATGTTCCAAATACTTCTTGTTACTCCAGCGATCAAAGGAGAAGACTTTTGCAAAAATTCAAACAAATCATGTGGTGATACCACCTATTCCAAAATGTCTTAACGTTTTCTGAATTAAAAACATTCCAGCCAAGTAATGAAACTTCAACTGACAATCTCACTGCAAACATACAAGAAATTTTGAATAATGTATCTGACCCAGTTGATATTATCTCGATAACCGAGCTGCAAAGGAAGCTAGAGCTGATAAGAGCACAGCGTAAACAAAGCTTTACGTCACTCCCATTCATAATAGTATTTCTGTTTATCTTCTTCCTAACCACAAGTGTTGTAGCATTTGTTTGTGGCATACGTCACAACACAAAAATGCGGAAATTATATACAGACACTCCAGCCACTTCTCGCCCAGTGCAGCAGACGGAAGTCATCTATGAGGAAATCCAGGACACACCAAGAGTTCGATTTGTACGTGGCCCAGTGACTCCTGCTACTGGATCGTCATGACTTCTACCGGCACACACACACACACACACACACACCGCAAACCCCCTCCCCCACCCTATAGTGATTAACGATAACAACACGCTCACATAGTAGTAAAAGTAGCAAACAAAAAGTAAACACAACTCTACGAAACTAGTGATACAGTAAAAATTTAGACGTAATATGCAATGGACGGTTAGATTAAGTGAATTTAACAGCAGATTAAAGGATTTTGTAAGATGAAGAGAAAAACATTTTTTTTTGGGGGTAAACGATTTCTTAGTATAAATATAGCTTGTTTGATTGAATATGTATGATGTGAAAAGAACTACCTTATTAAAGAAAGACATATGCTTGAAAATGACAAATAAATTGAATAGATATGTGTGAAATAGATAAGATAAGAATAGATAAGAAATAATTTTAAGTTTGTTATTTTGTTGTTTTATGTTTAGATGTTTTATTTGTTTGTTTGTGTTACAACACTCAGGACACCAGGCTGTTGGAAAAGCAAGGTACTCCGGTACCTTCCTTTTCAAAACGAGGGAGTAATGGAACAAGACGCAAAGTTTCATTATTTAATTTATTATAATTTCGGTATTAGATTTCTTTCTTTCTTTTATCATGAGTGTGAGATAATTTGTTTAAATTTGTCTCACTGTGGTCGTATGTCAGTTGTTAGTAAAAACCACGAAAACCATTACTTCCTATATTCCCAAGCCCGTACAGGAGGAAAGGACCCTTTTAACCTTTTCACAGTCACATCGCCTTGAGTGATGACCTCTCTCCTGATTGGTTGTCCGATGCTCCAGGAGGCCCAGTCCGAACCCTGTGACCCGGGCCTGGTCCCATAGTAACCAAAGTCTATAAAAACTGACAACACAGTGAGATCGCGGTCTTATTGTTCTTATTTGGCTTATTCTGTCATAGTTCACTAGAGAAGTCTTTAACATTGGGGAGCGGATCGGGTGTGTACTGAGTGCGTCTTAGACAAACAAAGTGTTCTCCATCACTCCTCGTAACTACAGCGTGTTGTAAGTACTGAAATGTAATTCTACAAGAGTGTTTAAAAGTGTTTCATGAGTATAATCTAAACATTAATTTTGCTAAATGTTAAATAAAGAAATTTTTATTGTAAAGCTAGACTCTGTAACCAATCATTTCATACAACCTACTCATGTTGCTTAATAATTTGTTGTTGATTCCCCGCTCGGTCACGACAAAATGAAGAGGTAATGGAAAGCTGTAGAGTGGTATTTTACAGATCTTCCAGAATATTACCGCAAGACAGGGTGTTAAGAATTAATGTTTTGTAAATTAATATTTTAGTGGAATTAAATTTGCCAGGATGAAGAAAATAATGATGAGTAAGCGGACTGTAGTTTAATACATTTATTAGGTATAAATGTTACAATTTAATTTCGAATTCGTAAGGTTAGCTAAGCCTTGTACGCATTATGAAATTTGGAAGATCATGTTCGGTTAAAAAATGTTACATTATAGAAGTGAGGCGCAATTACGCAACACTCGAAGCTACATAAATGAAATGTTGTAGGGCCTAAGGCCTACATAATAAGTCGCGACATTAAAGAAATGAAATGACAGCCGAAGGAACAAGCGTAAATCACGTCTGCTGCGTTCGGACGCTTGGAGCACTGTAACGACATGTTCGCAGACGCGAGCATGGCTGGACCTTGATCAGATTAGCCAACCTTTGGATTATACAATTCCCACATTAAATACCAACATTACTGTCCATAACTGCCCGCAAAAATCGAACGATTTTTTATAATACATTTTTTAATAATTTATGTTATAAAGAAAACACAACATGTACGTTCTTACTATAGATATCAACCGTCAGTAGGTTGTCTTGATCATCGACATTGAATGTTAGATAACAATATTATAACATTAAACTGCTCAGAGATAAAACCTCAATAAAGGTTAAACAGGACACAGTTGGCTTGCAAAGTGATTTATACATGAGTATAAATGTGCATGATTTAGCAGTGATGTATACAATACAATACAATACAAAACATGAATAATGAATAATCTGATAATGCTTGATGATGAATAATCGGTGACTCATCTCATGATGGGTCCGATACAAATTGCAAATATTTTATGCAAGTCATGATTGACAGTCCAAGCCAGTCAAGGCCAGCTGATTTATACAGTATTGAATATAAAATGAATAGACAAGATTATTACAAAAGTTATATGCATACAAAAACATAGATTTATCATAACGCTGTAATATAATAATTAAATAGTGCATGCTATACCAAACAATTGCAAGAATGCACAAATAAATTGACATGCGAAAATAGATTATACATTGTTGAATAGTTGCAAGTATATAAACGTAATGACATGTATGTCATAATCACAAACATGAATAATAATATATGTGCAATACATGATCGTAAAATACAAATACAAAATATGTGTAAAAATATATGCGTGGTGCATAATCATAGACAATAGATGCGGGTACAATAATATGTTTTACATAGATACAAAGTACATGATAAAATACAATAGAAATATGTGTGTTGCATAATTACAAAATACATGAATACAAGGCATAATAGTATATAATAGTATAAGTGACAAGTACAGTAAATGTGTTCATACAAAAATGTAATGCATGTGTTGAGCAATTACAAGTAACACATAAAATTTAATAATATATATAAAACTTTTACATATGAACTTACTATTCGTTGTCACTTTCCCAAACGTTTCAAGGTGATGTACCTCTTCTTCAGTGGGAGTATACTGTGCAAAATAAATGTTTGGGAAAGTGACAACGAATAGTAAGTTCATATGTGAAAGTTTTATATATATTATTAAATTAATAAGTGAACGAAGAGGATGAATCAACAAGATAACATAAAATTTATAGAATAGTGAAATAGCAATGCACAAATATTAACAAAAAATGTGCAGCAAATATGCATACATGGTTTGTATAGCTCCAAATCCATGTGAATATTATATAACAAAATCTATAACATAACAAATACCACCAATAGACATGACACATAAACCACTACCAATAGCAAATATAAGTATACAAAGGACATAGTATATGTCTTACAAAATTATCAATACATGTAAATACAAGAATAAGTAAAGTATACCACCATGACAATATAATAAGTATAAATATAATAACATAGTGCATGTTTGTACAATTACAAGATACATGCGTATTTGATATATGAGATACGCTATAATGCGATATCAACATACAAATGTTTGTGACAGCACATATCACCATAATTGAAGTCGGCCAAATTATCAAACAATTAAGTAATGAAAGCTCGTGGCCAGGTAAAACATAACATTGTGCTAAGTAGTTACACTGACATAGTGTCTAGGCCTCGTCCCGCGCTGGCAACAAACATAACTTGTGAATTGGTCTGCGAAAGGTGCCAACAGGAGTACGAACGTCAACTATGATTAAGTTGTCTGGTCCGGGAAATGTGGCTGTGATTACCCCAAATTTCCATGCTAATGGAGGCAAGTTATCCTCGATCAGCAGGACCAGGTCACCAATGGAAACGTTTTCTTTAGCGAATTTCCATTTGTGACGCTGTTGCAATTGGTGTAGATAGTCGCGCGACCATGATTTCCAAATAGCTTGGACAAACTTCTGGAGAAGTTGCCAACGGCCGAGACGAGAGATGGGAACGTGTGACAAGTCAGGATCAGGTATTGCCGTTAATGGTGCATAGATTAAAAAATGGCCAGGGGTAAGTGGCACTGGATCGTTTACATCCGATGAAACGGCAAATAATGGACGTGAGTTTAGACAGGCCTCTACCTGTGACAAAACCGTAGTAAACTCCTCGAATGTGAGTATGGACTTGCCGACAACGCGGCGCAAATGATACTTCAGACTTTTTATACCGCTCTCCCATAGACCACCAAAATGAGGTGACGATGGAGGAATGAATGACCACTTAATACCATGAGAAATTGCAAACGATTGGATTGTTAAGGTGGCATCTTTTTTATGCCAGAGATTGTAAAGGTCATGCAAAACGTTGCGGGCCTTCCTAAAGTTCGTGCCATTGTCAGAATATAACTGGCTAGGTATGCCTCTACGGGCCATGAAGCGACGTAAGGCAGCTATAAACGCATTGGCCGTAAGGTCGGAAACCAATTCCAAATGAATGGCCCTGGTGGCTAAGCAAATGAATAAAGACACATATGACTTGGACAGAGTCCTAGATCTCTGCCCGCCATGACGGATCATGAAGGGACCACCATAATCCACTGCGCAGAATAAAAACGGCCGGGAAGGAGTAACCCTGGGAGATGGCAAAACACCAAGCCTTTGAACTTGATATTTGGCATTAAATCTGAGACATTTGACGCATCTACGAATGATGGAACGAATCACTATCTTGGCGTTAATGACCCACCAGCGTTGACGAAGTGAATGATGGACAAGTTGAGCACCAGCGTGGAGGAGTCGAATATGCTCACTCTCGATTATATGGCGAGTGATGTGAGCCGATGGATGCAAGACAGTAGGATGCTTATTATCATAGGGTAGTTGCGACTGCTGTAGGCGTCCGCCGACACGTATGATGCCAAACTCATCAAGAAATGGGTCCAGAGAAGACAGTTTACTCCTAATAGAGACAGAAGCCCCATTTCGAAGGCAAATAAGCTCAGTAGCGAAGTGGATCGACTGGGATTGCTTTATGAAAAAGTTAAGAGTAGAATGAATTTCGGTAGGGGTAAGAACTCCCGAGATTTTCTCTGCCTTTGAGGGTCTAGTATATTTGATAAATCGAAAGCAATAAGTGTACACGCGGGTCAGTCGGTGCAACGAGGAAAAGTCCTTAGAGAGATCAATAGGTAGGGTAGAAATTAGAGAAAGTTTGGGGGTTTGTTTCTCCTCAACGGAGCATTCAGGAAGCGGCACATTAGAAGGTGAGAAAGGTGAAAAAAGATTGGGTTCAGAAGATTGAGACAGACAAGCGGGACCATGCCACCAAAGCGAACAATCGCGCAAAACGTCAGGGTGACATCCTCTAGAAATAATGTCAGCAGGATTATGTTGCGATTCAATATGATGCCATGTGTGGGTTTCAGTGAGACGCTGAATCTCAGCAACACGATTAGCGACGTAGGTCTTCCACCTAGAAGACTGAGCATGAATCCAATAGAGAGATACCATGGAGTCGGAGTACAGGTGTACGCTATTGACAAAGGAATGGAGAGCAGGGGTGACCTTGAATAGAAGTCGCGATAACAACAAACAAGCACATAGCTCATTGCGGGGTAATGACACCTGTCGTAGTGGAGCCACGCGAGATTTAGAACACAAAAGGTGACAAGAGGCCATTAAATCTTGATAAATAACTCTAACGTAAATGCAACATCGATAACCCTTTTCAGAGGCATCCGCAAAACCATGTAATTCAACTAGCTTGGTCTCAGACTTGCTGCGTATGGAGCGTGGAACAATAATTTTACTAATTAAATACAACTTATCGCATAATGAACGCCAATACGAATATAATTGCTCAGAAATTGGCTCATCCCAACCAAGATTGCACAACCACAATTGCTGCATAAACTGTTTATAAAGGAAAACAATTGGACCAATGAGTCCCAATGGGTCATAGGTACCCGCTATAATTGACAGGATTCTCCTCTTAGAAATACTTGACTCAACTGGAAATGACTTGATGTCAAACAAGAATGAATCTGTAGAGTTGTTCCAAAGAATGCCCAACGTACGCACTTTGCCTTGTTTGTTTAATGGAAGTGATAAATTACTATGCTCAGTGACCACATTTGGTTCATTTGATGCCCATTTGTGTAGAGTAAAGCCATATTGACTCAACAACGTACTTAAGTCAGATTTTAACTTGATTAGATTAGAAATGGTGTCTGCACCGGTCAACAAATCATCGACATAAAAATCATTAATTATAGCTGAAGCAGCGTCAGGAAAAGAAACTTCATTATCCTTACCAATCTGAATAAGCCAGCGAGTTGCCAAGAATGAAGCGCTAGCAGTACCGTATGTTACAGTTCGCAGCACGAAATGTTTAAATTGTTCAAGCGAAGAATTACGCCACAGAATACGTTGGTAATGACAATCGTTATCAGACACTAGAATTTGTCGATACATCTTCTCGATGTCAGCGATCAGAACATAGTTGTGTATACGAAATCGCAAAAGAATAGAGAAAAGATGTTGTTGGACATTTGGACCCACTAACAAAATACCATTGAGAGATAGACCATTGGTAGTTTTAGCCGAACCATCAAAAACGACGCGAAGTTTTGTCGTGGAACTAGAATGTTTGAAAACGGCATGATGAGGCAAATAGTAGGTATTTGAAACATTGGAATTAACAGAACAATCGTCAACCAGCGCCATGTGGCCAAGATCCCTATATTCCTGAATAAAATTTGCATATTCACGCGCAAGCTCAGAATCACGCTTGAACCTACGTTCTAAACTTAAAACTCTCGCTTCAGCGGTAGCATAGGACTCAACCAGCTGGGCATTATCAGACACGAATGGCAGTGAGACGACAAACTTACCTTCATTATTACGATGAGTAGACTTAACAAAATGTTCTTCGCAAACTGAATCGTTAATAATGGGTGCATTATCAAGGACGGTTTCAGTCTCCCAACTTCTCAAGAGACGCTAGAACTTGATCATCGTTGTTTCTTGCCAAGAACGAAACAGCAGGACCCTTAGAATGACAATGCTTAGGCAAATTGCGTGCTAGAATGTAGCCTAACTTAGTTTCTTGTATAACAGGAAAGTTAGGACCACGAACATATTTGTTAGCTTGAATCAAGTCTAAATAAAACTGCGCTCCTAACAGTATGTCTATGTCAGCTGATACATTAAAATGTGGGTCAGCAAGGAAAATGTTATCTGGGATATTAAAATGTTTTATGTCAAAAGATTGTGCTGGAAGTTTGTGGGTCCACGCAGATAAGACTGCACAAGGAGCATCAAAAGTGAACCTTTGATAACGAGAAACAATACGAACTGATACCAAATTAGTAGCGCAACATGTTAGTAACATTAATACCTGAGATTGGTATATTAAATTTAGTTAAGTTAAGGTGCAATTTTTTTGCAAATGATGCAGTACAAAAGTTTACCTGGGACCCTGCATCTAACAAAACTCGTGCAAGTTGCCTGCTACCAGCACGGTCGATTACAAACACGACGGCTGTAGATAAAATAACATTGTTTGCTGATTGAAGCTTAATGAACAATAATTACTACTGCTGGCAGAACCCTGTTTTGACCCATTATTTATATGAAGCAATGTATGGTGTCGTCTAGAACAGATCTTACATGATTGTTTGACCTTGCAATTAGGTGAAAAATGATCTGGTCTTAAACAATTAGTGCAGCATTTATGCTTTAATATAAATTGCCCTCGTTCCGATATGCTTCAATCGCGAAATTTGTCACACATATAAATTGGGTGACTTGCCTTGCAGCATGGGCATAAATAATTATTTGAAATCGAATGATAACTTTTAAATGCAGTGCTGCCAGCAGAGTTTCGTAACTTAGGTTTTTCAGACTTATTATTAAATTTTAAAATTGGTTTGTTAAGCTGCTGTCCAGCTTCTATCGGTAACGTGTTTTCTAATAATTGTCTACGGGCATTTAGAAACTGTATAAAACTCTGAAAATTAGGAAGATTTTCAGAATCTATAGATTCTTTCCATAATTTAAAGGTGGAATGATCAAGTTTTGCTGACAATAGCTGTATAGTAATGAGTTCACTGACAATTGCATAGCTGTCAGAGAATTGACAGAAGACGTTATTGTATTTATAAATTCTGCTAAGCTCTGTACAGAGTCCTTGGTTGTAGACTTCACTTCTAATAAATTTTGAATATAATATTTAGCTAATATGAATTTATTGTCATATCTAGCGGACAGTAAACTTAACGCTATTGAATAGTTTTCATTACAAATAGGCAAAGCCTTGATTAGATCTAGTGGTTCATTTTTGAGAGATGAATATAAGTAATGTAGTTTTTGCACTGAAGTTAAGTCAGATCTAGCATGTACCAAGTCTAAAAATATCGAGTAAAAGTGCTGCCATTCGAGAATGTTGCCTGTGAAGCAGGGAAAACTTATAGGTTTTAATTGAATGTTACTGCTTAATGTTTGAGATTCAGTCTGGATGTTAAAAGTGTCTATTAGTTGTAAGATGTTAGCCTCGGTTGAATATAAAAGCTCTTCAACCTCGACTCAGTCCTCTTGGGCAGCATTTGTAGGAGTTAGGTAACACGCGGATTTTTATGTACTGGTGTTGTCTATGAAGCTCAATGACGACGACGAAAGAAATGTTGAATAAATCCCGACACGGTCGGATCAGCGAACATACTGAATCGCCCGTGATGGCCAGAAATTGAAGTAAAAAAAATGATGAGAAGCCGCTCGGTAGGGTATAAAGTTGTGAAAGAAGGTTAAAATGATGAATCCAGGCGCGGAGTGACCAAAAAAATGTTAAGAATTAATGTTTTGTAAATTAATATTTTAGTGGAATTAAATTTGCCAGGATGAAGAAAATAATGATGTGTAAGCGGACTGTAGTTTAATACATTTATTAGGTATAAATATTACAATTTAATTTCGAATTCGTAAGGTTAGCTAAGCCTTGTACACATTATGAAATTTGGAAGATCACGTTCGGTTAAAAAATGTTACATTATAGAAGTGAGGCGCAATTACGCAACACTCGAAGCTACATAAATGAAATGTTGTAGGGCCTAAGGACTAAATAATAAGTCGCGACATTAAAGAAATGAAATGACAGCCGAAGCAACAAGCGTAAATCACGTCTGCTGCGTTCGGACGCTCGGAGCACTGTAACGACATGTTCGCAGACGCGAGCATGGCTGGACCATGATCAGATTAGCCAACCTTTCGATTATACAATTCCCACATTAAATACCAACATTACTGTCCACAGGGATTGAATTATTAGAGAAGCGTTGGACCAAGTGTATTGAATTTGAGGGAGATTATATAGAAAAATAAACTCATTTTGTAACAATTAACTTGTTTTTACATTTCCATTCTGCGAACTTTTCAACTATCTCTCGTAAGTAACTACACACAACAAAAAATAGTCAAACTCTGACGTCTTTCAATTACTGTCCAAAGTAGAGGTAGGCTAAACTGTTATTTTAAAATAATAGGTATGAAAATACGGTTCCAAAAAATAACAGGTACAAATACCTGTTATTATATACTAATTATACATAACATGTATTATCCTTTGTAAGTAACTCGTTGAGTTTCCTGCAGGTCTCCTATGTAATATCTTCAAATAAATACACTGCAAGTAGGTTTATTTTCACCTAGATACACCTATTAATGTATTAATAAACCTACTTGCAGTGTATTTATTTGAAGATATTACATAACCTATATTACTTCCATGTTCCATAAGGAAATGGAAGTATGGTGATGGCAAAAAAAAATCGTGTTCGAGATTATTGCAGATTCTGATTGTACTACCCTCAAAACATGAAAAAGTCATTTTTCGAAAAGTGTCTGTGTGTGTGTGTCTATCTGTAGATTTTTTTGTATGGCAAACGATAACAGCCGCAAATTCAAACAGAATCAAATAATTTTTTGCATACAGCCCTGATTTGTAGAGTACTCAAGACCTATTGCTTTGGTGAAGATCGGTTAACGGAAAGGGGTAGTTTACCTGCAACTTTTTTTTAATCAAGGGTAATTGTTTTCTATGTCAATCGATAACAGCCGTAAATTCAAACAGAATCAAATAATGTTTTGCATACAGTCCTGAATTGTAGAGTTCTCAAGACCTATTGTTATTGGTGAAGATCGGTTAACGGAAAGGGGTAGTTTACCTGCAACGTTTTATGTTTTAACAAGGGTATTTTCTATGGCAAACTATAACAGCCGCAAATTCAAACATAATCAAATAATTTTTTGCATGCAACTCTGAATTGCAGAGTTCTCAAGATCTATTGTTTTTGGTGAAGATCGGTTAAGGGAAAGGGGTAGTTTACCTGCAACATTTTGTTTTAACAATGGTAATTTTTTCTATGATGAACGATAACTGCCGCACATTTAAACAGAATCAAATAATTTTGTGCATACCTTCCTCAATTGTATGATTGAGGATCGTTGAAGATCGGTTAAGGGAAAGGGGTACCGGTAGTTTACCTGCAACATTTTATGTTGTAACAAGAGAACGTTTTTCATGAAGAACGATAACTACCGTAAATTCAAACAGAATCAAATAATTTTTTACATATGTGCTTGAGTTGTAGAGGACTCAAGGCTTATTGATGTTGGTGAAGATTGGTTAGGGGGAAAGGGTAGTTTATCTGAAACTTTTTTTGTTGTAACAAGAGTAAAGTACTTAATTTTGATAAATAAAGTATCCTGATAAGAAGATCTTAATAATCCACTGTAGAAACGTAGATGAAATATCTGTAAATGAAGAGGCTAGTTGAACGGGGTGGGGGTAATTTCCTATAAATGAGAATTATAGTTGAAGGGGGAGGGGATAATGTTTTGTATATGTAGGCCTACTACGTTATCGGCAACAAAGAAGTAGTTTGTTGTTAAAATTCCTTCCCGTCCTGTTTGGCCGTAGACCAAAGTTTTCTGCAAAACCAGATGTTTCGGCAGTGCCATTGACTTCCATCATCAGTGAAAATCGAGGTGATAACGTGAGGTGGTATACGTTAGTGACCACAGTACTGTGGTTAAGGCTGAAGCAGTAAGTAGAAAGAAGTAGTTTCTATGGAAATATTTCATTTCGAAAATGATTTTAAATATAAATCTTAGAACATGGAAGTCATGTATGGTTCTCCATACCAATATTCATAAATAAAGTATCCTGATAAGAAGATCTTAATAATCCACTGTAGAAACGTAGATCAAATATCTATAAATGAAGAGGCTAGTTTTATAGTTCTATAAATGAAAATTATAGTTGAAGGGGGAAGGGATAATTTTTTAAGTGTACTGTGTTATCGGCAACAAAGAAGTAGTGTTGTTAAAATTTCTTCCCGGGCTGTTTGGGCGTAGTCCAATGTTTTCTGCAAAATCAGACGTTTCGGGAGTGTCATCGACTTCCATCATCAGTCAAAATCGAGTGCAATAACGTGAGGTGGTATACGTTAGTGACCACAGTACTGTGGTTAAGGCTGAATCAGTAAGTAGAAAGAAGTAGTTTCTATGGAAATATTTCATTTTGAACATGATTTTAAATATAAATGAAATCTTAGAACATGGAAGTCATGTATGGTTCTCCATACAGATATTTATATAATTTGTTATAAGAAATAAATTGAAACTAAAAGTATTAACAGTGTTACTTTATACTGTGACTTTATTAAACTATTACTGTTTAAAATAAAATAAGAAACATGAGAATTTATAGGCCTGTCTCTCTTTGGGAATACTAATTTAAGTTTTCACTGTGAGTAAACAAACTAACATTGGTTAGATAAATCAGTTGCGAAACTCAGGCAATGAAATTTAGAATAGCACAACAAATAATGTGAAAAAAACATCAGAAACATATAATAATAACATAACAGTAAGCTACAAGAGTGAATGAGAATAAACATGATTTAAACCGATTGCCCTTATAAAAACACAACCTAAACAGTTTGCGGTAAAATTTCATTAGATATCTCCTCTTATATTATTTTATTTTCTTATCAGGTAGTACTCGATAAGAATGCAGAAGACCGAAGTGGTACGTTGTTCCCGAAAGGTACCACTGCTAGTAGATTAACTGTGCAACTGATAGGTCCTGGGCAAAAGCACAAGTTGGGCAAATAATGGAAACTTCCAACCATATCATAAATCAATCATGAATGTTTTACAGTCTCCAAGAAATTCAGATAAACTTGTAGCTTTCTCTTCTTATTACCTTGTTTTATTGATGGCCTTCTAATAAGTTTAGTAAATTCTTCTCTTCATCAGATCGTGTATTTATCTTAGGCTGCAGTTTGACCATTTACACCTAAATGTGTTATCTGTTATGGAGTTTATTTTTATTTCTTTACTAAGTGGAAACTACTATTAGTCAAATGATAAGTAAAGTGATAGAGACAAAAATTCAAAATCAGCAGTTTAGATAAAAGAAACAAATTTACGAAAACATCTTGTTTTTAGGGTAGCCTTATCAGATCAGTAAAGATTTAATGAACAGGACTAGATAAAGTGCATAAATTACCATTACAACAATCTCATCATTAATGTGAGATGTACAGTGAAATTAAAATCACATTAACAAACGTATAATGTATAGCACAACAAATAATGTGAATAAAAACGTCAAAAACATAATAACAACATAACAGAACGCTACAAGAGTGAATGAGAATAAACATGATTTAAACCGATTACCCTTATAAAAACATAACCTAGACAGTTTGCAGTAAAATTTCATTAGATATCTGCTCTTAGTGGGCTATCAACTATTATCAGCCACTCTGTAGGTTATAACACAACATAATTTGTTTTCCAAATTTACCAAGTTGGTGACTAGTATAATATATAATTTATTATAATCTGTATTATATATCTGCATAACACACGAGAATAAACGTAACATCAGTCTGAATTTTGTTCATTTATTAAAAACAGCTTCGTCTCTTTGCGCAACATGAAGTATTCAGGACCAAAAAGTGGCTTCTTACTAGTTTGTACTCAAAATACTCCTGATACTAGTTGTTCCTAAAATACTAGTGTTCCTCGTGATACGCCTAGTATTTGTAATAATCGTTTACTTGTTGTTCCTTGTGTATCGGTGATACCCCTAGTATTTGAAATACTCGATTACTTGCTGTTCCTTGTGTACCAGTGATACGCCTAGTATTTGGCCTTGGCATATTCGTTTACTTGTTACTTGTGTATAGATGCATAGGGGCGTGCCTCGACGCGGAACAGCGAGGCCGCAAATAACAGGTATTTCAACATTTCAGTCACGGTTACATCTGTTCCACAAAACTATCATTCCAAAATACCTGTTACAGGTATATCATCCCACCTCTAGTCCCAAGTCTACATTGGCCAAACAGAACAGGATTTCCACGCATGTGGAACAGTTCTTGCTAATTGAACACATGAGAGATATTAAAAACATATACCCAAATTCTAATTTTATCACACACACATATATACACTACAGCATAGAATATCCATACCTCTCGGGATGAGGATCCGTTCGGATAATCGATATTTTGGATAATAGAGCATAAATTGAAAACATTATTTCCCTTTACAAAAACAAAGGTTTTTATTACAAAATCGTTAAAACATACTCTTATATAATTACAGCAACCTGTATTTTGTACTGTAATGTATTACTAAGGCTAAAAATCATTTATTTAAATCTGAGTGTAATTAATAAAAACCAAAAGTTAATTTAAACAAAATTACAGTTTAATGACAAACACTGTACAATAAAATTAATTAAAAATTATAAAACAAAACTTACAGTACCATGGATTTACACTTTTTTGAAGAATTGTTCTATCACTGTTTGCTTCAAACCGATACCCCATTTTCTTGCTGCTAAAGACTGAAGTCGTTTAAGATTCATAAGCTGAATACAATCTATCTCGTCTTCTGTTTTGGCCCACTTTAGAACAGTCTCAAGTGTGTCAAAGGCTTTTGCTGTCGTCGGTGATTTTGTATTAGTAGCATTTTCTGTGTTGTACGTTTTTCTTTTATAATAAGAAAAAATGGTTTGTTAAAATTATCAGCACTTTCAAAATTAGCAGAAAAAATTAGTACAAAAAATTAAAGTTTAATTTTAATTTATCATGTTTCTAGTAAAATTTTATACCTGAATTAGAATTTACTTAGAATATTTTAACAAAACTATTGTTGGAACCTAAGGAGACCCCAATCAATGAAAAGATTAGTCACTAATGTGGGGGGTGTCAAGCTCACATCACTGTCATTAAAATGTTTGCATTGATTTCAGTAACAAGTAACAGACTACACAGTGGCCACACTTTTTCCTGTGGCTCTTGATTTGAGTTCAGAATTTTGTTTGTAATAACTACAGAAAAGGACTTTCTCATTAAATGTGACTCTTCTGTTGAAGTTAAGAAAATTCTCTTTTATCTCATCTATAATATTATTTATATAAAAATAGCGTTTGGCAAATACATGTATAGGCCTACCTGTTTATTAGCCTTCAACTTGTCTGCAAGAGCTTAGTTAATTCTATCAATTACTTGACAATCCTGGTCAGTCTGTAACCGTCTATTACACATTATAGTAGATTAAACATGATTTATTTGTTAATTATTATTTTGTAAAGTTAGTTTTATGAATATTCAAATACAGATTTAAGAATAACACACAGACATAGATTTGGAAGGCAAGTACGGTAAGTAAATTAGTCTACATTAAAGGGAAGAAAAATAAAAACGTAAGTCGTTTGATTTCCATTACTGACCTGTATATTATTAGTCTACTTCTATCACTTGTTTCTACAGGAATGGATCTGTCTTGACAACTGAACAAGGAAGTGTAGCCTATGCGTTTTAAATTTGTAATGGAAATATGGCTAGACGTAAGCAGACATACTGTAACGTTAATTACTGTTTTCTCAATTTGTTTACCTTAGTTGACAAACAAACAGGTATGTTTACCTCCGAATTCCGTATGCCATCTTGCATTACTGCCAACTTCTGAAATTTATACTTACTCGGTCCAGAGTTCGTTTAGACGTATTTAGAGAACAGAATGGATTCTTGGATTTCGTTGTCCATGACGTGTCCGTTACTTAACTAAATATCACTATAATATTGACGACTCGGAACACTAAGTTTTTTATAAGTAAAAACGTAAAGTTTTACCTTACAGCCTAAACCGGCTTTCACCTATAGAAGGCTTCATCAATACCACCGTATCATAAAAAGATAAAAGGTTCTATAATATTGCAGATAGTAACAAATTAAATTCAGAAGTAGATCAAGGTATAATGATAGGCCTAACAACCAATAACATTGTATAGTAAATCAGATCAGAAAGGTTAGGTAAAGAAATTAGTAACAAATACTAAATACAATATAATGAGTTAGTAGAAGTTAATAATGATTAATAATAACGAATAAATAAACTCAAATTAAACAAATTATTATAATGCCATAGTGCAATGATACCGATAGATAATGTTTGGTGTAACGGTCCAAATTTGTGGGTATTTTTATTTGATTTCATTTCGGGGATTTATAAAAAATATTGTGTAAGTTTTATTCCATTGTGACAGACCACGTGTAGAGAACAGTGTTGTAACGAAGCAGCAACGCAACATGACGTTGCGAAATCGGTAAAGGAATCTGCACCACCCTAGATTTCCAAGAACTTTGCTTATGTGTGGCCATGCGCCTGTGCGAGCGACACAGGCATACGCTCGGAGTGACGCTACTTCAAAAACCAACATGGTCAGGGAACCAATTCTATTCACTTTCATCGAGTGAAACGGCGGATATGAAATATAAGGTCCGCCTCTTTTGTGACATCAAGCCAGAAGCGCCTAAATATCGTCGGCGCACACTACAGAAGAAACCACTATGTATCATGCTCATAGCCAACAAACTGCAACACTTCAGGCTATGAGCGTCGACGAAATTCGTTCGGCCGGGCATCAATATCCGCCCGCTTGCAATAGATGCGTTACGCAGTCCACGTTAGGCAGTATCTGATGAAGCCTTCTATAGGTGAAAGCCAGTTTAGGCTGTAAGGTAAAACTTTACGTTTTTACTTATAAAAAACTTAGTGTTCCGAGTCGTCAATATTATAGTGATATTTAGAACAGAATGATTATTTTTAAATAAATAATGAATCTAGCCCAGTTTAATTTAACATTTAATACTTTTATTCGTTAATAAAATTTTTAAATCAATATGTGATTTTCGTTACCAAATAATCCATTTTTTTTTTTTTTTTTTTTTTGTCTGACCCACAATCTTATCTCCCTTCCCTAATTACATTTTACTATTTATTAATACACATGAAGAAAAGCTATACCAAATAGAAATCATTCTAAACCTAAATTCCGCAAACCAGCGCTTCTTTTTATGATATAATTTTCACCCCATGCACACACACACACACACTCACCCCGTACCCTTATGAGATCTCAATTTTGTAGTTATTAATTTTTTTTTAACAAAACCAGAAAAACATGATATTGAATTTTGTTACCCCTTGTTAAATTTATTTTACCCCCCAAATTTTACTCATCTGAAATTTAGTCCAAAATAGTCCAGCCTCCTTACGTATTTTCCGTCACTCCGCACATTTTTCTTTCTTTCACTTTTTATTCACTATTTATTCTGAAACTGTTAGTTCATTCAAACTACCTTTAAAAACTGATTTCTTTCATATTTTAACATTTTAAGTTACGGTATAGTTACATTCTTTTGTACGGGCGTTCCGTAACTTTTGTAGTTTCAACGCAGTTTATACGAAACGGGCGAGCATGGCCCGCGTCCGCCGTCGCTAGATGTTGGATGACGACTGTCATTGTTAAATCTAGCGCAGACTGCTGTTGCCGCGGACACTCCTCGCATTCCTACGGGTTCGGTTTGGCTTATGGCGTCGTATGTTGCTTTGTCTGACATACAAAGTTCACAGGTCAGATGGCTAAAAATAACTGTCTCCAGCGGATTGATCGCCCGACCTTGACACTAATTCGTGTATATTATTTCCACAATCACATTTTCAAATAATACTTTACATTTTACCAAAATATCCCTGGGTGGGTTGACTTGTCCCGTTACAATACCCTGAGTTGTAGAAAAGTCTTTGATAGAGTTTAACAAATATCTGATTATATTGGATAAACCCGATCATGAAAAAAGGAACAAAAAAATGACTGGTACATAGAAGATGAAGAACAGCTTTAAAGAGTTTGCGTCCTATTAAGATTAAAACCAATCAATATCCAAGAGAATTACAAGTCTTAAATACAAGATCACAGTGGAGGTGATAGATGTTTATGGATCATAAGTGTGGAATGTACATAAAAGAAATAGGGAAAGGTTAGGTTCGGTTAAAATTGGGTGCTGGAGGAGAAGTTGTAACTCAACAAGTGGCTAGTCATGGTTGGAAATGATGAAATAAGGAGGTGAACTGGAATGGATATAAATATTACAGGAACAGTCGAAGTTAAGAAAAAAAATGTTATTGCCACCTACATAAAGTGCCTGAAATGAAGAGTTCTAAGCAACTGTTGAATAAACACAACAAGAAGAAGTAATGGTAGACCATAAATTTCCGGGATCAATGGCATATAAACTGTTATGAACAGCAGGGGTTTTCAAATCACAGGCTGTGAAGACAGAAAATGTTGGCGGATATTGAGATGTGGCAGACACTGAAGCCTGTATCACGCTATGCTACTAAATACCTGCTACTACATTTTATGAGTATTTCTATGATCATATTTGGCGATTTCTGCCTTATGCATTATGTCTTTCGACTTTTATTATTAATTAATTAACGAGCATCATGGCGAGAAAACTCCTGCGCGTGTCAGCATTAGTAACAAAATCCAGCAGTTTTCAATAAAAAATCATTTCATGAGAAATTTATACAGTCCACTTTAATTCACTTCCAAACCAGCCCTCTTTATTCAGCGTTTCTAAGAATATCTCAAGAGACTTCAAGAGCTTCCAGTACACAACGTTTGGTCCTCCAAACCGGATATTATTTTTGCCTTACGGGCATTTCTTGGTCCACAAGCGACCGCATTTTCGTCCACAAGCGACAACATTTTGGTCCACAAGCGACCGCATTTTTGTCCGCAGCGACAGCATTTTCTGGTCCACCGATCCGGATTTTATTTTCACCTTAAGGGCAACATTTTGGATCATCATTTCAAAATATTTCATTTAATGGGCATAAAAAGCCTGTGTCCCAAACAAGCTTCAGAATCCAAATATTTTCAAATTGAGATTGCTGGCCGTGGCATGTCCCTTGTTGCCGCAAAGACGACCTCCAGAAGTCACACGCAAGATACAACAGAGCATCAGATCTGACATGACAGGAAACGGCAAGACAGTTATTCAACAGCAGCAAATTCCACAACGGTAAATCACGCTGAGATACGACGACAACCTTCATCCAACCAGCACGAACAGGCGGGGCACCAACATCACAGGATTGACGGACGGGATCAGAGCGGAGCCAACAGGACCGAAGCAGTTCTGAACACGCCAGGACTCCACGTGATTATAAACTTTCATTTATCAATATAATTGTTCATACAACACATGAATATACAATCTGAGTAACACTTTATATTTAATATGCTATCATTGATACTTTTATGTACACATATGTCATTATAATATGAGCATATTTTCATAACTGCTTAATAACTCATTAGAAGTTCAAGTGTCGAGATAAAGTTATATGTATTATTATTTAAATTCATAATTTCAATAACGCTGATGGCTGTTTTTAAAAAAAAAAAAAGATAATAAGTATAGGTCATAGTAAGTAATGTGTTAAGCTGTATGACGATCAATAGCTCCCGCATTGTATCAAATTTTATCAAAATTACGTCAATTATTCACCTACTCTGCGCTTAAATTCTTTTAAATTACATTTTTTAATCGCAATCATGGCTGATGTAAAAGCTCATATAAAGAAACGGGGCACTATCAAAGCTTCTATATCCCGCGTGAACACGTTCGCGGATAATTTCGATCCGGAAACCAGCGACCATCACGCACTAAAAATAAAGCTGCGGCATTTAATGGAATTATCCACTAAATACGATGATATTCAGTCTCAAATTGAATCCGATGACGCTGATTTCGCATTAGCAAGTGATAGAGTCCAGACTGAGGACGATCTTTGCAGCATCGAATGCAAGTTGCAACACATGTTAGAGCAGGTGGAACAGGTGAATCAAAAACCGCTGATTAATACCGAAATCACGCCTCTTAAAACCCCCCCTATACAGTTGGAACCGATCAAATTACCTCGGTTTTTCAGGTAGCATTATTGAGTGGCAACACTATTATAACATATTTCTCGAATTAATACACGCCAGAACCGATCTGACGAATATTCAAAAGCTACACTACTTGCACTCGTCATTAAGTGACGAGGCGCTGAACGTGATAAAATCGCTGCCAATTACTCATGAAAACTATGTGGTAGCTATTGATCTACTAAAAAACAGATATGACAGTAAGTTGATTGTCTCAGCCCATCATGTGGAGAATGTCTTTGGTGTGCAATCGGTTCAACACGAGTCCAAAATTAGTATTTCCCGATTTATTGACGAGATAACCGCTAATATCAATGCGTTAAACGCCTTAAACTTACCCGTGAATAAATTTGAAATTATTCTTATTCATTACTTGGCCCAAAAACTCGATAGTTTTACGCTTCGACTGTAGAAAGAAAGTTTGTCAGAAGATCGATTTCCTAACTTTAATAATTTCATAAAATTTCTAAATACACGTAGACAGTTACTGCAAAATCTCGACAGCGCAGCCACTTCAACAAGCAAGATAAACGTTTGCGATAAGGCTCATTATCGCAAGGTAATTAAACCGGTGAATGCGGCCAAAGCAGCATTCCACTCCCATGTCGGAAATAATCTATGTCAGCTGTGCAAGGGTAAACACAGAATTACTGATTGTTTACAATTTATAACGCTTACTATATACGAGAGAAAAAACATAAAAATAAACTCTGTCTAAATTGCTTGCGCCCAGGCCACGATAGCGCCCACTGCCCATCTAAATTTTCTTGTAGAACGTGTGCGAAACGTCATCATACCATGATTCATATGCCTAACAAGAACGGATCGTCTAGTAACAACCAGTGTTCGCTAAAATTACAAACAAATAAGTCCATATTATTATCTACCGCAGTCTGCATGACAACTGATCATGCAGGTAGAAAGCACCCGGTTAGAATTTTACTGGACTCTGGTTCGCAGGCTAACTTCTGTACCATGGATTTCGCACGCCGAATGGGTCTGAAACTAATCAAATCTCAACTGCCCGTAACGGGTATAAACAATTCATTGTCCCAAGCTGACTTCAGTACCAGAGTAAGGTTACAGTCTCGCTATAAACATTTTAGTTTAAATATACATTGCGCTGTGCTTCCCAACATCACTAATAATCTCCCGGTGGAATCATTTGATGTCGCATCTTTAAATTTGACCAAGAGCATATTTTTAGCCGACCCACAACTCAACTTCTCGTCGCAAGTCGATTTATTGCTCGGTGCTCAATATTATTTGCAGTTAATTGAACCTACCAAATTTATCCGTGGCCCACATTTTCCCGTAATTCAGGAGACAAAACTAGGATTCATTCTCGCAGGTAATTTGCCGTTTAATGTCGACATGACGAAACTGGTTTCATCCTTTATGGTACGTGATAATGATAGTGAAATTTCCTCGCAACTAAAGGAATTTTGGAAGTTGGATGAGGTTTCTATTCGTGATGCCTCCGCTGAGGACTCGGCATGCGAGAATCATTTTGTGTCCAATACTGTCCGCAATGACGATGGCAGATTTGTGGTATCCCTGCCTCGCAGGTCAGACAAGTCTCATTTAGGCGATTCTCTCTCCAGCGCTATCCGCGAATCTCAATCACTGGAACCCCTGGTCCAGCAGAAGCGTAAACGTAAACGTAATCGGATTTTACACGCTCACTCACACGAGTCATCGTCATGGCCCATCAGTGCCTTCGATACTCATTCCCCTGCACTTATCCCGATCTGGAACAAGAACGACGCAAGCAGGCCCAAACCTCACTAATTGTAGCTTCATCCACCTCCAGTTATGTTGAAAATTACTCATCCCTTACAAGACTTATTCGCGTTTTCTCATATTGCCGTAGGTTTATTCGTAACTCTAGGCTCCCCGTTGCAGACAGGGGTACTTCCTTTTTGTCAGCCCAGGAGTTGCATGATACTCTTTTGGTTTTTATTCGCAAGTCTCAGCAATTGCACTTCGGCATTGAGGTTAAGGAAGTTGAGGCACATCGCTGCATCCCAAACAGCAGTAAAATTCTCTCACTCAACCCCTTCCTTGATGAGTCAGGTATATTAAGAGTGGGTGGACGTCTGCAGCTCTCCCAGCTTAATTACGCGAGCAAACATCAAATAATTTTGCACCCGCATTCTCATCTCACCAAGTTAATCATAGAATACGAACATCTTCGTTTATTGCACTCTGGTGTTCAATTAACCCAGTTTTCTCTGAGACAGAAATATTGGATCGTTAACGATAAATCCTATATACGCTCGGTGATACATAAATGCATCACTTGTTTCCGTTACCGTGCCAGGGGCGCGAACCAATTATTGGGACAGTTACCCCCTTCCAGGGTCACGCCTGCTAAGCCATTTTCCCAATCGGCTGTCGACTACGCCGGTCCCGTACTTATACGTCATGGCGGGCAGCGCTCAAAATCGACGTCGAAAGCGTATATTGCGTTATTTGTATGCATGAGCACTAAAGCCATTCATTTGGAACTTGTATCAGATCTTACCTCAGACGCCTTCTTAGCGGCCTTAAAACGGTTCATCGCGCGTAGAGGTATTCCCACTCAGATATTCTCAGACAATGGTACGAATTTTTGTCGTGCTAGCAGCACGTTACAGGAATTGTACAGGCTTTTAAAATCTAAGGGATTTGAGCAAGCAACTCAGGAGTTTTTATCAGTTCCCAGGGCATCAAGTGGTCCTTTATTCCACCCTCTGCCCCTCATTTCAGCGGTTTGTGGGAAAGCGGAGTAAAAAGTGTAAAATTTCATTTACGTCGCGTGATTGGCTGTACCGTTTTGAATTTCGAGGAGTATTCTACCATTCTAACCCAAATAGAGTCTTGCCTTAATTCACGCCCTTTATTCTCTATATCAAATGATTTTAGGGACCCTGAACCGTTAACTCCCGCTCATTTCCTGGTCGGTTCTCCACTTACGGCACTCCCGGAGCCCGACTATACCCAAGTCAGTATTAGTCGTTTGGGCAGATGGCAGCTGCTACAAAGATTCACACAATCCATCTGGAAACGATGGTCTAAAGATAAAGATTATTTGCACCAGTTGCAGCAGCGCAACAAATGGCGCACCACTTCAAGGAATTTAACTGTCGGACAGCTCGTCCTCATTCTAGACGATAATTCCCCCCCCCTTCAATGGTAGCGCGGGGTAATTACAAATGTTTTTGCGGGTCAGGATTCAATAGTGCGCGTTGCCGAAGTTCGCACCGCACAGGGTATCCTACGTCGACCCATCCATAAATTATGCCCCCTTCCGGTGGCATCAGACTAGCCGCATGAGCATCATACGGCGCGTACCAGGAATGTGAACTTGTCGCATTGCCTTGTATCACTCCTGGGACATTCCCGGGGCGATCATACAATCCAATTTTATTATTATTGTAATTATTATTATTATTGTCGTGTAGCTATTATTGCAATAGTTACTACGCCATTATTGTATCAATCATTATGTATTTGTCATTGTGCTATTATATGATTATATATTTTTGAACTTTTTGGGAACTATTATTTTAATCTTATTGTATCAATTATTATGTATTGTCATTGTATTTTCCAATGGTTATGTACTGTGGAATTGTTACATCTTTTCATTGTATTATTGCTTGTTACTTATTATTGAATGCTTTGTGATAATTATTGGGTATTATGTGGCATAAATTAATGTGTCTACTTAATTATTTTATTATTGCCCATTACGCCACGTTATTATGTGTTTGGTAATTTCATTGTCAGTTTTTTATGACTACAAAATTAGAATCATTATGTATTTTGTAATTATCACATGAATTTGTTATGTTAGCCACATTATCACTATTAATTGTCTAGCTGTCATTGCTCTGTGTTGAACATCCCAATTGTTATGTTGTTGTTTTATTAACATGTAAATTCAATTACTATGTATTATTAACTTTAAGGCATGAATTACAAAATCGCCCCGATTTTGTGCGGGCAGTATGTTCAGACTTTGAACTGGTAAACTATGTACTTTAAATACTACAATGCGACACGCGCAGATGACGTCACGTTTTTCTTATCTACCGTCTACAGCTGGCTCAGACGGGCTGTCTGTAGCGGAATTTTCGTTAGTTGTTTTAAAGGCTCCGAGTCGATCACTCGTAATATTCCCAGCCGCGGCTACTGGCTTTCATTATTTAATTATTATTATGTGCAACATGCACTGATCATATTTGGCGATTTCTGCATTATGTCTTTCGACTTTTATTATTAATTAATTAACGGGCATCATGGCGAGAAAACTCCTGCGCGTGTCAGCATTAGTAACAAAATCCAGCAGTTTTCAATAAAAAATCATTTCATGAGAAATTTATACAGTCCACTGTATCCTAAGGAATTTAATTCACTTCCAAACCAGCCCTCTTTATTCAGCGTTCTAGGAATATCTCAAGAGACTTCAAGAGATTCCAGTACGCAACAGTAGCCGCCATTTAGTAGTGGTTAGTACAGCAAAGTCCATAGTTGTGTAGATTAGTTTGATGTTAAAAAGTATTGTGCAGAACGTCATCTGTGAGTGTGCGACATGAGGCTTTGAGACACCTGTTGCTGATTGGTGTTAGAGCTTAGTAAGGAGCTGCTGCATAACATCAGGAATAAAAATAAATGCATGTTGGTTTGGGAATTGATATGTAGAATGGATAAACTCTGGGAACTTCAACAACACTAATCAGAGAGCTTGGAATTGAGGACCCCCAATCATACCACATTACATCATGCGGTTAGGCTTACCAAAGTTTCAGGAGTTGCTAGATTTAGTGTCACCAAAATAAATTTGGTTTGTATGTTGTCTTCTGTTGTGGCAATACACTTTCAGAATGTTTAATTTTATTCAGTTCATTATGATAAGTACCAAAGAGTGTTTTAATTTTGTTTCTTAAAGCATCTCCCTTTGCTGGTAATCAGGGAGCTCCAGCTCATCTAGCAACCAAGTGAAAGCAGTTTTATCGTGTCGTGTTTCAAATACTCTGTGGATGTAATGTCCCACAGATAATCATATTTTCTATATTGCGACAATACAAGCATATGCTGTAATGTGCATGTATTAAATAAAATAAATATTTAAATTAATTTTTGTAATATGTAATAGACAAGCAGGTTGAAATTGGAAGCTGAATTATGAACAGTAATCAACAGGAAAACATCACGCGATTGCCGCTGAGAGCGTGTACACAAGTAAATAGTGTGTGTGCGTGAAGCCTGTTCAAGCCTGAAAGTTTGCAATCTCACCCCAAATAGATACTAAATTAAAGTTTTATTTAATTATAAGCAAACCGTAAATATTAGAAAGATTGTAAAGACTTCTAAAAATGCATAAAAATCAGACACGTGTGCAGTGCGAATTCTATGTAATTATGACGTTCAGTGCGAATTCTGTGAGATTTATAGAGCCTAGTAATTACACTAATGATGCGATCATTATGATAATTACATATAATATGTGTAGTTAAATTAGACAATGTTAGATCACCTTGAAATCCACATTAGACATAGCAATTGGCGAAAATGTGCGAATATGTGAAATTCGACGAGAGTGGGGGAACAGACGCCGTGGACAGTTTCTGACTTGCAGAATTCTGTGACGACAGGTATGGTTTTTTTGGTAAATATAAATACGAGCCCAGGAGAGCCAAATTTACTTTTCAATCAGTTTTCAATTGCAGCGGTACGCTATGTCCGTCAGAGACGCGAAATTTTAATTACGTCAGACATAGTTAGACGCTATGTCCAATATCGACAAGATCTTTTGTTTATAAACTGTAAAGTATAATGGACAATATGTTAGTTCAAGTAATAAAAAAAGAACAGTAACTACAATTATCAGACGTCTACAAACAGTCTACAACTACACACATCAACACTCTAGATAGATGGCGAGAGAACATCAAGCAGAGGAACGACACGCAGGGCAATACAGGCAGTTTATATAACAACAGCAGCCGATTCAGAGCAACACGTCATTCCATGCTAAACAGCCGATGGGACCATGAAGGACGAGTGACTGGAGGACGACTAGTGGAACCGGAAAATGCAAGAGGACATTCAGTAGGAGAGGACCGACAGATCACTGGAGGACATGGGTCAATCTGCAGAATTGAGGTGACGAAAAACCAATTTATAATTCGTAGTCCTTCAGCCTTTCGACTGGTTAGTACCCTCCCCGCATATACCCGTGGTGCGTGTGGTACTGAGTCTCTCACAGGTATATGGGACCTACAGTTTAACGCCGGATCCGAACGGCATAGTTGGGGAAGGTTTATACTAAGCAGGATACCTCTCGCTGGTTTGCCATTGCCTTTATAATTATAAAAGAATAAAGACATTGAAAGACATTAATAAAAAAATTTTTAAATTAAAGAAAAATTATGTAGATAGAGATAAGAGAATGCAATTTAACTGTAGTAAGAATTTTCTTTAATGACGAACAGTTAATTTAAATCCTTGCTTGGAGAATTAACAATTGATTTAATAATTTTAATTTTTCATTAAAAGCATATAAAGTAAAGTAACTGGAAATATAGAAGAAGACTAACGATTCAATTAGTTTCTTTAAAATGATTATAAAGCCGTAAGATGTATGCCAAGTATAGAATAATAATGTAAATAAGAACAAATTTATAAAGCACACATTCAGACTGAGTAGTCGAGAATTTATATTGTAACGAAGAAATGTTTAACATAGAATTGCTAATATAAGATATAAGATTTATTTTATAATGAGTGTACGGCAACAAAGAAACATTGAAACAATTGATAATGAATATTTTATGGTGAAGTAAATATTATTATTATATATATATATATTTTTTTTTTAAATAAAGAAATGAAAACATTACGATTCCTAAAAGGACTACTCTTATTATGATTACACCTGAACTCCAATTATACATACACGGTATCAGTAATGTTGTATGAATGTAAACACAGCACAAATTTATTTACTATTATTGTATTGGTATAATTTTGTCCCCCAAAAGTACGGGGCTATACAATCCAAATTACATATAAATGTATACACAAAAGGTGTTGTTGTAATATATGTTAAGGAATGTAATTATTTCATTCATCACTCGACCATTTTAATGATTCACTCATTGTACATGTAGAAATAGAACACTCAAAAGGCACATTATAACAACAAAACCAAAACAAATGCAGAGACAAACACATGGTGACAATGGAGACACTACTTCACTGCTACTGCACTGTCACACTGGGCGACAGGGGTGCTATAGCGCCTTAAGTTGAAAACGTCCAACTTCTCTAGCTACAGATTCTTCACTCGCCTGCGAGCACTAGTAGCTACTTCTATGTCACAATAGGCTACTAGTAGCCACTACACGAGTAGCGGCTAGTGAAGTAGCATAGTGTGACATAGGCTTGACAGACATAAAATAAACTGCACATATTTGTTTTTATAAACCATCCAGTTGGAAAGGTCATTTAATGGTACAAGAGATGTTAAAATTTTATTTGGAACATAAATCAGCAATGATACTCATTTATAAAAAGCTAAGTGCTAAAGAATAACAGAAATTATATGGAGGGAGTTTGACTATCATGGTCGGAAATGCCAAATCATATGTTTTACATATTATGCTAAGCTAATACTTTAACAGTAGTCTGGAGTAAATATATTGTAACACCTCGTGTAGTACTGATAATTATATTCGGCTTTACCTGTACTGTTTGAATCAATGAAATAAAAGATTAAAAAAAAAATCTTTTGTAAATTTTTGTCACTTTTTTAATAATTAATTATTTAGCCTTTATTGGGTTAATTTATATTTTAAATTTTATTTTATTTTTACTTTTGTTTATTTAATTTTAATTAAGGTATGGGTTAAAAATTTATAACCATCCACATTTAATTATTTCTTACTCTCCTCTTAATCTCAATCGTGTAGTAGAATTTAATTTGAAGAAATGTTTTGCGTTAGCTGATTCGATTTGACAATCGATTCGTAATATTAGAATTACCTACGTCTTCGTTTCGCCCAGCTGATGTTATTCTCTCAAGTGTTCCTTCTTCTATACCTGAAATTCTTCTAACTTACTTATTTTTATAAATAAAATGCAATTAATTGATAATTAATCTCATTTAAAGCAAATTGAGCAAGTAATCGACTCTTGGGTCGATATTGTGATTCCCGGTTCGACTCCTCAATCTCAGGTCGATTGCAAACAAATGTAATTTAAATAAAATTAATATAAGAATGATTTGGGTTTTTTTTAACTGTTACTAAAAATTCAGAAAGGAATTTTTTCTAAAAAGTACAATACTTACAAATAAATTCTTAGTTATTAACACATAAATATTTGATTTTTTTTAGGAGATATACAACAGTAATTAAACGTTTATGTGACCAAAGCTTAAAAGATGGCGTCAGTCCGTCTTCATTGGAACGACACGATCAGTCTGAGAAAATGGCCGCCATGTCACACCTCAAATTTTATGTTAATGGGGTTTTGTCACTTTTCCTTAAATAAATGATTCTTAAATTGAGTGTCCACAGTTATAATAGTTGTTAATCACTTTTTCTTCATTGTATTGTAATTGAAACGGTGTTGCGAGTTTGTTATAGTGTGGTGTTATGTTTACCAGTGCTTAGGTTAGATAGTTACACTCACCTAATTTGCGTAGAAATGTTCACTTTCCAATCATACTTTACTTGTTCTTTTGCGTTCTTGATTTAAGGAATTATTATATCTTCAAATTAATATGAGTATTGTTTTTTCTTATTTTTCGGCTGGTTTCTTCTCAACATATATTTTTATTTTTTTATTTCACTTAGATCTGATACTTTGAAATTTTAGTTTTTTACTGTACAGAGCTGACCCGCTCGTCTTTATGTCTAACAATCAACCCTCGCCATTTCTTCATCATTCAAACGGATTTTACCAGTTTTTGTCAAAGTCTGATTGGTTCATTTGGGATGAACTCTGAGTCATGTGACTGTGTTTGTTCAAAATAAAGTGCCCCTTCACCTCCCAGTCTAATTTACTCTCTAGTTATAATATAATTTTACTTAATTTAGTCTACTTAGTTAAATTCCTTATTTTATTCTGAACAATTTGATACTAGACATGATATCATTAGCCTGAATATTAAGTGATTTACCACTTTTACAAAAGACTCTGCTTATAGGCTTTTTTAGTCATTTGACTTAAACAGAATTATACTAAATTTCTTTAATTGTCTACTAAGTTGTAGTTATTAGCCTATATAAAAAGAAAACATTAAATTAACAATTCTTGCTCATTTCATTACTTAACAGTGGTTTGATCATGTATTAGGTAATTTGACTTTATATAATAATGAAACTTTCTCCTGTGAAACTTACTTGTCTTTTTCGTAGAACGCATTTTGGCGTCGTGTTCACCTTCTTCAGCTTAGAAACAGACTGCCAATACTTTGTAACGGTTATTGCTTGGAAGGTATAGTGGGGGTGGTGTGTAGAGGAAGGGGATAGGCGCGGGGATCCAAATTATTGTTTGTTTGTTGTATAATTGTGTCGAAAAGTGTATGTGATTTATATTGTAATTGGTCGTTAAGTATGTTGTTTGGTTGTGTTGTGTGGTGTTTGTATATTTCATACTGTTCAGCTGTGTTGAGTTTTCGACCTTTGGGTAAGTAGTGTAAAATTTCAAGGTTAGTATCTATGTTGGTGTAGCTATGGTTATGTGTGTGTATGTGTGTGGCAAATGCAGAATGTATATTGTTGTTGGATAAGGCCTTTAAGTGTTCATAGTAACGGGATGAAAAAGATCTTCCAGTCTGGCCTATGTAGAAACTATTGCAGTTATTACAATTTAATTTGTAAACACCAGTTCTATTGTATTTGTCTATGTCCTTGTTTGTGTCGTTGATGTGTTTTTTGATGGTATTGTTAGTTCTGTATGCTATTTTGTACTTGTGTTTTCTGAATGTGTTGGCAAGTTTGTGTGTGTTGGAGTTATGGTATGTGAGTGTGATGTATTTATTGTGTTGTGTGTTGATGGTATTTTGTGTTTTGTTGTTTTTTTTTATGCGTTTGTGTAGTTTGTTTATTAAATTGGGGTTGTATCCATTTTTCATTGCTATGTATTTGATTGTGTTGAGTTCGTCAGTATAATCATGTTTACTTAAGGGTATTTTAGTTAGTCTAATACATAGCAATGAAAAACGGATACAACCCCAATTTAATAAACAAACTACACAAACGCATAAAAAAAAAAAACAACAAAACACAAAATACCATCAACACACAACACAATAAATACATCACACTCACATACCATAACTCCAACACACACAAACTTGCCAACACATTCAGAAAACACAAGTACAAAATAGCATACAGAACTAACAATACCATCAAAAAACACATCAACGACACAAACAAGGACATAGACAAATACAATAGAACTGGTGTTTACAAATTAAATTGTAATAACTGCAATAGTTTCTACATAGGCCAGACTGGAAGATCTTTTTCATCCCGTTACTCTGAACACTTAAAGGCCTTATCCAACAACAATATACATTCTGCATTTGCCACACACATACACACACATAACCATAGCTACACCAACATAGATACTAACCTTGAAATTTTACACTACTTACCCAAAGGTCGAAAACTCAACACAGCTGAACAGTATGAAATATACAAACACCACACAACACAACCAAACAACATACTTAACGACCAATTACAATATAAATCACATACACTTTTCGACACAATTATACAACAAACAAACAATAATTTGGATCCCTGCGCCTATCCCCTTCCTCTACACACCACCCCCACTATACCTTCCAAGCAATAACCGTTACAAAGTATTGGCAGTCTGTTTCTAAGCTGAAGAAGGCGAACACGACGCCGAAACGCATTCTACGAAAAAGACAAGTAAGTTTCACGAGAGAAAGTTTCATTATTATACAAAGTGTAGTGCTGTGAAAAAAGATGATGAACAAACAAGACAACCAAGGTAATTTGAACATTACTTTTAATGTGTGATCTTTATTTAGGCCATAGTTCTTTAATACAATTGAACCGGTCTAAAATTATCATGTAAACCCCTCGATTACTTCCAAAAAATATGACTACAATTGTAATAGATAACTTATTTGTTCATTTTACAATATTGCATGGATTTACATTATTTTATCCCCTTGTTTACTATTTATTTACAATAGTTATGGGTTTTGATATTCGCCTATATACTGGTATTAGTTTCATGAACAAGTTTACAATCATTTCTAATTACAGTTACAATTTCTGACTCATTTACTAAGAACCCTTTAACAGTTAAGTTGTTACATTAATAACCTTAATAACTATGAGAACCAACTTAATGTTATATAACAATAGATTAACAGAACAAATTATATCTTTCTTATCGTATTAGTGTACTTTCAGGCCTACATGGCTCTAAGTTTGATAGAACATACAAGTAGCTAAAACACAAATCTTTTTGATTTAAATGGAATAACTCCTATTGTAGTCCCAAGCCACGTGTTTGTTAACCAAATATACTGTTACTCACCGTCTATGGCCTTTCCGTGATGTTATTTCGTTGTTTACATGTTTCGAGGCACATGCCTCATCATCAGAACTTTATAAAAACTAATGTATGTTATCAATGATGACGTGTCAAAATACTAAAACACAATACGGCATAAGATTCTCACAAATCTTACTAAACCTATACTATTAATTAACATTAAATAAGAATATTTTATTCAGTTCACATTGTTTTTATATAATGTCATTAATTATTGTTTTGTTCTCACTTATGGCATCCCCTTACCTTGTACCTAGTTATTGGCCTATAGATTTTGGGGACTTGGAATATAAATTCCCATTGTAACACTAGTTTCTCACATGCTTTATATTTGCATTTTACTGGTGATATAAAAGGAAAAGGAAAAACACTTAGTTTCTTGTGTTATCACTAGTTAACATTTCACTGGTGTGGTTTTGTTTGTCACACAATTAGATAAATGTGTTCACTCATTTTTTTTTTTTTTTATCTGACACCTTCCTGGTCACCTCCTTATGTAAGTATGATTCCAATTTTAGTTACATAGTCTTATATCTAATACTTTTCCTTAACCTAAGGTACATTGTTTCATTCTTTAATAGTATTGTACTTTTTGTTATTTTATAACGGATTTACTCTTATTTCTATATTATTTTGTTTATTTGGTATGTATTTTCTTTACGTAATGGGAAGGAACGTCACGTTACATAATGCCCTCCTTTAAAGTCGTGTTATTTTGGTAATTATTATGGTATTTGCTAAAATAACCGGCTATAATATATAAACTTTCTCTTTCTATCTATTCTCCATAATATTTTTTTAATGAAGAAATTTGTGTTAGTGGTTGAAATCACAATCAGAATGATCACTGTTGCACACCACTATATAAAAAATATTCCTATTAGCGCTTTCAAGCTTCACAGCTCATCGTCAGATCGGGAATAGACACGAAATATGTGAAACCCAATCCTTCACCCCTCTCCCCCACCCTGCTCACCCACAACAAACTAAAAATTAATGACCCTTCCCCACCCCCTAAACTCTGTCTCACCATCTGTACAGTTACATATTTTTCTAGTAAATTCCTTGTGTTTCAGTGTGTGTGTGTGTGTGTGTGTGTGTGTGTGTGTATGTGTGTGTGTGCGCATCATTTTAAACTACCCTCTTCCTCTCCACACACGTGGGTCAGTCACACACCCTTATTTTAAAACAACCAATTGGTACTATGAAATATAATTCTTAATCTTATCTATCTGCCCTCTCTCATTTACTTCTTAATCATGTTATAAAATATAACATATATATAAAATAACACAGTTGAAAGGAAGCTTAGAGAGGAGTTAGAAATATTGAAAGAAAGAGAAAAAGGGTTAGACAATTTAATTAATATTAAAATTAAATTTGATAATGAAGAAATATTTTATAACATGATTAAGAAGTAAATGAGAGAGGGCAGATAGATAAGATTAAGAATTATATTTCATAGTACTAATTGGTTGTTTTAAAATAAGGGTGTGTGACTGACCCACGTGTGTAGAGAGGAAGAGGGTAGTTTAAAAGGATGCACACACACACACACACACACACACACACACACACACACACACACACACACACACACACACACACACACACACACACACACACACACACACACACTGAAACACAAGGAATTTACTAGAAAAATATGTAACTGTACAGATGGTGAGACAGAGTTTAGGGTGTGGGGAAGGGTCATTAATTTTTAGTTTGTTGTGGGTGAGCAGGGTGGTAGGAGAGGGGTGAAGGGTTGGGTTTCACATATTTCGTGTCTATTCCCGATTTGACGATGAGCTGTGAAGCTTGAAAGCGCTAATCGGAATAATTTTTATATAGTGGTGTGCAACAGTGATCATTCTGATTGAAATATTTTTTTAATTCTGTTTGATTATATATTCCTTGGGGTATTGCTACAATGGGGCTGGTATTTGACAAACTACTTTTTCCTATAATATCTTCTTCGATCATTCTTTATATTTACTTTCTTACAACCTTCTTTAACAACTGTTTAACCAGATATTACTTAAATTCTTCGCTTTATTCGTTGAGTTAGAGTATACGATGTGGTAGTTATCGTAATTGTTCACTAACCTCTCCTTTTGTGCCACACTCATGATCTCTGTATATCCTTTCCCTGGAATGCCCTGATTTCCTGCAGTCTTTCCTGCCATAATTCTGGTTCTGTTATGGTTTATTTGTTTCCTATGGGTACCCTAACATTTTCCCTAACTTAGTATGAATTCCTGTTCTGAGGGGCACTTGTGCTTCCTATTATCTCAGTGGATCATTCATAATTGCAGAGTGGCACTGCAGCATACAACACTCTATATATACCTTAAAGAGTAACACTTGGGTTACTAATAACACCATAAGAATTCCTATTCCTTCTCTCGTAACATTCAGACTTATTTGCTGCTTTATGGTTTTATATTATTTACCTGTGGCTCCTATAATTATATTTGCTTATGGACGGCGTGCGTATTCTCTCCGTTTTGTTCTGGTATGTTTATTAAGGAAGTGTTCCCTCCCATTTTGATCAAGACTGTTGTCGTACTCTATGTCTCAGTTTGTTTTCACTTTACCCTGTTTTCTTTCTAATGAATCCCTTGTTATATTTTTCTAAATAATATTTTGTCTTAATTAATGGTCAGTTTAATACTTTTTTCTTCTTTCTTTTTTAATTTTTTCAATTCTTTTTTTTTAGCCTTCCATTCTTTTCTTCTACGTCGTAATGGGCTATTGTTTTGATTTCTGTCATTATAATACTTACTATCATTATTATCATTAGTCCTAACATTATTCATGCATTGCCGGTTTCTTTAAAATCAGTCCCCTTTTCAATGGTGCGTTGGTAATTAGTTTATCCATGGTCCAGAGGTTCTAATGCCTTTTTTCTCGGATTACTAAGGTGTTCGGAATTATTCCTGTCCTTGCTACTTCTCTCGCTACTACTTTGTTTTCTGAATTTTCTGCTGCAAAATTTTCAATTCTTTCAAGGCCTAATTCTATCACTTTATTATCTAGTTTACTAAATGAATACTTTAATGGTATATTCATTATTGAAGATCTCACTGACATTTTATTATACCTTTCTATTTGTGGTATATTCCATTTAAGTATAGACTTTCTGAAGTTTTTACTCACTGTTTTGTTGTGAGTCCTTTCTAAAGTTTCTTTCAAGCTTCTCCTACAGTTTTTAAAATTCATTATTTCTGTATGGTTGGTAATTGAGAGATTAAATACATTAATCAGACCATTCTTCATCATCTCTAATTCTTCCCGTGTTTTTATTAGTTCATTTTTATATATTTTTCCTATTTTCATCGTCTTCTTTTCCGGGTACTTAATATTCTCTTTGTTTCTGTTATTCTTATTCTCAGATACCAATGCATTTTTGTTTTCTTTACTTTCTATCTCCTTACTACCTTCTATTTTCTGATTTACTGGTTCCATGTTCTTATTTTATGCTTTTTTAATACTTTTGGAAGTGCTGTCTAGTGTTTCATTCAATTTCTTGAAACCACTATCTACTGTTTCGTTAAGATAAACTGCTTTGTCATTCGTTCCTTCCTTTTGTATTTCCTTACTACTACCTTCTATTTTCTGTCTTACCATACTGTCGTTTTACTCTCTTAAACCTTCAATTTTATTTTCTAAATATTCATTGGTCCTTTTGAAAGTCTCATCTATGCATTCAATTGTCTCTGCAGTTGGCTGTGTTACAGCTTCATTTTGCTGGTCACTTTTTTGGTTAAGTATTTCATCAATGTGTCTCTTTATTTATTCACTATACTCTTCTAACTGTAACTTCACCATTTCATTATTCTTCTCCATCTGTTTATTTAATATCTCATTGTTCCTGTCTATCTTCTTCTTCAGTGTGCTTCTTCTTTCATATGTTTTAAAGTTTCATTAGTTTCACTGATTTGTTTATTCAATGTGTCACTGGTTTTATCTATTTTCTTGTTTATTGTTTCATTATCTTGTATCATTTGTTGTTTTAAAGTTTCGTTAGTTTCACTGATTTGTTGTTTTAGCTGTTTATTATCATCCTCCATCTTCTTACTGGTATCTTCCATTTTTTCCATTATAAGCCTGAACATTTCTTGCATTGTCGCGTTCTCTGTTTGTGTGGGTTTTTCTGGTTGATTCTCCTTCTGTGCGGGTTTATTAGGTTCCGCAGGGGGTAATAACGTTTCCACATCTTCCACCAACGTCGCCTCCTTGTCTTCCATGTCAATTTCCTTTTCGGCCTCTGCCGCCCGTTTCTTCGATGTCGCCCTCTTGTGCATCCTTGTTACCCTTCTGATCTTGTAACAGTTGGTGGCTAAAATTGGAAAATTAGGTCAATGGTTTTAATTTCTGTAGCCTATTAATTCCCCAATCTCAGCCTCACTAGTTGAGCGCCACTTTGTAACACCTCGTGTATCACTGATAATTATCTTCGTCTTTACCTGTACTGTTTGAATCTATGAAATAAAAGATTAAAAAAAAATTTTGTAAATTTTTTTCTCTTTTTTTTATAATTAATTATTTAGCCTTTATTGGGTTAATTTATATTTTAAATTTTATTTTATTTTTATTTTTGTTTATTTAATTTTAATTAGGGTTCGGGTTAAAAATTTATAACCATCCACATTTAATTATTTCTTACTCTCCTCTTAATCTCAATTGTGTAGTAGAATTTAATTTGAAGAAATGTTTTGCGTTAGCTGATTCGATTTTATAACCAATTTGTAATATAAGAATTACCTACTTCTTCATTTCGCCCAGCAGATGTTATTCTCTCAAGTGTTCCTTCTTCTATACCTGAAATTCTTCTAACTTACTTATTTTTATAAATAAAATGCAATTAATTGATAATTAATCTCATTTAATGTAAATTGAGCAATTAATCGACTCTTGGGTCGATATTGTGATTCCTGGTTCGACTCCTCAATCTCAGGTCGATTGCAAACAAATGTAATTTAAATAAAATTAATATAAGAATGATTTGGGTTCTTTGAACTGTTACTAAAAAGTCAGAAAGGAATTTTTTCTAAAAAGTACAATACTTACAAATAAATTCTTAGTTATTAGCACATAAATATTTGATTTTTTTTGTTAGGAGATATGCAACAGTAATTAAACGTTTATGTGACCAAAGCTTAAAAGATAGTGTCAGTCCGTCTTCATTGGAACGACACGATCAGTCTGAGAAAATGGCCGCCATGTCACACCTCAAATTTTATGTTAATGGGTTTTTGTCATTTTTCCTTAAATAAATGATTCTTAAATTGAGTGTCCACAGTTGTAATAGTTGTTAATCACTTTTTCTTTGTTGTATTGTAATTGAAATGGTGTTGTGAGTTTATTATAGTGTGGTGTTATGTTTAACAGTGCTTAGGTTAGATAGTTAGGCTTACCAAATTTACATAGGAATGTTCACTTTCCAATCATACTTTACTTGTTCTTTTGCGTTCTTGATTTAAGGAATTATTATATCTTCAAATTAATATGAGTATTGTTTTTTCTTATTTTTCGGCTGGTTTCTTCTCAACATATACTTTTATTTTTTTTATTTCACTTAGATCTGATACTTGGAAATTTTAGTTTTTTGCTGTACAGAGCTGACCCGCTCGTCTTTATGTCTAACAATCAACTCTTGCCATTTCTTCATCATTCAAACGGATTTGACCAGTTTTTGTCAAACTCTGATTGGTTCATTTGGGATGAACTCTAAGTCATGTGACTGTGTTTGTTCAAAATAAAGTGCCCCTTCACCTCCCAGTCTAATTTACTCTCTAGTTATAATATAATTTTACTTAATTTAGTCCACTTAGTTAAATTCCTTATTTTATTCTGAACAATTTGATACTAGACATGATATCATTAGCCTGAATATTAAGTGATTTACCACTTTTACAAAAGACTGCTTATAGGGTTTTTTAGTCATTTGACTTATATAGAGTTATTCTAAATTAATATAGATTATTAAACTTTCACTTGTGAAATTTATTTTGTTTCCTCCCGTATGCGTTTCGGCATGATGTGCGCCTTCATCAGCGGTGTGAGACAGACTGCCAGTAACGTGTAACGGTTATTGCTTGGAAGGTATAGTGGGGGTGGTGTGTAGAGGAAGGGGATAGGCGCGGGGATCCAAATTATTGTTTGTTTTATGTATAATTGTGTCAAAGAGTGTTTGCGATTTATAGTGTAATTGGTCGTTAAGTATGCTGTTTGGTTGTGTTGTGTATATTTCATATTGTTCTGCTGTGTTAAGTTTTCGACTTTTAGGTAAGTAGTGTAATATCTCAAGATTAGTATCTATGTTGGTGTAACTGTGGTTTTTTGTGTGTATGTGTGTGGCGAACGCGGAATGTATGTTGTTGCTGGATAGAGTTTTATGTGTTCAGAGTAACGTGATGAAAAAGATCTTCCCATCTGGCCTATATAAAAACTATTGCAATCATTACAGTTTAATTTGTAAACACCTGTTTTGTTGTATTTGTCTATGTCCGTGTTTGTATCATTGATGAGTTTTTTTATGGTATTGTTTGTTCTGTATGCTATTTTGTACTTGTGTTTCCTGAATGTGTTGGCGATTTTGTGTGTGTTGGAGTTTTGGTATGTGAGTGTGATGTATTTATTTTGTTATGTGTTGTTGGTATTTATTGCTTTGTTGTATTTGTTTATGATGTGTTTGTGTAGTTTGTTAATTAGATTAGGATTGTAGCCGTTTTATATTGCTAAAGAAGATGAACTATCAAAACAATTATTCCAAATTTCTTTAATTGTCTACTAAGTTGTAGTTATTATATAAAAAGAAAACATTGAATTAACAATTCTTGCTCATTTCATTACTTAACAGTGGTTTGATCATGTATTAGGTAATTTGAACATTACTTTTAATGTTTGGTCTCTTTTTAGGCCATAGTTCTTTAATACAATTGAACCGGTCTAAAATTATCGTGTAAACTCCTTGATTACTTCCAAAAAATATGATTACAATTGTAATAGATAACCTATTTGTTCATTTTACAATATTGCATGGATTTACATTATTTTATCCCCTTCTTTACTATTTATTTACAATAGTTATGGGTTTTGATATTGGCCTATGTACTGGTATTAGTTTCATGAACAATTTTACAATCATTTCTAATTACAGTTACCCTTTCTGACTGATTTACTAAGAACCCTTTAACAGTTAAGTTGTTACACTAATAACCTTAATAACTATGAGAACCAACTTAATGTTATATAACAATAGATTAACAGAACAAATTATATCTTTCTTATCCTGTTAGTTGTGACAGTACGTAAATCGATATAGGAAAATATTGGTACAGACGATTAATTTTATTGTGTTTCATATGTCAAAATGGTTTTTTTTTTAATTTTATTAAATTTATTTAAACGCGTGATTACCAGTCCCATGTAAAATACGACTGCAGTTGAACAAAGAACAGCTACGTAAACTTTTGGAGTAGAGTGTAGTTTGGAATGCAACACTCTGTCATGAAATCAAGTATTTGTCACGTACGGCTACACGCACACCTGCGGCGGGGCCCAACAACTACACCTCAAGATGTTAAACCGACGCCGTAAAATGGCCAAGACGCAAGATCTTATTGCCATGTACGTCCGTGACGACGGAAATGAAATCAAAGCCACACCTACAAAAGCCTTCCTTATTGTCGACTTGCAGCAATAATAACCACATGGCGCGTCCACAAAGCCATGCACTGTGAACTGTGACCAAAAAATTTATAACCTGGAGACAGTGGCTTCCTATTGAGCAACCAGTGGTGGGGAAATTCGTTGGCGCTCTCAGCCTCAGTCGTAGAATAATTGTTACCCCGGCCAGGAGGACAAAAAATTTCGTGGGCCCCAAATGTTTTCTTTTAACCATAGAAAGTGAAAAATCAACCAAAAAGTGAAGCGGTAGTTCAAGAATGTGGCGTAAATAATTTGGAGTGAATAAAACCAAAATAACAATGTGAAAATCTAATGAACGTTCGGACATACTATCAGTGTAGCACGTGGCGACAGAGAGGAATGCCGATGGCTAAGTAGAAACAGCAAAATTCAAAATTATAATTTTATTAAGTAATCAAATGAGCTCAAATGTTATCAGTCAATTGTACCAAATTCTATAGTATGGGGCATATAGCGTGTGTGTGAGAGAGAAAGAGAGAGAGAGATGTCGGCATTCTAACAGAGATTGAGGCGTTGGTTTAGGTTTATAATTTTAGAAATGTAGTAAATCAAATCAAATATAAATGCAGAATATTCAAAATGACTTTGTGTCGAGCCACTTCCAGAATTTAAAAAATGAAAGTTAATAAATAATTGTAGAAGCGGAAGTGTACAGCCGCTGTCTTGTTGTAGGTCTAAGATTCCATTGTGTGATGTAACTGTGAATAATGATAATTTAGAAAAATTAAACAAAAGTTTTCTTTTCACTATATATGTCGTTAGAGTATTTATTTCGTACCCCCACACTGTTTCTGGCCTCGCTTAAGAACGAACCCTGGGACCCTAGTGAGTAGAGGTAAGTACATAACTATGAAGCATTATTATTAATAAATAATAAGTAATAAATACTATTAGTTAACAAATGGTGCCCGAACAGGGACTTTATATAAAATTTTTATACAAAATAAGCCAGAAATCAGAAACAGAGTGGGTGTTGAAAGGGTATATAAGACGTAAAGATAAGGTTATGTTGTGACTACATGTGGTAGGGTAAATAGTTTAAATAAAATATTTTTTTATATATAATAAGGTTGTGTAATATTACTGGTAATATTTTGAAAAGAAATATATGTAAAAGATTTTTTTTTTAAATGGCAGATAATAACGAAAATGTCAGCTTAACTGACATTGAAAACGAAAGCCAAATGAATATTGAATTAAGTGGGACTGAGTCGAAAATTATGGATGTAGGAATTCATTCAACGCCAGTCCAAAGTAAAAAATCTGATACAGATGAGATGTTAACACGTTTATATAGCATGATGTGTAGCATGAATAATAAGTTCGATGAACAACAAAGTGATTCCAATGTTAAATATGATAATTTAAATACCAAATTTGATGAGGAGTTTGACGAAGTAAAAGAGGAAGTTAAGAGACAAAATTTTAATTTTAGCAAACAAATAAATGAAATTCATACACGTTATAAAAATATCCAAAAACAGATTATAGAAGTAGTCAGTGAGAAATTTGATACTAAAATAAACAGTGTAGATGACAAAATCAGTAAAGTAAATGAAACAATAATTGAAACGGTTCAAAATCAAATTGTAATGCAAAGTAAAGAAATAGAGAGTAAATGTTAAATGCAGTTGATAAACAAATAGAAAATAAAACCAAAATTGAGATTAATAAGCAGATAAAAATAAACATAGACATTAAGACAGATATTTTACAAAATCAAATAGATAAATGTGAAACAAATGTAACTAATATGACAAAGAATATCGAAACGATCGATAAAGCTATTTCAGAATATGAAATTAATACTGACAATGAAATAAGTACTATACGTAATCAAATTAAAGAGATACATGATTGCAATGTTCAAACTAATAATAACATATATGATAAGTGTACTTGAATTGAAGGTAATTTAAGCAGTGTGAAAGATGAATTACAGGGGGAGATTAACAAAAAATTGACCGGGGTAACCAAGAGAAGTAATAATCACCCGTGACTTACATAATGAAATCGAATTAGAGACATTTAGTTACGAGAACAGGGCGATACACCCGATGCGATTTATAAATCAAACCCGAGAATACCACCGTTTTAGTAATAGCAGTTGGGAAATACAATTAATGAAAATAGTAAAATGTTTTAAAGGAAGTTCCATTATATGGGCGGAAGCACACCGTTTAGAATGGGGTTGTTACGAGGAATTAGAGAAAGCATTTAAGGGGAAGTATTGGGCAGAAGACGAGTAAGAGATTTTACGGAGCCGTATAATGGGAACAGGTAATTTTGTAGGACACCAGAACAATAACATAACGATATACGTTACTAAATTATATAATGAGGCCAAGTATTTAGAGCCACCAATACCTTTTAAATCATTTGTAAGACATGTAAGCAAACATCTGCCGCGGGAAGTTCAGGTAACTTTAATGACAAAAGAAATAAATGATATGAATGAGTTGGAGAGAATTTTAGACGTTTTACAGAGAAGGGGGTAGGCGACCCCAACCACCGAATAATAATAATTATGAATATAATAACACTAGAGATAATCCCAGAGGATATGGAGGTACGCGAATAGATAATTCCAACAACCAAGAGGATTGGACATGTTCCAGATGTAGGAGCGAAAATTATGCAAGCAGACAAAAATGTTACAGATGCGGCCAGGCGAGAGATGATCCAAGGAGGAGAGGAGGACCAATTCAGCATGTCCAGCAGCAGAGAGGAATGCCAAGCACCAGGGGAACAGCTGGGAATAACCATGGACCACCAAGGGGTCACAATGGACCAACTACCAGTACTAATAGAAACCAAGAGGAAAACTAGAGACGACAGTGGTAACAAGGACCAGACCTCTGTCCAGGGAAGCTAATTAGGTCCGACCAAAGGAGGATTTTCAGAGCAATGTAATCAAAACTGACATCGTGACTAATTTACTAGAGGAGGAGAATCATACAACCATCAAGATGAGAACGGGATTAATGGAAGTACAGGTAACCATAGCAGGTAAGAGTTACTTAACACTTATAGATACAGGCAGTGAGATTTCGGTAATTGCTGAAAATATTTTGGGAGAATTAAGAGAGAGTAATAAAAATATTCCGATTTTACCAGTAGCAGGGGTTACTGTAGTGGGAGTTACAGGAGTACGTAGTAAAAGAATAACCAAACAAATACATTTAAGTTTTCTGATAAATAATACAGAATTTGAAAATACATTTTTAGTGGTAAAAGGGCTAAGTCTAGATATAATTTTAGGTAATGATTTTCTACAGAGAAATAAAGCTGTCATAAATTTTAAAAAGAAAGTAGTAGAGTTAGATGGGGGTGATAGGTCGATCAGGGTTAATTTTGAGCAAGTGTTAGAGGTTAGAGTAACGGGTGTAAAAATATTACAAAAACGGGTAGGCGAGAGTGACACAGAAGCTAGAGTAAATTCATGTAGAGAGGTAGAATATATCGAGAGTTTTGAAGGAGAGTTGGATGAAAGTAGTGAAGAATTGTGGGAAGAAAGGGAGGATAAATTTTGTAGTGGAGGGTCCGGTGTAAGGAGTGATCAACGTGCGTCGTTGTGGCAGGTGATTGAGCACTTTCGAGGAGTGTTTGCCGATATTCCGGGAAGGGCAAAGGGTTATGAATGTGTATTGCAGGTACGGGAACACACACCTTTCATGCAGCGAAGTTATCCAGTGCCTTATTCCAAAAGACGAGCGGTGCAAGAGGAGTTAGACAGAATGATGGAGGGAGGCATAATAGAAAGGTCAGTGTCACATTACTCAAATCCATTAGTAGTTGTCATAAAGAAGGATGGTAGGGTTAGGTTATGTTTAGATGTGAGGAGGATCAACCAGATAATAATACCAGACCGTGAATCACCAGAGTCAATAAATGAGATTTGCCAGAAGTTTAGTGGGGTGCGATACATGACGTCGCTCGATTTAACAGCAGGGTATTGGCAAGTACCATTGGCAGAAGTAAGTAGAAAATATACAGCGTTTTTGTTTAATGGTAAGAATTACCAGTTTCGACGCTTACCATTTGGGTTAAATACTAGTGTAGCTAGTTTTATTAAATGTTTAGATCAAATTTTGAAACCGAAGGATTTAGACTTTTTAACAGTATATGTGGATGGTATTTTAATTGCTTCTAGAACTTTTCAGGAACACTTGGAGCATTTGGAATATGTTTTAACTAAATTAGAAGAAGGAGGACTCACCGTAAATTGGGAGAAATCCAAATCTTTTGCAAACTAAAATTAATTTTTTAGGATTTATTATTACACAAGAGGGAAACTCTGCAAATCCAGATAAGGTTGACTCCATTATGCGCTTCCCTGAGCCACAAAATATCAAACAACTGCAGAGCTTTTTAGGACTTTGTAATTTTTATCGTAAGTTCCAGAAGAATTATGCACACACAACATCGAAACTAAGTGCAGTACTCCAGAAGAACAAGCAGTGGAAATGGGGAGAAACGGAACGCGACGCATTTAACGAAATTAAGAGAAAATTTAGCCATATGATTATGATGAATCATCCTGATTTTAATAAAACCTTTTACTTACAGACAGATGCAAGCAATGTAGCTTTAGGGGCGGAGCTCTACCAGGACGACTGCGATAAGTAACATCTTACCATCGCCTTCGCCAGTAGGTCGCTTCTGTCTGCGGAGAAAAATTATACAACCACCGAAAAAGAACTTTTAAGCATTTGTTCGCCGTGGGGAAGTTCAGGACGTACATCCTGGGAAACAAAACGGTAATCAGAACGGACCACAAGGCATTATCATTCTTGAACACATGTAAGCTCGCTCACAGCCATCTAACCAGGTGGGTACTTGTTTTACAAGAATATAATTTTGCATGCGAGTACATCAAGGGGACAGACAATAAAATACCCGACACTCTTTCTAGGATAGATTTGTTAGACAATAAGACTGGTAGGGATTTGAAAGAAATTGAGATTTTTCAGATTAGCCGGGAGGATAGAATTTTTGGGGAAGAGCTAAAAGACATTAGCACCATGCAAAGAGCAGATGTTAAGTCCAGTAAAATAATCGATAGTTTAGAGACTGAATTAGCAGGGTCAGTGTATAATCAACATTTTCTAATTTATAAAGGGTTGCTGTTTAAGAAAGTAGAAGGGGGTGAGCGTGATTGGAGGTTAGTTGTGCCAGATGGGTTAGCAGATAAAATCATATGGGATTGTCATTTGTGATATGGTCGTTTTGGGGCAAAAAAGTGTGTTAATGTTTTGAAAGTCATGTGTTTTTAAAAATATGGAAAGAAGGGTTAGAAAATTGTTAAGGGGTTGTGATTTGTGTCAGAAATCAAAGGTAGTAAATTATAGGGTAGAAGGGGAGATGAATTTTATAAAAGTGAATAGACCTTTTGATTTAGTTGCGGTAGATTTGTATGGACTGTTGCCGAAGGGTAGAGGCGGAGATATGTATAATTTTGTGATGTTAGACATTTTTTCTAAATATGTAAAATTATATAGTGTGAAGAGAGCTACCAGTCATGTGCTGAGTGAGAAGGTGACAAAAGATTATATGATCAATGTGGGTAAGCCAAAGGTGATATTATCGGACCATGGGCCAAAATTCATCAGTGGGAGATGGCGTCAGACCCTAGGATGGGAAGGAATCATCCCGAAGCACACGGCAGTCTACCAGCCTCAGTCCAACCAGGCGGAGTGTGTCATGAGAGAGATAGGCAGGATTTTTAGAGCCTATTGTCACGCCAAACACAGCGAGTGGCCGTTATACGTCAAAAGGGTAGAAAATTGGCTGAACAGTACCACCCACGAGTCCACAGGATATACACTGCACGAATTAATTAAGGGAACATGCCCCCCAAGGATTTTAGAACAGTTATTTGACTACCCACCTGAGAGCGAGAAAACGGATGTGAGTATTAAAATCAGGTTGGCTAATGAAAATTTATTAAGTAAAGGGGAACAATGAAAACGTAGACACGATGCAAAAGGTAAGTGGATGAAGTACGAAGTAGGACAGTTGGTATTGCTGAGGAGACACGACTTGTCGAGTGCTCAGGACAAGGAGATCAAGAAGTTTTTCTTACTCTATGAAGGACCTTATGAGGTAATAGAAGTTAAGATGAAGAATTCATATGTATTACAGAACAGAGAGACAAGGGAGATAGTAGGGACACACAATGCAACAAAATTGAAATTCTATTGGTCATCATAAGAGTTTTATGATTGTTATTAATATTAATGTGTGGATGAAATTTAATTTGATTTTATATGTTTACAGAAGGGACTCTCCCCCATTTTCGGGCAATCACAGACTCACCACCTCTGATCGTGGATTTTGGCAATCTGGAGGCGGACCATGGTTGGCGGAACTTCCTTCGGGTGGTGAAACGACGATGGTCCGACTCCACAAATTGGTGCAAGTAGAAATTTAATTTTGTTGTTGAATGGGGAAGGGGACCCCTAGTTTTGTGGAAATGTAATATAGAGTTAAAAAAAAAGTAACTCATTAACTCAGGAAGGAGTTATATTTGTTTTTGTCTCTGTATAGAATAGAAATGTAATTTATGTAATTTAGAAATGTAAGATGACCTATTGTTGTACGTATTATCTTGTTGTGAAAAGGTATTGTTGAAAAGTGAAAGCTGGAACTTGCAAAAAAGTGTCTATATTAAAATTTTATTATGTGAAATAAATAAAAATCAACCGTTTTTGGAGAAAATGTAAAAGACAAAATTTAAAAATTTTGAAAATTTTATTAAAGTGACAACCTTCAGTGGTTGTGAAGTGAAGAAGAACATAGTGAAACTATGGTGATGCCTTAAGACTGCTTTATGAACAGTGATAATATGATTATTAATGTTTGTAATGAATATTATTTTTTTGAAATAAGGAGGATTTTATATGTATTGGTATATATGTATAAGTTAATGATTTTGGGGGCAGTTATGACACTAGGTGTCAAACCATTGCGATTCCCTTCATTTTGGGCGATCTCGGCCTTACCAACCCAGATCGTGGTTTTGGATGACAATCAGCTGTGGGCAGAGTTATTATAAAACTGACCACAGTTGGTTGCCTTTGAAATTGGTCAAACATAGAAATTTAATGGGGAACAAAAAGGGAATCTAAGGTTATTTTGAACACAGGCTATTTTCACCCAAATAGGGGTGATAGACCTTAGGGGCATATGTTAAAATAATAAGTAGGGGTACTTACCCTGAAGTTTTTGTAATGCTGAAGCAAGGATGGGAGTGAGAGAAAAGAAAAAAGTGCTCACTCCTTCCGCCTCAGTCCTTGTGGAAGCAACTGGGCGCCACAGTCTAGGGGGGGGTAATAGTGTGTGTGGTTAGGAGGTTGCTAGTTGCTACAGGGGTAGCAACGGTAACAAATATTAAGTAAAGAAATAATGTTGATATTGGTGTTGAATACAAAAAATAATTATGATTCTGTGGTAAAGAAATGTTAATCAGAAAAGATAAATAAAGTTTAAATAGTTAGAGTGTGCCTTAAATAAGTTGTGTTTTGAATTTTAGATGATAAGGAGATAGATTATTATTGTTGCTTTTGAAAAAATTAAGGAATTAGAGTACGTGTTGATGCTTAGTATAAGAATATATTTTCTTGTGGCAAAGAGAGTAAAGTAATATTGACTGGAGTCAGAAAGCTTTGATAAATATAGGAATGTCAAAAGGGGAGTGGATTTTCTATCCTAAATCTTGTTTGTTTTTGTTATTTAAAATTTAATAGCTAAGAAAACCAATGCCTCTAAACATAAACCAATGCAGCTAAGGGGAGACATATCAGTTGTGGATATGGGATTATACAAGGCCACTATTTAAAATTTTGTATTCGATGTTTCAGAGTTTAGTGATGCTGTGACGGCGGTCCTGAGCTGGCTGGTGCGTCAGAGCAGGAGCGTTACGTGCCTGTTGGCCTTGCGGTATTGGGATCTCTCCTGAGAAATCCAGTAAGGTCAGGCAGGTACGGTCACCATCATTGGAACAAGGGCAAGTGATTGTATTTCTTTTTTATATAAACACTACAGGGGGTTGTGGCGACATATCTGGGCTGATCCCTTTAGGAAGTGTGAATGAGTCAATGAGAGTTTTTATGTTTCGAAATAAATGCAGAATATTCAAAATGACTTTGTGTCGAGCCACTTCCAGAATTTAAAAAATGAAAGTTAATAAATAATTGTAGAAGTGGAAGTGTACAGCCACTGTCTTGTTGTAGGTCTAAGATTCCATTGTGTGGTGTAACTGTGAATAATGATAATTTAGAAAAATTAAACAAAAGTTTTCTTTTCACTATATATGTCGTTAGAGTATTTATTTCGTACCCCCCACACTGTTTCTGGCCTCGCTTAAGAACGAACCCTGGGACCCTAGTGAGAAGTTAACAGCGGTAAGTACATAACTATGAAGCATTATTATTAATAAATAATAAGTAACAAATACCATTAGTTAACATAGTGTACTTTCAGGCCTACATGGCTCTAAGTTTGATAGAACATACACGTAGCTAAAACACAAATCTTACTAAAACTATACTATTAATTAACATTAAATAAGAGGCAACATGACTGTAATCATCCCCACAGACAACCTACACAAAAAAGTACAAAACTTCATGGAACAGAATAACATCACAGAACTAAAACACGACCCCACCGACAGATACCAAAACACAGTAAAACAACTAGTCAACAAAGCCAAACACATAATGACACATAAACAAAAGCCCTACATGAAACAAATCCGACCATCAGCCCCTACCCTCCAAGCGCTTACCAAAATCCATAAAGAAGACATTCCAATCCGCCCCATTATCAACTACCGTAATTCCCCTGCATACAAACTCGCAAAATATCTAGACAAAATTATCAGACAACACACACAACTAGACAACAACATTGCAGTAAAAAACAACACAGACATAGTAACAAAAATAAAAAAGACATACACATCCCCCATAATGCCACATTAGCCTCCTTTGACATTAAAAACCTGTACATAAACATCCCCATCTCTGAAACAATCACCATCCTACAAAACAAACTCAAACAGAACAACACACCAGACGAACTTATCAACGAAATAACAGAAACTCTAAACATTATCACAAAACAAAACTACTTTACTTATAACAATAAATACTACACACAGAACGATGGCTTACCCATGGGCTCCCCCATATCCAGCATTCTAGCAGAAGTCTTCCTCCAACACTTAGAAAAAACAAAAATACTCACAAACAATGACAGACACTCACATAAAATACTATATTGGCACAGATACGTTGATGACAGTCTAATACTATACAGGGGAAACAAAAGACAATGTGAACAGTTACTAACGCACATAAACAAAATACATAAAAACATAACCTTTACTGCCGAATACGAACACGACTATACCATAAACTTCTTAGACCTCTCCATCACAAAACTAGAACACAGGCACAAATTCAGTATATACAGAAAACCAACTACAACTGACACACTAATACACAACACCTCCAATCACCCAATACAACACAAACTAGCTGCCTTCAGAACCATGATACATAGACTTAACAACATTCCCTTAGATGTTGGGTTAAAGCCAAAGTGGTGTAAGTCATATTTTTTAAAAATTGACTTAACTCTTGAAATACCATCTTGAGATATAGATCTGTTAAAAGGAAAAGTGGTGTAACTTCTAGCTTTGTTCATACTCTCATAGATGGCAGTGGCAGTTTCACTAGTGAATGAAACAGCTGGTTTGTTAACAGCCATTGTGGTGCAAGTCAGACTTACACCACTATTCCTGTAAGTGTTTGTAAAGTGTGATTTGCTACATACAGTTACTTGTAGTTTTATTATTATTAAACTACTTAGATTTACATTTTGTGTGTTGGTGATAATATGATGGATCACCAATCTGATGAAGATACAAATAGTGAACCCAGTATATTGGAAAATGCAGGATCTAGTGATGATTACGAACCTTCAAAATCTGAACTGTCTGACTCTTCAGGTAAGTTTAACACATTTATAAATACATATTATTATTTAGCCAATAATATTATTAACACAATACCATGTTGTTCTTGGAAAGTAAATACCGGTAGGCCTACACAAGTAATTTCACTGAATAAACTTTGAAAAATAATAATAAAATTAATTTATATATGCCTAACCTTAAAAATCTAGTAGTATAACAAAACAAACATAATAAGTTTGTTTGGTTGGTTACAGAAGAAGTTGAAAAAACACCAGATGAATCGCCAAAACGAAGTAGAAAGAGGCAAAAACATGAGAGTAAGAAGCAAGAGAAGAAGAAGAAAAGAAATTCTGGCATGGCATATAAAACTAAGGAAGGCAAAGAAGTTTCTAAGAAGAAATTTAGTAATGCAAACTGTAACTGCAGATTAAAATGTGTAGAAAAGGTATCGGCCCACAGGAATGCATTTAAAACATTTTGGAAATTAGGTTCTTTTTCTTGTCAGAATATTTTTTTATGCGGGTTGATTAAACAAATGAGTCCTAAACTTAGGCGTCCTAGAGATGGATCAAGATTGCAAAAGTCAACAAGCAATCAATTTTACATTCAAGTTGATGGAAGTAGTGTTAAAGTATGCAAAAGATATTTCCTTCAAACATTCCAAATTTCAGATGGGCGGATGACAAGAGCTATTAAAAAGTTGAAAATAGGAGACCAACCAGGATCAGACAAACGAGGAAGTGGAATACCCGTGAATAAAATCTCTGATGAGAGAATTAATGTTGTCCGGAAGCATATCTATCTCATCATTCCCCTCATACCAGTCTCATTATACTAGAGCTGAAAACCCAAACAGAAAATATTTACAATCAGAATGATCACTGTTGCACACCACTATATAAAAATTATTCCGATTAGCGCTTTCAAGCTTCACAGCTCATCGTCAGATCGGGAATAGACAGGAAATATGTGAAACCCAACCCTTCACCCCTCTCAACCACCCTGCTCACCCACAACAAACTAAAAATTAATGACCCTTCCCCACCCTTGTGGGTGAGCAGGGTGGGGGAGAGGGGTGAAGGGTTGGGTTTCACATATTTCCTGTCTATTCCCGATCCGACGATGAGCTGTGAAGCTTGAAAGCGCTAATCGGAATAATTTTTATATAGTGGTGTGCAACAGTGATCATTCTGATTGTGATTTTAACCACTAACACAAATTTATTCATTAAACGTCTGTTAAGAAAATATTTAGCCCCTGTACAGAGAATACTGCAAAGAGGAAAATATATTACCTGTTGAAGAGCCCATTTACCATAGAAGTTTTAATAATGACTTCAACTTGCACTTTCATGTGCCATGTAAAGATACCTGTTTGAAATGTGACATGCACAAAATGAAAATGTCCACTTTAGAAGATGAAAATGAAAAACAAATCTTGGAAATACAACATGAACTTCATCTTCGAAAGGCAGAGGCTGCTCGAACATCTATGAAATTAGATACAGTGTAACGGTCCAAAATGTGGGTATTTTATTTTATTTCATTTTCGGGGTTTCATAAAAATTATTGTAAAATTTAATCCCATTGTGACAGAACACGTGGTGAATGGAACAGTTTAGAACAAAGGCAAGACGTAATAGCATTGTGCATTCAGTACCGAGGTATGCAGCCACCTCAGTTTTCCAAGAACTGTGTGAGAATGTAACCGTGCGCTCAGACCCATTACACGAGCATGTGCGCGGGCGGGGACGCAAAGCAGATCAAGCGACGCTATCGAAAATGGCGCAGAGACGAAGTTTGTTGAGACTTACAATCCGTGCTGAAGGAAATGTGGCTAAGTCACCGCCTCTTTTGTGACATCAAGCCAGAAGCGCCTAAATATCGTCGGCGCACACTACAGAAAAAACCACTATGTATTGTATCATGCGCATAGCGACTAAACTGCAACAGCTCAAGTATGAGCGTCGACGAAATTCGTCCGGCAGGGCATCAATATCCGTCCACGACAAATAAACTTTTTTCCCAGTTCGTCGCTGATTGTGTCGGCCGACACAGAGCCAAGAGAGCTCTGCTAAATTTTATCAGTTTTTTTTTTTAATCTCAAAGTGAATTTAAAGTAACCAAAACGTATCAGTGGTATCAGTGAGCATGGGAGAGGAACAAAATCAGTTATATTAGACAGCGACGTACTTACCAACTTAGATGAAACGTAGTGCTCGAGCTATTTCCACGTGCCGGCAGGAAGGGGTTTTCTTTTAAAAACAAAATGTTAAGGGCTTAATAATTTTCTGTGTGTCTGTGAGAGTGTAAATTGCAGGCTGGGCTGTTTGTGTTTTTTTTGTGTTTATGTGTGATGTACAAGGTAAGCTATAGTATATAAGTCAATACTGTAAAATTACATATTACCAGGAAGCTGTATTCCAGTTAAAAAGTACACTAAAATAATAGAGCTTTTGTAAACATACAAGAAATGAAGAATGAATAATTTGAAACAGAACATAGTAAAGGAATAATAAAGATTAAGTAAATTCTCTTCATACAAAATGTGTATTAATACTTATTTTGTAACCTCACACTGTTTCTGACCTCGCTTATAAAAGAACTCTGGGGACCCTTAGGAATATCGGTAAGTAACGAACAATTAAAATAAAAGTATAAAGAGTGGGTTTTTATACAAATGGCTGCCCGAACGATGGACATTATATAAAATAATTATATAAATAAGCCAGAATTCAGAAACAGAGTGGGTATCGAAAGAGTAGATAGTACGTAAAAGTAAGGTTATATTGTGACTAAATGTGGTAAAAGATAGTACAATAATTTTATATATAATAAGATTGTGTAATATTTATTACACGGAATAATTTTTTTGAAAGAAATATTTAAATAAATTTTAAAATGGCAGATAACGAGAACGTCAGCCTAACTGACAGTACAAATGAAAGCCAGACAAGCGCAACCGAATCACAAATTATGAGTGGAGAAATTATTCACTCAACGCCAGTCCCGACTAACAGGGCTGACAAAAATCAAATAATGAAAATGATGCAAACGCTTTTTAATATACAAAATAATAAGTTCGATGAGAAATTTAGTAACCTTGATGAAAAATTTAGTGAACAGAAAAGTGAAATTAGAGAAGTTCAAAATAATTTTAACGTAAAATTTGAAGAAGTAAAAAATGAAATCAGAAAGCAGAATATTAGTTTTGACAGACGAATCAATGAAATAGATGTACGTTGTACAAATATGCAAGAACAAGTAGTAGAAGTAGTTAATGAGAAATTCAATGCTAAAATAAATGATTTAGATGATAAACTCAATACAATCAATGAAACAATAATTAGCACAGTTCAAAACCAAATAGAGACACAAAGTAAAGAGATAGAAATAAATGTTTAGCTACAGTAGATAAGCAGATAGAGATGAAAACCAAATTTGAAATAAATAAACAAATAGACATTAAAACAACCGTTTTACAAGATCAGTTAGAAAATTTTGAGTCAAATGTAATAAGTATAGCAGAGAATATAGAAACAGTAAGTAAAGCTATTTCAGAACATGCAGATAATACCAACTGTAAAATAAGTACCATACAAAGTAAGCTTAGAGAAATAGATGAAAGCAGTTTACAAACTAGTAATAATATATATATATCAAATGTACTGTAATTGAGAATAATTTAATGAGTATGAAGAATGAATTACGGGGGGAAATAAATAAAAAATTTACCGGAGTTACTGAAAGGGTTATCATAACTAGAGATTTACACAACGAAATTGAATTAGAAACGTTTAGCTATGAAAACCGAACAATACATCCAATGAGATTTATAAACCAAACCCGGGAATACAACCGTTTCAATAACAGTAATTGGGAGGTGCAATTAACCAAAATAATTAAATGTTTTAGGGGTAGTTCAGTAGTGTGGGCGGAAGCACATCGGTCAGAATGGGACTGTTATGAGACATTCGAAAGAGCATTTAAAGGGAAATATTGGACAGAAGATGAACAAGAAATACTAAGAAGCCGTATAATGGGAACGGGCGATTTTTTAGGACACCCCAATAATAATAATTTAACGATATACGTGACTAAGTTATATAATGAAGCGAAGTATTTAGAGCCGCAGATACCATTTAAATCTTTCGTTAGACATGTCAGTAAACACTTACCGAGAGATGTACAAACCACTTTGATGACAAAAGAAATTGAAGATATGAACGAGTTGGAGAGAATACTGGATATACTACAGAGCATTAGAGATCGAGAAGTGGGTAGGCGAACACAACAGAATAATAACAATCATCATGTTGAATATAATCAAAATAAGAATAATAATTATCGTGGGTATAATAATAATGTGCATAGAGATAATGTAAACAAACCAGGTGAGTGGAGTTGTTCCAGGTGCAAATGGGAGAATTACGCCAGCAGACAACGGTGTTATAAATGTAGTTACCAAGAGAAGAGCAGAGGAGGAGAAACGAAACCAGGCAGTACAGAGGAACAAACAATTATCACCAGGGGCCACCGCGGGATCACCAGGTACCCACCACAAGCAATCATAGACAACAACCGGAAAACTAGATCATACAGTGGTAGCACGGACCAGACCACTGTACGGGGAAGCAAGTGAGGTCCAACCGTTAGAAGATGTCAAGAGTAACGTAATTAGAACAGATATAGTTGCCGATCTACTGGAGGAAGAAAACAATGCAATCGAGGTGAGAGCGGGACTAACAGAAATACAGGTAAATGTAGCTAATAAATATTATAGAACACTTGTAGACACAGGTAGCGAGATTTCCGTTATTGCTGAAAACATTTTAGGAGAGTTAAAAGAAAGTATAAAAAATATTCCAATTTTACCAGTAGCTGGGGTTACAGTAGTAGGAGTTACAGGCGTACGCAGTAAAAGAATAACAAAACAGATACACTTAAGTTTTTTGATAAATGACGTAGAATTTGAGAACACATTTTTGGTAGTTAAAGGGTTAAGTTTAGACATTATATTGGGTAATGATTTCCTGCAAAGAAATAAAGCTGTTGTAAACTTTAAAGAGAAAATAATAGAGTTAGACGGGGGTGATCGGTCTGTAAAGGTTAATTTTGAACAAATAATAGATAAAGTTAGAACAACGGGGGTAAAAATACTACAAAAGAGAGTAGGCGAAAGTGATATAGATACTAGAGTAAATTTATGTAGAGAGAGTGAGTATATTGATGATTGTGAAGATGAAATGAGTAATATTAATAATGCAGTATGGGAGATAAGGGCGGATGAATTTTGTAGTGGAGGTGCGGTGGTAAGGAGTGACCAGCGTGCGGTGTTGAGACAAGCAGATCAGCGTGCGGCGTTGTGGCAAGTGATCGAGAAGTTTAAGGGAGTGTTTGCCGATATTCCAGGAAGGGCAAAGGATTATGTATGTACATTGCAGATACGGGAACACACACCTTTCATGCAGCGAAGTTATCCCGTGCCTTATTCCAAAAGACGAGCGGTGCAAGAGGAGCTGGACAGGATGATGGAAGGAGGGATAACAGAAAGGTCAGTATCACACTACTCGAACCCAATAGTTGTAGTAATTAAAAAGGATGGCAGAGTTAGGTTATGTTTAGATGCCAGGAGAATCAACCAGATAAAAATACCAGACCGTGAATCACCAGAGTCAATCAATGAAATATTTCAGAAATTCAGCGGGGTGAGATATATGACGTCATTGGATCTAACAGCAGGATATTGGCAGGTACCATTGGCAGAGGTAAGTAGGAAATATACAGCTTTCCTGTTTAACGGCAAGAACTACCAATTTCAAAGATTGCCATTTGGATTAAATACCAGCGTAGCCAGCTTCATAAAATGCTTATACCAAATTTTAAAACCCAAAGAATATCGGTATTAGGAATATCGGTAAGTAACGAACAATTAAAATAAAAGTATAAAGAGTGGGTTTTTATACAACAGAAAAGTCAAAAAATTATAAATTGTTTTATGCCTTCACTTTTGACTTGCAGAAAGCTCTGCCTGTTCCCATACTAACCACTTCTGTGGCTTATTATAAAAGAAACATGTACTTATACAATCTAGGATGTCACAAGCTATCAACTGATTTGGGCTTTATGTACACATGGGATGAGACGATTGCTTCACGTGGTTCGCAAGAAATAAATTCTTGTGTTACAAAACACATTACTGCAAGAGCCTCAACATCAAGACATGTTACCATGTACAGTGACACTTGTACGGGGCAAAACAGAAATTGGAAATTTGAATTGTGTCTTATGAAATTGATTCAAAGCAGTGATAACATCAACATTATTGACCATAAATTTATGGTAAGTGGTCACTCTTACCTCCCTAATGATTCCGATTTTGGATCCATAGAATCCTACGCAAGAGGTAAGGCCATTTTTGTTCCTGCTGATTGGCGCTTCATGATCTCAAAGTCAAGAAAAAAGAAAGCTTTTCATATAACAGAAATGTCAGTTCAAGACTTCAAGTCTACGCAGAATCTTGAACAAGCCATTACAAAGAGGAAAAAAAATGTCAAGAATGAACCGGTGTCATGGCTCAAAATGCAATGGATTCGTATAGTGAAGAAAGAACCATTTATGCTATATTACAAGGAAAATCTTAATGAGGACTTTCCATTTTCCGCTCTATGTCTAAAGTCAGCTAAACCAGGAAGGCCAATCTCACTCGGACTTATTGATCTGGAAAATCTATACCCTGCACCAAGACCTGTGGCTAAGGAAAAGAAGAGGGACATGCTAGATCTTCTACCTTATATTCCACCCATCAACCATCCTTACTTCCAGGGACTTATAACGGTTGAAACAACAGAGATAGACGATACAGGCCCGCTAGAAATTGTTGATATTGAACATGATTGAGATTTTTCTTTGCAAAGAAAGAATGTTGTCATTGTATTTGAGCAGATATAATTTAGCTACTTAGCTATTTGAGTAAAACATATAATTTGTGACTAAAAATGCTGTTTGTTTTTTATTTCAGTTTAATAAAATTCAAGTTTGTTCAAAGGCAAAGTGGTGTAAGTCACTCTTGCCCTTTGAAATACAAAAAAAAACTACAATAAATTATTTTCAATGATAATCACATTTACAGTGATACCTTCCTGCAATGTACAACAACAACAAAATACTAATGATTTGTTGTGTAATTTATAATAATGCATCTACCAAAACCTTCCGTTTCTCAAAATGCACAAAACATGACTTACACCACTTTGGCTTTAACCCCCTCAGATGAAAAAGACTACAAAGACGAACTAAACACGATAAAATATCTAGCACAATCTAATGGATATGACAGAACAATAGGCAGTAAACTCCTACACAAAACAAACAACAGACAAAGACAGAAAACAACAAATTCATAACACTAACATACATCAACAAACAAACTGAAAAAATAGCCCACAAATTCAAAAAAGCAGGATACAGAATCGCTTACACAACTACTAACAAAACAGAACACACACTATCAAAACACACACATAAAGCATAAAACAAATTCGATCTACCCGGTGTTTACAAGCTAAATTGCTCAAATTGCAGTAAATTCTACATAGGCCAGATAGGACGTAGCTTCAAACAGAGATACATTGAACACACAAAGGCACTCCACTCCACTACAGAATCCACCTTTGCAAACCACCTCATTGAAGCAAACCACACATATAAAAACATCGACAATAACATGAACATTCTACACGTACACACAAAAGGCCGAAAACTAGACACTCTAGAACAATTGGAAATATACAAACACACAAAAACAAATAAAAAACGACATCCTAAACGAACAGACACAATTCAAATTGCACGCATTATTCGAACATATCTCACCCACACACAGAGCATCGATCTTTCGAAATTCGATTTCGTCACCCACAACAAGATGGACAGCGCTACCTGCGGCAGCCTCTGAAGAAGCCTTTTAAAGGTGAAAACCGGTTAAGGCTGTAAGGTAAAACTTTTTGCTTTTACTTATAAAAAACCTAGTGTTCCGAGTCGTTAAAGTAATAGTGATATTTAGTTACGTAATGGACACGTCATGGACAACGAAATCCAAGAAATTAAATAAGAATATTTTAATCAGTTCACATTGTTTTTATATCATTTCATTCATTATTGTTTTGTTCTCACTTATGGCATCCCCTAACCTTGTACATAGTTATTGGCCTATAGGTTTTGGGGACTTGGAATATAAATTCCCACTGTAACACTAGTTTCTCTCATGCTTTATATTTGCATTTTAGAAAAGGAAAAACAATAGTTTCTTGTGTTATCACTAGTTAACATTTCACTGATGTGGTTTTGTTTGTCACACAATTAGATAAATGTGTTCACTCTTTTTTTTTTTGTATATGGCCCAATCCTGGTCACCTCCTTATGTAAGTATGATTCCAATTTTAGTTACATGTCTTATATCTAACACTTATACTTAACCTAAGGTACATTGTTTCATTCTTTAATAGTATTGTACTTTTTGTTATTTTATAATGGGTTTACTCTTATTTCTATATTATTTTGTTTATTTGGTATATATTTTCTTTATGTACTGGGAAGGAATGTCACGTTACAATATTCGAAATTAGTGGTAGGAAATATACAAGATGTGAGTAGAAAAAAAAAACAGAAATGTCAGTTTCCTCAAGTTAAGTCTTAAATTATGATCGATTTCCCATTTAAAAAAATGATTGATAGTAGAGATTCAGGTGTTGTATGTACTGTGTGCAGCTCCAGGTTTAGTACTGCATTTGGTGCCCAGCAATATATGGAAGATTTGGACACTTAAAAACATTAGACAACCATACAGTGTGCAAATATAAGTTGAACTGTAGACTCTTTTAAAAATAAAGTGGTAAAGACTGATCTCCTTGTTATTGCAGAAAAATAAACCACATTTTCATAACACAATGTAAGACATGAACAGAATTTCAGATCTATTGGCTGTCAGTGTAAGCTTATCACCAAGTTGTATGACCAAAGTTTAGCAGTCCTAGGACTATCTCTGAGGCCAGAGCAGTTAATGTCCTTGCTTCTAATTGTTTGATGATGTCAGATCTGAACTCAACAAAGCCAATTTTGAAATTTTACAATAGATTTGTTTAACAGTAAGTAGGTCAAGTTGGTGCCAGTTACGTGTAGAATTTTAAATATGACATAAGGTATTAAGGTCAGGATTTTAGAGGTTGACAATGTCAGTACAGAAACAGCAAAAATGTTGTCAGATTATAAGTTAAAATGTTAAAGAACTATGGTTTAGAACATAAATTAGTTAGTTTCTGTTTGGACAACCACAAATGCAAATTTTAGAGGAGAACAAAAAAAATGTTCACAAATGAGTTTAAAAGAAGTTTGGTAAGAGAATATTAGGCATAGGATGTGCACCATATACGGAACTTCAAAAAAAGGACCAATTTCATTTTCTGCCTTCCAGGTACTTCTGCTACAACTCAAATAGTCTTTTCTGTACTGAAACATTTGGGGTTCTGAGAAAGTACAGGTGATAGTAGACTAGGTGAAATCTTGACTGTTTCTTAAAATTAGTTCTGAACTTGAATTTAGTGACTTACGTACAAAAAATACAATAAAGGAAGATAAGACTCTTTGATGAAAGTGCCCCTTTTGCAAAAATATGACTGGTGCATGAAAAGTACTGAGGTTGATTGTTATGTAAATTTTATTTAAATTTAAAATATGTCTACACATCTTTTAGTTATTTGCTTTTATTATAATGAACAATGATTTATATTAATAATACTATTATACCAAAAGTAATAAATATTATAATACAATTTTACACTGTAGAGTTTGTAATTTTAAGTACCTAAGGATGAAAATTTGTCTGCAAAAAATATCACTCCCCTGCTAGGAATCTAACCCAGTATGCTGATGTCCTTACTTTGTTCGCAGAAATGTCGCCAACCCAGTAAAATGGTTATTAACAGTTTTACAGGTTTTTGATTATTCATTCACAACTGGTGTTTTTTAATAATGGCTTTTAGGAGAGAGTAGGCTACATAATTATTATAAACAGAATGAATGTGTAAACTTATTGACCATGAATGTAAGTGTTATCCATATATTACCATAAAACTTAGGCATTAGGTTTTGCTGGTCAATATCTTGATTTGTACGAAATTAAAAATTCCACTACTGAATAAAATTAATTAGAACTCTGCGATTTTCAAAATCCGCCAAAAATCAATGGAAACTCGATTATAACTAAACTTATTTAATTACGTATTTGGTTGTATTCTGTGACTAAATAAATCTTGTTTGCATTATAAGCCAGTTCGCTCGACTTTGATTTCATGTGTTTGCTAAACATTTTGCGTCTGGGAGAAATGGGACTATACCTTATGTTTGTGTACACCTTGTTGTTATATGCAGTGAGATGTAATAATTTTATGCTGTAACGCAGAAGCAATTAGACGACTCTTTAGCTAGATCTGACTGTAGACATTGTTCGGTTATTTATTTATATAATTACGCGTCAGATTATGCCGGAAAACTTTTAGTTTTTATGTTGTTTGTATGCAAGTTTCGTATTGTGCGATTTGTATGGCACTGAATTTGAATGTGTTAATATGGTGACTAGCACGGTTAGTATTTACATGTTCATCAATTAATTATTGTTACCGTGCTTTCGAAAAGTTGCAGCGGTGTATTGAATAGTTTATGTTAGTGAAACTAAATTATAGCAGCCATAGCATACTTACGAAGGTCTAAGGTAATTTACTTAACTAAATATCACTATAATATTGACGACTCGGAACACTAATGTGTTCATTGTCATGGACAACGAAATCCAAGAATGTAATTTACTTATTTAAAGATAGGTTAAGGTGGAAACAGCGAGTAGAAGAGACAGAAGAATCTCTTCTATTTGCTATGGTGGAAATAACGATAACTCATTGATGGGCGTGAAGTATACTTACGGTTAATTTCATTTGTAATATAATGCAGACTCATTATCAAAAATTAAGGTTAATATTTACCTGTGCTCCACCATACAATCTTGAAGTGAAATATTTTTTTTTCTATTCTTCTATGTTATATAAACACGCGAAAATTCATTTTGGTAATTATGAATTTTATAGTCAATGCTGATATTGCGGTGAAATATTTCTTTTCCTATTCTTCTATGTTATATAAACACGAGAAAAATAATTTTAAACGGCGGTCGAACCTATTTACGGAGAAAAAAAATAATAATATATATAATACTTTCGATATATATAATAACCTAACCTAATACTAATATATATAATACAGGTAAATATTTACCCGTTTGGGAAGTGACAACAGTAAGTTCATAAGTGAAAGTATTATATATATTATTATTTTTTTTCTCCGTAAATAGGTTCGACCGCCGTTTAAAATTATTTTTCTCGTGTTTATATAACATAGAAGAATAGGAAAAGAAATATTTCACCGCAATATCAGCATTGACTATAAAATTCATAATTACCAAAATGAATTTTCGCGTGTTTATATAACATAGAAGAATAGAAAAAAAAATATTTCACTTCAAGATTGTATGGTGGAGCACAGGTAAATATTAACCATGGTAAATATTTACCTGTGCTACACCATACGCCATATTAACTGAGTAGTTAGTGGGATCACCACTACATTTTGCCTTAACGTAATTCAATTGCCTACAACGCAAAGCATTACATTTCAGACTCGTGGGTGGCCGACTCATCAGTTTCCTACAGTATCCACCGCTGAGAGTGATTTTGGGTAGCCGGCTCACCGCACATGCTTTAGTCTACGGCGCCTTCGGCGCCTCCGAGGTTACTAATAATAAACTCGCGGTGGGCTCAACGCAAAGCTTTAAACCGCCGTTTGGGCTCAACGCAATTTTGAACATGTAAGAATCATGTAAATTTTGTTTTGGAAACGCATCAACATGATTTCCAGTCAAATTCGGCTCACCGTCTACACAGTCAATATGGCGATCATTCACTTTTGCATGCATCCTTATGGGAGTATTTATTTTATTTTTTTTCTTCGTAAATAGCTTCGACCCCCGTTTAAAATTAATTTTCGCGTGTTTATATAACATAGAAGAATAAAAAAAAAAATATTTCACTTCAAGATTGTATGGTGGAGCACAGGTAAATATTAACCAAAACGTTTCAAGATGTTGTTTCTCTTCTTCAGTGGGTTGAGTACTAATTGTCGATTACAGAATAACCGTTACGGAATGGAGTGTGTGGTGGGGGTTGATGGTGGGAAGGGATTGGCGCTGAGGTTCGAATTATGTGTGTGGATCAGTGTGTCAAATAGTGTATGTGATTTGTAATGTATCTGTTCATTTAATATGTTGTTTGGTTGTAGTGTGTGATATCTGTATATTTCAAATTGTTCAGCTGTGTTTAGTTTTCTACTTTTTGGTAAGTAGTGTAATATTTCCATGTTGTGTTCTATGTTTGTGTAGCTGTGGTTTTTGTTATGTAAATGTGTGGCAAATGTGGATAAAATAAATGTGCAAAAAAAATAAAATAAATACTCCCATAAGAACGCATGCAATTGAGAATGAGCGCCATATTGACTGAGAAATGACAGGTCCAGTTATTGAAGACGCGTGACGTCACCGTGTGTACATCACACAACACAAAAGCGGTTTAAAGCTTTGCGTTGAGCCCACCGCGAGTTTATTATTAGTAACCTCACCCACGAGTCCGGGTCACCCACGTCCACAAAAAATATTGCGATAATGGCTTCACTGATATCACTGTATACTATACCACATATTTTTCGAATTGTTTCACTATAGTTTTGGATCATGAACATCACAATTCACAATAGCACCACTAACCTTTTACTTTTGAACATATTCACGCAGAGGAAGTACATCTGTTATGACGCGATGTAAAACTATCGATGTTTATCATCGTGAAGAGTACATCGATGTTAAAAAAAATATCCGTATTAAAACATAGATGCTTTTTACATGTTTGTAATATTACAAATAATTGGGGATGAATAATAAATAAAAATAATTGGTAAATAAGTAAAAATAATTAAAGAGAAGAATAATATACCCCTATATTTTATTCACTTACCTTATCAGAAGATTCTGAAAGTGAAAACCTCAACACTTAGGTAAAGGCGAGGTGACGTTAAAATAATTTAACTCATATTCATATTATTATTTATTATTATAATGATTATAAAGTGTTTGATTATATAGTGAACAAACATACATAAAACCACCTACTTTAACAAAAACAGAAACCTCTTTAAATCAATGTCAGGTTTGTTTACTCCTAGTGAAAGTTTAAGTTAGTTTGGTAAATTCGCAAAAAAAAAAAAATTTTACCGTCTCCACTCTGTCCTAAGGTAGTGGTCGGCAGTGAAAACTGCTATCACAACTTCCTTAGCTGAAGAGGCGAACTGAAGCCGAAACAGAGACAAGCAAAAATAACCAGAGCGTAATGCTCAAAGTACAAGTTTGTGTTTGTCAAGCAATCTTTGTCAAATGGTAGTCCTTCAAAGCATTTAGTGAGAATTATTACCAACTCCTCAGTGCCAAACTTCGCTTGTACTTTGTCTTTCGACTTTGACTCGCGTACTTTGTTCAACTTTTTTAAACTAGTATTCCCAAAGAGAGATAGACCTATAAATTCTCTTACTTTCTTTTAAACAGTAAAAGCTGAAAATCACAGTGTAAAGTAACATTGTTAATACTTTTCTAAAACTAATTTATCTAAAACTTTGTGGTAGTTATCGATAGTAGGAAAATCGCAACTGAGCCGAAACAGAGACAAGCAAAAATAACCGGAGTGTAATGCTCAAAGTACAAGTTTGTGTTTGTCAAGCAATCTTTGTCAAACGGTAGTCCTTCAAAGCATTTAGTGATAATTATTACCAAATTGTAATTTTGATACAAAACTCCGACTTTGACTCGCGTACTTTGTTCAACTTTTTTAAACTAGTATTCCCAAAGAGAGATAGACCTATAAATTCTCTTACTTTCTTTTAAACAGTAAAAGCTGAAAATCACAGTGTAAATTAACATTGTTAATACTTTTCTAAAACTAATTTATCTAAAACTTTGTGGTAGTTATCGATAGTATGAAAATCGCAACTGAGCCGAAACAGAGACAAGCAAAAATAACCAGAGCGTAATGCTCAAAGTACAAGTTTGTGTTTGTCAAGCAATCTTTTTCAAACGGTAGTCCTTCAAAGCATTTAGTGAGAATTACCAAATTGTAATTTTGATACAAAACTCCTCAGTGCCAAACCTCGCTTGTACTTTGTCTTTCGACTTTGACTCGCGTACTTTGTTCAACATTAAATTAGTATTCCCAAAGAGAGATAGACCTATAAACTCTCTTATTTTCTTTTAAACAGTAAAAGCTGAAAATCACAGTGTAAAGTAACATTGTTAATACTTTTCTAAAACAAATTTATCTAAAACTTTGTGGTAGTTATTGATAGTATGAAAATCGCAACTGAACTATCGATAGTAAACATTTTGAAAAACCCCGCGGCGACGTTACAACGATTAACCAATGGCATAGGTCTGATGCAAATAACCCGGGAAGTTAATTAAAACCACTTTATAAAGCTGATGTTGATTGGTAGATATAAAAAAAAGCGCGTTTATACACCGTTAATTTTAAAATTTTGCATATTCTCAATTGTCATTGGTTGGTAATGTGTGTGGGTGTCAGGAATCGGCAGCAACAGTACTGTATTCTCAGTTCCGTGTTGTAATGCATCTCGTAAGCTACGGTAATCGTGTATTTAATTATTTTGTGAATTCAGTGTTTTCGTTTGTGTTATTGTGTTGTGTTATTGTGTGGTGTTATTATTAAGTATTATTTCTGTTGTTTAGGGTATATTATTATAATATACCATTATTTATTTAACATTATTTAACATTTTACACTGAAATGGCCTGCCAAGATATTCAGTGCGGTGGGATGTCAGACGAATGTATTCGAATGACTGAGTCTGAGATTATTGACTTTTTAATTTCCCACGAGGTTATTAAAGGGTCAATAAATTGTCCTTCGTGTGGGTCCCTATTAGCACTGAATAGACAGACATTATATTTTCGGTGTCACAATTTGCGAGAAGTGGTAGCTAAAAAGAAGAAGAGGAGATGTAACATACGTTGGTCCGCATGAGAAGGTAGTTTCCTTTCAAAGACCCACCATCCTCTCACAACCTACTTTTACCTGGTCTGCCACATCCTTCATACCTCTCCGCCTCGTCAACAGCTTCTCATGTGGAACTATCGTGTGAGCGACCATTTCGTCGTCGATTGGTACAGTTTTTGTCGAGAAGTTTTTATTTTCGACACCCAGCGCACTTCAGCTAAGCTGGGGAGCCCTGGAAAGACTGTAGAAGTCGACGAAGCCAAATTTGGCCGTCGGAAATATAATCGGGGCAGGTTCATTGAAGGACAGTGGGTGTTCGGGGGAGTGGAACGCGGCTCTGGCATGTGTTTTTTGGTACCAGTTGAGTGCCGGGATTCCGCTACTCTCCTCGAAATAATTGAGAAGTGGATTCTTCCAGGCACCACTATAATCAGTGACTGCTGGAAAGCTTATAATTGCCTGGAAGATGCGGGGTTCGTTCACCAACGTGTGAATCACAAACAAAACTTTGTGGACCCTGCTACCGGCGCTCACACAAACACCGTTGAGAGGGCATGGAGAGAAGTCCGCAATGTTATCCCACGATTCGGCCGGAGACAACATCATTTCGTGGGATACCTGGTGGAATTCATGTTTAAGAGGCGCTACCCGCTGGGGGAAGGTCTTCGTCTCCATGCCTTCTTCAGAGCCGCAGCCGAGTTATATCCCCCAACACATTAAGGTAAGAGTTTCATTTTTTCATAACTATGGTAATGCATGCATTTCATGTGAGCGCGCGCGCGCGTGTGTGTGTGTCTGTGTGAAATATTTCTTTTTCAGTATCTCATTAAATGCATATGCTGTAGGTTATTTAAAATTTACTAACACATGGTATTAATATTGGATGGCTGCTAATTTAAACAATACGAAGAATAAAACATGGTATTAAAGTCAAAAAATTCTGTCAAGAAATATTCAGTCGACTCTCTTAAAATGTGTACATAAATTTACTATTACGTCCACAATTATTTTGACAACTATTATGACACACAATTTACTGATACGAGACATTATACTGAATATTAGACTGTTAATATGCTAACTAGTTAAATAAATTAAAGAATTAACAATTAGGTAATTATGATATTTGTAGTCAATGCTGATATTGCGGTGAAATATTTTTTGTTCTATTCTTCTATGTTATATAAACACGGGAAAAATAATTTTAAACGGTGGTCGAACCTATTTACGAAAAAATAAATAAATTAATTACTCCCATAAGACGCCAAAGAACGCCATATTAACTGTGACAAATTACATTAAGAGATTTTTTAATTTTATTTAGTAGTAGAAAAACACGTGTTATTTGGCGCGTAAACTTATGAATTGCAGCGATTGGTAATCCACGTAATGACGTCATAATTCGTCATTCGCTGTGCATTAGTGAGCCGTCGCTCCACTGCGGTGATCCCACTAACTACTCAGTTAATATGGCGCTCATTCACTTTACATGGGCGCTTATGGGAGTATTTATTTTGATTTTTTTTCTTCGTAAATAGATTCGACCGCCGTTTAAAATTATTTTTCTCGTGTTTATATAACATAGAAGAATAGAACAAAAAATATTTCACAGCAATATCAGCATTGACTACAAATATCATAATTACCTTAATTTTAAACGGGGGTCGAAGCTATTTACGAAGAAAAAAAATAAAATAAATACTCCCGTAAGGATGCATGCAAAAGTGAATGATAACTTTTGTAGACGGTGAGAACTTTTAGCCATATTAACTGTGTAGACGGTGAGAAATGACATTTAACCTGTCTTGCTTACACAGTCATTTATATGTGATAACGGCTTCACTGATATCACTGTATACTATTTTTCGAATTGTTTCACTACAGTTTTGGATCACAAACACCACAATTCACAATAGCACCACTAACCTTTTACTTTTCAACATATTTTACGGTTTAATTCACGCGTTATGTAGTGGCGGGTCGTTCACGAACGGCTTAGCCAGAAAGAAGTACTCCGTCAAGTGAACTATTGACTACAGTCGTTCGCGCCGCTGAACAGTAGTTCGCGTTAGCCACGCTCCAATCGGCCATTTATAAAACTAATCAGCGGTTTTTGGATTTGTAAAAGTCTATCAGTTCCGATGAATCGGAACAGAGTGAGAGAACAGACTATTTGAAACTTTTGTTTTATTGTCTGATTCATTGTTTGATTGTTCTTTCGACAAATTTTGGGATAAGTGTCATAAAAATAAAATTCTTGGATTTCGTTGTCCATGACGTGTCCGTTACTTAACTAAATATCACTATAATATTGACGACTCGGAACACTAAGTTTTTTATAAGTAAAAACGTAAAGTTTTACCTTACAGCCTAAACCGGCTTTCACCTATAGAAGGCTTCATCAGAGGCTGTCGTAAGTAGCGCTGTTCGTCTTGTTGTTGGCGACGAGATAGTTTTTCGAAAGATCGAAGCTGTGTGTGTGTGTGGTGAGATGTTTTCGAATAATGCGTGCGATTTGAATTGTGTCTGTTCGTTTAGGATGAACGACATCCTACGACATCTACCAGAGGATATTCTTTCAAACGGCAATCTTATTGAAGAAGTATTCGGAGACTGTCTGGCTAATAACAGATATGAAGATATGACGGAGAGGGCTATACCATTAAATAAAGATGTTAATAAAATTAATGCAGAAATTATTGAAAAGCTTCCTAGAGAGTACAAGGTTTACAAAAGTTATGATTCTGTCAAAGATCAACCAGAAGGAGGTATCGAATTTACTTCTGAATTCCGTCGAAATGGCTGATCTACCACCACATGAACTGAACCTTACAAAAAATACAATAATAATGCTCTTGTGAAACTTGGATGTACTATGCAACGGAATCAGTTCCCCGTAAGACCTGCTTTTGCTATCACCATCCACAAAGCTCAAGGACAAACATTTGAATTCGTTGGTATCTTCTTACTTATATCCGTTTTTATGCGTGGAATGTTGTACGTAGCATTTTCTAGAGTAAAAAGACGAAGCAGCTTAAAAGTTCTTTTGCCACCACAAAATCCTCACCATACACGAAATGTTGTATGGAAAGAAATACTAAATACTAGAAGACTAGAAATACTAGAAGACTTTAGTATAACTTTCCAATACTTTTGTATTATACTGCATTTTGTATTATTCTATTTACTTGAATTTTTTATATATGTATAATGCAATTGCTATTATTTAAAATTTGTATACAATATACGTATAGTTTCTGTTTATGTTTACAAATCCTAGACAATTTAATGTAAAAATTACACATATATAAATTATAAATTAATTATTTAACGGTATAACAAAATTATTCCTTATAATTTGATACCCTGTATTTTCATGTCAGGGTACTTTATTACGATTTTCTGTATATTTCAACCCTCAGAAGAATATTTTATGAAAAATTGTGTACACATCGATTAATGGTAAAACAGTGTACCTTCATATTAAATTTTATTACAATCATCCAGATGTTAGCCCGAAAATGCGTTACAAATAAACGGAGGCACAGCTGGACGATAGAATTAAACCAAAACTTCATTTCGACAGGTCAAGTAATCTAAAAGTTTGGTAGTTTCATACATACAGTGACTAACAACAGAGAATTTACTTCAGTGTGATTAATCTTAAATGAATACAAGCACAAAAAATTAATCTCATCCATAGCACTTACTGGCAAATCTCCATTGCCAACTTTTAATAAATATTCAGCAAAGTCCCTTTCCTTTAGATCCACACGCATATTTTCTGTCAGTGAAAAGAAGTTAAAATGGCGCCAAAGACTGCTTTTCTTAATCGAAAGGTCTACCAACTCACTGCGGTTAGCACGAGGTTGAGCGTTTTACTCTGTAATAAAACGTACCTTTCTGTTCTAATTCACAAAGAAGCAACAGCAACAGTTTCAAAAAACTCATAAATTATTATTAACTTTAGCTTACTAAAAACCTTTTTCGAACGTTTCAATACAAACCCTTGAATTTTTTGTCCATGACGTGTCCGTATATTAATACTTACCTCAGAGAACACGGAAAACGCAAGAGCGTACAGGGAACACGTTATAAATTAAATACGTAATACGTTATTGCTCGCTTAATATTATTAAATAGAGTATACAATTATTGCTCGTCTCAACTCTTATTTTGTTTATTTACATTTATTGCAACAGCTATTTATTCTTCTTCATATATAATGTTGTGATGTTATGGGCCTACAACTTGTTTCTTGTAACATTCTTGTAGCAAGTAGTGTACACTACTTCAGAAGAAACAAATTGTATAACATCACAACATTATATAATTGCTGCAAGAAACTTCGAGTTAACTATATAGAAAATGATGATTCTTCATATTGTTACGACGGTCTACTCTATCATCGTAGGTAGGCCTACAGTGGAAACAAAATAAGTACAAGACACCAATTAAGTCACTAATCACACCTTTAATTTTTACAGTAAAACAGTTCGTAATTACCAACACAGTCTACTACAACAAATCAAATCAAAATGGTTCACACGCAATAAAATGTCACTAATATTAACACAATTGTATTATGCTACAATAAATTGTAATTATACCGCCAGATTATAAAACGCAACACTTCACTAATAACTGCTTGAACATACACAGTAATCTCGCTTATAACTCTCGAACCGCTCTGTAAATATCTCGCACTAAAACTGAAAACTAAGGCCGTTACCGCCATGTATTTATAGTCCCGCTCACAAACCAGAAGCTTCAAAACTGCATCTTATCTCTCGTGTGAACTACGTAATTAACTGCAGCCTTGACACAGGTCGAGCGCCCGGCACAGTCGAGAAGATTCTCGCAAAATGCGTATAGTAGCACGTACGCCACAATGAAAGTTTAAGTTAGTTTGGTAATTCTCAAAAGAAATTTTACCTTCTCCACTCTGTCCTAAGGTAGTGGTCGGCAGTGAAAACTGCTATCACAACTTCCTTAGCTGAAGAGGCGAACTGAAGCCGAAACAGAGACAAGCAAAAATAACCAGAGCGTAATGCTCAAAGTATAAGTTTGTGTTTGTCAAGCAATCTTTGTCAAACGGTAGTCCTTCAAAGCATTTAGTGAGAATTACCAAATTGTAATTTTGATAGAAAACTCCTCAGTGCCAAACTTCGCTTGTACTTTGTCTTTCGACTTTGACTCGCGTACTTTGTTCAACATTAAATTAGTATTCCCAAAGAGAGATAGACCTATAAACTCACTTATTTTCTTTTAAACAGTAAAAGCTGAAAATCACAGTGTAAAGTAACATTGTTAATACTTTTCTAAAACAAATTTATCTAAAACTTTGTGGTAGTTATCGATAGTATGAAAATCGCAACTGAACTATCGATAGTAAACATTTTGAAAAACCCCGCGGCGACGTTACAACGATTAACCAATGGCATAGGTCTGATGCAAATAACCCGGGAAGTTAATTAAAACCACTTTATAAAGCTGATGTTGATTGGTAGATATAAAAAAAAGCGCGTTTATACACCGTTAATTTTAAAATTTTGCATATTCTCAATTGTCATTGGTTGCTAATGTGTGGGTGTCAGGAATCGGCGGCAACAGTACTGTATTCTCAGTTCCGTTGTTGTAACGAACCTCGTAAGATACGGTTATCGTGTATTTAATTATTTTGTGAATTCAGTGTTTTCATTTGTGTTATTGTGTTGTGTTATTGTGTGGTGTTATTATTAATTATTATTTCTGTTGTTTAGGGTTATTATTATAATATACCATATATTATTTATTTAACATTTTACTCTGAAATGGCCTGCCCTGATATTCAGTGCGGTGGGACGTCAGACGAATGGATTCGAATGACTGAGTCTGAGATTATTGACTTTTTAATTTCCCACGAGGTTATTAAACGGTCAATAAATTGTCCTTCGTGTGGGTCCTCGTCGTCGACCTACAGTTTTTGTCGAGAAGTTTTTATTTTCGACGTCCAGCGCACTTCAGCTAAGCTGGGGGGCCCTGGAAAGACTGTAGAAGTCAACGAAGCCAAATTTTGTCGTCTGAAATATAATCGGGGCAGGTTCATTGAAGGACAGTGGGTGTTTGGGGGAGTGGAACGCGGTTCTGGCAAGTGTTTTTGGTAAACCGTGTTTTTTGATACTGGTTAAGCGCCGGGATTCCGCTACTCTCCTCAAAATAATTGAGGAGTGGATTAAGGTAAGAGTTTCATCTTTTCATAATTATGGTAATGCATGCATTTCATGTGAGCGCGCGCGTGTGTGTGTGTGTGTGTGTGTGTGTGAGTGAAATATTTCTTTTTCTATTCTATGTTATATAAACACGGGAAAAATAATTTTAAACGGTGGTCGAACCTATTTAGAAAAAAATAAATAAAATAATTACTCCCATAAGACGCCAAAGAACGCCATATTAACTGTGACAAATTACATTTAAAGATTTTTTAATTTTATTTAGTAGTAGAAAAACGCGTGTTATTTGGCGCGTAAATTTGATGAACTTCAGTCACAGGTAATCCGCGCATGACGTCATGACTCGTCATTCGCTGTCTATTAGTGTGCCGTCGCCCGACTACGGTGATCCGACTCAGTTAATATGGCGTTCATTCACTTTCCATGCGCGCTTATGGGAGTATTTATTTTATTTTTTTCTTCGTAAATAGCTTCGACCCCCGTTTAAAATTAATTTTTGCGTGTTTATATAACATAGAAGAATAGAAAAAAAATATTTCACTTCAAGATTGTATGGTGGAGCACAGGTAAATACCAAAATTAATTTCAATTTGGATGTGGTTCTTCGTTGTGTTAATGAGATTATCCATAAGCTAGAAGAATTAGCGGTAAATATTTACCTGTGCTACACCATACGCCATATTAACTGAGTAGTTAGTAGGATCACCACTACATTTTGCCTTAACGTAATTCAATTGCCTACAACGCAAAGCATTACATTTCAGACTCGTGGGTGGCCGACTCATCAGTTTCCTACAGTATCCACCGCTGAGAGTGATTTTGGGTAGCCGGCTCACCGCACATGCTTTAGTCTACGGCGCCTTCGGCGCCTCCGAGGTTACTAATAATAAACTCGCGGTGGACTCAACGCAAAGCTTTAAACCGCCGTTTGGGCTCAACGCAATTTTGAACATGTAAGAATCATGTAAATTTTGTTTTGGAAACGCATCAACATGATTTCCAGTCAAATTCGGCTCACCGTCTACACAGTCAATATGGCGATCATTCACTTTTGCATGCATCCTTATGGGAGTATTTAGTTTATTTTTTTTTCTTCATAAATAGCTTCGACCCCCGTTTAAAATTAATTTTCGCGTGTTTATATAACATAGAAGAATAAAAAAAAAAATATTTCACTTCAAGATTGTATGGTGGAGCACAGGTAAATATTAACCGAATTATTCGATTGTACGTGAAAATATCTTCCGTTACAGTAAAAAGTTACCAAGGTTTCCTGTTTACTTTTAATTTCCGTTTTAATGTCTGAATTAATAATTCCAACTTTCGCTTCAGCATATATAAATGACACTTTTTTCAGGCCTGCATATGCTGTAAACACAACACAATGTCTTAAGCTTGGACGGTTGGTAGCTCTAAAGATACCACTAATTTAATGAATGTGGATTTAACCAGTACAAGAGTGCATTAAAAATGTACTGAACGTAATGGCATAGTCAAATATTGTTATATAACGTACAGGACAAGTTGAAGACTAAATGTAACATTATTATAGCTTGCATAACCCACACCTGGTCAAACATAACCTCATCTTGCCTGCATAACTGACTACTACCATAAGGTGACTAATAACTATAAATATGAAATAATGAAACATACAGATATTCAACAGAATACAGAAAATTGCTGTTAGTGGCATTTATGGAAAGTATCAGTAGATGAATATATTTTTAGGCATGTGAATATAAGTAAATATGTGATGATTTCTCAAAACTATGCTTTTGTGATAATGTTTTCACAGTGATTCAATGCACATAAAAATTGGAATTGTAGTTACTCAGGTTAACGACACTTTGAAATGACAAATGAAAACAAGAAAATTATGATTCTTACTATATTATTATTGAAACAATTTATTATATAATTTGTATTGAACTGAACTAAAGCAAATAAAACTGGTAATTATCGACTTTCTGGGCCGCGCTGGTATTGCAGTGACATATTCTTTTCTCTATTCTTCTGTGTTATATAAACACGCGAAAAATAATTTTAAACAGTGGTCGAACCTATTTACGGAGAAACAAAATAAAGTAATTACTCCCATAAGAACGCATGCAAAGGTGAATGAGCGCCATATTAACTGAGTAGTTAGTGGCATCACCACTACATTTTGCCTTAATGTAATTCAATTGCCTACAACGCAAAGCATTACATTTCAGACTCGTGGGTGGCCGACTGATCAGTTTCCTACAGTATCCACCGCTGAGAGTGATTTTGGGTAGCCGGCTCACCGCACATGCTTTAGTCTACGGCGCCTCCGAGGGTACTAATAATAAACTCGCGGTGGGCTCAACACAAAGCTTTAAACCGCCGTTTGGGCTCAACACGATTTTGAACATGTAAGAATCGTGTAAATTTTGTTTTGGAAACGCATCAACATGATTTCCAGTCAAATTCGGCTCACCATCTACACAGTCAATATGGCGCTCATTCACCATTGCATGCGTTCTTATGGGAGTAATAATTTAATTTTGTTTCTCCGTAAATAGGTTCGACCGCTGTTTAAAATTATTTTTCGCGTGTTTATATAACATTGAAGAATAGAAAAAAGAATATGTCACTGCAATACCAGCGCGGCCCAGAAAGTCGATAATTACCAAAACGTTTTGTAGACTTCCAAAACCAAATAAAACTTTCAGATTCTGAACACTTTTTGTTTAGACATTATTGTTCCATTGTCCATTATAGTGTGTCCAGTCATTAAAAATTATAATTTCTACACGATTTCTAATATTATTTGTCAAAGATTTTCTGTTTAAGACCAGATTAAATTAACTGCACCCTGAAAGCTATAAATAAGATGAAACGCTTCTTCAGACTAGATAAAGCAGAACAAATATTTCAACTCTTTAAACCTGTCAAATGCTTCAAACTTCCGTTATAAACAACAGTTTGCTAGTAGTATTGCAGTGTATTCCCACAGCTGTCAATTTGGAAGTTATGTGAAACAGAGTATACTGTGTAACTTCTGCAAACATTTTGACTCTTGAGGTTTCATAAAAATTTTAGCATTCAATTGATAAGCAATTGTTCTTTCCTTCTCAAAATAATTCTAAAATTATGTCAAAAGTCTTATAATTTCTGGTAAATAGGAATTTAAAAACAAAGTCTGTGTCAAAATAAGTAACATGGTATGATGAACTGATAAAAAAAATTGTGGACACATGTTTGTATGGCTTCAAAGAAAAGTGTACCTTTATGGGGAAAACATTTTCCAGGAATCATCAGTATAGTTTGTGAAGAAACAAACATTTATAAATTAAAAAAAATATATATACTCTGCCAGAATCTTACCTTGCGATCTTTTTTCGCTGACTTACCTTTTGTAAACACCAACAGACGTTCAGGGCCGCCAAAATATTTTGAAGTTGAAATATGCAAACTTTTATACTCTTCCATAATTAAAACACTAGACAATTTTGCAATCTGACTACCCACAATTCAGAAAATTCCCCAGAACATTTAGACGAGTTTTTCAGCACAGAACACTAGGAAATGGTAATGATGAAATAACTACGCTAACACATGGTTATATTCTGTTAAAACAAATCTTATTTATTTTATTTAATTAATATTCATTGATTTCTTCTTCTTTCTTTAATAATTAAAAAACAAAACTACATAGCCTAAACAAATTGTATAGACTAATCTTTACCACCAGTACTTTTCAGTTTCTTTATATTTATATGTACACACACTCTCTCACTCTTACTTTTCACATTTATTTACCCCCCTTCTATTTGAGCTCATTAATGATTTATAATGTTTTGGCCAAATGAATTTGCCTTTACATTTGTTACGTATTTGGGTCATATCCAAATGTTGCGCACGATGTTGTCCGGAACCGTTTTCACTAAACACTCTCCACTCCGACCAAATTTTAACTACAGTGGAAATCGTTTAACGCGAAAACGGTTACCACAAAATATCGGTTAACACGAAATACCACTCGGGTACCGATCCCCGTTTGTTATGTACAGTGTATTATTTGTACGGTTAACACGAAAGGTTTACCTGAAAAATATCGGTTAACACGAAAAATTTTTGTTAAAAATAATTTTTTTTGGCTGGCTTTTAAGTAACTGCATACAAAATAAAGCCACACAAGTACGCCCAAAAGCTTGTTTTCGATGTAACGCAATCCATTCTTCATCTCTCAAAGAGAAAGAGCAGGTAGTGACCATAGTTTGTTTTGTCTACCTGTTTTGTTTTGTCTTCAGTACCAAGTTCTATTTACAGTTCGTACTGTATACAGTGTACCGTTGTTTACGAGAAACCATAGCCTCTCCTTCAGCACCAAATGTGTTGTTCATTGACCGCAAATAAACCGTTATCGCTTACATTAACTACCTACTCTATAGGGTGTGGTGAGTTCAGTTCAGTTTTATTCTGTGCGTGTACAGCGGTGGTAAAGTTTGCGGTACGGTACCGATAACATTTTATTGTAAAAAATTTACTCAGTTGTGAGGATTAACTGTTTACTTTTTTACTGTACAAACTTCTTAGTCTTTTACAGCCAGTTAAGTGACGTTAAGCGTGTGACGTGTACGTGTTAAGTGAAGTTACGCTTTCGTAAATTTCGTTTTTGCAGTCCGGAAGTAAAATGGAGAAGAAAGTGCGTAAACAAAGTGCCCTCTCTTTAGAAAAAAAAAGTTGAACTCCTCCAATCTGTTAATGAGGGTATTCGAACTAAAACAGAAATCTGTAAAACATTCGGTATACCAAAACTGTGAAGGTGATGATAGTGACGACGAACTTGACACGGAAAATGATAGTGAAAATGTTCCTACCGCTACCGATATGCTTTCGTTGCTGAGCCGTGTTCGTCGACATTTTGAAGCCAACTCGGAAGGTGAAATGTTTGAACACGTTGATAAATTAGAACAATTTGTTGAAAATAAAATAGTGCAAAATTGTGTGCAAAAGAAAATAACGGATTATTTTAAATAAAGATAAACACGAAAACTACGGTAAAGTTGAAAGACATACAGTAGTCTATAAGAAAACCTAAATCACAGGACTAAATTTAGAACAGCTAATAATAATTTTAAGAAAAATTAACAATAATAAACCATGAGGATAAATAAAAGGTTGTAGGCCTATTTGTTGCATTTTACTAGACAGTACAATAAATAATCTACAGTACACTATTTGTTCACTTCATTTTGTTTCACTTTTTGTTCGCTTAACGCGAAATTCGGTTTACTCGAAAAAAATAACTGGTCCCCGTCATTTCGTGTTAACCGATTTCCACTGTATTTTAGTAGGAATAAACCTGTTTTAGTACCAAGCCACATGTCCGTTAACTATACGAAAAATATATTGTACTAACCGTCTGTGACTTCTCGTATGATGTCCTTTCTTATTGCGACATGTTTCGAGACACTTGTCTCATTTTCAAAGCATAAAATATTTAGCACATATCATTCACTGATATACTTGTCAAACGTTAAAACTATAAATAGCACAATTTAACATATAAACTATATACTTTTTGTAACATGAATCGGGCAAACAGTGTACACTGCGCAGCGACCCACCGCGC